>BSBN01000231.1:1844382-3091264 GCA_027924645.1 Cunninghamia lanceolata | reverse complement strand
TTGGGCTTCAACTGTAGACTTCTTCGGTATAGTGTTTTCGGCAGAATTTGTTGGCGCAAAAAGGCCCCACTCACACATTATCGCTATCATTGAATCTGCAATCTTTTTGGTCAATCTTGTGCAAATGCCACGCTATTGTAAAAATTGTCGGCTCAGTTCTGTTGCATGATTGATAAGGAGTTGGTTGATTTGGTGATATAATCTTTGTTGCTTCGCTTGAGCTGCCAGGTTTCAGAAGCGAAAGAAACAGGAAGAATGTTGAGGAGTTTAAAAGGGAGATTTTAATTTGGGTGGGGATATTTCAGGGGCATTCTGGGAAATGGGTTGAGCTCCTGAGACGAAACCGAAATGCAAGGCTCCTTTTAATTCCTTGTGCTATAGGTGGGGAGTGAAGTTGGAAGAAGATGGGGAGATGGGAATCGAAGGTTTGGCTCTTTGTCGCCTCCATTTTAGCGGCGATTTTGGCGCCACTGCCAGTTGGTGGAGTCACCAATCAATCAGACGGTAGAATGCATTCAACTTTTACCACTTATTAATGTAGAAAGACAGAATTACTTGCAGTGTTAGGCCCCTTTTTTTGCTGGGTGTTACCAAAATTACTTTGAGATTCCCATTTTTCGACTATTTAATGCATACCCCAATGAAACACAGAGCAATATGGGCTAAATTTGCGGGAAAGAGCAGACAAACATATATTACGAACTGCATCTGTACATTTGTTCTCTAGAGCAGACAAACATAGATTACGAACTGCACCTGCCCATTTGCTCTCTAGAATCTGTACAATCTCTTTGCGAAATGCCATGATGCTGGTTTCTTTTAACCTGATAGATAGACTTTCTTTTTTCTTAGAATAATATTAGGCAAATTCTCTTGAAATTTTGACAGTGACATTATTATGAATTTAATCCCTTGGCAATTCCTATTGGAGAGTTAGTCAATTAATATTGTAGGTGGGTTTCTAGTCTGTAATTTCTTTTTGGACATTTTGAAAACAGACAGTTCAGAACTGGATGTTATACTGCGTATAGTTTGAGAAGGGCAGAAAGCCTGGGATAGGAGGATAAGACATTCACATTTTAGAGGCAATGGTTTGGGTTGCCCGTATTTAGCTTTGTGTTCATTGCATACCCATATTGAAAGCATACTTAGTTGTTGCTCTAAACATGTTAGTATCAACAAACAGTCTGATCCCTAACTATAGTGCATTGGAGTATCATCAAACTCTTTCAAGTGTAGATTAACCTAGATCAATAAGTAGTTTATAATTAATGAACATGAGGTTTTCAGATAGGGTCAAGAGCTTCTGGCAAAAACTATGTACATTTGATTTACAATTCAACGCTTCGGATTACTCCCCCTGATCCATCATCAGGATAACTTGTAAAGGTAAATTTTGAGTATGTTGTTTCTTGCACTTCCACGTGCTTTTTCGTACCACCTTATTGCATTGCCTCTAGAAAATTATAAATGACAGGGACCACGTGAAATGAAATATATTGATAGTTATTCGTAAGTGGTGCTTTATACAACCATGTAAATTGGCTTTATGAATCTTTGTCATTACATTGGCAATCCGTAGGTTTTCAATTGTTTGAATCAGATAGCAACAATGTTCTAACATAAAAAATTACATCAATGATGGTTTTGTTTATCCAATGTGTCAGATTTGTAGTGTTCTGATTTATATTATGTTTTGGATTGGTTTTCAGTTTCTGCTTTGACAAACCTCTATACCAGTCTAAATTCTCCTTCTCAACTTACTGGGTGGAATGCAAGTGGAGGAGATCCATGTGGCCAGTCATGGAAAGGAGTGTCTTGTTCTGGATCCGCTGTTACGACAATGTAGTTAACCATGCTTCCATGGAAACCCACCCCTTTTTAATAAAATTGTTGAAGGATTACTTGAATAGTTTAGAAAAGATGATACGTATTGTCCATTTCTTCTCTTTATCATAAAAGACTTGTACACAATAAAAAAGAAGAAAATATAAGTGTGGTGGTTGAATTGAACAGAAAATTGCCTGGCCTAGGGCTGACAGGATCATTGGGCTACCAGCTTGCAAGTCTTTCTTCCGTAACAATTTTGTATGAAATCCCTTTTGATTTCAATTTTTTTTTTTTAATTCAGGAAGTTGGAAATGTTTGTGACTAAAGCCATTTACATTATTATGTTGCTTTGGATTTTTTGTTTTGTGATACAGAGATGTGAGCAACAACAACATTCAAAGTTCCATCCCATACCAACTTCCTCCCAATGTTACATTTCTGTGAGTTATAAGATGAGTAGATTTTATATCTACATTTTAGGCCCTTAATTCATTTCAATGTGATACTGATACATTGTGCCTTTCTGCTATTTGCTGTGCAGCAATCTTGCTGGCAATAGCTTTAGTGATGTGCTGCCTTACTCAATTTCGGAGTTGACTTCACTCAACTATTTGTAAGTTCTTAACTGGGTAAATCTTTGTCATGCATATATTAAGACGACTGCTTATTGAAATGTATTGGATTGTCTGCAGGAATGTGAGTCACAATTCCCTCTCAGGTCAGGTCTCAGATGTCTTTGGCAAGCTTTTGAACCTCTATACCTTGTAAGATATTATTCTGTCAATGAGAACTTTTGAATTGGTTCAACCAGCAAAGCATTTATTTGTTGATTGGATAATGTGTTCCTATTCAATGTTCCAGGTTAATCAATTCCAAGTAGGATTAGTATGCAAATAGGCATTTGTATGGCCTTCTATACAGATAAGGATTTGATTGTTGCGTAGCTGACTCATAACTTTGAATGACAACCCTGGATAATAAAGCATATATTAAATAAAGTGAAACTGAAGAATATAATCCTAGAGATTACTACTACATGAATCCCCTGTGCACGATGACACTTATCTTTCCTTTAAGAATAAAGATAGTTTGCTTGTCCAATTTTATTGCCAATCTCAAAACACATCCTTGATTGCAACTGAGGGGGTGATTTATGCAAGGATCCATGTTTGGATCTCGATATTATTTCAAAGGCTTTGACGATGAAGAAACTCATGCCAAAGAGGTTGGTGATAGTTGGTGATAACTATTATAAAGGTGACATCATGAACCCATTTGTAGCTGGTTGCAACTACTATCAAATCTAGGCAGAAATCCTAGGTTGGGAAACAGAAAAATGAGATCCAATTCATCTGAAAATAGAAAAATTTGAAGCTCTGAAAATTCTTAAACTCTTCGGTTGAAATAATAGTCAGAAACTCAAATCCGCACAAAGAATTTTTTTTTCTTGTTGTAAATAACTGGAAACAGTGACTGTTGCAAACTGAAGAATCTAAGGAGGCCATGAGCAAGGATGGAAGTATTTTAGTGCTCAAGGTTATTGATGAAGATGGGATCGACAATGAAGATGTGGCTGAAAGCTTGCTCAATAGTTGTGGTTATCGTCTTCTTAAACTTATTGGGAAATAGGCTTCCTCAAAGAAAGAGGGAAAAGTAGGAGCAACATACATGCCACCTATGCCTTCTTCTAGTGTCATGTTGTTATCTCCATTTTGAACATGTCAATTTTAAAACTTTGAGTCCTTGAAGTTGAGACTTGCTAGTCGAAGTGTGTCTGTTGAACTCATTTCCCGAAAGTTATGCAAGCACTTCAATTCGCCAATAAAATTCTCTTCTCGTCTTGACCCTATTGAGTCAAACTATGACACTTGAAGCAAAATCATTGTTTTGCAATCTTAGTCGCGAGTAATTTAAAAGTTAATCTTGGTCATTTTAAGTTGTATGCGTCAAGTCGTAAAAGGTTGTAGGCCAGATATGTCATTCTATTGAATGAGCATCACAAAAAAGTTCTAATTACTCGCTTGTCAGAAAAGTCAATAATTTGTAGATTGAACTATAGTGTTGATTCACACTTGAAAAAATGTTTGGAAGTTTGAATAGCATTTTAGATTGAGTAGGAGTTTGCGGTTCGTAGTTTAATAGTTTTGTGTAATCGCAAATGGGCTCCAAGAGTTCGAGTACATATTAAAGAAGGTGGTATCATGAGCAATCAAATCACTTGGTTAGTGGGAGTGCAGAGTTGTAATGCAAATTTACATTTGCAATGAAGTTTGAAGGGTTCAGAGTAACGTTGGTGATAGATAACTAGAGTTCACATGCAAGTCACAAAGGTGTAATGCGAATAAACTTTGACAAATGTGCATTCCCCGTAAATTCACAAGATGCTCAATCATGGAGATAATATACGTTTTTAAAATTTAAAAGAAAATTAGGCATGCTGGTTTAAAATAGTGGACATGAGGAACTCAAACGCAACTTTGCAATTTGCAAATTGCACTTCAACTTCCCATTCTTGTTGGTATTCAAATTATTCAAAGTTGTGGACTTCATTTGTAATCTTACAAAATTTTGCAAATTGCACGCTCATCTCCACTTCTTGAAATCCCTCATATATGCTAGGATAAGTGAAAAGTCAAAAGTCTCTTTAATGCTGCGGGAATGTGGAGCCTTGATGCATATTTACAAATAATTGCAAAATGCAATCGTGACTCCCATTACTTTCACTCCACAAGCAAAAAGACATTATTAAGTTCAAAGAAAGGCTCATTTTATATTGTTAAGCAAGAAAGGGAGAGTGGATTTGCAATGCATATTTGCAAATATTTACATATTGCAATAGTGACCTTGCTTCTTGCATCTTTGCGAAACAAAATGTGCTCAAAATGGATTTATGGAGAAAGTTGTAGAAATTGTTAAGCAAATGCATGCAGGTGTGGACACCCATCATAATGTATTTGAAAGTGGTTTTAACCAAATATTATAGTTGCAACTGCCCTGGCAAAGACAACACAGAATAGATCTATTATGAAGACCATTGAAGCTTGTAGACAAATGTGATAAGCATAAGTTTGATCTCATGAAATGCAATGATTGCAAAAAGGCACAATTGAATTTCTTTTAGAAACTTTTAAACAAATGTGTGGGTTGCAGGGTAACCGCCTAATAGATCTGTTGAAAAGGCTTTAGAAAGTTTCATGCAAATACTAATGGTGTGATAAACCAAATTTCTCAACCTTTACAATTACTTGCATTCTTTCAACTTGTGCTTAGATGGTAGAGTAGAAACTTATGTAAAAGTGCAGACACAACTTGTGGATTGTTTGGCACCATACCTCAAGAAATGTGGTGTCATGGAACAATGAATGCAGGATATGCTCACGATGGGTTTGTTGAAGGGCTCCAATTTTTTTTAATAAAATGCAATTGTTAGCTGATTAAAGCAGCCTTTGACATGAGCTTCAAAACAAGGCAAAGACGTCCATCGAAGCATAGACAAGGCTTGAGAACCATTTGATAGAAGATCCAAAGTGATGTAGTCTCATGGAATGCTGTGAATGCAAGATATGTTTGAAATGGATCAGTTGAAAAGGTATTGAAACTTTCAAGCAAATGCAATTTGTAGGTTGAAAGCCATTCTTTGTACCTTGCCATTGTCCTCAGACCTTGTGCCAAAATGGGGAGCCTTGAGATGTGGTATGGACATCCATCAAGGCATTTTTAGAATAGTTTTATTAGGTGCTGGCAGCAACAAGTGATCAATTGCCATGTGTGCATAGTGTGAAAGTATAGACAACATATGTAAATTGTTAGACAAAATGCCTCATGAAACTTTTTGACCTACAACTAAGTTCTCTATAATGCTATATTTTTGACGCAAAATTTGGGTGAATAGGAACAATTATCTGTTGTCTTTTCCATCACTGGGACAAGATGTTGAGAGGAGGTGTTGTGCCAATTATTATTACTTACAATGTTCTTATCTATGGATTTTGTTTAGATAGAAATGTGAGGCATGCTTTGGAATTGTGTGGATAGATGATAAAATCAGGTCTTTTGCCTGATATATTTACATATAATATCTTGATTAATAGGTTCTATAGGGATGATGACTTGCAAAAGGGTTGCTGGATTTATGATGTGTTAGATATAGGACTAGTCTAGATCTTAATCCCTACAAAATCCCTATAAGAGAGTTTTGCAAGTGCTTGATATAATTCGCTTATCTATGGGCTTTGTAAGAATGGTCATACATAGGAGCTCCTTAGTCATATGATGATATGATAAAAATAGGCATTTGTGCAAACAAATTTACATTCATTGAATTTAGTTTCGGGTAGTTTAAAAGGCAAAAATACAAACAAGGCATGTTCAGTGGAAAATGTAGAATGTGAAAACAAAAAAAATGCACATAGACCATTTAATGTAATGCTTGAGGAAGGTGATCTCTCATAAAAATGCAGTGTTAACAATATCCTTTGAGTTCCACTTAGTGATAGGCTTGGAATGGATGTTGTCAGATACATCGTAACTCTCCGAATTGCTCAAGTCTATGCTTAAGGGTTCTAGACAAGTAAAGACCTTGGTTTCTTTCACAAGATTTACTAGTGAACAAGAGGATGAAGCTCTCAACTTGGAAATCCTAGCATACTCCTGGGAGATGTTTCTAAAATTGGGAGAGGAAAATCCTACAGATCTCTCACCGCGTCTAGCTTGAAAGACATCAATAATCATGCATTCAAATGATAAATCGAAGAGTCAAATTCTAAAATACTTGGAAGTTCAAATATAATAGTTGCAGAGAATAATGCATTCAAGTTACAATGGAATAGTAAAGGGTATGGAGAATTATCAAAACACAATCAAAAGCAGATTTTTGTCAAAGGTTGAATTTGCAAGTGCCTTGGTAAGCATGTATACGTATACAAGGTGTGAAAGTAGAGCTAATGTTTGTGAATTGTTTGATAAAATGCCTCAAGGAGATGTATGCCTGTTGAGTGTTAGCCAAACGGTTGCCAAATTTCTGCGGAGATATAATTATAAAGTCTCTTTTATTAAAATTTACAATGTAATTATTTTAATGATCCATAAAATGTATTATCATTGTAACTTCTATATTTTTATTTCAAATTTAAAAATGGGGAAGTTAGACGATTAAGGGGGAGGTGAATAGTAATTCGCCTATTTATTGTGGTGTTTTCATGAAATAAGAAAAATGCATCTGCTCTATTTGGACTGGAATTCATGGTTTTGTGGGTGGAATTATTTTTGCTAGATGTTTGCCTCGAAGTCTTAAGTTACTAGGTTCCCTTGTATTGGCCCTTGTACGAGTATCATTATGGTTTGGCTATAGGAAGGTGGTAGATACAAACTTGGGACGCATCCTAATAGAGCCTATGATATTTGGGATGTACCAAAGAAGGGCCATAGGTATTTGAGATTAACCTAGGGCATACAATGTTGCTTTAAAATAATAAACACATAAACAATCATTTTAAAAATTAAATTTTTAAAACACATGGAAAAAATTGAACAATTAACGTAGTGACTACCTTAAGTTCCTCAATAATTGGACTGGTGTACTTAACCCTTTTAAACTGGAACGCATCATGAAAATATTGTGTGTATTAAGTGAACTATAAAATATATGGGTTTTGCTGTCCACATCTATTTTTCTCACACATATTTATTGCCAAAGCAAATACAACTTTTTGAGATAGGGATGAAAATCATTTCCAGACCTTGATCTAGTATTTAAGTATTTCATTTAGTTTGAACTTGTGTGCTGTTGGTATTAACCTCCATTAAAAACAATGGCACTAGCACAACAAATTCTGAGGGAATGATTACAAACAACAAATAAAGATTTTTTTTTTCAAAACGAGATGTGAGTGCTTGCTCTAATCCAAGCATGAGGGCAAATCCATTCGTGTGCTAATATGTATCAATTTGTAAGGTTTAAAGTTATTCTTGCTTTAATATTATCATTAAAATCATTACGATTTTTTTGGTTATTCTTATCTTAATAGTATCATTAAAATCATTACCATTTGTTTTGGGTTATTCTTATCTTAATAGTATCATTAAAATCATTACCATTTGTATTGGGTTATTCTATCTTAATATTAGCATTCAAATCATTCCTAGTTTTTTTGTTTGGAAAATCCATTGATAATATCATTAATAAAAAATAACCTAAATACTACAATGATGGTTTTTATATTTACCATTAAAAAGTGTCACAAAAGTCAACAAGCATAAAACATAATCATAACAACCAATTGGTGAAGAGATATTGCTTGATCTCCTAGGAGGACTTCGAAAAGAGGGTGCAATTGTAGCAAAAGTGACAAAATTCCCCAAGGATGTTGTTCCTAGCCTCTTTGCTAAGGAGAGGGAGAGAATTCATGGAATGAGGGTGACTGAGATGTACAATAATGCTGTCAATGTGTCATTAGCAGAGAATCTCAAGGCAGTACAGGTATCAAATGGTTCATTGTGCAAGGTGTGGTTCCCCAGTGGTTGAACAAATCCTCTGGTATCACTCTGATTTATACAACTTTCTAATAATTTCCTTTCTCCTTTAGCATCATTGAGTAAATGTGAGCCTCATCCATAAGCATCTTCATCCTTCTAATTTTGTTAGAAATATTTGTCAAGGCACTGAGATACTTAGTATTCGACACTTTTTTTTCCTCACTACTAGTTGGATTTTCATCCATGTCTCCTTGAGTTGCACTTTCTTTTCTTCATCAACACAAATCTAATTAGATCCTTAGCCTCCTTGAACTCATGTTTGAAACCTATCCTCTTTCGGCAGAGTCCTTTTTTGATCGATAAACATCTTAGGATCATATGGCTGGTTGTTTGTTTCAAGTTCCATGTGAAGACCAGTCAAAATTTCTTTGGCCTTGTCACATGTCTTTCTGCTATGAAATTCAAAATCATGAACTTCGAAGGTTGATTGTAGGATTCACCCTTTGCTAGCTGCCCTGAACTGTACACATCATCACCAAAAACCATTTGTCTTACTGTTTCCAAAATGGCTGTCCTGGTAGGAACATATTTGTGCAATTTAAAAGGTTGGACATCAACATCGTATATTTTGATAAGAGTATGCCTGCCATATAATAACCAATCTCCCCAATTGTGATCCCAACTTTGCAGAGCACCAAATTGCAAAGGCCTGATGAATGACATTACTATTGTTGACAATCTATGCCTCTTTTTCCCAATAAGTTTCTCATCCAATGGAGAAACAAATCTATCTTCAAAGACCAAGTATGAAGTGAAGGGGCAATGTCTAGACCATAACTGAATAGGCCTAATCTCTTTTTGATTGCCTCCCCGTAAAGTAAATATTACTCCCACAGAGCTTGGCCAATCCGCAACCAAACATAACATGAGGATATAGCACAAGACATGATATCTCTTGAATTGGTTGTGTCCCAATGATTTCATAAACGCAGATAATTCAACGAGAGTTAAGAGCTTGGCCAATCCGCAACCAAACATAACACGAGGATGTAGCACAAGACATGATATCTCTTGAATTGGTTGTGTCCCAATGATTTCATAAACGCAGATAATTCAATGAGAGTTCCATGGCTAAGTACTTGCGGAAGTCATACATGATATTTTTTGGGAGGGTTTTGATCATCACATAGAAATACCAAAGCAACCTCCTCAACCTTTGTATCCACACCTAACCTTGTCATGTGATAGAAACATGAGTGAATATATTGGAAATTTTGTTGAAACTTTGTGACCTCAAATAGCATCAATTCATCAAGAGGGATCACTCTCACTGGGTTTCTCATTTTCCTCTGGAATCCTATGAAACAAGAATTTGAAACACTTGTATGCATTCCCGTTGGCATTGTATTCAATGGCCAAATAGTTTTGGACCATGGTTGATCACCTTGTATACTTTGGGCCTCAATTCAAAAACACCTTTAGTATAGCCTTGTTCAACTTGAGAATCAATTTTCCACTCTTACAGTGAGCTTCTCTAGTTTTCTCATTGTAACAATTTGCTACATTCCCCATCATTAGGGTTTGGGAAACAATAGTCCCTTCTTGAATCAAGTGACCTTGCATTTTAGATTGGAATATCTTAGTCCTTTTGCCATATAGAGTGTAATAGGTCTCTACCCACAAAAGCATTTAGTGGATCACAAATGTTCTCTCCGAAATCCTCGAAGTGTTGAGCAACACCTTCACCTTTGTTGGACGATTTCTTGTATTTTTTAGGGGACCATGGGTGATAGTGAGGCTTCCTCATGGCTTAGGGTACATTTAGAGGGTATGGTAGGTCTATGTTTCTTAGAGCTATGGTTTTAGATTACGCAATAGGAAAAGAATAGTTCCATGGAGTTTTGAATGGGGCCCATTAGACTATTAGGGAGGGTTATTGGCCCAAATTTAAAAAAAATGCCCGATTTTCTAAAAAATTGCTTTTTCACTTGTTTGTTGAAGGGGACAGTTGGGCATTTTTATTGTGTTCGAGGGATGTTGACAAGTCCCCTGAGGGTCCTGGGGATGTCTTGGCATTTCCTTGAAGTCTCCAGATCAAGGGGATGCCCCAAAAAAGTCCCCTTTGAGGGAGACGTCTCGAGGACATTGCCTGTCTACTAGCGGTGGTGGCAGCACGATAGGGAATGTTTACTTGGTGATGTCCCCGTCTTGGAAATGGAAGGAATTTGGAGGGAGGGGATGCACCCTTGTGGAACACTGGAAAAAAGGTCAATTGAAGAAAAAATCCTAAAAATGAAATTCCCATAGATTATGCTGGAAAATTATACATTAACCTCCCAATTGACAATTTCAATGGTAATCAGTTTTCTTGGCAATTGTAAATTCCCAATGCAATTTCCCAACAACTTCAACTTAAATCTAGAAAAATGATATAGGATATTAGCTCTTACTCAGGAATGCTTAGAAATTGTCACCTAGACACCTCGATTTGCATTTGCAATCCAATTCACACCAAACAACTCCTTAATTGCAGTAACTTGCTTTGTGCTCAAGTATCCTGATTGCAATGGTGACTATGTATAAGATCTGATATAAACCCACGAATTAGGGCCTAATAAATGTCCATTAATTCAAAAAGTTGCTCTTTTGTGTATTGGCTAGTTGAGGATTTGAAAATTCAAATCTTAAAGCGTTTTGCATAATGTGTATGAAAAATGTGGCAAGTTGATGGTGGAGGAAACACCACAATGACTGTGGAAGATCTAAACATCTCCCATGGACCCAACTCAACAATCTATAGATGTGGAAATCAATGACATAATGCCACTTGTAAGGTTCATGACTTCATGCTACCTAACATCATAAGGGACTGCCACGGTGGAAGCATCCAGTTGTATGCCAGATCAATGCTATGCAACATCGATTTAATCAAAGTTAGAGGTCTTCTTGGGGAATTTCAAGAACTCAATACGTTGACGGTCAGATCTTTATCACTGCCTCAAGATCAATGGCGAGTGGGATATCTATAGACTCTTGCGGGCCTGCTTACACCATCTTTAGGTATTCATAAGCCAATAGAAATACACCGCATTGCCCTGCTGCGAAAATAAACATTTAATGTAAAAATATTGCACATAACTTTGCCACCTTGTTTAGAGCAAGAGCAATTCAAAGATGTGGACCAATTGGGAGTGTCCACATGGGCAACAAAGACAGGTTTGCAACTTAAAGGTAAAGAAGCTCAGGCCACATCACATCTTTGCAGAGCATCTGAAGATTAAACATTATTGCTTGCGCGGTCTGTAGAAGTTGAGAAGCCGGTCAACTTGTAAAGATTGAGAATACGCCGCAACTTCTCCAAAGCATTGACCGACCAACCCGGTTTGAACACCAGAGATAGAACCATTAACTGTGCAGGAAAGATCTTGTCATAATTGCCAAGTGAAAACAAGAAAACTGCCATGGAAGAAGTAAGAACATGACCAAACCAAACTAGACCTCAGCATAAGCAACTTAACATGACTTTTAGACATAAAAAAGAAGAATGACATGAAAAACGATGCCTTGTAAGTGGCCTGGAAACATGCACAGACAAATGAGACCCATACTAGAGACTGTAAACTCCAGACTACAATCGAGAGAATAAGGGAACTGACAACAAGGCACAACATGATTTCTTTAGGAGAAACCAGCTTCCAAGTCAATGCACTCTACTGAAACAGATCAAACCATAAACTCCAAATTTGAAAAGGGACAAGAAATGGTCCAACAAGACCAAGGGTAGCTCCCAATAAAATAAGATGACATGTCCCATTCATTTGGATAGCTCTCTATATGACTACTTGCTTCACCAATAAGGGTTGCCACTCCTATTGAAGATCTTCATCCCAGGCATATGGGAGAATTGTGTACAGCTTTGCTGCCATTGCAAGTATTCTTGTAATTGTATTATTAATTTATTGCAACCTATGGGTGCTTGAATTAAATGTAAAATACTCGTAATTCATAGCCACTGTATTTTTTGGATGCTATGGCAGAATTGACACAGATAGTAGTGATACTTATCCCTTGAGAAAGAGAGGCGCAAAGAGTGCATGAGTTTCTGAAAACTAAAATAATTGATGGTTTTACTATTCAGGGCCGAGGCATCATTTTTTTGCTTGATTAGAATGGTTCCATTTCTTAGCTCTACTTGAGTGGAAAATTTTGTTTCCACGAACCATCCTCAATTCAGAGGCTGTAATGCCATTAAAGCTTGCATCTGCACATCTAGGATTTACTGATGCTTCTTGCTTTGATGAATCTAGGTCCCTAAAGTGTGCCAAGAATTCACAATTTCTCAACTACAGAACAAAATGCCATCAAATTAGACTGCTTACAAAGTTACATGCATACATTAGCCTAGCAGTGGCTGAACTATCATGCCCACATAGCGTGCTGAGAGTTAACAATCTCCGACCTTTAGAACAAAAGTTAGTAGTAAAACTGCTTGCACGCTTACATCAACTTGAGGTGTGGCTGAACCTTGTGGGAAAGACCTGGGGAGAAGTCTTCAAGCCTCAATTGAAGCACTTAGCCTCCTTCACATTGTGTCATTTTGACTAACATCCTCGTTAAAGCCCAGAACTAACAAATATGGCTCATATATGCCATGATATATGCAAACATGGAAGATAATCACATTTATACAAATGATGACACATTATGCATGTTACTGCACAAAATATTTCAGATACAGCCCGTTATTGATGGGCAGAGGTGGTTTGGTGTTGTCGAGATCTCTTAGTTCAAAGGTGCCATTTTCTGTTATCTTCTTAATTGTGCACAGGCCAACTCATAAGTTATCAAATTTCCTATAGCCAGCTAGCTTTTCTCTGCTCTTATGCCACCTCAAGACACGATCCCCAACCTGAAATGAATTTGGAGATGCCTTATTTGAAGATCCACTTAATCTGTTGCTTGTAATCTGCAGGGTGATCTAGCTGGACCAATTTTAGGATCCCTTTCTGAGGGGCTAGTTCTGGTTTTATCATTATATCAACTGTATGTTGGGAAGCAGGTAACATGTGATGAGTAGGAAACACTGCATTTCTGCAAATGCTGAGCTGTAAGGAGTAGAGCCTAGTGCTGCCTTTTTGTCATCTAATTTTTTGGAAAGGACTCTCTGGATTGCTTTTGATAGTTTCTTGTTATTAGATTTGGTTAATCTATTATCTGGAGGATACTAGTCTGACTATTGAGGATTGTGCTAGAGTGAATCAGCACTAGTGATAGAAGTTGATTGTCTTAGTAGAGTTGAATGTTTTAGCATTGTATGTCACTAGTTTAAACGAGATGCCAAATTTGTTTAAGATATTTGTCTCCAGATATTCTATGACAGTGTTGGAGGTGGCACTCTTTGTTGGGATGTCTTCTACCCATCTAGTGAAAGTATATGTAGTTGAGAAGATGTATCCTTGAAGTCTAATCTCCACTGCACAAATTAGGCATGTGCCACCTCTCTTTTTAGGGGGACTGCAGCAAATTTCTGTATTTACTATTTCAGCTAGTTTCTGGCAGGTGACACACTTTATCACAAGTGAATGGGTGTCTTTGAGTAAATAGTGTGATTGGTAACCAACCTGCAGGAACTTATGCATTGTAGTTTGTAATATGAAATGGCTTTTATATGCTTTTGAGTTGAATTTGTTGAATATACGTAGTCTGCTTGGTCCTTTTCTACGTATTTTGATAAGAAGTTATCAAAATTTTGCCAAAATCTCCACCAACTAGCAATACTGAGCTGCTTGATTATTAAATGACCTTTTCCTGTTTGTGAGCTAGGTGGTTGATGCAAGTCAAACGTTGAGACCATGTTGCCCTTGATTCTCTCACCTGAAGCTCTATCCAAGCCATATTCTTTTCATTTAGAATTTGACTATACAAATATTAAATAATATTCTTGAGCATGAAGCTCTGGTTATTATAGCCTATAGGATTAAATGATGCACGAGCACGGTTGGTGACTTCGAGTTAATAGTACACCAGTTTTGCAGGCAATGCGCAGCTAGAAATGGAAAAGTTAGACAATATTGAAATGCAGCTTATAATTCATAGAATTAGTCTATGCCTTTTTTTATTGAATCCATTGGATGGATCAAATGGACCCGTTGTGATGGAAGGATCATACAGATCATTGGTTGCATTAAGAGATGACTAGCTTAACTCTTGGGTTCCTTCTCACTAATATATATTCTTTTTCAATCACCTCCTCCGATTTTATATCGAAGACCCTAATTGAGCACATTCCAATTCATCTATATTTTTTGGAAATCACTTCCTCCAGTTTGATGTCTAAAAACCTAATCATACTGTATGTGCTAGATACAAAATTATTTCTCTCCTTTTATTGCAAAATTATTGCTGTCAGGAGGGCTAATGTCTACTTTTTTCAAGATGTATTTATTTGATTGGAGTTCAAGTGATGCATAAAATTTGAAGTTGACATTTTTGCCATTTGCAGGGATTTATCCTTCAATACATTTTCAGAAAACCTGCCCTCAAGTTTCAGTTCGCTGTCAAATCTTTCTATGCTGTAAGTGATAGAACATTATAATGTGGTGTAGAAATATATGCTTGTTCCCAATGAAACTCACAATGTCTACTTAAATTGGATATGAACTTTGCAGGTTCATGCAAAATAATCAGCTTACTGGACCTATTAATGTACTTTCCAGTCTTCCTCTAACTGACTTGTAAGCCTACCCCTAATTATTTCATTGTTTTTGTTGAAAAAATATGAATGGGAGAGAATTTTCCTATATTAGATGTTTATTACAAAACCAAATGTTCATTGGTGGTTGTTTACAGGAATATTGAAAATAATCGTTTTACTGGGTGGGTACCAACAGAATTCCAATCAAAACCGAATTTTATGTAAGGATTCATGATTCTGTTTCTTCTTTTAATCAATAATACTCAAATAAAATGATTGCGGTGTGTAAAGATGAACATTTGTTTGTGTTGTATACTTGTCCTCCTTCCAAATATACATATGGATGTCTTAATATATGATTGTGTTTCAATGCAGAACTAGTGGTAATGCTTTCAGTACAGGCCCTGCTCCTCCTCCCCCACCATATACTCCACCTCCACCCTCTCACAAACCTGTTAGTGGCCATAATACCAGTGGCAACCCAAGAGATATTTCTCCGCATTCAAATAGTCCACCTGGCCGTTCAAACTCAAAGGATCAAAACACTGATAAGGGAGGTCTGGCTGGTGGAGTAATAGCAGGAATAGTGATTGCAGGGATTCTAGTAGCTCTTGCTGCTGTGTTTGTTTTTGTTTTCTTTGTTTGGAGGTCTCCAAAGAGAAAACATGATGAAGAGGAGGTTAAGACTGGTGCATCATTGAGCCCCCTTGCTCCTTTCATAGCTAAAGGTATTCTTCTAACTTTGCTTGTCCATGGTGATAGTTAGGGTAAGCCTTTTCTTTCATTTCTTTGGTGGAAGCATTTTTTCACTTGAGATATATTTTTCTTTTCTAAGGTGTTTCCCCTGTATTAAACTCATTCATGTGAATGATATTCCAAAGTGATAGCTGTCTGTTTCATCTAAACTTTTAGAAGTTATATGCAATGCACATCTTTAATCTACAAACATCTGCCCTGGTAATATTTTCTGAGGAATATTATATATCACTAGTGTGAATTTTCTTAAGAAAGCTAGGAGCAATAATGTACTAAAGTCTAGAGATGATGAATCTATATAGCATAACATGGTATATTTCATTGTTTCCCTTGGCTATTTGATGCAGTAGCAAAGGAAAGCACAGAACCAAAAATAAAGGCATCCTCTCCTGTCATCACGCTTAAGCCTCCACCTTCAGAACGCCACAAGACAAATGGCGACAAGAGTACTGGAGATAATTCTGCTACCAAGAGATCTAAAATTCCAATAACTGCAATTGCATATTCTATAGCAGATTTGCAGGTGGCAACAAACAGTTTCAGTCAAGAAAATCTTATTGGCGAGGGTGCTCTTGGACGAGTTTATAAAGCAGAGTTTACTAATGGAAAGGTATAGTTTCTAAGTGTTACCTGTAAACAATAGCTCATTTCTTTACTTTGGAACTACAAATAGTATTTTTGTTTTAACTATTAACCATTGTAAATATCATGCTTGTAAAATTTCATAGATTGGAAAGCATAGACAAGTGGGTATAGTTTTTCTTTTCCATCGAAGATATTGGAAATATTTACTAGGTTCCATAAAGTTCGTTGGAGTGGGGAACATGGATATAATGGAATGAGTTTTTAACACCATCGAAGGGATTCCCCTCCACCACCACCCCACCCTTAGAATAATCCTAGGGATGACCCAGGAGAAGATTGTACCAAAAATTACCTGAAAGTACATATAGGAAAGATTTATCATTTAGTGATATATAAATGCTAAATAGACATTCTATCCAATCAAATGACTCATGGCATGGATACTAAGTATACATGTTATTTAATCAAATGAGTCATACATGATAAACATGAGTTTTTCTCTGAATTTTAGGGATGGGGGGGCGGGTTTCTGGGATGTCAATTTTTTTTTTATAATTTTAATTTCTGGATTTTGGGGACGACGTGGGGACAAATATGAAAATAACAGTAAAATTTATTACAAAAAAAAGTAAAAGAAGTTGCAATTTATCATTTACATAAATGATATTTAGTAAAAGAAGCTGAAATCTATACAAGGTTTGGTAATTTGACAATCCATTGATCCAATGATCAACGACAAGCATTTGAAACCCCCCTTTTCTTATTCTCCATGTTGGAATATGACAAATTGTAGATGGAAAACCCTGGTGGTATGTGCTTGTAGTGAGATAGGAGAGGGGAGATGAAGGTAGTACTTATTGTAATGCTCAGAATAGAAAAGCTATGCTATTGGCAATAAATAAATCTAAATAATTAGGAATAAGATTTTTGCATGAAATGAAATGAAAGCAAATGAAATCTATCCTAGCTTACATAAAATGATATTTCTCCTTGCTATTAAGGAGCTTTCATAGCTATTCTACCAAAGAAGCAACTTCAACAAGACCCTATCTTTAGTGCAAGCAAGCAAATCTCTAGTTGATGGGCGAAAATAAAAAGGAAGGGTGCATGGTCCGAGTGGATGAAATAAGCACTCCACCCCCATTGTTCTAGATGCCGAACTACAAGATTCTTCCCAAGGCTGAAGAGGTTGAGCTGAAGAGGGAATGGTATCATCTTCATCAAAATCCCTAGGAACTAAATCAACAATGGAGAGCCAAAAGAATGATGATAAAGTGATTTGTGAATCCGATTTGGCAACATAAGTGTCCAATGGTGTTAGTGTTATAGAAAATGGATGGGAATGAGTCATAATATAGGCCACAAGGGGTTGAACTTGCCATTTATGGTTAGCAAAGAGGCCAAGCCATAATTTCAAACAGTCATCTATGACATCACATGGCTAGGACGCAGGTTCCAGAAAAAGCCATGACCTTAGGCCCCAAAAGTAACCTAGGTTCTTTGGAAGGTCAGAAATTGGGCAAAATGAGGATTTAAACTGGTATAAGGTGTAATAGGGTGTTGCATTTGTACTTCTTGGTTTACCTGACCTACTAGGGATCAGTGAGAGAAGCATTCTGATCATTAGGAGGTTTTTCGGTATTATGACAATTACTTTTGATAAATCAATGAGGCAAGATTCTATCAACTGAAACAACAATTGATGTAACTCGTTATTGGGAAGATTTTATCAAGTCTTCTGCATGGTTAGGCTCACAAGGTGTTGAGTCACTTCAAGGATATTGAATTCAGGTCCAAGCAGTATTGTGTACCTTCTGATAACATTTCAAAAGATCAAAATCCATTTTCCCAGTTGTTTTAACAGCTCATCTTTCTACAACAAGAAGGCTATAAACAATGATATATGCAAGGTTGCAAAACTAGCGTCTGGCTGCTCCTATGGGTTACACTCCTAGTTCTGGACCAGAAACAGTGGGGTCTATAGGCTTCCAAATGAATTCATACTCATTATAATAAAACCATGGTATTTGAGTAATCACATTAATTGCTCTTCACAACATAGAACATACAAGTTGCATTTTAATAGAAAAAGGAAAGCAATGACCAAAGATGACCAAAAACCATTTCATTAATTTGTTCTGGTTAGAACCAACTCCAACAAAGTACACTTCCATTATCCAAAATGGAAGCTAATAATAATGCATCAAAATTACTTTTACAATTCATTATGTCGGGGACAAGATATATCCAAGCAAGTTGATGTGATGTAGGTTGTTCAATGCGTCCAAAGTCCATATCTGTGTCACGTGTGTGCACGTGTAGGATTGCACATTTTCCAATTTTGTTAGGTGTGATTAACATAGGCTTAGCTTTAAGTTAGCATAGCTTGGATTGAATTAATTATGCATAAAGAGGTTTAGGTTCAAAGAAAATATATCTTAGATTGTCGTAGTTGAAGAGCTTATAATAGATAAATTAAAGACACATGAATTGGGTTCCATGACTAACCTTCTTAAAATCCATCCTTATTACACATAGGCTTGGGCTTAAGTTAGCATAGCTTGGAATATATCAATTATGCATTGGGAGGTTTAAGTTGATGTAACCAAACTTCACACATAAAATTCAACACTATTATTATTGCAAAAGAATATCCAGAAAACTCAACTATTTTCAAATTCCTTTTCATTCCATTCCATCAAATAAATACCAAATTTATACAAAAACGAAAATTACCATTTTTGGCAGATTTTAACAACTTTATAAAATTGCCATTTTTGGTAACTTCGCATCCATATCCGTATGACCACGAAAATTTCCAATTATTTGAAACTTACTAAAAGACGACTAATCGTCAACTTTCTAATCTAATACAAGTAAAGTTCGAAAAATAATTGGAAATAGCAACTTGGAAAATCCTGAAAAAAACATTAAAACCTCATTTTGAGGCTCTAGATGATCGGAAAAGGTCCCAAAAAAGTGTCAAAACAGCGACTTGCCGAATTTACCAATTCGGTGGGATTTTTAATAAACTCTTCAAGATGCATCTGCCCACCAAATTTTAGCTCCAACGGATCCCCGGGTCAAAAGTTATGACCTCCAGAAGTTCTTGCATCATAGGTTCAAAGAAAATTTTCCAGGACTAACCCTTCGGAAAACCCTTATTACACATAGGCTTGGGTTTAAGTTAGTATATCTTAGAATAGATTATTATGCATAGGGAGGTTTAGGTTCAAAGAAAATTTTCCAGGACTAACCCTTCGGAAAACCCTTATCACACATAGGCTTGGGTTTAAGTTAGTATAGCTTTGAATAGATTATTATGCATAGAGAGGTTTAGGTTCAAAGAAAATTTATCGTAGGTTGTCATAGTTTAAGAGCGTGTGTTGAACACAATAAGCCAATCAATTAGATAACCACAAAATGCATAGCTTAGAAAAAATTAATTATGGATAGAGAGGTTTAGGTTCAAAGAAAGTTTATTGTAGGTTGTAGTTTAAGAACTTAGCATAGATAAATTAAAATACGTATGGACCGGGTTCGAGGACAAACCACTCGAAACACCCTTACTACACATAGACTTGGGTTTAAGTTAGAGCTTAGCATAGCTCAAAATATATTAATCATGCATAGAGAGTTTCAGGTCCACAGAAAATTTATCTTAGGTTGTCATAGATTAAGAGCATGTGCTGAACAAAATAAAGCAATAACAATAGATAGCCAAGGAATGCTTCCTATACTAATGGCTATATGGGTCTAATTAGCCTTCTAGAAATGCCATTATTTATTAATTCAAAGGTAATGATATATATCTTTACATTGTCAGGTGTGATTAGCATAAGCTTAGGTTTAAGTTAGCATACCTTAGAATAGATTAATATCTTAGGTTTTTGTAGTTTAAGAGTTTAGACTAGATAAACTAAAAAACACATGGATTGGGTTCCCGGACTAACCACTTGAAAAACCCTTACAACACATAGGATTGGGTTTAGAATAGATTAATTATGCATAGAGAGGTTTAGGTTCACAGAAAATTTATCTCTGGTTGTCATAGTTTGAGCTTAGAATAGATAACTTAAAAGACACAAGGATTGGGTTCCAAGACTAACACTTGAACATGCCTCACAAAATATGAGAGCTTACTCAGGCAACATACAAGCATGGCCATTTATGACTCTAAAAAGACATCAAACATGCCATGAAATACTATATCTCGTGTCACATCCATGTTGTTATGCGACTCAAGCAACAAAAAGCATACAAGAACATAAACATGCTATTTTTGACTCATGCCACCAAGCAACTTCTCAAAACAAGAAAGACATCACTCAATCATAAAAGACTTAAATTCACAAAATAGAATTAAGTATGCAAACCAAAAACCCTTATGTGTTTGTGCCTTTTCTCTCTTTGTTGTTGCATGTATATATTGATATGTCTCTTCATGATGCCCCTTTTCGCTGGTACTGTCTGGTCTCCTCTACACACACAAGGACATGGATTGAATAATAAACATCAATCTAAAATGTAGATAATTAAGTATATAAAAGGATTTTTAAAATTAAAAATGTAACGATGTTCAATTTGGGAGATATGACATATGGGACCATCTTGTGGAGTGTTCTGCTTGGGTGATGTTGTCTGGACATGGCATGTTACAAAGATCTTTGTGTAGCATATAGATCCATTTCCTTTCAAAGATCCCTGACACGGTTTCAGTCAACAATGGCAATTTATTAACATGAGCAATATTGGAAAGCAAGAGTTCTTGTGTGCGCAAAAGAGCAGCTACAGTTGCTTTTTTCAGTTGCTACTCAAGGAAAAGGTCTCAATTGCCTGTGCTAGAAATTAAAATTTGCAGGGGACAAAGCTGTGATGCTATCCTCCACTTTACCTTTAATACTCATGCAAAGAATCCAGCCTGACAGGGATGCTTGCATGCATTCCCTAATATTTGGAGTTATTTCCATTCAGTTTTCATTCTGCGAAAGATGAATGTTTTGTTTTTATGATTAAATTTGTGCTACATGATCAGGTCAAAGTCTCAAAAAGTTTTAGGGAATTTTGAGCATCAAATGCGGTAAATTAAGCTATGTTAGATAGCTATAAGCTTCAAAATTCATATGGTTTACTGTGCATCTACTACATCAATTGCCATGTATCTATGATATTATTCCAAGGCCAGTTAGGGATTACATTATTTACAATAGTACTGAAACATTAGGGCAATTTAATTAAAATTTTTGTAGAAAACAAATTGGGTGTTATGGGAGCATGCCCCTAGCATACATCATAGGGAATTAAGTCTGAAAGGACATGATAAAACCATAAATGCTGAAGTCCCCCTAATTGATGAAATGGATACAAACAAATTATCATATTTCAAGGTCTCAATGTTGGTTCCTGTGCTAGAAATTAGAATTTGCAGGGGACAAAGCTGTGATGTTAGCTTCCACTTTACCTTGGGATGTTTATGATATTTTTAATATTCATGCAGAGAATCCAGCCGACAGGGATGCTTGCAAACATTCCCTAATATTTGGAGTTCTTTCCATGTAATTTTCATTCTGTGAAGGATGAATGTTTTGTTTTTATAATTAGATTTGTGCTACATGATCAGGTAAAAATCTAAAGCATCAGGTGTGGTAAATTAGGCTATGTTAGATAGCTATAAGCTTCAAAATTCATATTGTTTACCGTGCATCTACTACATCAATTGCCATGTATCTATGATATTATTCCAAGGCCAGTTAGGGATTACATTATCTACAATAGTACTGAAACATTAGGGTAATTGAATTAAAATTTTTGTGGAAAACAAATTGGATGGTATGGGAGCATGCCCCTAGCATACATCATAGGGTGTTAAGCCTGAAAGGGTAACATTTTAAAACCTTAAACTCTGAATCCCCCCTAATTGATGAAATGGATACGAACAAATTATCCTATTTCTCACTAGTATATTGCAAACATGTACAATATCTTCCACACAATGTCCAAAAAAACATGTAGTACAATATCTTCTAAGCAATGTCTAATACACCATGCGTGTGGGGCTGTATCATGAAAACAGTAGTACCAAAGGAGGCTATGTTGTGCAATGACCTGGCTGATGGAGGAGGTCTTCCCCTTATCATGCTTATAAGTAACAATCCAATTGTTCCATTAGGGCCTAGGTAATAGGGTGTAGCATTTCACATCCATCATTGTTATTTGGCATGTGCAAGCCAGGTAATATTCAATACGGAGAGAGAAGGCCAACAACTTTCCCCCCAGTGGAGGAAAGAGTAGAGAGCATATACTCCCCTAAATAGGAAGTCAAATCCCACAAATCTGAAATAGTACTATTCACAAGTGCACGAACTCAGTGACACCCTTTTGGGTTTTCATTATGAGTCTCCACTAAGCCTCCCTTTCAGATTTTCAACTTAATGGGAAGTTTCAGTTAATTTGGGTTTTTAATTTAACAAATCAAGCGCACACACAAAATAGATCACACAAACATCACCAACCTCAACACAATAAATTTGAAAGTTGATCACACATCGACATCAAATGCTGTATCCTGCATCTGCTGACTGACAATGCCACTAGGTTGGGGAATCTGTCACAGTGAATTCCTACACAGACATACTGAAAGCTGATCACATCAAAGAACAAGATTCTCCTGAAGAAGATCATCTGCATCATAATCAGGAGTACAAACTACAAACCACAACATTGAGTATAGTTTCTGATACAAATGTCACATCTGAAGCATTGTCACTAATAGGGGTATCCCAACCACAGGCACAAACAGGGGATTGGTGACACACAACACAGGTCTCGACACCTTCTTCTGAAAACAATGGGAAGAAGCATGCATTTGTTGACCACAAAATGAACATGGGTTCAAGTCAAAACAATGAACCGACTCATGTCCTTGATGACCACAATGAGAACATGACTTAGGTCTATTCGTGGACAACCTATAGGGTTGAACTTCATTGACACAGGGATTAAGGGTACCACTAGACACAATGAGTGGGTTTGTAATAGTCAGGAAAACGAGACCCCACAAGGCCCTTGTATTCAATACCACATTTTCTCCTATTTTTATTTGAGATTCTCAGACCCTCACACTGGATTTTGATTGAGTAATAGAACCACTGCTAGACACATTTTCCAACTTAGATTTGGACACATTTCTTGTGCAACACAAATTTTGACAGAGCACACTTTTTTTGTAACACATTCTTTTCTTGAGACATTTGAGGGGACACAACCACCTTATGCTTACCGACTTCTATTTGTGCAGAAATACTGAGTGCGGTATGAAAAACATCAACTGCCCTGAGGCTTGTCTGTATTCAACTGATTTTGTAACTTATCGATCTCTTCTCTCATCAACATATAGTGGTTACAAAATTGCATGAACATAGCTTTATATTGTTGCCAACACTTTGATATTAATTATGCCTCTTGTTGATGACTTACATTTATTAGGAGGGTTAACATGTTATTAGAATAGAATGTTGCCATTTTGTTAGCGAGAAGACAGAAAATAAGGAAGGTCAGGAAGATTACACATGAAGAAGAGGCTCACACACCTGAGTTGGAACACCGATAATGCTCAGAAAACACAAAACAATGTTTGCCCAGTCTTGGCCATTCACCTCGAACAATCAAATTGAGATTTACAGTTTTCACTCAATTACATCTTATGCCTCCGTTTTACACCTTATCACTCAAAAAGATGACTTTTGACAATTACACCTTGTCACACCAAGAAATTATTTAAATTTGCATATTTTATCAAATTTGTCTATGCAAAAGAACATTGCAAAAACCTTTTTCTTATACAAAATTAAAAATTTTCCTTCTTTGCAAATACCCCTTTCAAAAATAAAATTACCCCTTTCTTAGAATATAGATTTCAAAGTACGACTTATCATGCCACTTGCATTCAAATTGATGCAATTATTGACCTTTAACCTTCCATTTAACTTGTATCGATAATGTACTCCATGCAATGTAGTTTGATACGATGCTATAAATGCAACTTATTCAAAACAAAAATTGACTTCATAATAAAAGACTAAAAAAGTACCCAACTTCTTTTCTGTCTGTGAGGAATAAGTGCGGTGGCACAATCAACACAGAAACACAGCAGTGACACTGTTGCATGCACACACACTCAAAAAAAGTAGTAGGCAAAACCTGCAGTAATTGGCAGGACAGTCTTCGCAGAAAATTTATGTAGGCTCCTGCATGGATCTGATTATGGCAGACTGGCATTGACCATGTACGAGGCTAATAGGCGTGATATTATTCAACACATGGCCAGTTGGTTAAGATTCACAGGGTATGATGGTCAGCAGAGTACCACTAAGCAATTTACGACTTTGGCAAGAGCAATCATGGTCAGCTCAAGTGTTTGCAGATAACAGAAAACCACATGTTGCAAATCTCCGTGGGTTTCAAACGTTTCTTGGATGACGACAGTGACACTTAGGTTCAGTTGCATCTACAAGGTGATTTTTGGCACATATTATTTGAAACTTTCATAGCAAGCACTTACATTGAAACCTTTGGCAAACACGCTGACTTTGAATCTTCACAAGAAGAATGGATGTGCTATTTGCAGGGGTAAACAAACAGTAACTAGAGACTTTTTTTGATGACAACTTAAACAGGGCCTCTTCAAAACTTATTCTCCATTGAGAGAGCACACCACTGCAGCATATTCATAACCACCAACTTCCCCTACATTTTTCTTCCTTAACAATTCACAGGATCAATGATGGAAGCTGCAAAATCATGAGAAGGAAGACATCATAAGATAAACACATAAGTGGCAATGTATTCTGACTTTAATCAAATAATGTTCAATTAGAGTACATATAGAACAAGGAGGAGCAACAACCCACTCAACCACCAAGGCGACTGCCTAACGACCCTTAGTTATTTGGTATGTGGTTAGTGCAAGACATAAATGATAAAACCATAGGGAGAAATATAAACCAGTGTGAAGTGTGAGCATATATCCAATATAGATGAGTGTTTAACACTCCAGTTAACTTACCTACTCACCGTCATCTTCAACATGACTATCACCTTCAGCCAAGTAGACTGATGTATTGCTAGTTGTAATTTTGTATTCAACTGATAGAGAATTATTTATTTTTGGCATCTTCTCAGAGTTTAAATTAAAAAGGCATTCAAAGATCTCATTCAAGCATGAAATAGGGCAGGTTGTAATGTTTATCAAAAAAAAAAACCAGTGCAATTTTTACCAGATCACTATTGATTGTGAACTAGTTGGTGAATTTAGTGCATGCAAGGGGTTTTTAATACTGATAACTCAGGGAAGATCAAGTGCTAGTTGATCTTAACCTTAGATTCATAACATCAACATATGAGTTGCGTGTTTACTGTCTTAATCTGCACCAACGCTATGGATTACAGTAGCATAAAACCCCAATTGCAAAAATACCACATTATCTTGTTTTTTCGGCCGTACTTGAGAATTTCACTTGTTTTGGAGAGAGTGCGTCAATGTTGACCCACTCTCTCTCCAACCTTCGTTGGCCCCAAATCGAAAATTCTATATGAAGGAACTTGTAGATGGTTTGGGAATCCTGTTTGGAAAGAATTTTTGATTTGGGAGTCTTGTTTGGAATGAATTTTTTAATTGTTATTTTCTTTGGTTTTTCCATGTTTTTTTCTCATACAAATTTGACGACTTTTTCAAACCCTTGGTGTTCATTTTGAAGAATGTAAACTAATGTATCATCTATGATGTCAGATTTTGGCAGTGAAAAAGATGGACAATTCAGCATTTTCTGTACAGAAAGATGAAGACTTTCTTGAAATAGTTTCGAACATGTCACGGTTACGACATCCAAACATCACAGAGCTTGTGGGTTATTGCACAGAACATGGCCAGTGCCTTCTTGTTTATGAATATTTTGGCAATGGAACACTACATGATATCTTACACTTTACAGATGATAGTGGCAAGAGGCTGACATGGAATGCTCGAGTGAGGATTGCATTGGGTACAGCTCGAGCTCTAGAGTAAGTTTTTTTTTTTTTTTTTTTTGAGCAGGGCTCTCTGAAAGTAATTTATTTTTCTAACAGGACTCTCTGAAATTCGTCTGGTTGGTTTAGTTTTAGTCAATGTTATTTTAGTTAAATGTCATGTATATTGTACAGGTACTTGCATGAAGTTTGTATGCCTTCTGTGGTGCATAGAAATTTCAAGTCAGCGAACATTTTACTGGATGATGAACTAAACCCTCATCTCTCTGATTGTGGAATAGCAGCTTTCAATCCAAGCTCAGAGCGTCAGGTGTGAAAGTTTTCTACTTTGTCCTTCAATTTCATGGTGTTTACCATGGAAGTCCACTACTTGCAACATGACTTGAATAATGCGAATCTATTAGTTTGATCCTCTATACGTTTTCACTCTCAGCCTGTGACAAAAATGTTATGAAGTTTTTGTCAGGTTTCCACTCAGATGCTAGGTTCCTTTGGATACAGTGCTCCTGAATATGCCATGTCAGGGATCTATACCGTGAAGAGTGATGTATACAGTTTTGGAGTGGTGATGTTAGAGCTTTTGACAGGACGTAAGCCTCTTGACAGGTACTTCTGTTCTCTTTCTTTTGTATGTTGATGCAAATCGTTGGAAGTTATCTCCTTCACATCTCATTTGTAAGTTATGTACCTGGTACTGCAGTTCAAGATCACGGTCAGAACAATCTTTGGTCAGATGGGCTACACCTCAGCTTCATGATATTGATGCATTGTCAAAAATGGTAGATCAAGCTCTGAAGGGCATATATCCTGCAAAGTCTCTTTCACGATTTGCGGATATTATTGCTTTGTGTGTCCAGGTAAGATACTGAAACTTCAAATAAATACAGCCCAGAATAGTGTTTGCACCTGATCGTTTAGGAATAATGCAAATATTTTAAAAATATTTAAAAATTAACTCTTACAATTTGGGATGGCAGCCTGAGCCAGAATTTCGGCCACCGATGTCTGAAGTAGTGCAAGCCTTAGTCCGGTTGATGCAACGGGCAAGTCTCAACAAGAGAAGATCTGGTGATGAAATGGGAGCTTCTTACAGACAATCAGATCACGATCCATCAGATTTATCAATTTGAAATTTTTGCTTTTTCCAAAGATGCCTCATGTTCGAGTGTCACTGAATCTTTAGCTTATGTAACATACTTTGCTTAGTATATGATTTTTAAGCGTAAACTTCCAGCTGAGCATGTTATCAAATGCCTATTGTAATTTTAGTGGCAAGAGGGGTCCAATGCTTTACAAGTTAAAGCAGAAAAAATGACTATCAGCTTGAACAACACGCAAGTATCAGATATTTTAAAATGACTATCAGCTTGAACATCACGCAAGTATCAAATATTTTAAAATGACGTGGTTGGCCCTCAAAACAGTGCCCATGCATTTTCTGTAAGATTCTTAAAGATATAACCAACTTTGACAAAAATCCCATGTCAAAATTTTGACAATGGAATAGCTAGTCTCAGCAACATCAATTCGCAGGCTGAGGTCATTTTGCTACTATTGTTAAAAAACAGTGATGGGTTCCATGTGTAACGAGAAACATTCCTCTGGCTAAGTTTTGGCTCTCTTGGGTGATAGTTCTCCAATTATATGCGCTTGAAATAATCTTTAAATTTTTAGATCGAGAATCAAATTTTCATTGAAAATTCTTAGAACTGAAAACGTAGCTTTATTTGAATATTTAGTTCGGGTTAATGTGAGAAGGTATCAAGTGTTTTTGAATTTTCTCAATTTGTTTCCATTTTGAGTTAGAGGTGTTGCTAGCCCACAATTCACACCTATAAAGCACCACCGGAAGCACTAAAAGCCCAAAAAGAGTCTGCGTAGTTTTCCAATCCCATAACTATACCTCTCTACATCTCTTTTGAAGAGTATATAATGCTTTCCAACCTCTCAAAGTTTTCTTTTGCAGCTCTCCCAACTAAGCTTGTTATTGAAGTTAAGCGCAAGATAATTGTATTCAATTACTTCTTCAAGAATATTGCCTTCAAAGTAGAACTTATGCCGACTTTTTTTTTTTGGGTTGGAGAAAGCATGATTTTGGTCTTGTTGGTATTGATTCGCATCTCCACTATTATGCAAAAATGCTCAAGGGTGTACAAGTGCTCTTGTAACCCGTGCGCTGATTTAAAAATCAAAACAAGGTCATCAACATATAAAAGAAATATCACAAGCTCTCTTAAATGGACACCATCAGGTCATCAACATATAAAAGAAGTTGTATCACCAACTCTCTTAAGTGGACACCATCCTCGCCTTGCAAATTTAGCCACTCTTCAAGTTTGTCAATATATAATTCGGAAAGAGTAAGAGATAGGGGGCAACCTTGCTTGACTCCGATATCACTCCAAAAACTTTCCAAGATGCAACTGAAGTTTTGATTTTGATTCTAACTTTTTCATAGAGTCAATGGAGCCACTCTAAAATGCATAGGAATCCCAAGTTCTTCCATTCTAGACCATAGCTTATTTTTGGGGACCGTGTCAAAAGCATTTTTGAAGTCAACAAAACAACAAAATGTTTCTTTACTTGCTTCCCAAACTTTTTCAATGATGTGTCTCAAAGTGATACCATGATCAAGCATAGAGTGCTTAGGTCTAAACCCTGCTTGTACTTTTGCTCGCTGTTTTTTTTTTTTTCTTCCGCCCACTTGCTAATTTTGTTTTCAACCATGCTACTAAATAGTTTTGCAAAGATTGATCATTATGGTCTTGTAGTTGGATTATTGACGTCACCACTCTTAAAAAGAGGAATTGCTACGCTGGTAGTCGAATCTCTTGGAAACCCATGCTAAATGATGTTGAATATTCTCATAATGTGTGGTGCGAGAGTTCTCACTCCCCATTTTAGACACTCTGCATGAAGCTCGACCAAGTCCTTTGCTTTGCCTACACCCAATTTCTTAATACCAATCTCAACCTCTTGCAAGGTTAAAGCTTTGTTGTGGTGTTGATCAAAGGTGGGGGCTCAACCTTTGATTCTTGCTCATAAAGTTGTCTTGTACAGTCCAACCATTGACTAGCTGTAATTTTATTTTCAATTTATTTCTTTCTTGATTAAAGTTCCTTCCAAAATAGCTTTGGGTTTGTTTTCAAGAGCTCATTTTTTTCTTTTTAAGATATGCTTGTACAACTTTATATTCATCTTCTCCTTGCCTGGCTCTTTCAGAGTTCTCATTTCTATTTTGCATTCCTCATCAAACCAAACATTTATCGAGAAGTAATTTGTTTTTGATTTCTTGTTTTTAGTTCTTTTGCACTTTCCAAGTGCACTTTGAATTATATTTGTTAACTCATAACTGTTGAGGCCTTGAAAATGAGTTTTCTCCTTCTTGACTAATCTCTCTAGTGTTGCCTTGAATATACTATAGTATTCTTGAGTCAAGAATTTTGCCCTTTGAAGGTGGTTGCCGAAGACACTGAGTTTTCCACTTGAAGTTGAAATTTGTTTTTGATTTCTTGTTTTTAGTTCTTTTGCACTTCCCAAGTGCACCTTGAATTATATTTGTTAACTCATGACTGTTGAGGCCTTGAAAACGAGTTTTCTCCTTGATTAACCTCTCTAGTGTTGCCTTGAATATACTACAGCGTTCTTGAGTCAAAAGAATTCTGCCTTTTGAAGGTGGTTGCCGAAGACACTGAGTTTTCCTCCCATGCTGCCTCTTTTCTAGCCAAGAAAACGTTAAGTAAATATGATTGTGATCTGATTTGAGGTCCCAAATATGTTCCCCAACCGTAACTTCCTCAACCATAAAAAAAATTTGCTTGATAGGCAAGGTTGACCGTCAAATTTAGGCCTTGAGGTATTTTGAACCGACTTTAAAGATACGGATCAATGTAATCTTTGACTTAAGGTTTTCTGCTACATACTTGATACTAGCATTCTGCTTAGATGAGCATGGTGTTGAAAAAGTGTAAATGGAATTCAATTATGTGGGATTTAAATGGATTTACTATTTGTAAAAGTAGAGGAAAAATATTGCTCTTCATGAGAAGATAAAAGTAGGGAGTATCTTATAAAAATGCTAATCATATAAACTTTCTAGATTTGAAAAAGCTAATTTATTTTCATCGAAGAGGGTTTATGTAGAAAAACAAATGGTAGAAATTTCATCATGGAGCATGACCAATTATTTATTTATGATAACCATGACGTTTTACCTAAACACTAATAAAGAGCATAGTTGAAAAGGACTTTAAATTTTAACTTAAAAAAATCTATTCAAAAATAAATTGAAAGAAAATTTAAAATATTGTAACCCTACCAATATTGTTTAGACTTCTTGAGCTCTATAGTTTTCCCTCCCCATGTGTTAAGAAGAGACCACAAAAATAGGTATCTATAAAAATGATCAGAACTGGTTTTTCAAGAGCGTCACAAAAATGGTGGAAATGACAATGTGGCAGGTTGCTATTACTGCGATTTATCTCAAGTCTGAGCGCAATGCTGCTGTTTTGTTTGATTACTCAAGTTTTATCTGAAGTCTTTCATTACCATTTTGTGGTGTTTGACTATGTCTACTTTATTCATTATGAACTTGTTACACGCATGAAGACAATGCTTAGAGACGACTCTTAGAGCATGCATTTTCAGTAGATTCGTCAAGATGAGTAGTAGACAATGAGATTGTCAGAGTGAAATGCCTATCATGATTTGCAAATTGGGCATTCCAGTCATCAACAAATGGATTTAACTACGTCAACATGCACCAACACCAATTATAATGGATAACAAACTTTATGGCATGTGCAAACCAAAGAAAAATTGGAACAAATCAAAGATGTGGAAACAAATAAAATATTACAACACATACTATTGTAACAAAACGTATTGTTGAAGGAATCCTCAAATGATATAAAACTCTAGGTAAGAGTGAGCATTTGCTCATCATTCCACTAATTTACAATTATTACAAGTGATTACTTTGTTCTCATGGCTTTATGAAGCTCTATATTACGTTGTGAGCTCCCACACGCTTATAAAATGTCTTGAAGATGATATATTATTTCAACAACTCTTATTTTTTATTATGATAAGCGACAAAACAAGGGTGCCGATCCCTTTTACAAGATTAGAAAAAGAGGGCAGTAAACAAAGGCTGAACCCACAACAACCAAGGCCCAGAGAAGGCCACAAAAGTACAACAACCAAACAGAAAGAGACCAACAACCCAAAAAAGGCAACCTGAACAGTGCACCAACAACACACTGACAGCAAAAAATCCAGACTGAGGATCTAAACAACAACAGATCCTAAACAAGCAAATCTAACACCCTTAGCCTTAGGGCGTAGCTCCTCGACAGATTTGGGGAGCCCCTTCTTTCTACGCTGAACCACAGACTAAGAACTCTCAAAGTCAAAATCCTCCGAGTGAGGTGAGAGGGGGGATTCTCTCGGGCCTCAACAACCAATGAGGGCGCCAACGAAGCCGAACCAGAAGAAGGCACAGCTAGGAGAGTGACCAGAGTAACGGACAAAGGAGTGCAACTTGGAGCCCCAGAGAGCAGAGTCGACAAGTCCGAAGTAAGCAAAAATGAAGGAATACCCGAAGCTGAAACAAAAGTGAACTGGTTAAGAGTAGTAGGAGCCAAAGGAGGAACAAAAGAATCCAGCAAAGTCGTGGGATTAGCAGCAGCCTCCACCACCCCCACCGAAGCAGCCTCAAGAGGGATCTTTTCCTCATGAGAGGAAACATCGCCACAAGACGAACCATCCTCTTGGGAAGCACTGATAGTCAAGTGGTCCACAATCCTTCCACCAAGTTGCAGCGCTTTTATGACGCGATAGAGGACAACCAACAACCATGTGATCAATAGCGAAGCAACACTGACATCTGAAGGGGATACCTTCATAATCCAGTAGTTGTTTCCACGACCGATCCCCTACAATCAAAACGTCTCAAAAAAGGGGTTTGGAGATGTCAATGTCTACTAAAATACGGGCAACCGTGGAGTGACCCATGAAAGAGGTAGTGGAATCAACTTTTAGAAACTGATTGATGGCATTACCAATGCCCTCATAGCAAGAATCCTCCTAAAACTAGAGGGGGAGGTTCGGGAGACGCACCCAAATCGGCTTGATATTAAGCGGCTCAGTAAGGGGGTTGAATGCAAGAGTCCATGGTTTAATGGATAGAGAGTGTTCCCCCCACATCCAGATCCGACCATCGAGCACTACACCCGTTGCCTAGAAGAAGCAAAAGTCACGATGAAAAAACCTCAAGCACTGGGGAAGAGCTCAATCTTTCTGGCAATCAACAGCTTCCAAGACTCCAACATCCAATTGTGATGGTTGGGTAGAGAGGGCCACAGTCCATTAAACCTACAAATTACACCTGTATTGTGGTAAAACTCTTCATTTTCAAAAATCTCAGGGCCACACATCACAACAGGGGAAGAGCGGACACAGGGGAGAGGCCGAACTCCCCTACCCTCCCCCCCGAAGCATGATGAACACCCGAACCAGCTACAACTGCAAAAGACCGTCTAGGGCCAGCAGGGGCACGCAGCCCAGGAGTGGGCACACCAGTCCCAGCCACCACCTGCACCTCCAGCAAACCATTGTTCCCGGTTTCCTTAGGAATTTTTTCCCAGTTTGAGGGATCATTCATCCCCTCCAGAACACAGTTCACAACAGTAATCACATCCTTTTTAGGATTCCCGTCTCTACCAACATGAACACCAGTAGAGCCTCACACCCCACCCAGAGCCTCAGGCAAGGCAACAACGACGATAGCAGTCATGCGCGCCAGAGGACCCTGCGCCAACGGTCGGATGCAGAGACCTGCTCCCGCTCCCGTCCATTTCAAAATCATGCAACGTTCAACAACTCTTGTTATACCAAGAAAAAGAAATAATAAAATCTTCATAAAAATAGAGAGGAGGATTAAAAACCACCAACTCAAATAAAGTATTCACATGTTCCATTACAAATGAGAAACCTAACACAAGGGTCACGTGCTCTATTACAAATGAGAAACCTAACACAAGGGTGAACATAGGTAGAAAACATGTCCTCTTGACATACATGGAGCCTTCTCTTACATTTGGAGCTTCCATAGTACTTGCAACTATTCTCTACATGAAAGAAAAAATACTACATACATATGCACCAACCTTGGATTAAAAATACTAATAGAATGAGAGTACCCCCATTTCTAGGTGTGGATATCCTTGTAAAAACTTTCTTCAGTCAAATAGAAGATCAAAAGAAAGAGAAACCAAAACGTTACATGCGTTGGAACTCCAAAAGTCACTCTTTTTGGGCGTTTTTGATAAAAATGCAGCTTTTTGGCTTTTCATAGAGCTAATAATGTGTTTTGGGAGCATGGATAAAGCTTATTTTGCTATCTTTGACTAGAACAATCATTTAAATGAGTTAAAAATATGTTGCATGAACTTTGGCAACAAATTCTGCAACTTTGATAGCATGTTTGCATCAACAACATATTGTCATCTTTGGCAACAACCTTCCCATAGCCATAACTTTCCTCATACAAAATTGATCTACAATGCCATTTTTTGAAGCTACTTAGAATTTTAAGAGGAATGCGAATATGCAAAAATGTTCAATCTTTGACTCCTTTTGATTGAAAACTCCTTTAACTCATTTTGACGACTATTTTCAGTCCTACAATAGAGTTACACTTATGACATGAATACAATGGTTCAAATGTCAAAAATATAATTGATTTTTTAGATAATTGAAGGTTTTTTTTTTAAACTATGGTTTGAAGCATCTTACTTTAAGCGATTTTTTTGTTCATGTGTTGGAGGAGTTAAGGGTGTTCTATGACCAAATAATGATTTGTTTAAAAATCTCCTTTAAACATGGTGTCCATTAAGATGCATCTTACAATATCTCTAGGAATTAAAATTTATATGAATCTAATGATAAGGTTACATGGAATGATTCATACCTTGTGCCTCGAGAAGCAATTATTCACACTTGAATTTAAACATTCATCAACAAAGTCAACTTTTTCTTAAACGAGTAGTAACTATCCTATGGCTTTCAAAGGGTAGCCTTATACCCACATTTGCAAGTATCTTTGATCATTTGTGTACCATAACAATTTATACCTATTTGTAAGCATCCAAATGCTCCTAACGAGTAACAGTTCCATAATCTATGGCCAAAGTCTTAGCAGCTAGAAATCTCCAAGAGATGATTAATTGAGTCATTTCATATCTATTGTATAGATTTCAAGCAAAATGCACAACACCAATTGTATGAAGTCTTGTTTTAACCACTCCATTTATGGAGCATTAGCCACTCCAAATGTTACATCCCCAATTTTTGTCTTAATAGTACTTTTTACTTTTACTTGGACTTAAGTAAATCTATTTTGATGTTTAGATTAATATCAAGGAAAGACATAAATTCTATTGAATGTCATTTATGGAATTATGGAAATGAATATGTTATATCGATTTAATAATTGCATTATGAGAATTTGGTTTATTATTTGAATAATGATGCATTGATCGTAATCTGTTGATTTCAAGTTTTATATAGGATTACAGGTTTTGGATGACTCTCAGAGAAAAGAAGAGAGAGTATCTTTCTAGGAGAGAAATATAGACCTTGGGTTACAAGTGATTATTTTCCAAAACGAGTATAAGTGTTTAACAAAAACTTGAACTAGTATCGATAGAGGTAAGTCATGTTTTGTTAGTATACTTTTGGATCTAATTGACAAGTAGTCGATATCTTTTGATTCTTTTCTAGGCAAGTCGTTTGTGTGTCGACATTATCGTTTGTAAAGAAACAACATCTTCTGAATAGAACAATGTCCATTTATGATTAACGTAAATATTACATCGTCATTATCGCAAAATTGCTATGTTAGTACCCTCAAGTCATATAGGGTTTTATTGTTGTCATTAAACGTCATACGACGATCTCATCAAGTCAAGTTGACGTGATTTAACGAAAGACTATGAAGGGAAGACACGCTCGACCCTTTCACATTATTCGTAAGCCTTTCGACTTATTATTATTATTATTATTATTGTTATCATATATTGATCCAAGCATAAATGATCAAGTGAGGTAGTAGTCATGTTAAACCATTACATCAATAAATATAATTATATATATAAATATCAACTTGAGAATTATATCTCAAAGTTATTAACTGCTTGCTCAAACAATGGAGCGACCGTAGGCATGTTTATAGAGATGCTTTTATCGTCTCAAGTGATGGATCGAACCAACCATTGTGATCACTAAATGATCAAACATAAGTATTAATGTTTGTCGGCCTCTTTAAGAGGAAAACATGGTGTTTTAAACCACTTACTATTTCCCACTACATGCAAGGTCGCCCCACATTTGACATATGTTTAAACTTGCATTTTATGTGGATTTAGTTTTGATAGAAGTATTCATAGACTATATGTGTTTCCTGTTATCCCATATTGAGGATCGTGGGCAGTAATGAGGGAAACGACTCTTATGGAGTCGTGGTTGAAAACCTATAAGGGAATGACTCTATGTAAGTCGAGGGGGAGGTCTGTGTCTGGTTATGTTTTAAGGTGGTTTGCTATGGGTAGGAGATGTGAAGAAACGTCTATGTGAAGGAAATATACGACGATCTTCAACGTTTAGAGGAGTTTGTAGCTTGCAAACGCAGTCATCCTTTACAACCATCGCCGTCAGGTTATCTTCTATTGCATATTGTGCTTTATAATCAATTTGGAATCGAATTTCCTATGTGATATTCACTGTAGTATTTTGTGTGAAGTCGTTTGAATTGCTAGTAAGGCCAACTATAGAATTCAATGTGCTTTTGATTTCAAAACCCACGGTGGTTGACTGTGATAGAATCATTGTTCTAAGCGATAGATAGTGTTGATAGTAAATTACTTGTTATTATACAAGACATTCGATGGTGTCGAATGAGCCGTGTTGGCCGACGCATCCCAATTTCATTAGGTTCTGAAACCAAAACGTCATGAGCCGAAAACACACATGTTCTTTTTAAAACTGTTAACATGTCAAAACTACTGTGTAGTGATAGTATGATCATTACATTTCGCATGCCCAAGAGAGGTTATTTTTGTAGTTATTATGAGCCTTGTAAGCTCGAACTGGTTGCTTTGATGATTGAAATAAATCATATAGCAGATCATTTATGATGTTATAAATTATGCAAGGACATTCGAGGTCGTTTAGTGCAAATTGATACTTTGATAAAAATACTCTTTGGTATGAGTAACACGGTTTAAATATAAAGCTAGGATGATATCGATTTGAATTATCCTTTGTCTAGTTTTATATCAAACAAATTTTTTTTCAAAAACTTAGATTCTTAGAATTATTTGGAAAACTATTTTACCTTGTCAGGTGAAGGAAAAACTAGGAATATTTTGATAGAAGAAATAAGGTCAATAGGATAATCCTTATTACCTATTATATTAATCTTGATGAGTATAATATTGTTGTAAATCATTATGATAAGAATAGAGAAGACTAAACTTGAATATTGCATATATGTATATAATCTAAACTATGGTGATTATCCATGTTATTGCAATAGGATGATAGAAGGAAATCATACTCCATTGTGTAGTAGGTAATATCTTTTCTAGTGCCTTATTATTCTTAATCTCCATTGAGTTAACCCAAGGGTCATTTTTTAAACCTTAGTCTCATAGTTATGAGATATGGTTATTTTTGAAATATCAGTTTATTAGAGGTTGTAATGAAAACCCTAGAGTCGAATATGAAAACAAATGATTGGTTATGTTCATATGAACTCGTCTAAGTCAAGTAGACTATTATCATGGAAGATATTAAAACCATTTACGTAAACATAGATGGTGAGGATAAATTGCAAGAATAAGATAATATCCAAATCAAGTAGGGGTGGGTGAACATTTCGACCACGTTCATTTAGAACGTTTTTGATATTAAAACTTTGGCCAAAGTAATGCATTCGTTTTCTGCATGCATTGTCGGTTCACTATATCTGAATTGTATAACCTATCTGAAATCATACTTAGCTAGAGGGTATCTAGGGTTGTATGGTTGATAGAGTTGTGTAGGATACAACACTATGTACTCGGGAAGGCAAATTACCACTGGTCATCTATGGTCTATATTCCTCATAAAGGGTAGGGCCACTTCCTATGTGGAAGATGTGTGGGAGACTGCCGGTCTGTGGATGAAGGTAAATCACTGGGAAGATACTCTTTCTCTCCAACATAAAACATGCCAAGGCTTATGATAAAGATGTCAGATATTAAGAAGCAGTGATCTTTCCAAAATTGTTTATGTAATTGAAATACTTATGCAAATACTTGTAATTGAGAAAGACAATATGATATATTGTATTATGTAAGAGAATCTTGCAAATTGTTGTTACTTGATTATATGTTAAATAAAAGAAAATTTTTCTCTCATTTTTACCTTGTTGAAATTATTCCATGGTAAGTTCTCTATATTATTGTGTTTTTAGAATGTGGTTGTTACACCAAACTTTATGTTTGGATGAAGATTTTAGCCTTCTAAATAGTTTTGATCTCCTTGCACACTTTAGAATCCTTCTCACCCTACCTTTTGTTCATTAGTTTATCTTATTCTTAACTTGGTCATACATAGTTATAAATTGTTAGAATGACTAATATGGTCGAACTATTCTACTTCATTGTATGTCATTCATCCACAATCATAACAAAGCAATATTAAAGTTAGGGAAGGAGAGGAAGTAAAATATTGTCAAAATTTTAGAAAGACTATCACATGAAATGGGAGATTTTGAATATATATCATCAAAATTTCTATAGGATTATAGTACAAATATATCTAGTTTATGATGTCTTAACATTTGAGGGATAACTATGGAGGGATAATTGTTGATAAAAAAATGCTAGACAAATAGAGTTGACCATCAAATTTAGGCCTTGGTTTGAGGGAGCATGACATTGAGGAAAACATTTTTATGGGTCTAAAATATTTTCTTGCACATGTATGATGTAGTACACTCATCATTTGAGGGTTCACAACATAAGCTTGATAGACTTGGGTATGTCCCTCAACTACAATTTAATTAGCCTAAATTACGTGCAAGATCAAGCATATGATGACTAGGTTCATGCTCATGATCTCATGATCATCAATCTAAACCAACATAGTAATGATTTTAGTGATGAGGGACAAGAGGCTACATTATAGATGATATGCTTCTACATGGTTTCCTCATGTATGTAGAAAAAAATCTCCATGCTCTATCTCATCAAATTTAAGCCTTGGTTCATGGGAGCATGAGACCGAGGAAGATGTTTTTATCGGTCTAAAATATTTTCATGCACCTATGATGTAATATACATGTCATTCAATGGTTCAAAAAATAAGATTGATACACTTGGGTATGTCCCCCAACTATTCATTAATTATCAAGATCAAACATATGATGACTAGATTCATGGTCATGATCTCATAATCATCAATCTAGACTAGCATAGTAATAATTTTAGTGATGAGGGGTGAGAGGCCATATTATTGATTATATTCTTCTACTTTGTCTCCTTATGTATGTAGAAAAAAAATTCCATGTTCTATCATAAGTTCATCCACACTTAAGTTGTGTGACAAGTGTTGAGCTCTATTCATGCCATTTCTACATTATTGATGATATGCTTCTACATGGTTTCCTCATGTATGTAGAAAAATATCTCCATGCTCTATCTTGTCAAATTTAAGCCTTGCTTCATGGGAGCATGAGACCGAGGAAGATGTTTTTATCGGTCTAAAATATTTTCATGCACCTATGATGTAATATACATGTCATTCAGTGGTTCAAAAAATAAGATTGATACACTTGGGTATGTCCCCCAACTATTCATTAATTATCAAGATCAAACATATGATGACTAGATTCATGGTCATGATCTCATAATCATCAATCTAGACTAGCCTAGTAATAATTTTAGTGATGAGGGGTGAGAGGCCTTATTATTGATTATATTCTTCTACTTTGTCTCCTTATGTATGTAGAAAAAAAACTCCATGTTCTATCATAAGTTCATCCACACTTAAGTCGTGTGACAAGTGTTGAGCTCTATTCATGCCATTTCTAAATTATTGATGATATGCTTCTACATGGTTTCCTCATGTATGTAGAAAAAAATCTCCATGCTCTATCTCGTCAAATTTAGGCTTTGGTTCAAGGGAGCATGAGACCGAGGAAGATGTTTTTATCGGTCTAAAATATTTTCATGCACCTATGATGTAATATACATGTCATTCAATGGTTCAAAACATAAGATTGATACACTTGGGTATGTCCCCCAACTATTCATTAATTATCAAGATCAAACATATGATGACTAGATTCATGGTCATGATCTCATAATGATCAATCTAGACTAGCATAGTAATAATTTTAGTGATGAGGGGTGAGAGGCCTTAAGGGGCAAGAGGCCTTAAGGGGCAAGAGGCTACATTATTGATGATATGCTTCTACATGGTTTCCTCATGTATGTAGAAAAAAATCTCCATGCTCTATCTCGTCAAATTTAGGCCTTGGTTCAAGGGAGCATGAGACCGAGGAAGATGTTTTTATCGGTCTAAAATATTTTCATGCACCTATGATGTAATATACATGTCATTCAATGGTTCAAAACATAAGATTGATACACTTGGGTATGTCCCCCAACTATTCATTAATTATCAAGATCAAACATATGATGAGTAGATTCATGGTCATGATCTCATAATCATCAATCTAGAATAGCACACTAATAATTTTAGTGATGAGGGGTGAGAGGCCTTATTATTGATTATATTCTTCTACTTTGTCTCCTTATGTATGTAGAAAAAAAACTCCATGTTCTATCATAAGTTCATCCATACTTAAATCGTGTGACAAGTGTTGAGCTCTATTCATGCCATTTCTGGTTACCAAGAACTCATAAGACTTCTTTCAATGGTAGAATTTAGAGGGTTTCTTATTTGAAGATGAAACAATTTCCACTACTACTTTTCTCCTTTGACTATGAATAAGATCATTTTGAAAATTCCTTAAGACTATTTGAGTAATCTTCAAGATTTTCTTTTTCTTTTATGGGATTGATGTAATTCAAAATATCTTCATCCTTATTGTACCTTCAATTTGCTAAAGTAAATTAGAGCCAAGATTCTTGATATACATTTTATTCTAGGTGAGGGATAAAGAAGAGTGAAAAAATTTGCATCATGGCGGTTTCTAGCACTATCATCACAAGAAAATGAGAGATCACGATTCTTTATCATTAATGACATGAGCAACTATTGTTACTTATGTTGTACGATGAATGGTGTAAGTTTGGATTACTTGTTAGTGGAATTATGATATTTTACTCAACTTAGTAATTTGTCTTACTAGCTCTAGATTCACATTCCTCAAATTTGAATTCTCTTTCTTTTCTACTTTATTATTATGCTGCATTGAGATTAATTAATCAATCAATTGTTCATTCTTCTTTCAAAAATATGCATTCCTTCTCAAGTAGAACTAATACTGCCAAAGCTGTGCAAACTTGATAGTTTTAGAGCAAAACAAAATCACCACATTTCTTCAATGTTTTGATGACCATAGGTGAGTGATTTCTCACGATCTTTATTGGTGGAGCTAACACACGCATTTGAGACAAAAATATGATTGAGGATGGCACACTTTTTAATCTTTACTTTAATATCTCATCAAAATGTTGAAAATCTTTGGGGTCACCATTGCTAATGTAGTAATGGCATAAGGCTATTTCTTGTTGCTTAATTTCATTATATCATACAATATCCCATATCTTGTACTCATGACACGGGACTATTTATTATATCATAGGGTATACTATAGATCCTTAGGATTCTTTTGATTTATATGATGCTTGAAGTCTATAATAGAAATGACATGATAATTTCATATGCACTGGATGACAATTTAACCATTAATTTTGTTCCTTCTTCATTGGTAGCTTGTTTTACCTTAACTAAATTTTCACATTTTTGACATATGTGCCTAAGTAGATATAACGACCTCCACTAAGTGTTGAGTTAGTTTAGGTGTTATGCACTAAAACATTAACAAAATGAACATTAAGCAATTGGTCCCCCATGGTAATTAGAGCTTCCCTATTATTCTAGTTGTCCCTAAAAGTAATCAATAGCATCTTGTGCAATCACAAAGAATGAGGTAGCTATTTAGAGATTCATTCATAATATTCTTAGTAAAAACCTCATTAAAAGAGACCATTCTTGAAATAAGTAGCCAAAGCCTAACCAATTTTATTATAAGGTTGATTATCAAGAAAGAATCTACGTTTAATATAATAAATCATTTTTTTATTTCTAACAATCAAAACAATCAATATTCTAATTTTTGTAATAGAAACATTTATTAACATACTATCCTCATTCTAATTCACTTAAAAGCCTTTAAAAATAAAACTAAGCAACCCCTACTTATGATACAAACCTTCAAAAATAGAAATGTACAAGTAATTAAAGAACATAAATACAAGATGAGAGATGTATTGTAGTATCTTTCTACTCTAATAGTAGAATGTACCAAGTGACTTTTTGTTTGTCCTCCTACTACTAAGTCTCATTCAAATCATCCTAAACATAACATTCCCTATATTACAATGTTAGATAGAGTTCCAAAGCATTTTCTTCACCGAGGCCTTATACTCTTGGAGCTCTATCCTCTTATACAGTAAAACCGTCTCATTAGTTTAGACCTTCCAAGGGAATATTGTTTGAGCCACTCCATACAAGCATCACATAGTGAAGTGGAAATTCTAAAAACTATTTTGGTTTTGTGTGAAGGAAAATGTGAATTGAATTGCCAAAACTGAAATCTGGAGGTTGACAATACTCTAAACTTGCTGCAATTTTCATAAGTATCTTCCCTGTGGACATCTTTAAACATGTTCAGGACAACATGGTTTCTGCTTTTATTTTGAGAAAAATGTCTCTTCCAATTAAAGATCCTTGTCGAATAAATCTTACATTCAAGTTTTTGCAAGTCTTCAATTACTAATTGGTTTTTTCTTATTCTCTTCTCTTGTTCTCTACATCTTGATGATGGATCACTGAATGTGATCCGGATCGTAGGAAAAAAAACTACTGCACAGTTTAATTCTGAAACACTCAATGACAATACTATGGAGTGTAGAAATTTGATGTCTCTTATTAACTAATTTTTTGTTTGATCCACATGGAGTAAACTAAGTCACTGCAAAATTCAGAGTGACATGATAAAAAAATTTATAAAGGCGGGTATACAATATCAGAAAAGAGTCTGGTCATTAATGAATACACAAAATATATTGATTAAATGAATGTTGGCTCTTACTCAACATGAAAGGTAAATCAGAGATGGACAGAGAGTATGAGGAAAGAATGGAGTTGGTTGCAGTTCATAGTGCATCCTCTGCCACGAATGTTAAAGTCCTCATTGAAGCCTGTTCCTATAAATAGAACCACGCCATTACAACTCAAACATATATACTAAATCCTTTTAACTAAAAAATTATAACTAAATCTTTTTAGTTCTATTGAGTGGTCTGCAAACTCTGGAATATGCCTGGCATCTGCTACTAAAGAAGTTGTACCACACATGAGAGGCATTATATAGTTGGTCACAGCCAAATCAAATGAGCCGTTGCTTCAACAAACTCAGAGTTTAAAAAAAAGTTCAAATTGAAGCCCAAATTTTGGGCACACTGTAAAAAAAACTCAGAACATAGTGTTTTCACAGTCCATGCATTACGAGAGCTCGATCCATTATAATTGAACTTGTATCTATCGATAACTATGTGAAATAATGTGGCAGCAGATAAGACCACCCAAGAATGTCCTTGGCTTATTTGATTCACAAGAATGTCCTCTGACTTTTTCGAAACCCTAATCCAGACTGATCATCATTCTTTTTTTAAACAGTAAAAGGATGCAATTAAAAAAAGAGGGCATTTAGTGTATTATAAGCAAAATGATACAATTTTTTTAAAAAAGCTACTGGGTATAAGCTTTCTAGATATAGGGGAAAGAGTCGACAAGACCAAATTTCATCAGTTATGCGATGTTTAAAAAGTGAAGGCTGATTTGATATGATCTTTGAAGTTACTTCCTTTCAACAAGCAATAACTAAAATTCTTTATAATGAATTGTTTTAGACCAAGGCTATTCAATCCTTTTGAACACTTAAGCAAAGATCTTAGCTTTGAAAATATACTATTGATTGCGTCGATATGCTATTGAAGATCTTAGCATTGCTTCGATTCCACAGGTTTTTTCTTGATTTCTATCTCAACCTATGACAATTGTGCTTAGATCCTCTTGCAGGGTTTGCGGTTTCTAGGTAGATCGAGTCTCTTCTTGAAATAATGGGAACTCGGTTTCAATTTTGAGGAGAAGTGCATCAATTGGGCTCCTGTTTGGGTGAGGCTCCCAAGCTTACAGATGTACTGGGAGGAGTTGTTGGCGTGTATTGCTAGCACTTTCAGTCAACTCATTGACAGTGATGAAGCGACTAAATCCTATAAATGAGTGTTGTATACCAGATTCTGTATAAATGCTAAGGTGGATTTGGTGCTCTTGTTTGCTATAACTTTGTCTTCAAAATTTGGGGTGTGGAAGGAAGATATTCTCTACCAAGTTTCTTCTATCATGTGCCAAAAAAGCCACAAGGTTGGCCACTATGTTGCTGGTTGTCCGGACTTTAGGAAGGCAACATACTCTTAGAAGAAAAAAGAAAATTTGGATCCTGCTCAACCTTCAGAGGTTGTACCTATGGTGAGTGGTGTTGCAAAAGATGATTCTTCAAATGATTTTGTTGGGAGGGGTTCTATGTTTGGCTAATCAAGTGTAGAATTTGGTGAATGTGGACATTGTTGGTACCTTGTTGGTTTCACTCTCCAAATACAAGGAAACAAGGATGCCACCTTTGGATGCAAGGTCTCTTGATTCAAAAGTGACAATAAAAAGGGAAAGGTGGTTAAGGAGAAATCAAGCATTGATTCTGTGGTTAGGCCTAGTGGCTATATTCAAAGCTCTTTGGAGCATTTTGGCATCAAGCCACTATGATTTGGTCTGTGATAGTTACTTGTTTTTTTAAGCTATTGTTTTGTTGTTGTTTGCTTGTGTCTTTTTTGGTAGCTTTGCTACAGTCTCATTGTTGGTTGGATGATGTGTAGTCGATGCCTTCATGGTTATAATAAGGTGTCAAGTCCTTTCAAAATGTATTTTACCCTTTAATCAAAAACTTGCATGACCAAATATACATAATTGGATAGGTAGTTAATTGTAAAATAGAAACAAACATATCTTAATCTAATCTACTTATTGATTTATCTAAAGTATAATAAAAAATTAAAATATTTTCTAGATTCTAAAATTGAAAGAATTATGAGTTGAGTTTCAAAAAAAGGGAAGAGAAGTTTGTCTAATAATAGAAAGCACTTGAGATGTGAGTGAAGAGCCTTAGGTGGAAGATGGTGTGTGTTGTTACAACAATGGAGGTCTTATTAAATGAGATTGTTGCTAGAAATGTGTGTGGGTGCTCTCTTAAATGCCCAAGTGTTCATGTGTGTGCCCTAAGTGTTTTCTTTCTCTTTATTTTTGAGTTAAATATCTTTTTTATAGTAGATCTTGCTCTTTCGACTATTTGGGGTAGATTAGGGTTTTAGGATGGGAAAAAATAGAAGTTTGCATAGGAAAGGTTGATTTTGAATGTGGGGATGCAAGTGTGTCTTGTTTAAGATTCTAGCATCTATGATAGCAAAAAAGACTAGAAGTGAGAAAGAGGAGATGTCAAGATGTGAAAGAGGTCCTGTTGTAATACAAGGTATGAATTTAGGAGCAGTTGGACTTCCAAGTGATCAAAATAGTCAACGTTGTGCTTATTAAATGAGGTTGCTAAAGTGTGCGAAATGAGAAGGAAAAGTGCTAAGTATGCACTTTTTGTCTGTACATTTTGCCCCTACTTTAGTGTACTTGTGAGCTATAACAAGTCAAGTATGATAAAGTAAAACAAAAGTTGTGTTTATTATACTTGATAAAGAGGATACTAAACAGTTCTTGCGCGATGTTTTTTTTCTTTGTGCAAGTGACATCTTCAAATCCACAAGACACATAAGAAGATAAATCATCACACACCATAAAAAAATATCTTGAAAAACCATTCTACACATTTTTATGCAATTCAATTTTATTTTTGAATCTTGAGAGCCATGGAGATGTAATTGAGTTGACCCTCATGAAACTCTAAAATAGAGGTTGAGGAGAATGGGATCATACTATATGCGTTAGTCATGAAACTGTTATCAAGTTAGTCTACATGAAGGATACAATCCACAATAAATGTAGGATCCATTAAGGATCACTTTAACCATTTTATGGTGTAGGACCATGAATGTGTCGCTTTAACCATCTTGTAGTGTAGGACCCATGCCATAGTCACTTTAACCAAATTGGTGTTAGACTCATGGAGAATCACTTTAACAAAGGTGTGTGGTGTAGGAATCATGAAGAGCAACTTTAACCATTGCACAATATGTGCATATGTGTATAATATATGATATATGCCCCTCTCAAATTGATTGAATATGAAAATATGTGATTAATTTTTGGTAAGGGAGAAAGGTCTTGAAAGCCAAATAGAGCAATGCATCGACCTGAAGTTTCTTGTGTTTTTGAAAGATGTGACTGATTTAAGCTCAAGACATGGGAGTAAAGAAATATATGATGCATTTAAAACTTTGAAGGATTTGTAAATTTACCTAATATACTATGGAAAAGGCCATGGCTTTGGTCTCATCCTCTCCATCCAAATTACTAAGCTTCTCAAATTCAGTAAGCATTTGTTGATTCATTTTGTCATGCCCAAAGATTGTGTCTTAAGTTGTAATCGCTTTGATTCCTACTTCTTGAGAAAGAAGGAATAGGCAATTCCAAACCAACATCTGGTTAATCTTGGGAATCTTCTCATCCAAAGGAGCCATAGATTCATTTGTCATTTGACAAATCCATTATTTCAAGTTCTCCTAGTTAGTAGGACTAGTGGATTATGGGAAAGATCCCCACAAGATCCCCTGCTATTATAAAGTGTCCTATCCTCTATAATGGGGTAGGGTGAAAGCTCATTCCAATTTGCACAACTATCTCCAAAAGTAGGGAGAACTGATATTACTGCTAGAGGTCCTCCCCACCTCTTACTAGTATAGAGGTAGGGGTTAGTTGATCTTGTAGGAGTCAAGGTCAACACTGAGAGGGGGGGTGAATCAGTGTTGTGTGAATTTTCAAATCTTTTTACAAACTTTAACTTTCAAAACACAAGGTGAGAAAAATATCATTGATTTGTCAAACACATATGCACATGATTGAGAATGAAGAAAGAGAACAAAACCACATGAGTAAATTATACACACACACAGAGAAGATCAATATACATCATGACACAAGATTTGCTCGAGTGGAAAACCCTCCAGGGGTAGAAAAACCACTCCAAAACTGCCTCACTGGCTTTATAAAAAATCTCACTGATTACAATGTTTAGAAGCACCAACTTCAAGGAGCACCAACCCCTAATACAGAACAAACTGCAAAATGTGCAAGAAGTAATTACTGCTCAATCTAATTTGCACCATTCAAATCAACTCATCTGCAACATATATTCCACCTCTAATATTTTATCCTTTTATCATCTAATTCACCTGATCAGGGAAATATATCTCATTCATTACAAATTGGTTTTTCACATTTTACACATTCATTTGTATTTTCTTTTAACATAATTTTCATAAAATTGTCTTCATCATTGATCTGCAACCTGTTGGTCATGATGTTACTCATAAGCAAACATAGAATAAAAGTTACACAACAACCTTTACTCATCTTGAAAGATACGATGAATTCAAGAATTCATGATCCCAAGTCTCCATTGATTAGTTCATAATCTATTGACTTTACTCAGTGGTTGATGTGTGTTGCTATTTTCTATTTTGGGGTCTTACGTAGATCAGTAGATTCTACTTCTGCAACAATGCTTTACAGGGAGGTTACTCTACACAACATATATCTCCAAATGATGTGTCTAAGTTGATATTTGCATGAGTTCTACCCTTATTTGTGATTTTCTGCATGATATTTTCAACAGTACATGCATCTAGCTCAAAAAACATGCTAATGATATTCAGTTATCTACGGGGTGTCAGCATATTTCTCTGTTTTGCTTAATACTCATCAGATGTGCAGTTATGGAAGGTGATTTCTATGAAATTAAAATGAGAAAAAGGGTTAGAGAGATGAGATTCCTAAGATTACTTAACTGAGATCGTTGATCCACATACATGTTCCCATACAGTAATGAAGAGAAGAAAACCAAAATCATACTTCACCAGGACATTCCACAAATCAACATGATCCAGTGCAAATCTTTAGAGGTAAGGTTGACAACAACATGCAAGGAAATAAAAGTGCTTCTATAGAACACAACATTCACCAGTACATATCCAGGAGTCAACTTGAAGATTACTTAAGTTTTACAATTAGGATGTAATCTGAAGCTTCATCTCCATACAGTATGTTCATAAAACAAGTACATTTACAATGATCTAAGGAAAGGACCTTGATTATTTCAACAATCCAGTCCCCACTAGTCTCAATAATCCGATCTCCTACATGAAATTGCTACAGGTCTGATATTGTATGATTGACCTCCTTTCTCTTACAGAGTGAAGGGGCTGAATATATAGCTCCGAGGTTATTCTCAATACAGTACCCAAGAAAACCCCTAAGCTGATCAACGGTCAGCATCCTCAAGCACAGCATCAGACGGTGGGAAACAAATCCCGCCCAAATCTCGAGCAGCATCTAGATAGAGTGCCGCTCCCTCAATAATGTTTCCACCTACATTCTCCTCCGCATTGAAAGCTTTGTCTCCTCCTGGTGTGTTTGCGACCTTTCAGGATCCAGCCCGCCGCCTGGGATGTCCTCGCCATTAAAGCTCCGTCACATCTCCACCTGCACGCCATCGGGTTCTGAAATGGATTCAAAATCCACCTGCCTTGCTTTCCCGCCTTTTTGTATCATGACCGCACATCGTCCTAATCATCGGCATGACCATCCTTAGTCGGAGCGGGCCGAAAATGTCTCATTGACGCCATCTTTTTGGCTGATGCACCTCCTTTTCTTACCTGCGCACTTGCGGTTAACATACAGAAGTTAAGCATCATCATTTAAATAACCAACAAGAGGATAAACATTTATATTAAATCATGCTTTGAATGTGCAAATGTATATCGGGTCATGATTTTAAGATCAGGGGATGTTCGAAATATGACCCCCGCGAGTAAAATAACCCCCCTCTCGAAAGATTGGGGTGACATCAGCGGAAGGGTGATTTCGCTTGAACATTGCACTAAAATGACGTCACCATCATGTTATTGGTTGGGGTGGTCGTTGGATACATACCTCCGCGAGGTAAAAGGATGATGACGTCACCATTAGGGTGATTTCCTTTGTTCATTGGGCTCAGATGACATCATCATCATATCAACATGGGGTGATATTTTGTGAGGATATTTGAAATATCAGGTGATATTCAGAATATGACGCCCGCAAAATATATGAAGTTGTTTTGACTGGCAGATAGAGTTACCACATAAAATTGACGCTCAGAGTTTGCGGACCAAATGATTATCGGGTGATAAAATAGGATCGGGGTGATCTAACATAAGGTGACCGATATTTGAAATATGACCCCCCCAGAATATCAGGTTTGACTAGAATTTTGACTTGCCATAACTTTCTCATTTGGCCGAAATTCAGGGTGATGTAAAAGGCAAACCTGCATGGAATTTCATGCACTTTCCAACTATGAGGTCAATGATATGAAATACTGACTTTGGCAAACTAACCTCATCATGGTGACCTACCTACCCCTTTTATGCAGGGCCATCTGCATGACTCATTTTTACCAAACCGCTGAGAAGCAGAAAACAACACAAACCAAAGCAACAAAATTTGGGTCCCCATTTTGTCAAGTAAAAAATGGGGTGTGTTGTGTAACCACACAACACAACCCTGCATGATGAACCACACAATCACCTGTATAAAAATGCTTTCAACACTGCCTTTTCGGTCCTTACCCAAAACTCACAATTTCAATGCACCTGAAAAACTATTATATGTAAATTGAATGTCTTTTCACCTTTCATCTTCCCTTCAATCTCTTCAATTTTGATTCATATTCCTGCAAAAACACATTCTCTGATTGCAAACAAAAACAATAAATAAATGTTATTTATTTTCTTCTTCTCCCTGATTCATATTTTCTTTCTCATAAAATAAAATCCTTTATTTTCTCACAAGACAAATCTTCTCCATTAAACATCATTCAATTTTGTTAATCTTCCTCACAAAATTGTCTTCATGAAAACCTTTCATATTCTAAGATCAAACTTTGATATTCTTCCGTGTGCAATTTTATCTTCATCTGTAGAAATGACTCTTCAATCTGCATAAATAATTTCTTCAAAAAAAATCTTCTTTGTCTTAAGAAAAAAACTCCTCAATTTTTTTCTCTGCATATTCCTGCAATCTAATTTAATCATCAAACTCTTTATCTTCTCAAGAAAATCTTCAATCAATTATGTCCATAAAATTTGTCTTCAAAAATTTGTATCCAATCTGCCTTATTCTCTTTCCTATTCAGATTCCAATCAACTCTTAGACTTGACAAGTAGTTAAAAAGCCACAAAACAAATACCTTTCCTTATAAATTTTTTCCTTTATCTCTTCTGCCACCGACATGTAAAAAATAAGAAAAAAAATCTTTTTACAATCTCAAAAAAAACTTTCTAAAAAGCATTTTAAATATCTTAAAAAAAATTGCCTTGAAATGAGGCTAAAAATAGCCTTTATAAAACCATATTTTGCACTGTCATAAAGCAGGGACATAAAGGTGGCCGTCAAACTTAAACAACATGTCAAAGGGCTTAACTTTAAATAGCCTCCATTGATGTGAACTTGCGCGCTCAAAAAGGTTTTGAATATAACCATTGATCATCGATTGGCGCCCATCACACTCAAACAAATACCGATTCTTCAGGTTATGACTAGCAATGGGGCCGGTCTCCATACGATGCCGGTACCCATAAGTGATGACGTAAGTCATCCTTGACCTGCGCTTTCTAGTCACTTTCAAAATATATTAAAGTGTTGACGGGTAAGACTGAGTTAATAGCATAACAAATAGATGTTAGATGTTGTTTGTCTTTGATCACTATTGACACATGAACCCCCAATTATATTTGAAAAATAGCTAGACAAGTTTGTGAAGGACATATCACCCTCTGTAATAAAAACTTCTCATCTCTGCCAAACATTAATCATATATCTTTGACCTATGAACCTAATTAAAGCTCTGCTTATCTTGTTAAGACCAACTATGATATGTGTATTGAACCCAAGTAGACAATCTATAAACAATGACTTTAATATGACACCTTCATTGTTCCACATAATGATGTGTTGATCCACCTTGAGACAAACTTGAAGTTATCCAGATTGAAGTTTGAACCAAACTCATAAACTTATCATGATTATGATCACCTGTGAAGAAATCTTGAATGAAGCTCCTAACAACCTTTGATAAGGAGTATCAATACCCATGACATAAAGAATGAGTGAAGCATCATCTTATACATTAACAAACCAACTGACTTATCATAATAACTCATGGCATCTTGAAGCATGAAGCACATGAAGAACATAATGATATCACCTGACATGAAGACCATACCAAACAAGTCCTGTCAAAAACAAGATGATAAACACCAGACATCAAGAACATCCTGCAACAATAACATCCAAATTTGTGATATCGTCTTGCCAAACTCCTGATGATGAAATATATGAAGCAACTGACAAAACAACTAACAAGTGTCTTGATCAACAACTCATGAATACTTTGAACTATGAGATCCAAAACATCAACACATGTTATCAAGATAATGAACTCCATCACATGTATCAACAATACCATTGATAATCAACACACCACATGAAAGAGATATACTGACTAACACTTATCCTGTCCAAATGAACAAATCCTAATTGATGTTCCTGATAGAGTGAACAATTGTGAAAGACATGATCTTGCAAAATCTTTGTACAAGCCTTGATGATCCCAAAATAATGACATCTACATTAGCCCCATGTGGTCAACCTGTGAACATTATGAAAGCAAGAAGAAACACACTTTGTCAGTTATCTTGCATCATAATCAAAACATCAATGACACACTACACAACACCTTTTTGACATCAATGACAATCAGTCACCATCAGATCTTTCTATAGCTATAATTCCCCCCACCTAGGGCTGGGTCTAAGAGCCTCTTCTTAGACTCCTACAATTAGCCTTTCTCCACCTACAACTTTTACCTCCACTCTAGAATGGGGATGGTGTTTCATGGGAAAATATATGACCTATAGATAGTCAGGGCCCTACCTTTATATTGGTCAAAAATACAGTTGGAGACCTTTAGAGAAATAAGGTAACTAAGATCATCAAACCCTCTTTAGTGTTCCATTTCCCATGCCTTGATCCTTCCATACCATGAGGAATCAGAGAAGCATGACTCAATGAAATGAATTGATATGTCTCAAACTAGGTTTTTGTCCACTTCCTAGATTAAATTTAGCTCTACTACCTACATAACCCTACTCTATAATGGGGCTAGGTTGGGTTGGCCAATCAACATGATATTTTGTGAAGAAATTGACATATGCAATTATATAGGTAATAGGCAACATTTTTTTTTATTTTATTCATGTTTCTCTACTCTCAACCCAATCTTGAATCAGGGGGAACCGTTCGAAGTGGAACACACAAATCTTGAGTAGAAGGATGTGACTTTGGCATGTCATTATTAAAAAACACAACCCACTTGGCTATGCTCCATCCATAGCCTAAGTGAATGCTTTACAGGTGGTGATCATCCTTCCTAAACTTGTATGAGTTCTTCCTAGGGCCCCAACCTCTATATTGGCACCCTATAGATAGTAGGGCTTTCTTCTGCTCATTTATCCATGAGCAATGGTTCTATTGTAAGCACCAACATCTATTAGTGAAATCAAGTAGTGTGTTGGGTCCAATAGGATACATAGGTCGAGCCATCCATCAAATATATACATGATACAACCCAACTATAGTAGCTGGGATCTCCCTAAAGTTCATCTTATGGTGGTCGAGTCCTTAATTAATGGTACTATCAGTCAGGGAGAGGGAAAAGAGGTTATCTCCCTATTGGATAGGGAGAGGGAAAATACACAATCTCCCTACTGGTTGAGGGAAAAGAACCTATTTGCCTATCGGTTGAGCTCCTATTGAACCTATCTCCCTATTGGTGGATCTCCTATTGGCAGGGGATGTCCTTGTATCAGTTGAGCCCCATAGTTTAGATAGGTTGTTCTCTTTTAAGAACCTATCAGTTGAGGGATCAATAGGTCTCTACAACTCAGTTAACAACTTGAGTTTCTATTGATCGAGGGACAAGATAAATGAATGAACTTAGTGGTGGAGTCCCCAAGGGTTCTACAAGAATCTATCTCTCGGTCAAGGGAAAAGAACTAGATTGGTTGCCTGTAGGGCAAGAGGCTATAAATTGTTGGGTGGGGAGACTACCAGGGAATTATAGCTATAGAAAGGTCTTATGGGTTGAGTAACTATGACTGATAAAAAATAACCTATATTGATGGGTTGAGTCCCTATCAGTCAAGAGAACGTATCAATGTAGCTTGTGCTCTCCCTCTCCCTAGTAGTTGAGCATGCTCTCCAAAGAACCTATTATTTGAGGAGCCCTCACTAAGACCACTATAGAGGGAAGATAGGGTCCATTGGCTTGCACTCTCTAAAGAAGCTATAATTTGAACTCTTTGAAGAAGGTATGGGTTGAGCTCTCCAAGGATGCAAAGATGATAAGAATGTCAAGAAGGCAAGCTTCTTCTCCCTTTCTTGGTCAATCTTAATGAATGGTTTGGTCACATGTCACTACCTAAAGGCAATATTATGTTACATATATAGTAAAGTCCTCGACGAAATGATGAAAAGAAAGGTCTCAAAGGTCTGACCTCTTTTCTTTGGAAAGGACTAAGTGAAGGCAGTTATATATATATGGTGCCCCCTGGGAGGTTGACACGACCTTGGGGCCCCCCCTACCTATATACCTAGGGCTGGTCTTGGGCATCATATAGTTCCCAAGTGGGGGGTGTGGGGGTTATAAGGAATTATAGCTATAGAAATGTCAACAACTACAAGGGTATGTGCATGGAAATGAGGGACCACAAGTGGGTCAAAAGTGGCCACCTTTTTTGAAATCAGTAAAAACTGATCTTGGATGAGAAATTGAAGATATCCACGCTCAAAATTAGAAAATGCGATAAGAACAAGATTTGTAGTGCTCAGAATCTAGTTTCTAAACTACTATTTTTTTCAAAAAATGGAGATTTAGAGGTCCAAATAGGGGGAGCACACAAAGTGCTCCTAATTTTGTCAGAAAAATATAACATAGCACCTAGTGTACTCCCCCTAAAATGTTGACTTTTTTAAGTATTTCAAAAATTGCTTTGGTGGAAAATTAGCTAACATCACGTAGTTTATGCCTAATTTTTCTAATAATTTTTTAATGAATGAGTTTTTATGAATTTTTAAAGTTGACACATCCTGAAAATTGGAAATTTGAGCGTGCTCCCCCCTATTTTTTTAAAAAAAAATCAAAAATCAAAATTTTCAACGTGTATAGAATAGAGTCTAGAATCTAAAAATGTATTTTTTCAAATTTCGATAAACGAGTAAAAAATGACACCAAAAATATTAAACATAGATTTTCTGAAAAAGGAACACAAGCAAAAGAAATTCAAGATGGAAACCTTAATGTTATCATATTTAAAAAATACATGGTTAGAAAGATAAAGAATTTGAAGTCATCCTGACATTTTTTCATATTGACATTGAAAAACCTGTAACTTGAGGGAGAGCACGCTCAAATTTTGGTTGATTTTCTAAGTTTTATTGAAAACATGTCCTTGGCCTCCAAAAGGTATGTCCAACCCTTTAGGTTGGATGCCCAAGACAAATCCAACCCTTAGGGTTGGAATTTCCCAAAGAAAGAAAAATACGCTCGCATTGTAACACGAGTATGTTTTTAACTAGTTAAAATGTCTCTCTCTCTCTCTCTATGTCCCCTCTTCCCAATCTTCCCTCTTTCCCCCCTCTATATCTATTCCTCTCTATCCCTATCTCTCTATCTCCTTTCTCCCCCATCTCTCCCTCTCCCCTCTTCTCTCTATCACTCCCTCTCTATCACTGATTCTCTATATCCCCTCTCCCTCATCTCTTCCTCTATCTCTATCTCTCTCCCCCTGTCTCTTTCCCTAAAATTGGGAATCTAATATCATGATGAGGCAAATAAGATGTTGTAGTTGAAGTTGATCTCTGCTCATCAAAATTTGAATAAGAAAAAAAATATCAAAATGCTTGAAGGATGCCTTAATGAACAACAAAGTGAATCTAAATCACAATAAAAACAACTCATGTTCATGCAAAAAAAAATATAGAAAGATCAAGGTAACATTAAGGGTCTTCAGCAAACATTTTCATCTCTAATAGACTCACCAGTGGAGGTCAACTAAAATATCAAGGAAGCATAAAATTCTAAAACATAACACTTCTGCATAGAATTTACATGTAGTTGTGTCAATTGTAATGAAAATACGAATCATCACTTTCAAATTGATGCCTTGTATTCCTCTCTATTATATAAATATGTACAAAACTATTCTTTATAAGGCTAGACACAATAAGAAACAATCTTATGTCCAGATAAACCATACATCTATTCTCACAGATCATGTACAAAACTAAGCATATTATATAACTTTCTTGTTATGGTTCTAATTGTCTATTCTCTATGTTTGTTATTAAATTGTTCTTTGTGTACTTTATTGTAATCTCTATCACATGGTAGGCACAAGTGACCAAGGTGATAGAGGAGTCCATCTTGCTAGTAGAAATATTAAAATAGTTTACCACAAAGCAAGTTTTCATAGATTTTTATAAAATCCTTGTTAGAAGGATACACTTTTGACCATGCATTGACTTTATGTTCACAAGTATCAAGAATAAAGAGAAAAACTTGAATTGGAAGATGAATTAGATAATATTCTATTGGATTGGTTATTCCCTTCTTGTCCTTGATATTTAGATGGAACTATTGAAGATATGAAGACCATTTCTGATGCCACTCTTGCTATAGCTAGATTGACTTGCTTTTTATGTGTATCATAGTTTCCTTACCTAATATATAATGCTTCCAATGCTTACATGCTTGAACAATAGCATAAAGCTCATGATCATATGTTGGTTAGTTTTTGACTAACATAGTGATTGATTCACTATGGTATGCAACTGGATGGCCATGTTAAGTGATAATTGCTTCAAGCGTATATTCTAATGCACTAGTCTTGATCTTGAATGGTCATTGAAGATCTAGTAGCAAATGGATTGGTACATGTATAACATAATACATTCATTTGAAGTCTTTAAGTGCTTTCCACTATCCTACTATTTAGATGAACCTTGCTTTGGTGCCACCTCTTGCAACCTGGTTTAATTGTCGAGTCACGTGAAAAACTAAAAGTTTTCCAATCCAAAGAATCTATGTAGCTCTATGACATAATTCAAGTATTACAAATCTTGGATGACTTGAATCTTGGTTGAGTCCAAATGCACTCCTTATGTGTCTATATTGTATCTTAGATACCATATTTTTTTCTTAGAAAATGAACATTTCTCCATGTTTGCATACAACTCAAGTATTTCTACAGATTGTCAAGTACTTGCCCACTATGGTGTAGGTGTTTATCCCAAGTCTTACTAAAGATTATGAAGAGGGAGATGGAGAGGGAGAGAGGGATGGAGGGGTAAATAGAAAGAGATGGAGATAGAGACATAGAGGGGGAGAGGGAGGCAGTTGAGATAGACAAAGGGATAGATAGAGGGAGAAATATAAATAAAGAGGGAGAGAGAGATAGAGATAGAGATAGAGATAGAGATAGAGATAGAGATAGAGAGAGGAGAGAGATAGGGAGATAGAGAGTGAGGGAGAGATAGAGATAGAGAGGGAAAGATATAGAGATAGAGAGGGATAGATTAAGAGATAGGGATGAAGGGATAGATAGAGTGAGGGAAATAGATGAAGAGATGTCCAAAGAGATAGGGAGAGAGATTGAGAGGTAGAGAGTAGAGAGGGAGAGAGATAGAGAGGGAGATAGATATATTGAGAGGTAGAGGGATGGGGAGAGAGAGGGAGAGATAAAAAATGCTTGAAAAAATGCGAGCGTGTTATAACATGCTCACATTTTAAGCTAGTTAAAAACATGGTCCAACGACCTACAAAAACGCATATCACATGATTCTTGGCCCACATTTTCTATTTTATTCTCTATTCTGCACTTTTTCTGACATGCAAAATGACTTTTGATGCTTTTGAGGTTCTCTAATGATTGAATGACAAAATTAGATCACTTTTTGATCTTGTTTCAATACAAAAGATTCCAATTGCATGTTTTTAATTCAAACTTGATATTGGAAATCATTTTTTTCATGTTTTGAGGAATTAACTAATTTTTTTGTCTTACATTAACAAAAAAATACTAATTGTGCATGTTTTGTATTGTAATTTGATAATTTATCATATATTATTTGTCTTCTTTTGACCTTTGTTTTAGATTGATATATATTTTAATACCATGCCAAGGAAACGACCGAAAACTCAAACATCGGAGGAGCATGAAGCCAAGAATACAAAGAAAAAAGAGCAAATGAGACAACTTCATGAAAACAAGAATGTGAATGCCACAAATGGAGATCAACCATCTTTTCCAATTGAATTGGATGATGAACCATTGAAAAGAGAGAAAGAGTTGGAGAAACAAAGGGTATGAATGCAAAAACTTTGTGCAAGTAAGAAATCAAATGTAGGAGTTGAAGGTATGTCATCTTTGCCATCTCAAATTTATAGTGTAGAAAATGTTTAATCGCCAATTGAAAATGATGACACATTTGCAAATGTGAATTTATATGTTACACCAAATGATCAAATGTTGAATGAGAAAAAAATGTCTAATGATTCAAGTTTGCATTGAGAACACCTCCTATAATTTTGCGTAAAAAGCATAATTTTTTGATTGAGATTGATGAGAATATTCTCAAATCGATGGTTGACAAGATTCTTGAGCGTACTTGTAGAACAAATGTGAATGAGATATGGAACATGTTTTTTCAAAAACATAAGTGAAACTGAAAGATGTCAATTATTTGTTGAGATGATGAAAAATCTTAAGTTTACGCCAATCATGAAGATTCTTGGCCTAAGAACATCAAGTGGTAATAGTGAAAAATCTATTGTAAGAAATATAATCAATGCATATCAAAGCATTAGTTCCACCTCACACACCAAAGCTAATAATGCTACACGACGTGTCATTACATCAACTATTGTGAGCAATCAAACAAATAAATCTTGCTTGATAAGAAAAACAAGTCAAGCACTAAAGATAAATAGAAAAAACATTGATGAAAGCCGTTGGGAGGTGTGAAAGAATTAAGGACCAGAATAGCAATGAACTATGGGCATTTTTTGGTAAACTCCCATGGAAAGATAAAGCCATAGCTGAAGCCTTAAAATCCCTACTTGAGGAGTTTTGGAGAAATAACACAAAAATATCTCCTAATCAAAGGGATGTTGTAAAGGAGGGTTGGTTTTAAAAATTGTGAACCACATCCAAAGCATTTTTTGGATATGACTCAAACACAAATTTTCTCCAAATTTGTAGAGACTTATCCTTAAATTCAAATTAGTCAAAGGTATTTTGAAATGGAAAAACCCTTTTATGTCAAAATAAATCACACATGAAATACTTGTTGGTGTATAGTTCACATGGAGTTTTCTATGCATTATGGTGTTTATTGACGTATATGTGTATCTTTTCATACTAACGATGTTTTGTAGGAGTGTATGATAGAAGCTCCACCTAAATCAACAACATATTTCATTTCAAGAATTTATTTTGAAAGAGTAGATGGAAAAATGTTTTATAAGGCATCGTGTTTGGATGGAACATGTGATAGTTGCAGTGGTCAAATGCAACATTTGAGAACTTGTGTACACATGGAGAACACACATGCAATTGGAAATGAATTAGTACCTTTTGGGAAATACAAGACATTGGCATACTGTCTAAAAGATGGGAAAGAAGAAAAACATGTGAATTGGTGAGTGAAGAAATACCAATATCTACATTTATGCCTATTTTTTGATAAAATATATCTTATGAGTACGCAAGGCATACACACAGAGCTCGATGGTTGGACTTACAATTCAAGTTATGCAAGGACACATTTCCTTTCCATATGATTGCTTAAATTGTAGACTTTGCAAATAATTATACACTACAACCACAGAATGAGGTTCAATCACAATAATACAACTCCACTTAGGTTGCTATATTTGTGCATATAACATTCATTCATGCACCTGACATTACATAGGAAGATAGAAAGATATTAACAGAGTATCATTTTTATATCAGTGATGATTGTACACATTCTACAGAGTTTGTGCAAGGGTTCTTTTAGAAGTTTTATGGTAATTTGAGTAGCAGGAACATCATGTTTGATCAACATATCATTTGGTCAGATAATTGTGCATCACATTTAAGAATTCATAAATGTTCTATTGGTTGAGTAGGATGTATATATTCAGTGGTGTTCAATATCTATGGAATTTGTTTGAGGCTAGGCATGGAAAAAGGGAGCATGATGGTGTTGGAGCATGTATTAAAAAGAGCCTTAGCATGAGAAGAGTTGAAGTACAAGGACAATGCAAAGTTGATAGATGCAACATCCATCATCGAATGGTGCAAATCTACAATGGGTCCAGGTAATGAAGGTAAGTCTACAGTTTATAGATTTTTTTGGTTGATAGAATTAGCTAACATTGTAAAATATGAAGATTGTTGTATAGTAACAGGATCAAGTGAGTTCCACTCTTTTAGAAGCTCAAATGCAACTTCATGGACTATTCATTCAAGGAAGATGGCATTTTTTTGTTCATCATGTATAGATTTTTCTTGGAATGAATGTGAGTCAAAAGAATGGGTAGATGAATGATGTTCTAGAGCTTTAAGTCCACTTGAGATGTACCGACTTCCAGGAACCATACAACTCATTCCGATGGAATCATCTATTAATTTTGACCATATTTCAGATCTAGTTGAACCAGCTATTATAGACACATTACCTAATGAATATTGATATATTTTAGATTATGATGTACAATATTTTTTTATCATTTATCAAGAATGATGAATAGTGTTTTTTTATGAAATTTAATGTAGGGCATGTTTATGCAGTTATTGCGGATGAAGATAATGATGAGGGAATGAATTATTATTTATGTCGTTCCATTGAGGCAAAAAAGAAATTGACTACCCCTGTCATAGATGGAGACAACATTGAGTATCCTACAATATTGGTGGTTGTTACTAGAATAGGGCTTAGAAGGTATCCTATGAAAAAGTCTAATTTGTGGTTGTTCGAGGACTTTGACACACATAGAAGGATTCTTCATTATTCTAACTTTGTTGTGGCATCAAATGTTCATTTGATAAAATATGGGGGTAGACCTTTGAATAAAAATTTGTGGAAAGTTTGCGAGTTTGACCATGAAGCAATACTTGACACCATAAAGAGTAGAGCGGATCCACATGGTTCATTAGATTGAATCAATGGAATGACAGAAAGGTATGTTATGTACAATCATGAAGTTTTGTTATTTGATTTCATTTTTCTTTTCTATCCTCATTTCACCTTCTATATTTTTTACATTTTTCTTACCTTCTTATATGTGCTCCTATCTCTTGGTTGATTAGCTTGGTTTCATTATATATCTCATAATTGAATGACATGGTTTTTGATGCATTTGGATATTCCCCATGGTCTTGATTGGTGAGTTGGTTTGATCAAACTAAATCTTGGTTTCTTGTGTCATGCTTTGAATACTTTCATTTTACCTTTCAATCAATCCAATTTTAGTTTTGAGTATCCATGCTTTACATTCAAATTATTATCAAACAACTCAATGCATTATTTAATCTCTTATCCTCTTAATCAAATAGTTTTGAGCTCCTTTTGTTGCCATATCCTCATATATCACTCTAATAATTTGGTCTTATGGATTACATAGGCCTTAAGAGAAGTTTGTTTATCATGGTCTTATGGATTACATAGGCCTTAAGAGAAGTGTGTTTTCTCTAATATTTTTCTAGATCAAAGAACAACTAAAGTTCGCATTATAGATTATTAGAATTATTGTGTGATTGACCTTGCATTAGAGAAGCTAGGGAGATCATGAAGGTTTGTCCTAACTAAATGACTTCATGAAGGTTGTCATGTCACCAAGCCCTATTAGAAATTAAACTATCAAACCATCATTATGAATTTCCTAACATTCACTACAGTCAATTCCTTCAAAACATCATGAATAGTCCTAAAACTAAATTCTAAGAATCCTATCATACTTAGAATAGCCACACATAGGAAGATTTGCATGTAGTGGAAAGGTGCAAGGAGTGAAAATTTGCATCTTGCACCTCGTGGGGCCGAACAAACTATGTCAATGACCAGGGTGGGTGGGTGAATGCTAGGAGGGGTCTCATTTCATGCTCCAAGTGGCCAAATCGTTCTGGACTACACACTACCAACAATGTCTCTTCAGAGACTTGAGAGGCAAAAACTACCAATCTTTGATAGGACAGTTCTCAGATTCTGTGACACCTAGGAATGTTTCATTTAGACCTACATATGAATGTGGGGTCCATCCACAATAACCTCTCTTAGTTTTTGTGAACTCAACATCGTTTGACCATGAGGATAGTGGTTGCATTCTTGCAAAATGCTTTAGTTTCATGTAGTGGAAAGGTGCAAGGAGTGAAATTTTGCATCCTGCACCTCTTGGGGATGAATAGATAGTGCCAAAACATCAAGGTGGGTGGGAGAATTCTAGGAGGGGTCTCATTTTGTGTCCCAAGAGGTTGAATCATTCTAGACTACACAATTGCGACAAAGTCCCTTAAGAGCCCTGAGAGGCAAAAACTTTCAATCTTTGACGTGGCAGTTCTTGGATTCTATGACACCTGAGAATGTTTTGTTTGGACATAATTATACACATGGGGTCCATCCACAATAACCTCTCAGTTTCTGTGAACTCAACATTGTTTGACCATGAGGACAGTGGATGCATTTTTGTAAAATGCTTCAGTTTCATGTAGTGGAAAGGTGCAAGGAGTGAAATTTTGCATCCTCCACCTTGTGGGGCCGAACAGACAGTGCCAACATGTTGGGGTGGGTAGGTGAACAATAGAAGAGGTCTCATTTCATGCCCCAAGTGGTTGAATCATTCCGGACTACACGCTACTTAGAAAGCTACTTTGCCAGTAGCGTGTATTCTAGAAAGATTCTCCCACTTAGGGCATGAAACAAGATCTCTCTTAGAATTTACCTACCTGCCCTGATGTGTTGGCACTATTTATTTAGCTCCACGAGGTGCAGAATGAAAAATATGGCTCCTTGCACCTTTCCACTGCATGAAACTGATGCTTTTTGCAAGAATGCATCCACTGTCCTCATGGTCAAACGATGTTGAGTTCGTAGAAACTGAGAGAGGTTATTGTGGATGAAATCCATGTGCATCTATAGGTCTAAATGTAACATTCCTAGGTGTCACAAAATCTAAGAACTGCCCTGTCAAAGTTTGATAGTTTTTGCCTCTTAAGGCTCTTAAGAGACTTTGTCGCGAGCGTGTAGTTCAGAACAATTCAACCACTTGGGACACAAAATGAGACCTCTATTAGAATTTACCAACCCACCCCAACGTGTTGGTGCTATTCATTCAGTGCCACGAGGTGCAGAATAAAAATATGGCTCCCTGTAACATTTAGCATAACTATGCAAGGAGTGACTTTTTGCATTATGTACCTTGTGGGGCTAAAAGAACAGTGCCAATGCATTAGGGCAGGTGGGAAAATACTAAGAGAGGTCTTGTTTTATGCCCCAAGTGGTCAAATCATCCTGGCTTACATGCTACTCGCAAAGCCACTTTACTGGTAGCGTGTAGTTCATAATGATTTGCCCATTTAGGGCATGAAATGAGACCCCTCCTAACGTTTACCCACCCACACTAACATGTTGGCACTGTTCATTCAGATCCATGAGGTGCAAAATGAAAAATATGGCTCCTTTTTTAGAAATGAAGGTGTAAACCACACAATGAAAATCTGATTCAAACCTTATTTATGTCCTTTAAACAATGTAGAATCAATGGAGATTGCAACAAAAATAAAACCCACTACATAGAAATAACATGCATTAAGAACTGAACACATAACATAGTATGTAGCATGGAGAAAACCCTTTCGGGTAAAAAACTCCACCAAGAAAAGAGGTTCCAAGTGGTATTATCTTCAAATATGAGATTATAATACATGCACTTCCTCTATTTCTTCAGTTCAATCCAGCGGTGCCTGTTACTCTCAACTGTGATAAAAATGTAGTACAAATATCCTTATAAAAAAGGGGTTACCTTCTAGGGCAAGAAAACTGACAAAATATCGATCGTTAGATTTGTGACCTAATGATGAATGATCCAAATTCACAATGATAAAATATAAATAAAATAAGGTTTTAGGGGCGTTGCCCCCAAACCCCCATCAGGGTGCATGACCCCCAGACCCCCCACTTGGGGGATGACCCCCCCGGACCCATCGTAGGGGGGAAACCACCTATGACCCCCCGTCATGGATGAATGAGCGTCATGTACTAGGTACAAACATATGGCTGAAACAAGATCGCTGCTGGTGAAACCTTTCATCCTTTATGGGTGATTTACAAACAATATTAGGAGTAATTAATTACATATGATTTATAAGGTTGATGGTACCTTAATCATAACATCCTTGCACCTTTCCACTGCATAAAACTAATGCTTTTTGCAAGAATCCATCCACCGTCCTCATGGTCAAATGATGTTGATTTCGTAGAAACTGAGAGAGGTTATTGTGGATGATCTCCACATGCATCTATAAGTCCAAATGAAACATTCCTAGGTGCCACGAAATCTGAGAACTACCCTGCCAAAGATTGATAGTTTTGTCCTCTCAAGGCTCTTGAGAGACTTTGTCGTGAGTGTGTAGTCTAAAATAATTTGGCCAATTGGAGCATGAAACAAAATCCCTCTTATAATTATACCACCCACCTTGACACATTGTCATAGTTAATTCAACCCCACAAGGTGTAGGATGCAAAATTTCACTCCTTGCACCTTTCCACTACACGAAACTGAAGCATTTTGCAAGAATGCATCCACTCTCCTCATGATAAAATGATGTTGAGTTCAGAGAAACCAAGAGAGGTTATTGTGGATGGACCCCACATGCATATGTAGGTCCAAACAAAACATTCCAAGGTTTCACAGAATCTGAGAACTACCCCATCAAATATTGTTAGTATTTACCTCTTAGGGCTCTTAAGAGACTTTATTGCGAGCATGTAGTCTGGAATGATTCAGCCACTTGGGGCATCAAACAAACCCTCCTAGCATTCACCCACCCACCTCGACATGTTGGCACAATTAGTTCAGCCTCACAAGCTGTAGGATGCAAAATTTCACTCCTTGCACCTTTCCACTGCACAAAACTGAAGCATTTTGCAATAATGCTTCCACTCTCCTCACGGTCAAACAATGTTGAGTTTGCAAAATTTGAGAGAGGTTATTTTGGATGTACCCCACATGCATATGTAGGTCAAAACAAAACATTACCAGGTGTCACAAAATTTGATAACTACCTTGTCAAAGATTGGCAGTTTTTGCCTCTCAGGGCTCTTAAGAGACTTTGTCGTGAGTGAATAGTCCAGAATGATTCGGCCACTTGGGGCATGAAATGAGACCGCTCCTAGCATTCACCTACCCACCCCAACGCGTTGGCATAGTCCGTTCGGCCCCACAAGGTGCAGGATGCAAAATTTCACTCCCCGCACCTTTCCACTACATGAAACTGAAGCAGTTTGCAAGAATGCATCCACTATCCTCACAGTCAAATGATGTTGAGTTCATAGAAAATAAGAGAGGTTATTGTGGATGGAACCCACATGCATATGTAGGTACAAACAAAACATTCCTAGGTGTCACAAAATCTACCAACTATCTCGTCAAAGATTTCCAGTTTTTGCCTCTCAGGGCTCTTAAGAGACATTACCTATAGCGTGTATTCCGAAATGATTGGCCACTTGGGGCACAAGATGAGACCCCTCCTAACATTCACTCACCCACCCTAACACATTGGCACAATCCATTTGGCCCCATGAGGTGCAGGATGTAAAATTTCACCCCTTGCACCTTTTCACTGCACAAAACTGAAGCATTTTGCAAGAATACATCCACTATCTATTTTAAGCAGATAATACTTAGAGGGGGGTGAATCAATATTCTTAGAACCTTTTAATTCACACATTTGTTAATCTATTTACCAAATTTAACAACATGAAAGCAAAGTAAACACAAGAAGAGCAGCTACAAATTCATAACACATGGACATCGAGATTTTACGTGGAAAACCCAAAAAGGGAAAAACCACGGTGAGTGTTAACTCACAATATATTATGATAAAAATACTGGATTACATAAGGCTCACTACCATGGGGCTCACTGCCCAAAGAAATGCTCACTGCAGGTGGACTCACTGTCCACAGAGAAAGAAATATAGAAGATAGAAGAAGGATTGGCTCACTGCCAGGAGATGACTACTTCAAATGCATCTATAGAATGCTGGGGTGCAGTTCCATTTACAGCTCAGTGTACAAACTCAAAAGTCTTCATAATGTCTACTCTGCTTTTTCTGCTCTACTCTACTTAAACTCTACTCTTCTGCCCTTACTATCTTTTTCTGGTCACAACTTTGCTTTAGATCACATACACATTGAATTTGTACACATCACATCATTTGTCATGACTACAACATCGAAATCCATCGAGTATATATATCTGCTACAAGGTTTATCTCATAATTAGGTCAGCAAGCCAAATATGAACGGTGTATGTACAAATGTTATATCTTGTTAGATTGATCTTGTGCACAATCTACAATGCGGACCCAAACAATCATTCAATAGTCTTCATATAGGTCAGCCCCAATCATTCAAACACTTAGATTGATTGTTTAAACAATATATCTTCTCTGCATAAAGATCTAACAAGCCTGTCGGCTTGTCACTTAAGAATATGCTTGACCAATTCATCTGACACATCATAACTCTTACTGCAGACCATATAAGACTCAAAGATTCATAACTAGCATTCATTTTGGACTTCTCATTATACCTTCAGAATTGTAGGCCAAAATATGCAACATCGAAGGAATGTAGACCCTTTTACTCTGGTACTGTGCATTGTTCCTGACTTAACTCTGTTCACCTGGACTTAGATATTTTGCAATATGATTTCCCGAGGAAGTCAAGACTTGAACATTTGAATATATGATCATCAAATAGCTATGAGCCACATACCTGAATTGTGTATAATGATCTTCAACTTTGGAGGCATACTAACACAAACACTGTCATTTACACTATATAATGTATACTGCCCATACTTAGCCATTTATCCTTCCAGAGTAAAGTCTCTTTGCCATGCCGGTGGAATCACCTTTCTTTGTTGCCATCAATGAAAACATTGAATCATTCATCAGAGTAGTGTCTCTTGCCAACACTGGTGCAGGAGCACCTACCTGACAGCTGGTCTGGATGAGGCAGTTAGTAGTTTAGGTCTTGTTTGTGTTTCCAAGAAGGTCTGTTAGACCAATTGCATGTAATAATGTCACGCTGATCATGATAAGATCATGCTGACCGGGCTTTTGCTATTTTTAGCTAGTTAGTTATAACAGCTGTCATGATGTATGTTCGGTGGGATCTCCCAGCCGCTTGGAAAGTTCCCAGCCGTTTGGAGTCGGGTCAGTAGTACTCGTAGGGAAAGTCTTTATAAGCATGAGATCGGTTGATGTGAGACAGACAGATATCATCGATCGAGCTTGAGTGAGACTGAGAGAGAGATTGATCATATTGTAGTTGCATCTTTTGAAATCGAATAAAGTATTCCTATTTGTGTTCATCCTCTGTTGCATTCCATTGCTTGATCGATTGCTGGTTTGAGAGGTTTTCATGGATATACTGATCCATTCCACCGGTTGACTCATCTGATCGGTGGAATGGCAATGTACAGTAGGTTAGATTGTAGGTTGTTTTCTGTTTGCATGCAGGTGTGCAGGATCGCGGTCAAGAGATGTTGAAGACCCTAGCATCCTCATGTGCTAGGTCGAGTTGATAAGCTGATTGAGTTGGAAGATCACCCTGAGGTTGGATCGGATCATCCCTGGAGGATCGGCGAAGTGAAACTTCGCAAAAGCTGAAAGTTCGGTAAAGACGGCATCATCAGGATATTTCTGCAAATATCCTGCAGTCGGGTTAGGCATCATCATCCGGATAAGTGAAGGAGAGCATGATGTTTTTGAGAGCATGAAGTGCGAGTTCGTCGGGGTGATCATCAGCAGGAGGAGCCGAGGAGCGTATCGGCATCAGGATCATCATATTGGGAGTGCCAAACATCCGCATATCGCGAGTAGATGCGGGAGAGAAAGTTCGGATTTTTGACTAAGTATTGAGAAGGTCATCAGGATATTGGGTGACGTCATCGTCATCAGGATATGACGTCATCGTCATCAGGATATTGAGATATCCCCCTTATGCGAGTTTATCCTGCCGTCGTTAAAGTGCTAAGGTATCGGTAGAAGTCCGTGGCAGAAGGTTGTATTAGCATCATCAGGAGGTTTCGAAGACAACCGGATAAAGTAGATCATGATGCTGTTAGTGTCGTCGGGTAGCGGAGCGTCGAAGGTAAGCTGCTGAAGGTGATCGTCATCAGGATATTTGAGCAACCGGATGTTGAATATCCTGCTGACGAAGGTAGTGCCGAAGGTCATGATGATGACGATAGTGTCTCGAGCCCGATGAACAGTGGAACAGGAGGATGTGTGCGCCCGCTGAACATCATGATGATGATGTTAGAAGGAAAGCGGAGATGAACAGTAGTCGGCAGGCGGATGTTTGCGATCGTCTGAAATATGATGATGCTGACTGTGTAACGCAGAACATGATGATGCTGTTGGTAGTTTTAGGGAATATGATGATGATGGCGAAGATGATGATGATGAGGTTGGTCTGCAGACATTCATGCTACATGCGAAGGTTATAGTGTGGATGCCTCTGCATCAAACACTATCCTCATGGTCAAACGATGTTGAGTTTGTAAAAACTAAGAGAGGTTATTGTGGATGGACCCCACATGCATCTGTCGATCCAAATGAAACATTCCTACATGACATAGTTTGAGAGAATAATTAGTCTAAAGTATGGTACCTTTTTATCTTCGGGCTCTTAAGAGGCCTTCTTTGTTTTGATGTGCCTTGCACACACGCCCCATTTTATCAAATGGAGACCCCCTTTCTTCTTTTGCTTTGGCTTGGTCTAGGTCTAAGCAATCCTGCTTGAGAGAAATGATGTCTTAATGATTTGGTCCATTTGCGCCTATTTGGGTAAAATTGAGCAAGTTTGGTATGTTGACCTTATTGATACCCTTTGAAGATTAGGTTGGGGTGATTGAAATGCACTAAGCCACAAAATTAGTTTCCTAAATGTGTTTTGCACTGAAAATGCCTTCTACTGCATTTGCGCTGATATCCTATCCAACCGAATATCAGTGCTAGTTCCCTTACATACCATCCTACACTGAAATCCACCCCAATTGGATCTGCACTAGATTTAGCCCCAATAGGATATATCTCATATGCTTGGAAAATGCTACTTTTACTATTGGAGGCCAAATCCCTGCTAAATAAGTGCCACAAGCTGTCAACATATGTCACATTTATGGCATGATTTTAGAAGTTTAAATGGCTGAAATCCTTCAGTTTTTCATTACCTGCATTTGAATTCTTCAACAATTAAGCTACAAGATTGAATTTGTGATCTCCCTTGCTAAGGATTTCACGCCCTAAAGTTGATTCTGAGTGTGTTTGTGAGAAGAAAATCAAACACCTTCATTTCACAGGTAGGTTGATCCTGGTCTCATCTTTTGGACATTCGCATTATGATTCTGCTTGTTTTGTGCTTAAAACATGGATGCAGTAGGTTCTTTAGGGAATCATGGCTATGCATATAAGAGAAATTATTAGGGTTTAAAGGTCTGGTTCAAGAATGTAGTTTAAAACCTCTATGTTCACCTTACACAGTCATCAACCTGAGGTTTTGGAATTAGGGTATCATATGAATAAGAGGGATACGTATAAATGCTTTAGGTGAGTGTGATCATCACAATTTAATCTTTTCCTCTGTGAAATTCCAAATTGACCCTTAGAGTTATAACACCAAAATCATAAACTTAGAAACTCTTGAAAACCAGTTTGCGCATAATCTCTCTCCAATCAGTTATATCCGGTGCATTGGATTTTCCCCACGAAAAGAGCCTTAGGACCTTTTCACGTTTTGCACTAAAATGAACTCTAACTAGATTTTGCGCTAAAATATCATTCCACTGGATATGTTCCAAAGGGCTAAAAAGGACCACTATCCTTCAACCGTTAGATTCTCTACTGGAAGCTCGAAACCTTCATAAAGAGTCCTGCGCGAAAATTGTCTCCAACACGATATATCTGGATGGGTCGTAAAATCTCGCAGATCCATTTGCCGTTGATTTCCTTGCAAAGAAAGGTTTTAAGTATTTTAGGGTTTACGCTAGAAATGTCTTTAATAGGATATATCCTGTTGACACTGAAATCCCCGCCATCCAGTTGCTTTGGAAATTCTTGCTGACAAAAGTTTAAAGTGCTCATTAAGACTTTGTGCTAAAACATTAGTCTATTGGATTTACACTGAAAACCATTCCAACCTTATATATCTGGTAGCATCTAAAACTCGCGCTTATTTGGTTGACATTGAAAAGTCTGCTAAAGATGTTTAAAGGAGTTAGCACTAAAATTGAACCATATTGCATATATCCGATAAGGGCAGGAATGCCTACTATCCTGCTGGACCTGAAATCCACACAAACTCATGTTGGTCCTTGAAACCCCGCAGATCCTGTTGAACTAAAAATGCCTGCTTTTGCTCTAATTTGATTTCAAAAGGTGATTTAAAGGCATAAAGGAATTTAATCAAGGAACTTGGAATTGATTTGCATGATATTTTATCTTGTTCATTTAATTTTTCAAGAATTGGAGGAATTTGTGCATCGATTTGGTATTAGTGTTGACATTTACTATGATATGTAGTAGACAGTTAAAAGCCCTCTGGGTTGTTTTACTCTGTTTTAACTCATGATTTGGATTAATGAAAGATTAAGGAATGGGATTTAATACATATTTTATGTTTTCCTAAATGAAATAGTGGGTTTTAGTTAGAAATCAGTGATTCATTGAGCATATTGGTCACATATCCTGTAGAGGGGTAAATCCCCGCTTTTTGATCTAGAGTTCTGATTTGTAGTACACATTGAAAATACATAGACAATGCATGTTTCTTAGCATTCTTAGACTACCTAAAAACACAAAACATAGGTCTAGACTAGTAAGATAGTGATTTTAAAAGATTATTCATTAGGGTTCTATCCTGCAGGATAGATGACTTCCCTAGCCACAAACATGAAGTACGATTTTAAAGGCCTTCCTCCAGTTAGCAAGATCACATCAGCATTGAAGAATATAGGAGATACAGATCTTGGACATATCAATATATAAGAGTTCAAAATGAGGATCTTTCATCCTAACCCTACACTTTGGGCTAAGAAGATTAGGAATAACGACATTACCCAAGCCGCTACGTTTCCAACTTCTATCCCCTTGAGCTAATAGTAGCTTGTACAAAGAAATATGATCAACTGTCTAGCATAGTGGCAACTCAAGATGGTAGGGTGTTGGCAAATTTTACTCCATTGGATAGAAGGATAGATGACTTCCCTAGCCACAAACATGAAGTACGAGTTTAAAGGCCTTCCTCCAGTTAGCAAGATCACATCAGCATTGAAGAATATAGGAGATACAGATCTTGGACATATCAATATATAAGAGTTCAGAATGAGGATCTTTCATCCTAACCCTACACCTTGGGCTAAGAAGATTAGGAATAACGACATTACCCAAGCTACTACGTTTCCAACTTCTATCCAATGCCCTGAGCTAATAGTAGCTTGTACAGAGAAATATGATCAACTGTCTAGCATAGTGGCAACTCAAGATGGTAGGGTGTTGGCAGATTTTAGTCCATTGGCTTTGGCTGAGACTTTTGACATCCCTCCTTTTCCAGTTTTGACAATGATGGAGAAAGATAAAAATCAGAAGATGTATAACCAAGATCCTGAGGCTTGTAGGAAGAGAATCAATGATGGATGGATGAAGAATAAAAGAGATGCCATTTCAAAACTCCCTCGAGTACTTTATAGGAGTGATTTCAAGGAGGAGGTAGTGGATTTAATCACCCTTCTAAGAGAATCATGGGATTGCCTTCTGCCTCCACCTTCGAAGGATGGATGTTTGTATATGTGGAGGAGATATTACATGGAGATAAGAAATCCTACTGGGCTTAGATCTTAAGCAATAATATTCATGAAGATTTTGTGGCATTTCATAATGATGAGACATTCAGATGGACATCCTATGTGGTATATGCACTGGCAAGGAACTTTGCTTATCCTAGCTTGTCATGATTAGGATAAGAGGGTAATGCTGAAGATCAATACAAGGTATATGAGTGTTACACACAGTTGGAAATTTCCCAATCCTTGACACACTACAAAAGAGTGAATGATGCATTTACTATGCATATCACAAGGCTTCTACAAGGGGATATGGCAAGGAGATTATCTCCAGAGGCTGCCAATGTTGTGCAGACCTATGACAGGTGGTATATTTAGTTTTAGAAGTTCACTTATCTCAAAATTTAGGGTTTCACTGGGACTCCCTATAAATTGCCAAGATACCATGCTTCTGGAGTTAACAAAATAGGTACTTGTTCTGAACAACTCAAGCATCTACACAGGTCTTCTATTAAATTCCCCATACTTCTGGGAAGGGGTGACTTTTCTTGTGTTCCTCTTGGATTAGCAGAGCACTCAAACACCAAGCTTCAATTGCTAAATTTGCATTATTATCAGAGAAGAACACATTTTGATCCTTTTGGAGTAATTGAGAGACATGTCAGCAAGAAGCTGTTTCACAGGGAACATCTTGAGGATTTTTGGGCTAATTACTCAAATGATCATGAGGTTATAAGAATAAAGTACTCAAGGTTATCTCTGGACTTCATAAAGAGATTCAACATCATTGAAGTACTTGTCCAATTAGTGGAAGACAATAATCTAATACAGAGAGGACCATGGGAAGCACTTTTTGGACAACCCATTCCACTGCCAAAGTGGGGAGATGTAGAAGAAATCTCCCTCGATGAGGTCATGAAGCAACCCATTAGGTTTAGTAGGAATTGGGTGAGGAGCCAAGTTGCAACATTGACACAAGAAGAGGTGACTCTCATTTACACTGAGCAATTATAGGACAGATCTAGTGATGATGAAGTGGATGAGCCTACAGAGGTAGGAGAAGAAATAAAATAGGAGGGTGCTAGAGGAGATGCTCCAGAAGCAGATAGTGAAGCAACAAAGGAAGATCTTCCTCTTGTTGGCCAAGGGAAAGCAAAGAAAGAGCCTCCTAAGCAACAGAAAAATGATAATACCCTTGCAGTTAAGACCAGAAGTTCAAACAAGAGGGATATGCCTAGTGGGAAAGGTGAGTCTTCTAAACCTAAGAAGATGAAGAACCCACCAACTGTAACCGCACCCACTTCCTCCACAGTTAGTACAACACCTCCTATTACCTCTACTACCCCAGGTTAAAATATTGATATTGCTACCACTTCCTCAATCATGTCAAGCACCACCTCTCCTATTTCATCAAGTATTCCTGTAGCAATTTCTTCCTTTGTATCCAATATAGGTGTATCCTCTTCCTTTCTTCCATCCATAACATCTTCTACCATCCCATCCATCTCTTCCTTACCATCCTTGTCCTCCATTTCCATCCCATCCATCACTTCATCCTCTTTCTCTTCCATTGCATCCATGAGCCTTCCTTCTTTCTCCTCTTCTTCAATTTCCATCTCCTTTTCACCTTCATTCACTTCCTCATCTCTCACTTCATCTTCCTTGCCTCCCATCTCTACCATCCTTTTACCACCCTCCTCCCTACCATCTTTAAGTCTTACCACCCCACTTGCTATTTCTTCTGTATTTTCATCTCCTTCCCTTCCTCCCTCAGGCTTTGTATCATTTGCAAACCTATCCCAGGAACATTTGCCTCCTTCTGCCACAAATTCCTTTATTGTTGTCAATAATTCTTTGGCTTACGCATTCAATGATTCGACACAAGTGCCTCTACCATCCTCCCTCCAAGTCCCCTTATTACCTAGCATTGAGAAGGTATGTGCTGAATTAGATATTATGACTCGTGAGGAGGTGGTAATTGAAGATATAACACACAATCCTCCCATAGACCCTAGCACTATAGAAGTAGTGAATGTAGAGGATAGTCCTTCTGAGGAGGTGGCAATTGATTCTGTGTTGAACATTGCTAAGCAGGTTGTGTCAGAAAATCTGCAACATATAGAAAAACCAAAGTCTCCTCTAAAGACAAGTGAAGTAGAGGATGTATAGAAAGATAAGGGAATAGAGCAGAGGCTAGATGTAGAGGATATTCATATATATTCTTTGAATAAGGAGGATAGTCAAATTGACTCCCCAAAACATTCTTCAACATCCCTTGGGTGGCTACAACAGAGACTGAATAATTAACCTTCAAAAGTGGAGGTAATGACACTAGATTTGGATTTTTTTTGGCAAGAATTGAAAAACCTAAGAAGCAAAAGAAAGAAAAGATTCAATCTAGAATATACAAAGATGTTTCAGGATCTCATGTTGCAGAAGTAGCTATTCCTCCAGAACAGGTTAACAGAGAATGTGCTAAGCTTGAGGATTATACTATCACAACTCTTAACCTAGGCCTTGTATCCAAAGCTCAAGTTGTAGATGAGTTCAAAGATTCTGTGTCAAACATTCTTGATAGGATAAATAAGGATGAGTTGACAAAGCAGCAACTCAGACAACATAATTAAGAACTTACAACTTGCATCAAATCTTTAATAAAGCTCGTTCATTCAGAAGATGGAGCTATGTCAGTACCCCCTCCTTTCAAAGGAAGAGTTAGAGAATTTTGATAATATTAGAGCTACTGCAATAACCACAGAAGAATAGTTTAACAAAGTGTATAATGAGGGATGTGAAGTCATTGATGAAGCAATCGAATTACACAAGGATTTTTGTGCTCTAAAGACTGAATGGGATGAAGTTGTTGGTGATTGCATAAACTATGATGAATATTATTCTCACATCCATCCCTGAGTGCTTGCAATGAGCAATCTCCCTGATGAAATCTTGCTGGTAGAAAATGTTTTGACTGAAGACAGACTACATATGCCAGAACAATGGCTAGAGCTGATAAGATTAAGGAGAGAGATTTTTGACAAAGCTAGGAATTCATCCGAGCCAACCAGAGCACAAATTTCGGATGTAATATATCGATTAAATGACATCCTCAGGGCATGTACCAATATGGATCTAGATGACACTACTCTAGTGGATGCTCAAGAGTGTAAGGACATATTGAATCAAATCATACATGGAGACTCACCACTTAACATGGTTGGGAAACTGGAGAGGATTGGCGACCTTAGGACATTATTCAAAGAATTTAGGAGGAACAAAAGGTCCAGGTCTGCTGTATATTTCAAATTTTCATAGGAAGTAGATAGGGTGAAATTCAAAATAGATTATGTCATGGATCCTCAACCTTTTGATATCAACCCAACTTTGGAGGTATTCACAGCCTATAATAACAAGGAGGCAAAGAAAAACAAGGTTGACTTGGATGGTGATGAACAATAAAATGATCCAGTCAGCACATGGAATCCCGTCATGCTACATGAGTGCTTGTTTTCACGTGTCATGTGACTCTCCTTTGACTTCTCTTTGTCTTGGAAATTGGCTCTTCCTCCTATATAGCCAAATGGGTATCCATTTTGTCTAAATCCAATGTATTTAAAGGCTGTATTTTATCTTTTTCTATCAAGACAAAAATAAGTATGAGAATGTAAAAACTGATGTATCTCATTAAATGCAATGTAAATCTAGACCATTGGTGTTGAGTAAATCTCCACCGTCCATGAAAAACTTAGTATGGTGCCTTGTCTATAAAAGGGCCATCATTCTCTCTTATTGTAAGTAATATTTGATAATGAATTGCTGAGACTCTGTCAAAATTTGATTAATACAAAGCAAGTTTTGCAGGTTGCTGGGAATTTGTGTTCTTGTGTTGTCTCATTTTGGATTCATGGTTCATGTCAATCTGAAATTAGTTTATGTTCAATTGCAATGATGGATACATGTTAAGATATTTGATGAATTGCTTGGTTCATACTATTGGTACTTGTTGAATGTAAGTTGTTGTGCATAGTTAGCCTGAACCTTATTAATGCATTAAGTTCGGTTGCATAACACTAGTTGAATTACACCATAATTGGGTATTTGATGAATGTATGCAATTTGAAAATTATAAGATTCCTTTGAAGATAGCATCATTTTTTGTAGCATTGTGGTTTGTTAACCTGGTTAAACAAAAAATGGTTTATTGAAGGTATTTTGTCTATTTGAAACATATTATCTAGTTGTGATTTGTCATTTAGATTTCAACATCTCTTTACCCTTATACCTTTTGCATTTTCTTCATAAACATCTATTAGAGTTAGGTTCTAAGAAACATTCACATTGTTCATCTGCTGTTCTAGGGTTTCTTGCACACTTTGTTGTCATAGTTTCATGAAACCCTTTAGTTGCATGTAAGTCCCCTTGGTTGGAACAACAAAACACATATCCACTAAGTTATCCTTCGAGCTAAGACCTAGCTATATAAACCTTGGGGCAGTCCTATTTTGAAGATTTGGGATAGGATTCCTTTCAAGAGAGGTGAGATACCCTATATCTTACTTGCATTGCTACGTGCTAAAAACACCATCAACACGTCTGATGTACCGAAGAATGATCAAGAGGTGTGGACACCAAAAGGACACCTCCCCCAACATTCAATCACCCACCTTGACATGTTAGTGCTGGCAATTTGGACTCATGAGTTGAAGAATGTAAATATCACTCTTGGTCAAACATTTAGAAGGTGAAATGAGGGTGTAAAGCCAAATTCCACAATGATTGCCTGCATCCTCTCTGCCGGTGCCAAAATGGGATCTTTGGAACACGATACATGGACATCCATCAAAGCATAAGGGATATGGAAATTTCTATAGAGACATTGAAGTTGCAACTACCCTAGAAGACATGTATGAAAAATATGGAAGCATAAACAAGGCAAGTGAATTGTTTGACATGAAACCTCAAAGAAATAAGGTTTTAGAAACTAATTGTCTCTTTGTCTTCCTCTATACCTAATTATGATCTTTCCATAACCCAACACTAAGCATCCATGTCATAATTTAGCATAAACAAATATTGAACAAGTATGTACTAATTTAGCATAAATTAAAATGAAATGTTAAATATAGATTTCATGTGATTTCCATTATGCTTCTTTTTTATTAATTCTTACTAAATAGGATATTCATATAGAAATATGTATTCTTACAAAATGCATATGGGAATTTTATCAAATGTTGTAGTTGCATGGAATGATGCCTCAAAGAAATGTGGTCTCATGGAATGCCATGATTGCAAGATATGCACAAACCATATTTGTTGATAAGGCTTTAGAAACTTTCAAGCAAAAGCAATTAGTGGGTGTAAAGCCAAATTCCACAACCTTTGACTACATTTTCTCTACCTGTTCCAAACTGAGATCTTTGGAACATGGTACATGGACATCCATCAAAACATAAAGGATATGGGAATTTTGATAGATGTTGTCGTTGCAACTACACTAGAAGACATGTATGTAAAATGTGAAAGCATAGACAAGGCAAGTGAACTGTTTGACATGATTCCTCAAAGAAATGTGGTCCCATGGAATGCCATGACTGTAGGATATGCATAAATAGATTTGTTGATAAGTCTTAGAAACTGTCAAGCAAAAGCAATTAGTGGGTGTAAACCTAAATTCCACAACCTTTAACTACATCCTCTTTGCCTATGCCAAAATTGGATATTTGGAACAAGGTATGGACATCCATCAAAGCATAAAGGATATAGGAATTTCGTCAGATGTTGTAGTTGCAACTGGCCTAGGAGACATATATGCAAAGTGTGGAAGCATAGACAAGGCATGTGAACTGTTTTACATGATGCCTCAAATAAATGTTGTCTCATGTAATGCAATGATTGCAAGATATGTACAAAATGGATTTTTTGATAAGGCTTTAGAAACTTTCAAGCAAATGCAATTGGTGGAGTAAAGCCAAATTCCACAACCTTAGCTAACATTCTCCTTGCCTATGCTAAAATGGGATCTTTGGAATAGGGTATGGACACCCATCAAAGCATAAAGGATATGGGAATTTCATCATATGTTGTTGTTGCAACTACCTTGGGAGACATGTATGCAAAGTGTGGAAGCATAAACAAGGCACATGAACTGTTTGACATGATGCCTCAAAGATATGTTGTCTCATTGAATGCAATGATTGCAAGAGATGCACAAAATGGATGTTTTGATAAGGCTTTAGAAACTTTCAAGAAAATTTAATTGGTGGGTGTAAAGACAAATTCCACAACCTTAGCTAGCATCCTCCTTGTCTATTCCAAAATTAGATCTTCAGAACATGGTATCGACATCCATCAAAGTATAAAGGATATGGGAATTTTGTTAGATGTTGTAGTTGTAACTGCCTTGGGAGACATGTATGCAAAGTGTGGAAGCATAGACAAGGCACGTGAACTATTTGACATGATGCATTAAATAAATATTGTCTCGTGGAATGCAATGATGGCAAGATATGCACAAAATGGATTTTTTGATAAGGCTTTAGAAACTTTCAAGAAAATACAATTGACAGGTGTAAATCTAAAATCCACAACCTTTGTCATCATCCTTCCCACCTGTGTCAAAATGGGATCTTTGGAACATGGTATGGACATCCATCAAAGCATAAAGTATATGGGAATTTCATTAGATATTGTAGTTACAACTACCCTGGGAGACATGTATGCAAAGTGTGGGAGCATACACAAGGTGCGTGAACTGTTTGACATGACGCCTCAAAGAAATGTAGTCTCATGGAATGCCATGATTGTAGGACATCCACAAAATGTATTTGCATGCTGTCAAAATATTTGAGTTAATCAAACACTTTGGAAAATATAATGAACCATAATTCAACATAATATCATTTCATGGAAACATTGAAGAACATGTACACAATATCAAAACTTTTAAGAATGATACAGTATCTATCCTGTAACCATACTTGATCATCATCATATATAATGTAAAATATCATATACATAATGTCATGAAAATCACATATAGTGTATATATAAATCCATAGAGGCATGTACAAACAAAGCCATATTGGCATATACAATGAAATACATTGGTAAAATAGAAAAAGTATATTTAGAAAGCCATATAGGCATACAACAAAATTTCCCAAAATTAAATTTCCTAGGGAGTGCTATCAAATAATTGATGACCCTTGCTTAGCCGTGAAGATAGAGAATCAATCAACAACTCATCCTCTCTAGTCCGCTAACTAGACCTTCTCGATAGAGAATTTTGAAGCTCAACCTATTAATACAATCAAACAATATCCAAATTAATTTAATTATAGAAAACATGAAATATACAACATGACATAAGTAATCAATCACTTACCACCAACTGGTGATCCCTTTGGATCATTTATTTTCTCTCTTCTTCTGTAGCTGGACAGGTAGGAGTTATGACGTCTTGTGAGAAGCATGAAGAATCAAATTTGAGTAAACATGAATATCATTTATGCACATTAAATGATGTAAGATAAAACAAGAAATACAAAATAACATTTACATGTTACTGGCTCATACCTCAATCAAAGGATTTGTAGACAAAATAGCTGCAACAATGTCCACCTCTGTTGACTGACAACGATGAGGAGGAGTCTCCAAATTTATCATCATCTGAAAATAGAGTTCAAGGTTATTTGTCTAAAATAGATACATAACATTATTTAAATGCATAATGATTAGAAATGGTAAAATTTACCTTAGTGAAACTGCCTCTACGACTAACCTAAGGAAATCCTCCTAATGGTGAAGCTCCAACATCCACCTATTCATCATAAAATTGTTACTAAATAAGATTAACATTGATTTATGACAGAATGTTTACATGTAATATATTTATGATCTTGTGAAAAATTACATAACTGTCAACTTGACCTCCTCTCATAACCTTGCAGTGGATGACTGATAGATGCAAGATTAATACTTTGACCCTGCAATTTCATAGTGCATACAATTACCTACATTAATTTTGACTTATAATATCTATTAATATAATTAATTAGAGATTTAATATACAAATATAATAAATTGCAGAACCTTCTAAAAAATTACCTAGGAATCAATACCAAATGTAACATGCAACAAGTCATCTGTCAATACAATATCATCAAATATGGACGTGTCATGCGTTTGCTACTACCCTTGTGTCACATAGTCCTGAAACTCTGGAGCATCATCTCTAGTGTCTGTATAGGGAGCATCCTTGGTCCCATAATCACACAAATCTCCACATGATTGGAAAAGATGGTGGGACTGACGATGCCTACTTCTCTCACCCTCACCAGCCTAGGAAAGATCGCTGCCATGTGCTAAAGGCTAGGTGAGGAAACTAAGAGAGTGTAGTGTCTCCACCTCAACACTCTCCTTCAAAGTCAAAGGGAGTGAGACATGTTGTGGCCTCATAATGGGTCTAGGTGGATGATTCTATGCATGATGTGCCCCTCTCTATCCTATGCAGAGCCACCACTGCTGCCTTGGAAATCCTGGATGTTAAAGTACTTTGGAATCTCTTTAAGTCTGAACTAACAATAGAGTTTCCTTAAGAAATACTATGGGACATCATTATTATTATAGGGTAGGTCATCAAAAACCATATACCATCTATCCCAAAAGTTTTGGGATATTCCATCGTGTGCACACCAATGAATGGGGAATCATTTGCAACTATCATGTAATGGCTGATTTGTTCTAGGATAAATAAAAAATGCACATAGATCAGATTTTGAAATTTTCTTGTCTTTAACTTATTTGTAAGATAATTTGTCTGCATACAATTGCCAACATCTATCCCCATTGTCTGCTCACAAGTTGATTTGGTTTTTCACTGAGTCAATGTGAGAAATAATGGACTCTAATGAACTGGTAAGGGATCTCCTGTGATCATTGCTTGCATTTGGACTCTTTAGTTTTTTAATTAAGGTTTCAAGTTAATTTTTATTCTCTTAGATTTTCCCTAAATAGTTTTCTTGTGTGTCACATGATGGCAAGGAAGAGAAGGCATAGTTTGAGGAGGGTTTTGAATCTCCTCTCCAACTAGAATCTCATCTCCTGGATTAGGGTTTTGGGGTGATTGATTGGCTGAAAATTGAAAATAGAAATTCAATCAAAATAATGAAAAAAAAATTCAATTCATTTTCAAGTGTAGAGAAAAGATGAAAATCCTACTTTCTTGAGTTTGCTATCTTTGTTGAGCTCTTGCATGATGGGAACGATGATACAACATTGTGTTTGTGTGCTTTCTCCCTCAATCTCCTCAAAACGTGCTCATAGAATAACACTTATCGCGTTTTCACACCTCTCAAATGCAAATGAAAAATGGCAACTTGCGGCTCTATTTTTTTAATGTTTAGCAGCAAATAACACAATCATCTTTTAGTTTTCTAGGACCAAAAAGTGGGGTGGCCACTTTTTGGTCCCTCATCTTCATGCATGTTGGCAAGAGACAATGTGTGGCTTCATGAGTGTTGTCATTGATGGAAACAAAGTCTATCCCACACATCCGCATCACATAGTATGCCTATATCGGAAGTCAGATTGAAGATTGTTTTGGTCTGGTGAACAAGAACAGAGCATGCAACAAGGTCCAACAATCAGGTCTGGATCTCTCAGATGGTGTAACTCAGCAAGTTGCGGACTTGGACAAGTCAAGAGGAGTATCATGACTACTATATTCTAGAGATTGAGCCTCCGGTGATAAAACATGGAAAGATATGAGCATCTGAGTGTTGGGTTCTAAACAGGCAGAGAAGACTAAGGAAGAACTGACCGATAGAGCATCAGACTTCAATCCGAATGAGTAATTGATGTTGATCAAGCTATTTAAGGGATCATACATTGTTGGACGACATGATTGATGACTTTAATGCCTATGATTTTGATACGCATCACATTTCAAGCATGGATTCAGCCGACAGATCAGTAATTTGTAAATATCTTGAGTATTCTGGTTGCCGACTAGAAAGTTGTTGAAATCCTTGGTGCGGATATATATACCAGATGGATTCTAGTATAAAGGTGTGTGTGAGTATAGATGTGATAAAAATTAAGTGTGAAGAAAGGCAGAGATAAGTGAGGAAGTAGCAATACAAGTCTGTTATGTGACAGAGCAATAGCACTAGAGTAGAGGAAGAATGAAGTGCATCAGATCAGTATATTGTGCCTAACCAGAACTAAACTCTAACATTTGTAGATGCCTCTCATCAGTTCAAACACTTGGTTACCTTCTGTAAGTTCTATAGACAATGAGTCTCTTGTAGGCAGTGTGCCTCTTGTGAGCAGTGTGCTCGGGCAGTGAGCCCTAATTGGCAAGTGCCATTTTGTACTTCTTATTCTTTTAACAGAGAATAGAATCTTGGGTTAGTCACCTCATGGTTTTTCCCTTAACAGGGTTTTCCACGTAAAAATCCTTGTGTTATGTGTGTTGATTTTATTTCTTCTCTCATGATTATATATGCTTATATGTTTTGAAGTTGCACAAATTATAAAAGAAGAAAAGAAAGTTAAGATAATAGAGATAACTGATTCATCCCCCCTCTTAGTTATCTGCCTTGTTTCCAACAATTGGTATCAGAGCTAAGTTCCTCTAAATAGAGCCTAATAGCTTGAGGAAGATCTGGGAATCTCAATGGATATGTATGGTATGAAGGAACAACTTCAGTTTGCCCTAGATGATCTTGAACAATCCCACTCTGAAGTTAATAACTTGAGAGAAAGACTCAAACAAGCTGATGATTTCATAAATGAGCTAAAAGAAAAATTGAGTATCTCTGTGAAAAAGAGAAAGGAACTACTTCAAAAATTAGGAAGTCAGAGTGAAGCCAATGATAGTAATGAAGATCTGGATGAGAAAAACAAGCTATGTGAGAAGCTATCAAAAGAGGTCATTATGGTAAGACATGAGATGGAATCAGGGGTTATGAGATTCACTCAAGAAATTGAAGAGAAAAGAAAAATTGAAGATAATCTAAAACAATCCCTCAAGGAGAAGACATAGGACTGCCACAAAATGGACAGAATAATTAGGCATCTTGAATCTAATCTTGAAGAAGCTAGAGATAATGAAGAACAACTTGAGAATCAGATAGACACTCTTAAACAAGATCTTCAAACAACAAATGAATACAAAGAGAAATTCAAGATAAGCTTAGCTCAACTTGAAGTTCTCCTTGAAAGCCAAAAGAGGGTATATGACAAGTGTGGCTTGGGATATGAGAAAGGTGAAAGCTTCAGATCTGGTCAGAAGAACTTTGGATCAGGAAATCAAAGAAATAGGCCTAGAAGACCTTTGGTAAGGCAACCAAATGCTCAAAGATATCCATCCTTCAATGGATACTGCTTTAATTGCAATAATTTTGATCATAAAGCAACTCAATGCAGAAGGAGAATGAATCAGACTAATCCATCCTTCTCCGGACAATGTTTCAACTACAAAAGGTATGGTCACAAATCTCATGAATGTAGAAAAATATGCAAATAAACAATTCATTCAATGGTAGATGCTTTGCATGCAATAGAATGGGACATATGGATAATCAATGCAGATCAAGAGGATATCAGTCAAATATGCAAAGAAATGTTGTTTGTTACAATTGCAATAGATCCGGTCATGTTGCCAAATTTTGCAGAAGTAAAACTTAGGATAAAAAGGTCTGGTGCATCATAATCAGAAACAAGATAAGGGAAAAGGCAAAGTGAATGCGGATGAAGTTCAAAGGGAGATGAGAAAGATTTGGGTGAAGAAGAGTACATAAAATGTTGGAGATGGATCTGCACCAGAATCTGGTGTTGATACTCCTTTTGGAAACTAAATAGATGAGCTCTGGCTCAGGGGGAGTCACAAAGAAAAATAAATTCCCCCAGCTAATCAATTGGTGCCTAAATTTGGCACATGGAATGTTGCAGATTAAAGGGTTCTCAAAAAACATCTAAATAACCCTAGGTAAAAATATGAAAGATCCGCATGGAGTTTTGCAAGAGTTTAATCATCAAAGATTGATCCAGTTTGACAGCCATCCGGTAAAGTAGGATTTTTACAAACAGATCCGGTATGATTCAAAATTGATATACTTTGATCTATGGATCCATGGCGTGATTGGAGAAAAGAAGATACATTGTCAATCCTCATTGAAAATGATTCTAAGTGCAACATAGTGATTCAAAAAGATGTCTCTCAGAACAGGGCAACAAGATAACTTAAGTTGTGCATTTATTGTAAAAGGAAATTAGGGTTTGTGAAAGAATAAAAGGGTTCTTTCACTCATCATTTGCACATTTGCATTCGAGAAGAAGAAAAGAAGAGCTTTGCATCAAGTTTCTACAACTCTCTCAAAGATTAACTGCAAAATCCAATTCAACCAGTGATTTGTTTCGGCTCTTATTTCAAACCCTAAAGCGTAAAAAGGTACTTCCATTCTGAATCTCTTTCTCTGAATCTTTTGCAAAAATGGCTACTCCAATGGTTGTTAAGATCACTGATAGGCCATGCCCAAAATTCAAGAAACACCCCTACAAATCCCTAGAAGTTGATCCTTTAGGCACTTTTTCTAGCATTCCACATGGGGTATTGCACGCAGAAGATGTTAGGGTCTACATCCATGCCAACATTGAGGAATTTGGTGAATCCAAGTTGATGGACATCTATCATAAATAGTTAATAGATGAAAGTTTTGAACTCAAACCTCAATACAAGGCCCTCCAGGATAAGCACTTTGGACATTGCATCCACTTTCCCTATTTTTCAGAAGATGATTGGGTCTGGTATGTCCTTAGCAGAATACATGACAATTTCATGTGGTTAATGAAGCCCTTCAAGATAACAAAAGATGTCATTAAGGCAGTAACTAGACTGCACTCATCCAGTGGGTTACCTGCACACAAATATGTCAAGAACCAGACAGTTACTGAAGTTACCGGATCTAAATTTGACAAGAGAGCAATGACCATAGATGACATCACAGATCTGGATGTCAAATTTGCTTCAATGATAATTGGGTATAAGATCTATCATTCCAGTAGGGAGAATTCTGTGTCTGGGACTGTAATATATACAACATATCAGATGTTAAGGGAAAATGCAGATTATGACCTATGTGATCTTCTTTTAAACCAACTGTTAGAAAACCTGCAGAAGATCAAGAAGGATAAGAAGAACTCATTCAAATATGGTTGTTTAATACTGTGTCTATTCTTCTACTACATGAATGAGCTGCCCGGATCAAGTGGTTGGGTTTGGAAAAATGACAAACTAGTTGCAATATAGATTAGGGACTATATGTATCGACTAGGTGATGCTAAAGCTCAAAGCAAAGCACTCTAGGGTTACTTCAAGAACTTCCAAAGTATGATGCAAGCCAGAGAGAGGATACCTCAATCCATAGTAGAGAAATACAAGGATACAGTGTGTTTTATGGTAGATACTGATCAATGCCTAATGGAGGTAGTTGAGCCTAGAACAATTTGGATAATGCAAATGGGATATGAGGTCGATGAGAAAATTTTGGAGCTACATATTCAACACCTATTAAGCTAGCCTAAGGACCCTGAGGCAGAAAGGTTTGGAACCTTTCAAGAACTAAGTGTAAAGATACATGTTGAGCTAAGACAACCTGAGATAAAGAGGAAAGTCAGAAGGGAAGTAGAGGAAATTGCCAAAAGATATGGCATATCAAAAGAGGCAGTAGATGCCAATATAGAGAAAATAGAAAGAGCTGAGAAAGAGAAACAAGAAGCAGAAAAAAGGAAGTGTTTCGGTTCAAGCCTCCTCCCGAACTATATCCTCCAAGAGCTCTACACCTACCACTCCTAAGAGCTCAAGAGCCACCAAACTAGAAGTCAAGACATCCAGAAAGGGAGAAAAGAGAATGAAAACAAAAGCCATAAGGTCTTACACAAGTCAAAAGGATGATGAAGAAACAGAGTCTGATGAGGAAGTTAAGAAAATGAAGAAGAAGAAGAAAACATCCGGGGAATCCTCTGCCAGTAAAAACAAATAAGAAAAGGCAGAAGAATTTGTTGAAAAGCCCACTCTTTCCATTGATGATATCATCAAGGCAGTCACTATGGATGGGAATCTGCAACCAATAACAGAATTCTATGATGAATATAGTGACATTGACAAAAGGATCTTGGAAGAAGCTACAATCAGGTACCTGAATATTTATAATAAAGCATTCATTGAAATCATTTCATTAATTCCCAAAAGTCTAGAGAAGGTACTTGAACTTAGAAAAGAGAATGCAAAGGCAAAAGACTTAGAGATCTGAGAACAGATAGCAATTCAGCTCTATCCTTCTATTACTCCAAAGCAAATGAACATGATCTTTAAGGACTACAAGGATGAATTCCAGAGCAAAGCAAGAATGAACAAACTTATGCTTGGAGAAACTGATCAGGTAGCAAGAGAAACATAAGACATCCTCCGGAATGTCTTCAAAAGATTCAATCTTCCTATTATAGAGGAAATAGATGAAGAACCTTCTACCATGGATGTTGAAGGATTAAATGCATCAAATGAAGAATCTACTGACAAAAATGTAGAAGGGTCAAAAGAGATAGATGAGGAGAAGTCTAAGGACTTGGATTCCTTTGTTCAAGAAGAGGAAGTTCATGAAGCAGTTAACATCTCTCCTTTAGATCTCTTGCAGACATTCCTAATTCAAGAACTAAAGGAGAAGGAAGAAAAGAGGAGAAAGTGAGTCAAGAAGAGGAGGTAAAAGGAAAAGAAGAAGAACAAATAGAGAAGATCTCTGATGACAGTTCTAAGATCACAAAAGAAAAGAAGACTCAGTCTCCAACAAGAGACACTGTAGAGGCAAGAAAGAACTTCTTGAACAAAGAAATGATGGAGATAGATGAACCAGAACTATTCCAAGGACCACTAAATTTTGATTCCCTCTCTCTGGTCCAGACAATGAAAATAACATCTTTTGCTCAAGCCAAGGCAAAAGAAAAACTTCTAAGGTCTCACATGGAAGACAACGAGCTGTTAGAAATTGCATCTAGTATGCTAGAGAAGATCATGCCATATTTTCAAAAGGATCCTTTGGCCTCTCCATCTGATAATTTGAAATCTTTGGTAAACTCTATTAGCACTCATTTTGACTCTTTAGAGAAATCGGCAGAAGAAAAGGTCTAGAAAGAGTTTTTGGGAAAAAGGTTCACTGAAGTACAGGGACTCATTACTAATGATAGGAGGACCCTAGATATTGGGATAAAGAGCCTTGAAAATGCTCTTAAAGATGGTGGGGACATGTACAAATTTTGTCTATCTTGGCCCAAAGTGACAGAGGATATTGAAAAGAAGGTGAAAGAGCAAGAAGGTAAACTGTCAAGTTTATCTCAAAACTTTGATCCCCTCACCACATCCTTAATGAACTAAGAATGCCAAGCCATTGTCATTATAAATGAAATAAAGAGGCTGGACAAAGAAAAGAAGAATATAATAAACAGGATGAGTGAACTCAGAAGGATAATTATCCCTAAGTTAGAGGCAATGCATGAGGCCTTAACAGATGCTCAGACCACAGCTTGGACCAGTGATCCGGTAGATCTAAGAAGGGCAGAAGTAGATGCATTTTTGTTGAGTGGTCACATCTCCATTTTGGATAGGATGAAACAGAGCTGGGCCACAGAGTATGTACAGTTGAAGGCCACTTTTGCGGATATACTCAAGTATATGTAAGTATAACATGTATATACATACTTATGCGGCTATGTATAGGTTAATTTTTGCAAATTTTGGTGTGCGGATTCTGCCCTTTGCCATTGATGTCAAAGGGGGAGTGAGGAGTAGTGAAAAATGTGAAATCCATCTAAGGGGGAGCTTCGGTAAAATAATGCATAAGACAGAGCATCAACCAAGGGGGAGTTTGCTGCGACAGTCATTTTTCACTAAGTGTTGCCATCAATGCCAAAGGGGGAGATTGTTGGCAAGAGACACTGTGTGGCTTCATGAGTGTTGTCATTGATGGCAACAAAGTCTATCCCACACATCTGTAGCACATAATATGCCTATACCAGAAGTTAGATTGAAGATTATTTTGGTCCAGTGAACAAGAACAGAGCATGCAACTGTTGTCACATGAAATTGCACCCTGCTTGGAAGGGTTCCAAGCATTCCAATGACACAATGGGAATGATCTCGAAGTGTGGGACCTTGCTTAAAGAGATCAGACCTCCGGAGAAGTCCGACTTCCTTGCCTGATTTATCACCTAAAACTACTGAACTTGCTTGGGGGGAAAAGGGAGAAAGAATGCTTTAAAGTAAAGATGAAACAACAAAACTCGAAACATAAAAGGGTGATGCACCAGATAGATTTAAAGAGACTTTCACAGAACTGAAAAATGCACAGCACAACCTGATAGAGCAAGGATGAATACACAGATTAGATGATTCTAACAGAGGTAAGAAGCAATATGATTGAGAGGAACAAAGACATTCACAAGCAACCATATCCAGATTCACACAGAACTAGATAATCAGTCAAAGAAGTATGATAACTTGCATATATTCAGTATGAAGGCAAGGTTACAATATATGAAAACTCTGTTTGGAAAACAGAAAGACCAGAATGCCAAAAAAATTCCAACCCTATTTACATCATAAGCCTTAGCTTATATAGCATTTTAATCTAACCTAAGTCGGTTACAAAAATCGCTCTGAGAGCTGCCACCAAAAATATCTCTGAAAGGACGTCCCAGCTACCGGGAGTAATGGCACAAAAGATCTGGAATAGGGGCAGGTGGGGAGATATTTAGAGTCTTTAATGCAAGCAGCTTACTCATTGATCCTCAGCAATGCCTATATGAAAATATCTGAAACAGGCGGTGGAAAGATATTTCTAACCATCAATGCAAGCCGCTTCCTCTCTGTGCAACAATAAATGCAAGAAATATCTGCAACTGCCCCAAAATGGTCGCTGAAATGTCCACTCGACTGACATGTAGATCTAGGTTTGAAATTAAAAACTAAGAATACCCTCTGAAAATCCTACCATATGAAAGAGGAGGAAAAAACATGCATTTTTGCCTCTTACATCATGTCAAAATTTGCCAGGACGGAGGAGATACAGGTGGTCAAAGCTTCGGTCAACTGTCTGAATATATTGCCCTGCATCTAGCCTTTCGAGACTGCTTTTGGCGCTTAAACTCCTTATGAGGGATATGATGGTGACATCATCATCATGGACGGGCCTTATTAAAACGTGACAGGATGGCGTCATCATCATATCGAGGGTGATATTTGGAAGAAGGGGTGATATTCGGAAGCTAGGGTGATATTCTGGATATTGGGGTAATATTCGGAAGGTAGGGTGATATTACAAATATCGGGGTGATATTCGGAAGGTAGGGTGGTATTCTGGATATCAGGGTGATATTCGGAAGGTAGGGTGATATTCCGGATATCCAGGTGATATTCGGAAGGTAGGGTGATATTCCAGAGATCGGGTGATATTACAAATATCACCCGATGTTTGGAATATCACCCGACATTTCAGAAGATGACCCCCCTTGGAAAAATGCCCTGATATTTGGAAGATGACCCCCATGTTCGGAAAATCACCCAACATTTCAGAATATCATGATGACGCCATCCTGTAAAATCAGGTTTGAACAGATCATGACCATACATAACTTCCTTATTTTAGCGAATTTTAGGGTGATGTAAAAAACAAACTTGCCTATTTTTTCAAGCTCTTTCACATGGTAAGCTTAAGACCCTGAGATTTGGGTTTAGACTTCAAGATCACAAACATAGCTTACACTGGGGTATGCACACTGACTGATGCTGCTTGAATTATTTGACTCCTATTAGAGGAAAAATAGGTCAACAATTTGGTGACTTCAATGGGATGTTTGCCTGCTAAACAATTAGATCAGTGGCCTTGAGCATCCATTGGGCATGGAGTCATACATAGACTTAAAAATATACAGACGTTTTCTGACCTTAGCAACTCAGCACAGCAGTGAAGAACATTGGAAGACCAACCCAAGATAGAAATGTTGAAAGCAACCCCCCTCAACTGTGCTAGACAACACTTAGGGAAAGCAAAAGGGGTCTAAACTAATGTGTAGCAGCACTTATTGAAAACATAGAGACTTGATCTATTGATTTACAAAGCACTCATACCTCAAAACACCTCTTCAAGTGTATCCCATTGACTGGGATAGGCAAATTTAGTCCATCCATACTTGATAACTGAAATGCATTGTGCTCCTTGCATTCGGTAATGAGAAATGGGCCACTCCACATGCTGTCAAACTTGGAATGCTTTCCTGGTCTGCTTTTCAATTCATCCCATTTGAGCACCATATCACCCATTCTGAAGTTTCTGGGGGGGCACTCTTATCAAAATTTCTTTTTGTTTGAAGCTGATGATACTCCATAGCTTTCATAACTTTATCTCTGCTCTCTTCAAGCTCCATAAGCTGAGCATATCTAACAGCCATGGGGCCCTCTGCTTCAAACATTTCCAGCTGATTCATGATGTCTAGTGCTGGCAATTCCATAGATATATGCAACCTTGCCTCTCTTCCATACACCAGCAGATATGGGGAGTTCCCAATAGACCTTTTAGGAGTTATTCTGTCTGCCCATAGAGCAAATTTCAGATTGGTGTGCCAGGTCTTCTAGTTATCCTCCATTGATCTTTTAATAATCCTTATGAGATTTTTATTTGTAGATTCAGCCAAACCATTACCCTGTGGATAATAATTTGATGAAGTATTCAAATAGATCCCATTCCTCATAGCCCAGTCAGTTATCCTCAATCCAACGAAGGCTAAAGCATTGTCAGAGATGATAGACTCAGGCACCCCAAATCTGGAAATCAAATCTTGATAAAAATTTAAAACAACATTCTCATTTGATTCCTTCAGAGCCACTGCTTCAGTCCACCTTGTGAAATAGTCTGTAGCTGTGAGTATCCACCTGTGGCATGCACTTGATGGTGGGTTAATGGGACCTATAAAATCAATGCCCCATCTCATAAAGGGCTGCTCTACCTGAATTGGCTGCAGAGGTAAAGGTGGCAGCCTTTCTTTGCCTACAAAAATGGCACACTTAACACATTTTCTAGCCCATGCATGGGCATCCTTAAATAAGCTGGGCCAGTAATAGCCAGCTCTCATTATTTTCCAAGCAGTAGTCCTTGGGGCAAAATGACCCCCTTCTATTCCATCATAAAATTCATGTAGCACCTTGTCAGTCTGACTTTATCAATGCACCTTAACAATACACCATTAAAGTCCTTTCTGAAAAGGATGCCAGTTATTAAAGCATATGGATTAGATTGCAGTCTAAAATATCTTCTTTTAGTTCTATCTAGACCTACTGGACATTCGCCAGTTTGCAAAAATTGAGTCATGTCATTAACCCAACTGGTGCCTACTACTGCTGTATCACTCTGATGCTCCTCCTCAATGGTCAGAAGCACCTCCTGTTCCTTTTCTACCTCATTCTTTGAACTGGTAGGAAGTTGCTCACTGAGTCCTCTGCCTCTGACAAGCTTGGTTATCTTAATCTCCACGTCATATTCCATGACTTTAGTGATCCAACCAGATCTTTTCTCATTAAGATCTTTACTCAACAGGAACTCCTTCACACTGGGATGAGCGACGATCAAATGTATCTTGTTATTAGAAATGAGATGCCAAAATTTCTTGAGGCTCCTTACCACTGCAAGGACATGTCTTTCAATGAAACTATACCTCTTCTCATAATCCTCCAGCCCTTGACTAAAGAAAGTGATTGGCTATTCAAAACCCTCACTCTGTTGCTGTACCAGAATCATAGAGATTGTATCTAGGCCGCCATAAGCATACAAAATAAAATCTTTGGAAAAGTCAGGATTCACCAGAGTTGGCGCAGCTGATAATGCTTCCTTTATAGACTCAAAGCTAAGTTTGGCCTCTTTCATCCAACTAAAAATTATATTCTTCTTTAACATGAATGTCAAAGGCTTCAAAAGATTTGCAATATCAGGGATGAATCTTCACAGAAAATTAATTCTACCAATAAATCTTTGAAGTCCCTTCTTATGACTGGGTAAGGGTAGCTCCAAAATGGCCCTTACTCTTTCAGCATCAATGGTAATGCCCTCCTTTGACACGATGTGCCCTAGCAGCTTGCCCTCATGCACGACGAATATGCATTTCCTGGGATTGAGAGATATCCCAAACTCTTTGCATCTCTCAAAAACTAGCCTCAGATGGGATAAATGCTCAGATGCATTCTTGGAAAAGATCATTATGTCATCCAGGTATACCAGCACCAATTTATACAACAGACCCTTAAAAGCCATGTCCATGGCTCTCTAAAAGTAGAGCCAGCGCTGGACAGACCAAAGGGCATCCTTTTGTAGGCCATAGTACCCCATTTGGTGGTGAAAGCCATCTTGAATTGGTCCTCCTCCCTGACTAGCACCTGATTGTATCCAGAATATCCATCCAACAAGGAAAATCTTTCTGAGCCAGCCACTACTTGTAGAATTTTCTCCATTGAGGGCAATGGGTAGTGGTCTTTTAGGGAGGCTCTGTTGAGGTCTCTGAAGTCAACACACAGCCTAATCTCTCCATTCTTTTTCCTCACAGGAACAAGGTTGGAGACCCAAGAAGTATGTTTGATTAGAAAAATGATCTTCCCCTCAATCAGTTTGGTCAACTCTTTAATCATTAGAGGCTCAAGCTTTGGATTTAAAGGTCTTTGCTTCTGCCTCACAGGTTTAGTATCTGGTTCTAATTCTATGGTATGATGGGCAATATGAGGGTCAAAACTTTTAGGTCTGAGTAATCCCAGGCAAACACATCTTCAAATTCTTGATAGAGAGCAATAAAAGCTCTCCTGTCCTCAGCTGAGCAGATTTTACCGATTTTAAGAGGCTTACCTTTGAAAATCTCTAGTTCTTCATAATGCTCCTCTTTTACTTGCATGCTAGTCTTTCTTTTCTTAAGCTGATCATCTATGCTAAAAATAGACTCCAAGATTACCAATCCCTTGGGTAGCTTGTTTGTTCTCAACTAAACAATTTGATCATTGCCATATTGTTGTTTGAACTTGTCCTGATTTATCACAGAAAATTCATCTTCTTCTAACAAGAAATGTAGGATCTGCTTATCACTTTCAAAAACTTGCCAATGAACATTATTATCAGGGATAGAGGGCCTATCAACTATTTTTACATGAGGTTGTACCTTCTCCCTTTGAATATCACTGGGGATGTCAAACTGAGCCCCAATTGCAGCTAACCTATCAGCATGAGAGTTCATATTTCTTGGAATGGAGATCAGATTGAAAGCATCAAACTCTTCAATCATGTTCTAGACCCTATGCTTGTAGCATTTTAGAACATCATTTTTCATAAGATGCAGTCCTCTTACCTGATTCACAATGAGTTCATTGTCACCATAGACCTGCAAACAGCCTATTTTCCTCTTTCTTGCCCACTGCAAACCTTGGATTAATCCTTCATATTCAGCAGTGTTATTTGTACATGCAAAGGCAAAATGGAAAGAAGAATAATATTTTTCACCTTGTGGTGACACCAGCATTGCACCACCTCCAGATCCATTCTTGCTCCTTGAGCCATCAAAGTACATCTCCCATACTTCATTATGTTGCTATATCTGCTATTCTGCATCCTTTACAAGGCTTGGTATTGATGTTTCAAGTTCATGCAGTATGTAAACCCCCATACCAGTTTCTTGGATATGTCCTTTAGGATCATCCACATTATTTTCTAAGGCCCACTCCCTTAAGAGTACCTCTGGTATGCTTTCATCTTGTAGTTCTTGAGCAGCAACAAGTTTAGGATCATCAAAAATAATGCAATTTGCATTAACAACGCTTGGTGTGTAAGGCTCTATGTGATGATTTGAAAGCAACTCAGATTTTAAAGTTACTTTGGTGCCATATCTGGTCCTGAAAAACATGTGGGACCAGTCTGAGGATAAATATCCTCCTATCTTGGCTTTAAATTCTCTTGATAAGCACATGGCAAAAAAGGGAGGCAAATCTATGATGAACACCTCCTATGAAATGGAAACATTGGGACAGGTATGTAGAGTGAGACCTAGGTCCTTTATTACATCCACAGTATTAACAGCTGTGCCATCTAATTGGAGTACACCCTTCTCAAGGGGTTGGTACTTGAGCCCTAATTGGTCTGCAATTTGCTTGGGCATCACATAACTGCTTGCTCCACTATCCACCATACAATTATGTACTAATTTGTCTCCAATTATCAATGATACATAAAATGGGAGTGGTATAGCACTTTTGTTGGGCTGTTTGCTGTTATCCTGGGATGAATTGGTAAGGACAACCCTATTTGGGTCAATAGCTGTGTCATTGGATACTTTCAAATCAGATAAGGCAGACTGCAACATCTTCTTTTGGCTAGGGATAGCTAGGGAATCCCACATGGACATTGTCACATTCATCTTCTTCATATTTTCAATAATATTGAAGGGTGGAATGACACTTACCTTTTGATTTAATTTTGTAGCAACAATATCAACCTACAAATGAGGCATTTCCCTTGCTGTTGCTAAAGTGTTTCTTTGTAAAATATGGGGAACATGGGAAGTAGAGGCATCAACAAGTCCTTTTCCTTTATTTGCTACTTGGTCTATCTCATAACCCCTCTTCTTGGCCCTTGTGTTTGCTGCAACTGAGGTGTTATTGCTGTTTATGCCACAGAATTCGCCTTCCTGCCAGTTCATGAAAGCAGAATCACTCTGAGGTTGCTCCTGTTGTTGCACAACCCCATCATGAGGTGTATTTGGTTGTGTGGCTATAACATTCTGCACCATCAGAGCCTGATTTATCACCCCATTCGAGCAGGCTACCTGATTGTGTGGCAGATTGCATGGAAAACACCACTTATAATCAGCTGCAAGATTGTTCTAAGTAGGGACAAGGCCTCTTATTGCATTAATAGGTGCCAGATTATAAGGCCTTTGATTCACATTTTGCCTGACACCTTGGTAGTTGCTTTGATAAGGTGGCCTATTAGCTTGGTAAGGCTGATTTTGCCCTTGATATGTTTGATTTTGCCCTTGACTAGATTGCTGATAAGGCTACCTATTCTGGGACTACTACTTTTTGATGTTTACCAGCTCATTCCCAAAAGTTTGCAGGATATTCTCCATTTTTTGTTGGCCTATTTTGATCTCTTTCAGCTCTTGAGATGAGCTAGAGGCAGCTGGTTCAGAATTGGCAGTGCTTGGTAATGCTGCTACTGTAGGTACAGGGGCAAAATATGGGGTTGGCAATAGCATTGAAGCCTGAATCTCAGGAAAGATAGGCACTGGTAGTCTAAGTGCTTTTTTCCAGCCTGAATCAAGCTATTATCTGCCCTAATAGCTATCTCATAAGCATCAGGTAAACTAGTACCTCCTAATGATTGTATCATCACTGAAATATCACTATTTAGGGCTTTCAAAAAATACAGAAAAGCATATTTAGCTGGAGGTCTTACCATGGCAGGGATTCTGTCCCATGTCTTCTAGAATCTAAAGTTAAAATCCATCATTTGCTCCTGAGGAGCTCTCTTTATAGTGGTCATCTACTCAACCAATGATAGATTATCTGATTTATCTTAGAATTATTTGTTCAATTTCTCTCCTAAATCATCCCAGGTTCCTATAGTCTGCACTGGTAGGCTTCTGAACCATTGCAATGCCTTCCCTTTGAATGAGGCAGCCAGTAGTTTGATGGCAACATTCTCCTGAGTGACATGATGTACACCACACAGAGATGCTATGTCTCTAATGTGCTCAATAGGGGTAGTTTGATTTTCCCTAAAAAATAGGGCAGACTTTTCAAAGTTGCCATGGGTATAACATCATGTATTGTTAGGTTTAAAGGGCTGCCCCCATCAAAAGTCACGAATGGCTGATTTCTTGCCATTTGAACAATTGGGGGTAGATTTGTTTGAGTTGCTACAGGGACTACATAGGCAACTAGTCTGAAATTTGGTGGGGTTGACTATATCCTTTTGGCAATTGGGGTCCTTACTACAGCTCGCCCTTGTCTTCTAGGTGGTGACAACTGCAAGTAGTCAAATGAAATTGAGCTCCTAGTTTGAATCTTTCTCATAAAATGTAACAACAGAACTGATCTGCTTGTTCTTCCTCAGTGTGAGTCACCAGATATGCAGGTTTAACCTCTTACAGGTCTGAAAATCACTGGCTGCACATCAAAACTAGTAATAGAAGTTGTACAGTCCCACCGGGCGTGCCAGAAACTGTTGTCACATGAAATTGCACCCTGCTTGGAAGGGTTCCAAGCATTCCAATGACACGATGGGAATGATCTCGAAGTGTGGGACCTTTCTTAAAGAGATCAGACCTCCGGAGAAGGCTGGCTTCCTTGCTTGATTTATCACCTAAAACTACTGAACTTGCTTGGGGGGAAAAGGGAGAAGGAATGATTTAAAGTAAAGATGAAACAACAAAAATTGAAACATAAAAGGGTGATGCACTAGACAGATTTAAAGAGACTTTCACAGAACTAAAAAATGCATAGCACAACCTGATAGAGCAAGGATGAATACACAGATTAGATGATTCTAGCAAAGGCAAGAAGCAATATGATTGAGAGGAACAAAGACATTCATAGGCAACCATATCCAGATTCACACAAAACTAGATAATCAGTCAAAGAGGTATGATAACTTGCATATATTCAGTATGAAGGCAAGGTTACAGTATATGAAAACTCTGTTTGGAAAATAGAAAGATCAGAATGCCAAAAAATTTCCAACCCTATTTACATCATAAGCCTCAGCTTATATAGCATTTCAATCTAACCTAAGTTAGCTACAAAAATTGCTTCGAGAGCTGCCACCAAAAATATCTCTGAAAGGACGTCCCAGCTGTCGAGAGTAATGGCGCAAAAGATCTGGAACAGGGGAAGGTGGGGAGATATTTAGAGTCTTTAATGGAAGCAGCTTACTCATCGATCCTCAGCAAGGCATATATGAAAATATCTGAAACAAGTGGTGGAAAGATATTTCTGACCATCAATGCGAGCTGCTTCCTCTCTGTGCAGCAATAAATGCAAGAAATATCTGCAACTGCCCCAAAATGGTCGCTGAAACGTCCACTCGACCGACATGCAGATCTAGGTCTGAAATCAAAAATTGAGAATACCCTCTGAAAAGCCTACCATATGAAAGAGGAGGCAAAAACATACATTTTTGCCTCTTACATCATGTCAAAATTTGCTAGGATGAAGGAGATACAGGTGGTCAAAGCTTTAGTCAACTGTCTGAATATATCACCTTGCATCTGGCCTTTCGAGACTGCTTTTGGCACTTAAACTCCTTATGAGGGATATGATGGTGATGTCATCATCATGGATGGGCCTTATTGAAACATGACAAGATGGCGTCATCATCATATCGGGGGTGATATTTGGAAGAAGGGGTGATATTAAGAAGGTAGGGTGATATTCTGGATATCGGGGTGATATTCGAAAGGTAGGGTGATATTACAGATATCGAGGTGATATTTGGAAGGTAGGGTGATATTTTGGATATTGGGGTGATATTCAGAAGGTAGGGTGATATTCGAATATTGGGGTGATATTTGGAAGGTAGGGTGATATTCTGGAGATCGGGTGATATTACAAATATCACCCGATGTTTAGAATATCACCCAACATTTCAAAAGATGACCCCCCTTGGAAAAATGCCCCCATATTTGGAAGATGACCCCCATGTTCAGAAAATCACCTGACATTTCGGAATATCATGATGACGCCATCCTGTAAAATGAGGTTTGAACAGATCATGACCATACATAACTTCCTTATTTTAGCGAATTTCAGGGTGATGTAAAAAGCAAACTTGCCTATTTTTTCAAGCTCTTTCACATGGTAAGCTTCAGACCCTGAGATTTGGGTTCAGACTTCAAGATCACAAACATAGCTTACATTGGGGGTATGCACACTGACTGATGCTGCTTGAATTATTTGACTCCTGCTAGAGGAAAAATAGGTCAACAGCAACAAGGTCTGACAATCAAGTTCGGATCTATCAGATGGTGTAACTTAGCAAGTTGCAGACTTGGACAAGTCAAGAGGAGTATCATGACTACTATATTCTAGAGATTGAGTCTCCAGAGATAAAACATGGAAAATATATGAGCATCTGAGTGTTGGGTTCTAGACAGGCAGAGCAGACTGAGGAAAAACTGACTGACAGAGCATCAGACTTCAATCCGAATGAGTAATTGATGTTGATCAAGCCATTTGAGGGATCATACATTGTTGGCCAACATGATTGATGAATTCAATGCCTATGATTTTGATACGTATCACATTTCAAGCATGGATTCAACCGACAGATCAGTAATTTGTAAATAGCTTGAGTATTCTGGTTGCCGACTAGAAAGTTGTTGAAATCCTTGGTGCAGATATATATACCAAATGGATTCTAGTACGAAGGTTTGTGTGAGTATAGATGTGATAAAAATTAAGTGTGAAGAAAGGTAGAGATAAGTGAGGAAGCAGCAATACAAGTCCGGTATGTGACAGAGCAGCAGCACTAGAGCAGAGGAAGAATGAAGTGCATCAGATTAGTATATTGTGCCTAACCAGAACTGAACTCTAGCATTTGTAGATACCTCTCATTAGTTCAAACACCTGGTTACCTTCTATAAGTTCTGTAGACAGTGAGTCTCTTGTAGGCAATGTGCCTCTTGTGAGCAGTGTGCTCGGGCAGTGAGCCCTAATTGGCAAGTGCCATTTTGTACTTCTTATTCTTTTAATAGAGAATACAATCTTGGGTTAGTCACCTTGTGGTTTTTCCTTAACAGGGTTTTCCATGTAAAAATCCTTGTGTTATGTGTGTTGATTTTATTTCTTCTCTCATGATTATATATGCTTATATGTTTTGATGATGCACAAATTATAAAAGAAGAAAAGTAAGTTAAGATAATAGAGATAACTGATTCACCCCCCCTCTTAGTTATCTGCCTTGTTTCCAACAATGCACACACCCATAAGGAAGGTAGTTCCCTATCCTCAAGTGAGGGGTAATGGGGTGGGATGCCACTTGATAGCATCAAAGAGTAGGGGGTATAACACAACCCCTAATGTTTCTTGTAGTGTAAAGGCAAGTATTGTGTAAGATATGGCATTAAAGTACAACACTAGGAAATTATCAAAGAAAATGCTATGTAAGATGTATTCTTCTAGAAAACAATATATTAAGTAAACATGAGAGAGTTGGAAATGTAAACATATAAAAAATATAAGCATGTCATAGAAAGCATTAGACAAGGATATTTTAGAAATGTGGCCTTAATATTTTTTATGTTTCAATATACCATAGAAAGGAAGAGAGTAGTATATGTGTGTAAGATTTAGCATTGAAGCACATGAAGAGGTGCTTGTTGTTTAAAACTTGAGAGTAAAAAAGTAAGTGCCTTAGAGAGGTGTTCTTATTATCATGTCTATACTGAAAGTTATGACCAAAATACTCAATTTGCTGCCCCCATGTTTTATGCCTTAGAGATTGAAGGCTTGTGAGGAAAAACCCACCAAATGATGCTTTAGGGTTTCAAAGATTGGTTGATTGAGGTTATTTTAGAGTGGTTCACCCCTGCTCTACATCAGATTGGTATCAGAGCCTAAAAGGTCTGGGAAAATAAGTTGAGAGCTCGAAGATTTGGGCAAGATAAGTTTTTTTTTTGGAGTTTGTGTATTGTATTTTTGCAGGTTGAAGGAAGAGCCTGGATACCAAAAGACTTTGCCAAGGGAAAAGAAGGGGGCCTAAGGTGAGGTATCACAAAGACAAGAAGCAGTGAAGAAGAAGCAAGGTGAAAGAGACTTTCTTGAGAAAGAAGAATGGAAATGTTGAGAAGATTCGTCTGTGGAGACTTGAAGAGTAAGAAGAGAGAGGAAAGGGAGATATAGAAGGATGAGAAGGTAAAACAAGTTAATTTTGAGCAAGAGATAGTAGAGTTGAGACAAGCCTTGGAACAAATGGAAAAAGTTCAAGGATGAAGGGAACTTGAGATACAACAGTTGCTTGAGAAAGAAAAAGAAGAAAGTAGTTGGCATTTACCGATAAGGAAGAAGGTTAAGTGGCCTATCAAGAAGATCATTCAGAGGAGAAGAAGACAAGAGAGGACAATAACACCAGACCTTGGAGAGTCTTTTTTGATTATGGAAGAGCAAGAGCCATCTGAGGAAGATGAAACATGTGAAGGAAATGGGTCCCTTGAGACTCAAGATTTTATTTCTAACAAAATTTGTGAGTACGTGTTCAAAGGTGCAACAGCTGAAAATGAAGATGGAAAAGAGTCTAAAGAAGGAAGCAAGGTGCATATAGTGTATGAAGATTGTTATACAAATATAGAACACTATGACGAAGAAGATGTTGACAAAACAACCGAGGTAATGGTTGCATTTTCTAATTTTATGTATGATGAATGTGTTGACATATTGTATTCCAATGATGAAGATGAAGACATAAACAGTGGTACTGAGGCATATGAACGAGAAATTGAGTTTTGGTACCTTGAAGATGAGAAGATGCTAAGTAAGAGGTGGTACAAGAAGAAGAAGAAGAAAAAAGATCTAGGGAAAGTTGCAGAAATGAAGGACAAGTTGCAGAAGAATTGGAAGACTATGGAGAAAGAGAAGACCTGCACTCAAGTGGACTTGAGTTTTTCTTTTCCCTGGGAGTATGGTGCAGGGGCACCCACAGGTCTTCATGCTTTCAAGGGGTTAAAAGTTCAAATTTTGTTTTATTTTTGGTGTTTTTCATGTAATAAGGTCTTCTAAGACCATTTTTGTGTGTTGGAGTCTAATTTGAGTCATTAGGTGCAAGTTGGAGTCTAGATGAATATGAAAAGTCTCAATGTTGCACAATGAAGGAATACAAAAAGTGTCAAGAATATGAACCAATGTAACTGAAAATTGGTCATGAACCATTGAAACATGTTTATTAAATGTTTACAAAGACCTTGTGTGGTCAAAATGAAGGGGGGTTTTTGGAGATTTGAAGTTTTGAGCAATAAAAGTTCTGTTTTCTACATTTTCTGAACGTGTTTTGCTGTTCCCAAGCATGGTATGGATTTGTATAGCTTGTGTATGACCTAAACATGGTATGGTTGGAAAGATAATTAAGTTACCTTTCTAATGCTTTTGGTTTGGTTGATTTTCCTCATGTTTTATGAAAGTTATGATCAAATTAGTGATTGTCATTTCTAGATTTTTACTGTTTTTCAACAAGAAACTTGTTTGACACAAATTTGTATGACCTTGGATGGAAAAGGGAAGGCATGTGGATGATAGATATATGAAATACAAAACTTTTTCTTTTATTTTGGAGTCATTTCATCAAGTTTTGAAAAAGTTAGAGAATTTTTGGTGATAACAGTCCTAAATCTTGCCTAGGGTTCCCAGTTTGGAACAACCTTGTTTTGCCCTATTCCGTACAAAACAACCCTAGCCCATTTTGAGATATGTTAAATAATGGCCAAATGAGTATCTAAAACTATGTTTACATTTTTGGTATCATGTCTGTACTGAAATTTATGACCAAAATACTCAATTTGTTGCCCCCATGTTTTATGCCTTAGAGATTGAAGGCTTGTGAGGAAAAACCCACCAAATGATGCTTTAGAGTTTCAAAGATTGGTTGATTGAGGTTGTTTTAGAGTGGTCCACCCTTGCTCTGCATCAATGAGGTACCCATGTACAACAAAATCCCCCCTAAAGAAGAGAAGGATAAAACTCAATGGGAAAAAACTCCCCCTTATAAGAGGATGAAGCAATAAAGGCTAAGTAACCCCCTAAAATAATGATGTCCCACACCCTAAGAGATCTCATAGATGGAGATAATTTCTCCCAGTGAAAGGTTTGGTGAAGTTATCTACAACCTACTCTTCTGTAGGACAACAACACAAATCAATTACTTTCTCTTGTAAGCTCCAGAAGAAAGTGCATGTGGATATTGATGTGTTTGGCTCACTAATGATGGATTGTATACTTTGAGATTTGGATGGCACTCTGGTTGTCATAGTAGATGACTGATGGATTTGCGAAAGGAATACCAAGCTCAATGAGGAAATTTTGAAGCCAAATAACCTTAGTGATCACATTAATAGGCCCGTGATACTCAACATTAGTCGATAAAAGAGCAATAGTGTGTTGCTTCTTGCTTTGCCAACAAATGGGACTAGAACCAAGGTGAAAATTGTAGCCAAATGTGGACTTATGATCATCAAGATTGCCAACCCAATTAGAGTCCATGTATCCAATCAAATTTAAACTTGTGTTAGTTGCATATTGAATCTCGTATTTGTGAGCATCCTGAATGTAGTGTAGAATACATTTGGTAGCCTTCCAGTGCAACTCATGTGTCTCCGTATTGAAGTGTGAAACCATGCCAATTTAAAATAAAATGTTAGGGTGAGTATGAGTCAAGTAGATGAGGCTACTAATGAGTTGATGATATAAGGTAACATCAACAAGTGGTGTAGAGTAATCTACCTCAAGTTTGACTCTAGACAGAAAGGGAGTTGGTGTAGGCTTACAATCAACCATCCAAAAATGAGCTTGAATATCAAGATCATACTTGGGTTGTGCAAGAGAGATCTTGGAAGAGTTTTGAGTGATCTCAGTCTCAAGAAAGTAGTGTAGGAGACACAAGTTAGTCATGACAAATCTAATGTGAAAAATAGTCTCCACTCTTTCAATTATGGATGAGGTCCTCCCTATGATAGTCAATTCATCAACATAAAGAACCATGAAAAGAAGAGCATCCTCCTATCTCAAGATGAAGACATTTGGATTTGAGTGGCATCTAGAGAAGCCAACTAAGAGAAGAAAGGAGTCCATCTTGGCATACCAAGCCCATGGGGCCTATTTGAGTCCATAGAGAGACTTCCTTAGTCTACAAGCCAATGAAGAATCCCGAGCAAATCCATATGACTGTTCCATGTAAATATCCTCATGTAGATTCTCATGAAAAATACACTTTTCACATCCATCTGATATATAGACTAACCATGAGCTACAACAATAGAAAGAGTCAACTGAATAGAGTTCATCTTGGTGATGAGGGCAAAGGTATTAGTGTATTCAACACTACTAACATCTGAGACCTTTGGCTACAAGTTGTGCTTTATAGTTGTCAGTTGATCCATTTGTAACAAATTTGGTTCAAGAGATCCACTTTCACCTATTAGAATTGTTACCTATTTTCTTTCCAAAACTCAAATAGGTAACCAAGTTGTTCTGTGGTCAAGTGTTGTTTTTTGTTGTCTTCATTGTAATAGTCTTCTTGACATGAGAATGAACAGGTCTAAGGTGATGTGTTTTAGTTTTTGAGTTTTAAAGGAGTTTAGAAGGGGTTCCAAGTTGTCTTTAAGGCTCTAAGCTATTAAAACTTACCTTTGTAGGCTTTAAAGAGTCATGAAAGGAAGTTATTTTTCCTTTAAGATGTTAAATTAGTCAAAAAGGCACCTCCATTTTGTTCAAAAGGCCTTCCTTCATGTTACATGCAAACATTAATGAGCCAAAATTTGAGAAATATAGGTTTTCACATCCAAGATTACCTTATTTTCCCCAAACAATCTCATACATGGCATGGAGGGAAGGTTCTCTTTTCAAAACCAATCATATTTTAGGTCATCTTCTTTGGAGTCGTGACATGCAAGAAAGGTTAAGTTTCAGTCATGGTTTTGAGGTTGAGTCAACATTGAGTTAGGGTTTTTTGTCTTTAGGTTTTTCTGGACTAACGTGTTGTAGATTTTACTTTCATGAAGGCATGAACATTCATTGAATCTATGAGATTGCAGAAGACTCATGAAAGGATGCTATCATATAGAAGATATTAAGGAGCAATTAGTTTATGAATGAATGAAAAGAGGGTGTTGTGTTATGCATGACATGAGAAAGCAATGAAGAAGGTTTCGTAGATTTCCAATATGAGTATCAGGTATGTTTTCTATGTTGTTATGCTATGAGAATTTGAAGATAATGATATAGTTATTGTAAAGTCTCTGTTGAATAGTATCTAAAGACCTAGAACAGTCAATCAAATATTTGGAACAGTTTGTTAAGCATTTGGTGAATCTTCTGTAGAGAAGAGGTCATTAACATGACTATCAACAGTTTTGGACTTTTGTTCTAGCTTGTTCAAGAGTCTTATGGTCCATTTAATGCTTGTGAAGGCACATTCAGTGTCAAAATCCTATGAACAGTTAATAAGGTTTGTCAATACCTTGGAGATCTTGAATAGTAACCCTTAGTTCTATAGGGTTTGTATGGCCACTGTTAGTAATCCATCGACATTCTTGAAGGTTTATGTGAAGCCTATCAAGATTTCTAAGAGTTTATAGGGTAGATATCTTGGGAGAAATTAAGAACAAGGGTAGTCAAAAGTACCTACAATGTTAAAGGGTCTACACAGTAAGCATTTGAGAATGACAGAGGTTTATGAAGCTTTGAAAACCCTAGTAGAGACTTGTTAAACCCTAACAAAGACCATTTCATAGTGAGAAGGGTTTAGAAAACTATGAAAGTGCATGGAGAAAGAAAAAGAAGACATGGTGCAGATCTAGGATAGTGAGCACTGATGACAAACTTAGAGTAAAATGCACAAGTGTATAAAAGTCTATGGGTTAGTTGTTGTCAACATGCATCAAGGAACCGTCACATGACAATCTATAAAGTCTGCTACAAGAAGTCATCATACTACTATCACAGTAGTCATAGAGTAAGCAGTGCAATAATGGTACATTCATGGAGAAAGGATAGACATTATTTTGGTGATGGATGATAAATAATTTAAAAGGAAGGTAGTAGTGAAAAGATAATGATAATAATTAGAAGGAGCTTGCTACACTCTTGAGAAGCCTTCATACTACAACAAGGGTCTACTCTTCTTCACAATGGTTAACCACTTTCCAAATATCCCTGTCAAGAGTACCTAAAAACTGTCAATATGTTTGATGAAATTGAGATGGAAAGGCAAGGCATTCATTTAAATATCTAGATAGTGATATTGAAGGTTTGCCTAGCCAAAGCATCTAGCGTGTATAACATTGAAAAGCTCTGCCAGGTTTGAGAGAATAATGGAGGGTCTCTGCCAAGAGTTTTAGGGGTTTTTGAAAACCATTATAAATGACTTGAAGGTATATTAAGAATTCCACTGAGGCTTCATGTCGGGAACATATTGTTTCCAACTTTGTTGATAGTTTGGAGTCACAGGAAATAGGAAATGAGAATAGTTCCATTATGTCAATTTATGACCAATAGTTGTTCTCAAATATAATGGGTACCAAACATGAAAGTGATCTACATCCTCTATCAAATTAGGTAGAAGAAAATTTCTATATGGTAAGTTTGGGAGCTTGATTCTTAGGAGATGCTACAAAGATAGAGAGGTCAGAAATGCTAAAAAGGACAGTCATGCAAAGGGAGACAATGCTTCAGGATTGTCACTATAGGGAAAAGACCAATATATAGATATGTAGAGACATTCAAGGAAAATAACAACCCTACTAGCTATCTCGAAAACATTGATCAATGCCAAAAAAAAATATGTAAGTAGAGATGCAAACATAGTGCCAAAATAGTGGTAGGGAGATGTGGAAAGAGTTAGCAAGATTTGGTGTGAGCATTGACAATCTTGCAAACATAGATTGGAGACCTTAGAAGATCTTTTGTAGGTATGTTTTAGTATATTGCATTCAAGGCAATCAACCCTAGAGTTGTGAAAGTGCAGAAATACCAGTTGTATGATAGTGACAATAGAGATAAAGTTTCCAACCTGTAGAGAAGGTGTTGAGGTCTATGCACACTCAAAGTATTAGGGACAACAAGATGACTAGAGATCAATAAGCAACCATAGGGGTTTTGAGCAGTCCTGACAAGCAGATTAGTCAGCCTAAAGACTTGAGAAACCATGCAAGATGGAAGCAAGTTGAAATACACATTGTGTATTTCAACTAGAGGGAAGAGATCAGAGATGGAGTTTCCAATCACCTTTTAGAGGCTATAAACTAAGTTTGACGGCACAAGGATGTAGTTTTAACATTGAAAATGACCCTACAAGAGTCATAAATGAAGTGACAAGTGTTTTAAAACCTTTAAGATGCCATTTTGAGTAGTTGGAAGACTCTAAAAACAACATAACTCTTTCCATACACCCTATTGTTGGGAAAGGTAGAGGTTGAGGTAGTTTGAGGTCTCTTATGAATACTTGGGTGACTAGGACATTAGGGTGAGCAAATGTAGGAGCAGTTTCAACACCTCCCAAACATCTAGGAGCTTCAACAACAACATGCAAGGTTGGAAGTGGTCAACCATGGCATGCAAGAAGCCATATCAGACTAGGAGACTTCTTGGGCGCCTAAAAGAGGTTTGACCTAGTTTTGGTCATTAATTTTCTTCCTATTTTCACTCTTTTTGTCTCCCCATGATGTTAGGTTGAGTATAAGAAAGACTTGGGTAGTCTTTTCTAGTTAGTTCTTTCATGTTTTTGAGCTCTAGAAGCCTAAAAAAGCATAATGTAACTCAAGTTTTTTTGATGTACAACAACACATTGTAATACTTTTTTAGAGAAAACAAGTCAGTTTTGTAAGTTTTTCAGATAAATGATTAAGTTTTGACTTGTATTTAGCTATAAGGATTCCTTTTAATCAATAAAATTAGTTATTTTGCCTTCTCATATCTGTTGTGTTTAGTGTTAATTTTGAATGATTGATGCAAATCTTGTGATAATTGATGAGTTCCAGGTAGCACCTAGATTAACACACCTTTTTACTTCCCTTTTTCCCATCCTTTCATTCTGTTGTCCTAGTAATTGCACCATAGAAACTGTTCAAAGACTTGTTTTAATTACACTAATGAGAGATGAATTACTGAAGATCATTATTTGGTGAAAGGACTAATGCACAACAAACTAATGAAAATATGCAGAAAAGTCTCTCTTTTTGTGTCCACAGGTGCAGTTGTACGGGAAAAGGCAATTTTGAAGATCTCCAGAGATCCTCCTAATAATCTCCATAGTTGATATGGAGGACACTATACCAAACTCCAACATTTTCCCAAAGTGTTGGAGGTATCCTGGAAGGGGAGCAGGGAAGCAAGGAGTGGATGCATCTCTAGAGCTGCTGGTGACAGTGCAGAGTCTTTAGCGATGTTGTCAATCTACATCTCAGTGGGCAACTGCAGTGCGCCAGAGTTTACTCAGCTAACACCAAATTGATTTTGCATGAGTTCTAAAAGACTTGTTAAGACCTATATTTTAGGGCCTCGCTACCCATTGTTATTTAAGTTAAGACTCTGGATTGAGTGGGACTTCTGTTCCACTAAAGCCTTTTTCAGTTTGCATGGTTATACTCTTCAGTTAAATAGTTGTATGTTTTAGTTAGAATAAGAGATTGGTTGTATCTCATAGATAGACTAATGAATAGAATAGTTAGTTCAAAAAACACCTTATCATTTGGACTAATGTATGTTTCGATAGGAGCAACACAAACATATACAGATTTTAGCTATTAGATTATTGTAATCTCTATTTTTCAGATAGATATACTTCTTGAATAAAACATACCTTGATGAGATTAGATTGAAGGAAAGATTGTGTTATTACATTTTTGTATTGAGTTCTTGCTTTAGTCTTCAGTCCTGAAGGCATGGAGCAAGGGCCCACTCTCTCCATCAAGACAAGAGGCTAGTATCTATTGCTTCAGTTTATTTACAAATTTTATTAAGAGTACAGTTTTATTGCTTTCAGAAGATAGAATTATTTTTGTTAATAGTTGTTTCCAGTAAATGCATGTTTCCACCTTTATATTAGAATAGGTCATTTTCCAACAATCTACTACTTTAGCATTATTTTGGTATTTTTAGGATTTCATTTCACAGCAGATGAATTAGTAGCATTAATTCCTTAAACAGTAAAACCAATAGGATTAGTTAGAGGATTGTTGATTATGAAGTTCCTTATTGCAAACGGCCCTGGATTTGACACATGAAAAACATGATTAAATGCCAAGGTACAGTGACCCTAGTCATTTTTGGCACCGTTGCCAGGGATGTATGTGTTATAAGAAAAACTTAGTTAACAGTCTTTTTAGGTTAAATTGAATCTACATGGTTAGACCTAGGGATTCAAAAGGTAGATACATAAAACAGACACCCCAGCAACAAACTACAGGAGAAAGTAGTAGGGTGGCACAAGACATTGTTGGAGAGGAAAACTTAGAACCTACCTTGGAAACTACACCCTAACTTGACATTTCCTCAAATCCTCAAAATCCTTCACTCTCTGAGTTTATCTAAGAATTGCAAGAAAGATACCAGGCAGATCCGTTACAAGAATACACTTCCTCAGAACCCCACACTGAATCTCAAAGAGAAGAAACATTAGACATGGATACTAGTCATGATGAGGAAGATAATTAAGCTGCTAGGACCTTCTCATACCCTATTATCCTTGCTCATGGAGATAATGCCCCTATGAAGAAAATTTCACCTTCAAACCAGCCAAACTTCATGGGTCTTGCTTCTAAGGATCTAGATCAGTTTCTATTTGAGTTTACAGTTGTATGCCAGACCTATGACTATGGACCAGATAATCAAAAACATAAACTTTTCCCATTAACCCTGAAACATTCTGCTATGAGGTGGTTTATGGGTTTAGCCCTAGATTCCATTCATTCATGGGGTCAAATGAAAACTAAATTTCTAGACAAGTACTAGGATTACTATAGGGTCAGTGATAAAAAGGAGGAGTTGTTCAAAATTAAACAAAGAGAGGATGAAAGTTTAGAAGACTATCTGGATAGGTTCAACTTTGCCTTGAGGAGATATGGAAATCCCGTGGCTCACCCTTTGGCTAGAACCATGTTTGTAAAAGGATTAGACATAGAATCAAAATAGGCACTAAATCTAATGGGGGAGAGGAAACATTAACAAATTAGATATGCCTGCTATAGAAGAACTCTGTAGGAACTACTCTAGAACCTAGGATGGAGTAAGAACACCTAAGTCTTTTAAAGGGAAGAATGAAGTAGGACAATTAATGGAGGAGATTGCAAATCTTAAGACAAATATATTGGTCCAGCTGAACACTACATTAGATGGAATTCATGCAAAGACTAGAACAACTGAACAAAGCAGAATAATTGAACCTCTCTCCATATAATATCCTAGGTGTAGAAACAAACACCTTTTGAGAGAATGTCCATTGGACAAATTAGAAATCTATCAGATCTGTGACAAGGAGCACCCTACCAGTCATTGTGATCAGCTCCCAGCCTTAAAAAGGCTGACTAAAAAGAATGCCATAATAGAAGGGTAGTTAAATTACATAGGATAAAAACAAACTAGCAATTTCCAATACAATCAATACCCAAATCAGGCTTCCTATAGGGGTCCTTCAAACTAGGGAAGAAATCAATGGAATCCAACTTGGCAATGGCCTCAAAACATTCCTCCTTGGGTACCACAAGATTGGTCAAACCAGCAATGGTAGAACCAGCATTGGCAAAACTAGCCCTGGGGAAATCAACAATGGCCACAACAATTTCGACAACAATTTGGATTACAAAACATGTAGCCTTAGTGGGGTCCTCAACAAGGTAATATTTAACAATACCAAGGACAACCTAGATGTTTCCAACCTCAGCAACAATCATTACTAACTTGACCCCCCAACACACAGGAACAGTCACAAAATGAGCTAGTTAGTCAGCCACCCTTACCAGCTCAACCTGTAGCAAATCCACGAAATAAACAGGGAGCAACTGTTTACATGACAGAGCAAGAAAACATGGATAGTGTAAACTCTATTTATCTACACAACCTCCAGCTACGTTCTAGGAAAGCACTACCAAGACCATATCCCCTGCTCATAGTTGAAGTAACTAATGATATGGAACTTGAAAATCCATCCACTCAACCTCAGGAGGAGATTACTATCGAAACTATGCTAGAAGAACAATCCCTAGGTAACTTTGGAGTTCCTCCTAAGGGAACAGCTCTGGAGCCACTTTTGTAAAGAACTCTGAAGCTGCTCTGGAGATAGAAAAACCAACACTTTACCTAGAATAGCTCAAACATCATGTCCCTCAAAAAACTGTCCTACAAAAACAAGTCCAACCTACCATGGAATTAGAACTTCTGCAAGAAATCAGATAGTTAAAAATTGAAATCCCACTACTGCAAGCAATCAGGGATGTGCCTAAACTAAACCAATTCATCAAACAACATTGTGTTAAAACCTAGGGAAGGAAGAAAAACTTCCCAGCCACCATTCAAGTAGAAGGGAAAGTAGTAGATCTTCTTGTGGGAGAGATGCTCCTCCCAAAATATGGAGACCTTGGTGTGAGGACTACCCTTTTTACTTCTATTCTTGTGACTATTTACATTACTGTTACTGATACTTTTATATTTGTGGGATAGTAGTTCTCAGATTTTTCAAACTATTAAACTTTATTATGATAATGGAAAAACTAATTGGGTGATGTTTGGATAACATTTACATTTCAGAAAAGTTAATTAGGTGATGATGGAAAGAAAATTGTAATATGATTTCATTTATGCTAATTAGAACTATGTCATGGTAATGCGTGTTTTAAGTTGCTTCGGCTATGATGATTATATGTGAAACTGATCTTGTAATTGAGTGTGCAGGATTTACTAATCAAACCACAGATTCTGGAGATCATTTCCGCACCTTTGTTGTTGTTATTCCTTGTTAAGCCGATCTGGTTCCACGAGGGACCAAGATCAACTCTGTGTTTGATGTGGTATTGTAATGTGTTCTTTCACAAGGTCGAATGGGTTAGGTCTACCCTCTTGTAACACTAAATTATGATTTGTGTTGTAAAAAAAATGAATTTGAATTTCTTTTCTTTAATTTATAAATTCTTGAGGCCTTTTCTTGTATTTTAACTGACCCTGGGTGTCCTGAATAGGTTAAAGTTGACCCTGGGTTATATCCCATGGGTCCAGGGTCCCATTTGGCATGGGTAACCCTTGGGTAACCTCCATATGGTCATCTTAACTTCACACTGAAGTTAAGTGACGAAAATTGGAGGTATGGGGGGGATAGGATGGGTTGTACCAACACCCAAACCCATCCCTCTTCAATCCCCAAGGTAAGAGATGACTACAAACCCATCAATTATAGAAGAATTGACTTGAAGTCACCCTCACCATTAGTGAGATTCCCCATGAGTTGTGTGGTCATCCATAATGAAGGAAGGAAGAAGAGGCATGGGTCACCTGTCTTTTCCTCCTTTAACTCCTTTTATTTCTCCCATGTGTAAGAGAAATGACATGAGGTAAGGGATAAGGAGGACTTTAGGGATGGGTGAGTGACATAAGCCAACACTCATCCCTTGGGACATAATAGTGGTTTGGGGAAGAGTGAGGAGGTGACAAGTGTCACCTCCCCATTCCGCTAAACTCATAGAATTTTGGGTTATTTGAATCCTATTTTGGGATGGGGAGGGAGTTAGTTGAATTTTGGGAGAGTTTTATTTTATTTAAAAAAAAAAATTGCTTTTGAGAGGAAAGGGAGAGGGAGTTTGGTGGCTGAGGTTGGAGGAGATCTCAGTGGAGCTCTACATCAGCTTCATCCTTGAAGGGCTTTGTAAGGTTGGTTTTATTACTCTTCTTTCGTATATCTGATTGTTGCATGAAAAGTGTGTGAAAGTGGTTTATTTGCTTGTGTTTTAGATTTTGTTTTTGTGGGAAATGATGTTGGGTTGTTGACAGAGCTTCTCCCACTTGGGAGGAATGCTCATCATGTGTGGGGTAGGGGAGGAGTGATCCTCCTCGGGTGTTTACCTGGTTCTTTTGGGATGTTGAAAGCCTTGATGGTATGTGAGTGTGACTTTACAAAAATATTGTGTCGTTTGGCTTGAGAGTCCAAATATGAACTCTTTGGAGAAGTTGATATCAAATTAGGCTTGAGGCCAAGAGAAATTGTGCCAGTTATATTATCTGTAAGGGTGACACTCTGGAGTCGAGTGTGTCCACTCTCCTACCCCTTGTGAAACTCACTGTAGTTGAGTTTTCGTGTTGTGTAATTTATCCACGGGTGTATGTGAGTTTTGGGTTTGTTGTTGTTCCTTGTTGTGAAGTGGTTTGTGAAATTTCCCTAGGTGTGAGTATGATCTCCCTAGCTCGGGGGTGACCCTCTTGCGGGTCTACGGTAGGGAGGAGAGCTAGATGAGTGGTGTTTTCTTCTTTGTTTTGTTTGATATGCAGGTTTCCTCTTGAAGCTTATTGATGGAATTGGAGGAGTTCCGTAACTAGGGAGAATGAATTTCATCCTTACTATAAGGAGAGTTTGGTTCATTGAGCTTCATCCTGTTTAAGTTCATTGTGGAGGGATTCTCTCCCTCTGAAGTTGTAAGAATTATTGTCTGGGGAAAGAGAGAAATTCTTCCTTTCAGTATTGTTGTTGTGGATGATTTTTCAGTTATTTTATACTTGGTGAGACTAATTGTTAAGAAATGAAACTTGTATTGATTTAGACAAAAATGAATAAATTTATCTCTAGTATTGAAATTTGTTATTGATTTAGACAAAGAGGATAAATTTTACCTATAGTTTTGTTTGGAAGGAAGGAATGAATTTCAGTTAGTTAGCCTTGTTATATATTGTAATTTGTTTTTATTATTGGAAATAAATATATATAAAGAAATAATTATATTAAGAATAAAAAAATGTGGTATAGTCATAAACTTACTAGATGTGAGCCAATGAAATTTGAACTGTATATGCTTTTATATTGAATTGAATTTAACAAGTTATAAGGGAAAATTGATTTTACTAAATCTCTAGTTTAACACTATCTGTATCAAGACAAAAGTCAGAAGATTGCATACTAAGAAAATTGTGGATGGCAGTAAAATAGAGTTATACTTCATTCTCTGCATTTAAAAAAAAAAATTTCCAATTTTAAATGAACGGTGATTGTAAATGGCATTTGGATAGACTTTTAGTTTGCTCTCTGTATTGAAAATTTCAACTATTATATGGAACTGTGATTACCAGATAAAATAGCTTCATTTTTAATTTCTCTGTAATTATAAAATTTTTATTTAAATCGATGAACTGTGAAAGAACAATGTCTGAGAGTAGTTGTGGGATATATATATAATTGTAAATAGAGATGTTATTCAAATAGTAGAAAGAAATTTGCATTGAAAAATAAGAATACATTAATCGCGGTTTACTCGCTGTGTACACAGCGCAGTAGCAAAAAAAATGGTGGAGTGGTGGTGGGAAGGGTTTGAACCTTCCCACCACCACCGTCGATCCTTATGGGTGTGGGGAGGGGCGGAGCCCCCACCCACACCCCACGTAGTGGGATGTGGGTGGGGGCTCCGCCCCTCTCCAAACACCCCCCGTGAAAACAAAAAAAACACAGCGCCGCGGCCGTAAGACCGTGGGCTCCCACGAAACCCCACGCTGAAACTCCACTGCCCGCCATGGGTGACACCTTCCTTGTGCCCGGCTCCCCGTGAGCTACCTATCCGCCGCCCCTGCGCGGCCTCACTATTTGCCCCTCCTTCTGTGTCCCACGGCCTGCAGCGTGGCTTCTGCCACCAAAAATCTGCCATCCCACACCATGCGACCCTCTTCCCTCTGCGTGGTATCTCTAGATGACCCACCTCCAATGCCACCGCCGCCTTGTTTGGATCCTGCAAAACCAAAACCCATTCAATGATATTAGGGTTGCATAATGAAACACAAGGATACATGGGTTTTAAGCTATAGCCCTAATTTTATAAGTGATTGATATTTAAAAAAAAAGAATAATAATATTACAAAAAAAAACTAATAGTAATAAAATTTAAATAAATAAATAAAATAAACTAACAATAGAGAATAAGATAGAGATTGTTTATATAGATACAAATATACCAATATTTATATATATAGAGATGTAACAACTATTGTGAACACTATATATATATATATATATATATATATATATTAATTAACTCATTGTCTAAATTTTAAAGAAGGACTTATAGTAGAATGATTTTAAACAACCTTACGGGAAAATAGAATTATCAATAAAAAAAAGGGGGGGCATATATATAGACGTATAATCTATATAAGGAAGAGTTTCTCAGAAGTTTCAACTATCAACGCAATTTAATAACCAGGAGAATGAAGAGGAAAATTATGCGTCACCCTTTTAAAAAGAACACTGGAAATAAACGTAAAGAAGCCATCACAGACATTCCATGTGAGGCCATTTTAAACTCAACTGTAGTTAGTAAACGTCCAATTGAGAAAAAAATGAAAGAGAGAAGGAAGAAGAAAAACTAACATTGGAAAACATAGAGGAGAAAATGCGCGGTATTTCCAAAATTGGGCTAAGAGAACTAAGTGGATTTACCCTTCCGATAATCCTGCTTAGAAACAAGATGATTTTACAATTAATGCAAACGTAGAGGTGAATCCTAGAGTAGAGAAAACTAAGAGACTGAGTCTAGCAAAGTAGTAAACCAAATTATGTGATCTAGTTCATCCGGGAATTAGGATTAATGAAAACAAATAAAAATAATACAATGATAACTCTGATTGACGAAGAATCTGAAGAAAAGACAGGATAAACATAAAGAAAACTTAGAAAACCAAAAAGAGAGAGAGACAAAAATATAAACAAAATGATTTCAGAGAAATAGTTAAGGTGAACATGATAGAAATACAATCAAAATTAAGATCTAGAGAAATGGAAGAGAGGGCAAATGAACGGCCTTGTTGAGAATGCTAAGTCCGAAGGAGGAGTATATTTCAAGAAACGAGAAAGGAGACAGACAATCGTGCTTGTTGAAAAATGACCCAATAGGGAGATCAAGTGTAAATTCATTATGAATTAGGCATCATGGGAAGTTGTTAAACTATCAGGGAACCCCGTAAGAAGTATAGTTTTGAATAATTCCCACTTATGCCGTGAGGCGTTAAGCTACCGGAATCTTCTGAGATTTAGGGTTGGGAACCTTGAAATTACAAACCTCGTAGCAACATCAACTGCGTCGTGGAGACCCCCTTGTTGGACTGCTTGCGTCAGTGTGAACGCAATTGTACTTAGTACCCTACCGACAACTGTAGTATTTTCACCTTGAGCATACACCACCGAGCATGCTTACGCATGTGAGGGGGTTTTTAGGGAAGCATGGGAATTTTTTTGATATTTCGTGTCATGACCACATGACAAATGTGGACATGACATGTGTGATGCGTGTTGTGACCGCCTAGATATGCGGGCATGACACTTGGGAACCCTGTCATAATTATCTACATTTTAGGGGTAGAAATATCTAATGTTTTGGTTGATTTGGGGGGCAACAATAAATGTAGTGATAGTACACACCCTAGATAAATTAGCTCTAACTAGTGTCAAGGCCACATCCACAATTCTCCAATTAACTAACCAATCAGTGGCTATCGAAAAAGGGGTATTAACTAATGTCCCAGTTGTGGTGGAGTCATGGGAATTTCTAGTAGACTTTCTGATATTAGAACCTAGAAACTAGAGAAATGCTTACCTCTTGATCCTAGGAAGACTATGGCTGGCTGTAGCAACAACATCTATTAATTGCAGAATAGGAGACATGGTCATTTCCAATGGGATAGATTTGAATAAAATCTCTTTATATCCTTCAGCTAAACCATCAATACATTACTTAGGAAAGGTGTGGGTAGATGAGCTTAATAATATGGGAAATAGTGTCTCAGTAGCTATGGTTACCATCAAGGAAAATTTGGGTGAGTTAGAAGAAGAAATAAACCACAACACAACTGAAGACATAACCCACATTCTTATTGAAAAGGATATAATGGAATTACCCAAGACTCAAAAAGAGAATTCCTCACTACTACCCATTGAACCCTTGCAAATATTATTCCTTGTGGAGAAACCTTTTATAGAGACTTGGCCACATTCCATATGCTGCTCCCACATTCCTGTCCTCTTAACACTATGACTCCAAGATATGGGGTAGGGACATCTACAGATTAGATTACAAAACAAGTCATGATTCTACCTAGGAAAACATTGAACATCAACACCCAGCTAGCAGAAAAATAGGAAGAAGCACTTCTTAATCTCTTGGTCTCCCATTCAGTAGCTTTTGCTTGGGAATACCAGGATATGAAGGGCATTCCTCTTGAGATCTGTACTCATCATATATACATTAAAGATGTCAAACCTATCAGACATCCCCAGAGGAGATTAAACCCTGCCATGAAAGGTATTGTTAAGATTGAAATAGAAAAATTGCTACAAACAGGGTTCATATATCCTATCTTAGATAGTTAGTGAGTTTCACCCTTAGTCATAGTACCTAAGAAGAATGGAAAGTGGAGAGTGTGTATTGACTACAGAGAGCTAAATAAAGCCATAAAGAAGGATTATTTTCCCTTACCATTCATTGACCAAGTGCTAGACAACTTAGTAGGGAAAAAGTACTTCTCATTCTTAGATGGATTTAGTGGGTATAACTAGATTCAAGTGGCACCAGAGGACCAGGACAAAACCACCTTCACTTGTTCATGGGGAACTTTTGCATATATAGTTCTTCCATTTGGACTATGTAACGCTCCAGGTACATTTCAGAGGGTTGTTTTAGCCATTTTGTTAAATTGGTTAATGAGTGTATGGAAGTTTATATGGATGGCTTTACTGTGTATGGAGACACCTTTGAAGAAGCTCTCACAAACCTATATAAGGTGCTACAATATTGCGAAAAAAATTAGCTATTCTTAAGCCATGAAAAATTCTTTATGATGGTAGAGGAGGGAATTGTACTTGGACACCGCATATCATCCAAATGAATCAAAGTAGAATAGAACAAAATAGAAGTGATAAAGCAGTTACCCTCACCTAAGAACCAAATAGATGTTAGAAGCTTTCTAGGTCATGCAGGATACTGCAAGAGATTTATAGAAAATTTTAGTAGAATAGTTACCCCTATGTTTTCTTTACTTACCAAGGATGCTGACTTCTCATGGACAGAGGATTGCCAATCAACATTTGAAACCATTAAAGAAAAACTTACTGTCACGCCTATTTTGAGGGGACCCAATTGGACTTTACCCTTTCACATACAAACTGATGCTTCAAATGAGTCAATTGGGGTAGTCTTAGGACAGAAAGAGGAAGGGAAAGGTATGCATGCCATCTACTACATCAGTAAGAACCTTACCCTAGCAGAAAAAAAAAAAAAACTATATAACAACTGAAAATGAATTCTTGGCAGTCATCTACACTATTAACAAATTTAGGCATTATATCACAGGATACAAAATATTTGTGCACACTGATCATGCATCCATTAAGTACTTAATGAGAAAATCTGTAGTGGGTGCAAGGATAATTAGATGGCTATTACTATTGCAAGAATTTGACATTACCATCATAGACAACCCAAGAAAGTTCAATTTGGTTGCTGACTTTCTGTCAAGGTTGCATACAGGTGGAGAAAACCAACCAGTGGAAGATAAATTTCTAGATGAACATCTCTTTGTTGTTTCTTCTACCACACCTTGGTTTGCTGATATAGCTAATTTCTTAGCTATAGGCTTGTTTCCATCCTATTTCACCTCAAAACAAAAGAAACAATTGGTAAAAGAAAGTTTATCTTATAAATGGTTAAATGGTTTGCTATTTAAATATGGTCCTGACTTTATTTTACACAGGTCCTTGAGAGCTGATGAAATTTTTGATGTCTTAAGGGCATGTCATGATGAACCCCTTGGTGGACATTATTCCTCACAAAGAATGATCCGCAAAGTTCTAGGAGCTGGTTACTACTGGCCCTCTCTCCATAAGGACACCAAGAGGTATGTACAATAGTGTGACTAGTGCCAAAGGATGGGCCAGCCAATCTTTACCCAGGAAATGTCACTGCACCCTCAAGTAGTGTTGGAACCATTTGAGCAATGAGGTCTAGATTTTGTGGGACCAATTTCTCCACCTTCAGGCAAAGAATATATTTTGGTTTGCACAGACTATGTAACCAAATGGGAAGAAGTTCAGGCATTGCAATTTGCAAGGGAAGAAAAAGTTGTTGATTTTCTTTATAACAAAATCTTCTTGAGGTTTGGAGCTTTGAGATCCATAGTTTCAGACAGGAAACCACAATTCACTTCTCTGGTAATTCAAACTTTCACAGATCTATACCAAGTTAAGCACAATAAGTCTTCACCTTACCACCCCCAAGCTAATGGGTAGGTTGAGGTGACCAATAGAGAGCTAGAAAACATCCTGATGAGAACAGTGGCCATGAATAGGAAAGATTGGGCTAGCAAATTACTTGAAGTAGTTTGGGCTTACAATACCACATGGAAGTCAACAACCAAGTTTTCACCTTATGAACTAGTTTATGGGAAGACACCCATACTGTCCATAGAATTCCAACTACAAACACTAAAGACCTCATTGGACATTGGGCTACCATTATCCATAGCACAACAAGATAGGATTCTCCAACTTAGTGAGTTAGATGAGATTAGAACATAGGCTATACATTAAACAAAACTTATTCAGTACCAGAGGAAGCAATGACATGATCAACACATCAAAAAGAGGACATTTCAACAAGGGGATTGGGTTGTCCTATATGATTCTAAGTTTAAGGAGTTCAATGGGAAGTTACAAACTCATTGGATGGGTCCTTACCAAATCAGGAAAGTCTATGAGAATGGAACAATTTTGCTAGCACCCATTGATGGAGGTGAAAACACATTTTTACTAAATGGCCACATAATTTGGCTCTATATGAGACCAGCTACAAAGGAGGAGTTTACCAAGGACTTGTGCTTGGTGATAGGGATCACAACCTCTGCCACAGGTTGAAGAAATTCAAAGGACAATAATAATTAAAAAAAGAAGGGTTGAAAACCAGCAAATGGTGGCCCTTTTCAAAAAAAAAAAAGAAAAAAAAGGGAAGCTTGAAAACTAGTAAATGGTTGTCTTTCTCGTTAAGGGGACTGAAAACTAGTAAATGGTGGTTCCCTTCTTCATGCATTATTCTGTAGAAGCTCTCTGGAGCTAACCAGGCACTCCTCAAGAGCCATTAAGACACACCTCTAGAGCAACTAGGAGCACCTATGGCACTTCATCAAGTTGAAGTATTTCAAGGCATAGGGGCCCACCTCTCCAAGCGTCAGGTGGGGATAGAAAAATTGATGAGGTCAGCATGACTCATCTTCCACCATCAACAAGGAAACCCACATGTGACAATTATGTTGTAGCTTCCAGCACACGTCATCCAGGCTCAACCTCCTGACATCATAAGCCAATGTGTCACTTTCAAGTCTATTCACAGAAGGATTCCAGACCATGCGATGCTAGCAATGTTGACATCACTACAAGCGATGAGGAGGCTACACACATGTAAAGTCACCATCACACCTAATCAAGGCAGCAACGCAACAGCCAAGTACATTAGGCAATCATCACAGAAAGTGATCCAAGTAATTTGCTCAAGTTAGTTAATTATTACCTGTCTTGTCATTTCTATTTTTGGTGCAAACTACTTAGACTCATACCCCTACCATCATTTCCTTTTTTGACCTATGCATGCCACCTTAATTGCCACACTAACGAATTCACTCTGGAGTGTCATATCATCTCCTATGATTATGACTAAACCATCAATTCAAATTAATTGAAGTGATTAACCCTCCCGTAATCAAACCAATTTCCATCAAAGGATATCCAGTCCCAAACTTTAGAAATTACAGATCTTTCCAAACCCCAGAGATAATCTTCAAGCCATTACAATAGGGTCTTCAGAGAGAATATAAAAGAGAACTATAGAGGAGACTGAGGGAAGAGTTAATAAGGGAAGGTTCATTCATACATAGAAGAAGAAGAGGAATACATGCAGTATGGGGTGAAAGAGAAATCAGAGCCTAAAACTGCAACACAACTGCTCCAAGATCATGCTGCAACAGATATATTAAGAAATGTTGGGTGGTTAAAATTTTTGGAGAAATTTGAAGGGTTTTAGGAGGACATAGTACATGATTTCCTGCGCCACCTAAAGAATAACCAAACCAAATTATGAGGAGTCCCAATCAACACCTTAGCCACCATCATCAGCCACATTTTAGAGCTACTAGAATAAGGTGAGAGGTTTTATCATCTCAAAACCCTATACTCTGATTTGATTAAAAACTTTTCAGTAGAAGATGATCCTGAGGTCTAGTTACATTTGAGTAAAAATTAAGTCAAAGGAATTGTCAGAACTTCACTTTCCCAATCATGGCAATCTCCAGCCATGTGGCTCATGAAATATTTTACATGTGATGGGAAATTCTCCCTAGTTTTAGAACCCATAATGAAAATGCTAATTTTCTTAAGACATGGGCAATGCCCATCCAGAATATAGCATCAATCTCCCAAATTTTATGTATTATGCTATTGTGGCTTCGGCAAATAAGTACTAATAGGGGAAGGGTCCCATGAAACATCACGACCTCATTTTATTAATTGTAAAACATCATTTCCTATCTCAAGTTGACGGAGAGGCTTTGTGGTAGTCATTTTTAGATGACACATCATAGGTCAAAACACCAGGCAGGACACATGGGGCAGAAGAGACTTCCTCCACTCAATAGGATGAGGAAACAACACCTTCTACTTCCTCCCCAGCCACTAGGAAGAGCAAGGGCAAGAAGAGAATAGTGGAGAAAACATCAACTTCTGGCCCACAAACATCACTAGAAAGCCCAACACTTCCCACCACTACTGACAAGAAAAAGAAGGGAAAAGAAGTTATGGGAGAAGCCTCAGTTGTAGCAAAGCAGCTGGTAAAAACAATTACAAAGAAACCCTTCCATTTGAATAGCTCAACAAAATGTAAGTTAACCTTAGCTGAGGAGTCTACCCCAATTGAGAAGATGAGGGGAACTATGATTATGGAAGAGGAGAGAACACTAGAATCTGCCCAAACTTATGGCCCCAAAAAGCATAGAAAAGGAATAGGGCAAAGGGAGAAAACAAAAAGGCCTCCAAAAACACCTAAGCCCAACATGCATAAAAGGGCAGAAGAAGAGTCTGATGATTCAGATAAAATTCCCCTGATTAGAAGGAAAATAAAAAGAAGAGTAGTTGAGGAGAGTACTCTAGAATCTACTGCCCCTCCAAGGACTCATACTCCAGAACCACAATGCACTCAAGCTCCAGAGGTAGCAAAGGGAGAAACCTTGACCATCTCTTTAGATTCTGAGGGAAATGATCCAGCTTTGGAGGCACATTTCCCACTAGTGCTCCAGAGAAGTAAACAGAAGAGACTACCTACTCAAGCAGAACAAGACACTATTCTCTTGGCTGAGGTCCTCATGGGATTCAGAACTTCCATGGAGGAGGCTGGACCCTCATCAGCCCCAACATTTGCAGAAGTGAGGCAGGAAGTGGCTCAAGAGGAAGAGGCTCAAGAAGAAGAGACCCAAGAGGAAGATGAGGATTAATAGGTAAAGGTAGATGAACAAAGAGAGCAAGCTGACAATGTGGGATAGGGAGAAACATAAACCCCTGATGAAGGAAGGACAAAAGGAGGAGAAACATGGAGTTACACCCTTCTAATCAAGAATATGTAGAGGTTCCACAAGAACAACAATTGATGGAAGAGATTGATAATTTGAAGAGGCTACTGTGGGGAAATAACCTGATTATCATTGACCTCAAGAAGGTCATGAAGGAAAAAGACATAGAGTAGAAGCAGGAAATAGAGGAGATGGGAAATGAGATCAAAGAAAAATAGGGGATCATTCAAAGGAAAGAGCTTAAAATCAGGGAAAAAGATGAAGAAGCAGCAAAGAATACCTCTGGCATTATCAAAGCCAGAGATAATCGCATCACATTGATTTCAGCACTGATAGAGAAAATGCAGGATTAGGCTAAGTAGCTGACAAGGGCCAACAATAAGATAGATGATCAGGAAGAGCTGCTTCATGAGCTAACCAATCCAGCTACTACTGTTGAGCAGGGGACTCAAACAGATGCATAGCTGGGGGTGCTCCCAATAGACATTCCTAAGGCCCTATTCCATTGGGAAAGGAGATGTTGGATTCAAGCCAATGCTGCAACTGCAAAGGGCAGTAACCACCCTATTAGAAAAAAAGTACAGGCCCTAGAGGAGAAGGTCATCAACGTGTCCACTCTCTCTGCTAAGATCATAACCTACAGACCTCCCAGTGGAAGTTATGCTCTATTTTTACAAGAGCGGATCCTCCAAAAGAAAATATCATTGGTTCTCTCTAATTTAACTTAAAATATACAAGATGAGAAAGATTTCATGGAGGTATAAATGAAGAGTTCTAATGAAGACAAGAATTTTTTGTGTGAACTATATTTACATGATTTCTTCATTAAAGATCACACTTTCTTCATCAACTACTTTGTAGGTGAATGCCAGGTCAGAGCATTTATGTCACTTATGAAAAATCATCAGATCTGGAATGAACGGATGGAGGCTTACACCAAGAAGGATGCAAAGACATGCCTATTCCTCAGGAGAGAGTGTCCAGATCTCATGGGATTTGAGATTCATTTCAGAGTAAAAATTTATTCCCATAAGGCAGAACAAAAATCTTACCCCTGTACTAGAAACACCTGCAAGAGTGTGCTATTGAGTTTGGTCTCTTCATGCACAACTCATCCAGTCAGATGATCACAATTGGGAAGAAGAGGTGGGACACTCTAACTCTGGAGCAAGAGATGAAGGAACTAGTGTCCCCAGCCAACCTCTAGTTATTTATGAGGAAAGCAAGAACAGTGTCTAGATTGATGGACAAGTATAAATAGGATTGGATAGGTGGCCATTTTAGGCCACCCCTCATTATTGAGCCACTACCTATATGGGCTAAGCAGATGGAGGATGCCAAATTTCAAGAATAACTGAAATAGGTTGATCAATTCAAAGTAAATGGCAATACAAACTTCACTACTTAGTCAACTCATGAGTAGAAATACAATCTTACTGATAAAATATACCACCTCAACAAGTCCAGGCTATGAAGTGCAGGGGGACCTGCCAACCTTTAAGTTCGGGGGGAATGATGAGTGCTAGGTAGCATCCATATTAACACACCTTTTTATTTCCCTTTTTCCCATCCTTTCATTATGTTGTCCTAGTAATTGCACCATAGAAACTAAAAATACTTGTTTTAATTACACTAATGAGAGATGAATTAATGAAGATCATTATTTTTTGGTGAAAGGACTAATGTACAACAAACTAATGAAAATGTGCAGAAAAGTCTCTTTTTGCGTCCACAGATGCAGTTGTATGGGCAAAGGCAATTTTTGAAGATCTTTGGAGATGGTCCTAATAATCCCCAGAGATGATATGGAGGATACTATACCAGACTCCAACATTTCCCAAAGTGTTGGAGGTATCCTGGAAGGGTAGCAGGGAAGTAAGGAGTGGGTGCATCTCTAGAGCTGCTGGCAACAGTGTAGAGTCTCCAACGCTACTGTCAATCTACATCTCAGGGGGCAACTGCAGCACTCCAGAGTTTACTCAACCAACACAAAAATGATCCAGTGAAGACTCCAGTCAACTATTGGGGATTTGATTCCCTTTTTATTGATTTTACATGAGTTCTAAAAGACTTGTTAAGACCTATATTTCAGGGCCTCACTACCCATTACTATTTAAGTTAAGACTCCGATTTAGTGGGACTTCTATTCCACTAAAGCCTTTTTCAGTTTGCATGATTATACTCTTAAGTTAAACAGTTGTATTTTTTAGTTAGAATAACATATACATATTTTAGCTATTAGATTATTGTAATTTCCTTTTTTTAGATAGATATACTTCTTGAATACAAGTGTACCTTGATGAGATTAGATTGAAGGAAAGATTGTGTTATTACATTTCTGTATTGAGTTCTTTCTTTAGTCTTCAGTCCTGAAGGCATGGAGCAAGGGCCCACTCCCGCCATCAAGACAAGAGGCTAGTATCTATTGCTTCAGTTTATTTACAAATTTTATTAAGAGTACAATTTATTGCTTTCAGAAGATAGAATTATTTTTGTTAATAGTTGTTTCCAGTAAATGCATGTTTCCAGCTTTATATTAGAATAGGTCATTTTCTAGCAATCTACTGCTTTAGCATTATTTTGGTGTTTTTAGAGTTTCATTTCACAACAGATGAATTAGTAACATTAATTCCTTAAATAGTAAAACTAATAGGATTAGTTAGAGGACTGTTGATTATGAAGTTACTTATTGCAAATAGCCTAGGACACAACCCTGGATTTGACACATGAAAAACATGATTAAATACCAAGGTACATCGACCCTTGTCAATAATCTATGCACATCCTTGAATTATGTCTCATTCTCAGACACCTTCATATAGAAATGCACATGATTTATACTGGTCGTAGGTTGTGGTAGTGATATTAACAATCTCTAGTTGTGAAAAAAGTTATATTTTCCTTTAATAACTGTGAATTTCAACTTTCCTATGAAATACTGAGTTATAAACTTGTCAAAAAACTTGAGTTGTGCATGAGAAAACTTCTTTTATTGAAACAAATTGTGCGTCAAAACAACAATAGATGTCTTATCTTCAGTTCGGTGCATCACCTCTATAGGTAGAGTTTAGTTTATGTCATCTTCTACCCCCTTTTCTTGCAAACAATAGTAGCTTAAATCACTTTAGGTGAAGTACTGAGGGAACAAGCCCTCTCTAGAGACTCACTCCTATCTATGAGAGACCCATAGGCTTTGGATTGTTTCCATGCTTATCAACTAAGAGAGTCTGAAAATTACTCTCTAGGGTGCACTTAGGAGTGATAATAATTTTTGGCACGCTCGGTGGGGCAAATTGGACTATTACACTCCATAAGTTCTCTTTCATTGCTGAAATTTGGTGTGTATATCAGCAATTTCATCCTTTGGAGGCAATATTTCACACACTTGGTGACTCTACAAGTGAAGAATCTATTGGCATAAGTAGTACAAGTGCTCAAAAGAATACCAAGGTTCAATGTTGGGTGATTTTCACACTCTCTTCCTTCATTGGAAGCCTTCAAAACCACATGGTGGTCTACTGGTATGAGTTATTTCCTAAAAAATCAGACCTGATTTTTCTTGTTTTTTATGAATATTCCATGAAATTCTAGATCTTTTTGATGTTCTAGCATGCCAAAGCATCAAAGAGAATATATATCCTTACCTTCTTTTTGCCAAAATGTAAATTCTATGTCTTTCCAAAACCCATATCAGATTGAAAACGTCGCTATTTTCATCCCAAATAGCCCTCTCACAACAAGATACCAACATGTACATCATGCTTACCTCCCACCAACCCATGCTCAATCTTCTTCGTAGCCTAGCCATGCCTACAATCAGTCCCAAGAAGACTATTTTTCTAATAACCAGCATGCCTATTCTCCTAGCCAGCTTCAAGATGATGATAACACAAGCATTAAAAATATAATAGATATCATGATAAACCTTCAAATGTAGTTAGATGCTATTAGAAATGAGCAGGAGTATAGTTGGTAGCAAGAACTTCCATATCAAGCTTATTTGCACCAGCAAGAGAGGGAGGTACAAATGAGGAATGAGGAAGAGTTTCTGGCTAAACAAATTGTGGCCAAAGAGGAACAATGAAGCAATTGATGGCTCAAATTCCAAGGTATGAAACCCAGTCAACCCCTTGCATTCCTAGTTTCAGTTCAACTTTTCCTACAACCATAAATCAAAGTATGAAAGAAGAGATTTTGAAGTCTAAGATTCCTAGTTTCAAGCAAGAAACATCTACTTAATCTTCAAGTAAGCCTCTTTGTGTCAAAATTCCAAGTTTTAGAAGCTCACATCCCTTGCAAGAGTTTAGACAAGTGCATCCTCAGCTTGTGATCTTCCAAGAACAACCTATTCTTCCTCAAGAGATTCAATAAAACTTTCCAAATCTTATACCAAGTCAACTTTCTTCCCCAAGTACCATTTCACTTTTCAAGGGTGGACCAGTTGTTTGGTGAGCTAGTTGATGTGGTGGGAAAGAGGAAGAGTTGTTAGAGACAAATCAAGAACAATTTGTTGTTCATGAACCTATATGTGATGAGGGGTATGAGAAATCAAACATCTTGCACAATAAGAAGTTGAAAATGATCAGTTAGAACAACAGTATGTAAAGCAAGAGAATGATGAAAAGGAAGAGTTAGTGGAGACAAAAGGAGAGCCATTTGTTGTCTATTAGCCTCCATATGTTATAAAAGATGACAAATCAGACCTTTTACAAGGAGGTAAGTATGAAAATGAAACTCTAATTCATGAAGAAAGAAAAGAGGTTGTTGTTGTTTGTCCACTATTTCTAGCTGAATGTGAACATAATTCATGTATGGAGGATGTTGAATCATGTTCAACACCAAGTCCTTTATTTTTTGTTTCATTTGATTGTTTCTCTCATGCTTTCCATGAGATGAATAAAAGTAAAATGCAAAGGCTACAGGGTCAGAATCTTTAGTTACAAAGACAACTTGGGAAAGATTCATTGGAGGAAGAATCAAATGAAAAGGAAGAGTTGGTGTTTTTGTTTGATTAGCTACCTAGAGTTTTTGACAAGGATGAGGAGAGCATACTCATGGTCACACCAATAGAAGATTTGGAGCAACAAGAAGATGTTGAAGAATTTAATGAGTTGTTGGTCCAAGAATATAAGGGTGAGGATGAAATCTTAATTCATGAAGAACACCAAAGCAGTCCTATTTTGGAGATTGGAGAGATTAGTGTTCATGAGGTTGCTTATCAAGCCAAAAAAGATGTTGAATCAGAACTTACACTCTAGGAGGATGGCATTAATGCTTCTTCAAAACAACAAGAGAGTTGACATAGAGATGAGGTAAGCCTTCTCATATAGAAAAGTAAAGATGATTTTGAAGAAGACCTTTTCTTGGTTATCATAGAAGATTTTTGCTCTAACTTGGCTATCAAACCAACATCTCTAGAGGAAGAAGTTCATGAACAACATGAACATAAGATAGAAGTGGTTATATTTCCAAATGAGTCACTTTCTAATCATCAAGAACAACATGAACATAAGGAGAGGATGGCCATTATTCCAAGTAAATCACAAGAGTATGAACATCAAATCAACATTGTTGGTTTGAACATTGGCTTGTCTAAAGGTTGTCCTATTAGACATTTAGCTCAGTTGGAGGATAACAAGGAGGAGAGACCATATGGTATGCTTGATCCAAAGAACAAAGTTGAGCATCGTGGAGGGCAGAATCAACTTACTTCTACACCACAAGGTAACTGTGATTACATCCATTTTGAGTTGGTAAGTGAATTTGATTCCCTTCTTGGAGATGTATTTTAGAAGTTTATCAATTACCCACCCTTCCTCTATCCCTTCTTGGTTGCTCATAAGCATGGGCAACATTCTCAATTGATTAGGAAAGGGAGTTATTTTAGGGAGCTAGTGAATGGTTTTGTTTAAATAGCCTTTGCACTTGGTTAGTTTAGTAGTATAGTTTTTGGGTCAATAAGTGTTGTTGCACATAGGTTTTAGAAGTCTTTCCATTCCTCCAAGTGCAGATGCACATTTTCAATCTTGTTTTTGAGTAGTGTTTGAGTGTGTTTCAGTTTGTGTCTTATTGTTTTGAGGTGCTAACAGTTATTGGTCAGGTTTGTTCTAAGTTATTTCAAGTGTTTTTCTTGACTTTATCTCCCAATGGATATACAAGACCACTGGTCCTATGAGATTTAACAGGAAAAACTCAAGTAGAAGTCACCAAAATGTTACCTATTTTCTTTCCTCGGCTAAAATTGGTAACTAGGTTGTTCAGTGGTCAAGTTTTATTGTTATTTGTTGTCTTCATTGTAATAGTCTTCTGGACACGAGAATGAACAGGTCTAAGGTGATGTGTTTTGTTTTTTGAGTTTTAAAGGAGTTTAGAAGGGGTTCCAAGTTGTCTTTAAGGATCTAAGCTATTAAAACTTACCTTGTAAGGTTTTAAAGGGTCATAAAAGGAAGTATTTTTCCTTTAAGATGTTAAATTAGTCAAAAAGGCACCTCTATTTTGTTCAAAAGGCCTTTCTTCACGTTACATGCAAACATTAATGAGCCAAAAGTTGACAAATAGAGGTTTCCACATCCAAGGTTACCTTATTTTCCCCAAACAATCTCATACATGTTGTAGAGTCTTTACTATGTCTAGTAAAATTGGTGGCAATCACATAATTCAGAGGAAAAACCTAACTGAACAGTCCATTGTAACCCTTGAAAAGACCTTCATTGAATTATCGACCAGGGCTAGTAATCTTGTGGTGGCACTGACACTATATGTGCTTTCAAAGATTTAGACTATCTAACTCAACCTAATACAGTTGTTATAATTCAAATTGCACAATGATAAAGGAAGCAATGCTGATATTGTTGCTACAGGTACTTGCAATATAAGACTGTAACTAATGACTGTAAAGAAATAAACACTAGGGTTTTAACTTGGTATTGATAATCTATCCTACACTCCTAACATACAATCTACACTCCAGAGTACAAGTTGAACATCTAAAATATATTGAAGAATCTAATGCATTTATGAATTGACTATTATAACAAAGTCACATATAGAAAATGAAGTGAGGGATAGTTACCTTGAGTGGCCCTTGCTCAAGTGACTGTCTCCACTGATATAACTCAAATCTAGTTGATTAGATTAACACAATCATACTAATTCCAATTCATTCATTGCACAATCCTTACAATATCACATAAGATTCTGCTGGTAGATTTTATTCATGCATTCATCATCAAAAACATAAACATTATCTGTGTAACTAACTTGAAAAAGATCTGGTAACTATATCTACGATTGAACAATCTACTTCTTAACTTGTAAAAACTTAAAACTTAAAACTACCTCAACCACCGAGCCATACATATAGGCACAAGGGAGTTTATTGGAACAAGGTCTCTTAAATGAAATCATAAATCACCACTCTCTACATGTACATGAGTGTGATAAATGCCAAGTAACTAATAACTGAAAAGGAAAGAAAGAAGAGTCCTAATGAAATTGGAACTTCTTGCTGAAATAGAGGAATGTGGACTGGTTGAATCAGTCACGTTAGACTCCTAGCTGTAGCAGAATCCTTCTCCTTCAGTTGTCTTTATTAATTGCTATCATAATGCGTAACCATCTTCATCAAGTGTCTCCATGTTGTAGTTGTTCCGTTTAATTCATCTTGGAACTTCCCCTGTTCTGCTATCTAGGAACTCTTTGGCTATGGGTTGCACCTTGCAGTTGTTGCGGGCTACAGTCCATCTTCTCCAGTTGCAAGAGTTAGTTCACAAAACATGCACACAATACTAAAAACCATAATCAAGCACATAGATCCTTTACAATCCATACATTTCCACACATAATCATGCAATATCCATCATATTAAAACCATATTTCCATATACTTAATAATAGTTAGATTCTGGACAGACAACTGAGAGGGGGGGTGAATTAGTTGTCCAAAACTTTCTTCCAATTAAACACTTAAATCCACTTTGTAATTCAGCAGCATATCAATAAATCAATCATTGAAACATAATGCATTTAAATCAAGAGCAGAAACACATTAACACATAAAACACCAAGATTTTGACGTGGAAAACCCAGTTAAGGGAAAAACCACGGGGTGACTAACCCAAGATTGTATTCTCTGTTAGAAGAATAGAAAGAACAAAATGGCACATGCCAATTAGGGCTCATTGCCCGAGCACACTGCTCACAAGAGGCTCACTGTCTACGGGAGACACACTGTCTACAGAATAATAAGTATTACATACTTGAACTAAAGAATAGCATCTTCACCATGCTTGAGTCAGTTCTATTTAAGCCCAATACTTCTGCTCTACCTTCTGCTCCTCTCTTCTCTACCACTTTCGCATCTCCACATGATCAATTTGAAATGACTTTACAACTCCGTATTTATACAAGACATCAACTTAGGGATAATCATCCAAGTCAGCATACATTACAAAGAAAATACATAAATACAACATGACTAATTACAAAATACTTTACGCGGATCAACACATTATCAGCCACACAGATCTGAGACTTCAATCTTCATTTAAGAACACTCCAATCTTCACATAACATCTTCAAGATCATCCGCCGAATGTGTAACTCATCCGATCGGCCAAACTTAGGAAGAACACCATCATCCGAAAGTTATTCTTCAATTGTGAGCTCAAACTCCAATGTAGACCACCAACATGAACTAGACATGATCCAAAGACCTCCACAAGCTTTCCTGAATCACCAAGAACATCCACACTTCTTCTGCTTACTAAAAACATTCTCTCCTTCATCCGGAACCTCAAGAATAGAGTTTGTCATCACTATCATAATGGAATAGATGCTTGTGGACCTTTAGACCACAAACCACTTGAGTTTTCAATTAACATTGACTTCCTAAACACTCCCTCAAATCCGCAGAACAAGATATTGCATTTTCGGAGCTCACCAGACCTATATGTGTCACTCTGTCACCTTTGAATACCTATCGGAACCGGTTTTACTTAAGTGGCCATAACTTCTTCAGATCTTAATGCGGACCTCTAAAATATTTACTGGATCATCTTAAGATACATATCTACAAACCCTTTGAAGTGCATCCTCTGATCTTCATCATAGCTGGGATCTTTACTTCACTAACTTCACTGTTCTTCTATGTTCCTGATAGGACTAATTTTCTCAATATCCTCAGCATACAGCTCATCCAATCCTTATCATCAATGCAACAGGAGTATGTTGACATCAATGACAACACCAGTTAGGCCCATACTTGCAACAATCTCCCCCTTTGTCATTGATGGCAACATATGATGTGAAAAACTATTTTAACCATCAAGACAAGAACTTCTTCTTGCTGACACAACTCCCCCTATCAACAACAACCATTCACATGTCTTCTCTTCCTTTACTGCCCCCCCTTTGATTAGAAACCACTTGTTTTTCACATCTCTTCTCTCCCCCTTTGACATCAATGGCAAAGGGAACATACTTGCACCAATTCAGAATCATACCAGCTGCTCCCCCTGAGTTGCAGCTTCCAAAACATCAATCTAGACCACAAGATATGACTATGAGATCCACTAGACTGATGCACATCAGTGCACCTTAATTCAGAACCGGAGGGGTAATAACCCCTAACTTCTCCCTGAGATACTCAAAAAAATCCTTAGGAAGAGGTTTAGTAAAAATATCTGCAATCTGATCTTTGGAAGGTACAAACTCCAATCTGACTTTATTCTTGTTCACTTGCTCTCTCAAAAAGTGAAATATGATGGATATATGTTTAGTCTTTGAATGCAACACCAGATTCTTTGAAATATTTATTGAACTTGAATTATCACAGAAGATTATGATAGGTTCCTTATACTCCACTCTGATGTTTCTTAACATTTGCTTCATCCACAAAACTTGAGTACAACTACCTGCTACTGCAATATATTCTACTTCTGCAGTGGACAGAGATATTGCGTCTTGTTTCTTGCTCAGCTAAGAAACCAATCTCTTCCCCAAGAAGAATGCTCCACCACTGGTACTCTTTTGGTCATCCACATCTCCTGCCCAATCCGCATCTGTATATGCATGAAGAGAGAAATCATGATCTCTAGGATACCATAGACCATACTCAATTGTCCCTTTTAGATATCTAAAAATCCTCTTAACTACCATGACATGAGATTCTCTAGGATCATCTTGGAATCTAGCAACAAGACCAACAACATTCATAATGTCAGGTCTAGTTTGAGTGAGATACAACAATCCTCTAATCATTGACCTGTACTTTTTCTGATCAGCCTTGGGAGAGTCATCATCTTTGCTCAACTTACATCCAGTTGCCATGGGAGTACTCATTGGCTTTGAGTCTTCCATCCCAAATTTATTAAATAATTCTTTCACATATTTGGTCTGAGAAATCAAGATTCCTTTCTTTGTTTGAATGATTTGCAGACCCAAGAAGAAATTCATTTCCCTAAGCATGGACATCTCAAATTCACTTTTCATTTGATTTGCAAAAGTTTTGCACATACTATCTCTTCCTCCAAAAATGATATCATCAACAAATACTTCAACAATCAAAATATTTTCATGATCAATTTTGAAATACAAATTACTGTCAACAGTACCTTTGTTGAAACCAATCTTCAAAAGATGCTTATCCAATCTTTCATACTAGGCTCTTGGGGCTTGCTTGAGTCCATACAGAGCTATCTTCAACTTGCAGACCATATCACCATGATCAGACAATTGAAATCCATTCAGTTTCTCAATGTATACTTCTTCTTCCAAGTCACCATTCAGGAAGGCAGACTTGACATCCATCTGATATACTTTGAAGTCCTTGAAGGCAGCAAAAGTAAGAAATAATTTGACTACTTCAATTCTTGCCACCAGAGCAAAAGTTTCTTCAAAATCAACTCCTTCTATTTGAGAGTAACCCTTGCAGACCAATCTGGCTTTGTTTCTGACTACTTCACCATCTTTATTCAGCTTGTTCCAAAAGACCCATTTGGTTCCAATCACATTCTTGTTTTTAGGTCTAGGAACAAGATCCCAAGTGTGATTTTTCTTAATTTGCATTAGTTCTTCCTCCATTGCTTTAGTCTAGTTTTCATCATTGTAGGCTTCATTCACTGTCTTAGGTTCAATCTTTGAAATCAGACAATACTCTTCTGAGTCTTGAGCAATCCTTCTTCTTGTTTGAACACCCTTGCTTTTATCACCTATGATCTGATCTTCACAGTGATTCAGTCTTACATACCTGGGAACTTTGGGAATTTCTTGCACTTCTGATTCTTGAACAGGTTCATTCAAACTTATCTCTTCTTCTTGACTTACCGGATCAGTCTGAGCTTCAGAGGGAGCTTGGACTTCTTTAACAAAAACATCATTTTGATCTTCTTCCTCAAATTCATAAAACCTTGAGGGTTTTTCAATACCTTCATCAAACTTCACATTTGTACTTTCTATAATCTTTCTCAATCTCTTGTTATAACATCGGTATGCTTTGCTTTGAGTAGAATAACCCAAGAAAATTCCTTCATCACTTCTAGCATCAAATTTGCCTAAATCTTCGTCTCTCTTAATGTAACATTTGCTACCAAAAACTCTGAAATACCTCACAGTAGGAGTGATGCCAAACCAAAGTTCATAAGGAGTCTTACCAGTATTGCTTCTGATTTGTACTCGATTGAGAGTATAGACTGCAGTGCTTACAACTTCTCTCCAATAGATCTAAGGAACATTTGCTTCCATCATCATAGTTCTAGATGCTTGCTGGATGGTCTAGTTCTTTCTCTCCACTACTCCATTCTACTGTGGAGTTCTAGGAGCAGACAATTGTCTTTTTATTCCATGTTTCTCACATAATTCTATGAACTCACCGGATGTGAATTCTCCACCTCTATTAGACCTTAGACATTTTAATTTTAATCTGGTTTCATTTTCCACCACAGCCTTGAATATTGCGAATTTATCAAGAGCTTCTAATTTCTCTTTCAGAAAGGTCACCCACATCATCCGGGAGTAGTCATCAATTAATAGTATGAAGTATATATCACTTTGCACACTTCTGATTCTTGCCAGACCACATAGATCAGTATGAACTAAGTCCAATAATCTGGTAGAAGATTGTTCCTTGCTTTTGAATGAGACTCTTCTTTGTTTACCCAACTGACATTCTTTGCACAAACTATTTGTAGGTTTCACCAATTTTGGAAGATCTCTTCTAGCTTGAGTGTTGCTTATCTTGATTATATTATCAAAATTCACATGACACATTCTCCTATGCCACAACCAACTCTGATCAATTTGTACAAATAAGCAACTTTTACCAGTACCAACCAAGTGGAAGATATTACCTTTAGTTTGAGTACTGGATGCAATCTCTGTTCTGGAAATTTCAAAGATCTTGCATTTTCCATTCTTGAATCAGAGATCATAGCCTTTGTCCACCAACTGCCCTGCACTGAGAAGATTGTACTTTAGACCTTCAACATATAGTACATTACTGGTTTTGTTCTTTCCATCAAAAGAGATAGTTCCTCTTCCTCTAATTCTGCCAGCAGAATTATCACCAAACTTTATCACTCCACCTTCATACCTTTCCAAATCTATGAACTTATTTTTGTCACCTGTCATATGGTGAGAGCATCCACTGTCAATGACCCAATCATCCTTTTCTTCAACTTGGGCAGCCAGAGCTCTTTCCACAATTTTATGATTGACAAATTCAGAGGTCATTGGATCTTCTTCCTTGATGGAAATAAACACCCAGTCACTTCTGGATTTGTTTCCTGGCTCTGATTCATCATCTGTTACTCCTTCATTATCATCATCTTCATGAACATAGTAACAATTCTTTGGGAACCTTGATCTATTTGGATTTGGCCTTGAAAATCTTTCTGGACACCTTGAGGCAAAATGACCAATCTTATTGCAGTTAAAACACTTAAAATGTAATTTCTCCTCATACTTACCGGATCCTCTTGGTAGTCTTTTTGCAATAAGGGATTCAAGTTGAGTAGTTTCTGCTTCATCTTCTTCTAGGTCTTTTCTTGTTTCTCATACCATGATAGTTTCCTTGAAGAGTTTTCTCCCGGATCAAAGTTTTGTTTTCCTTTTAGAGAAACACTAGCTTTGAATGCAGATTCAATCTTGGGGGGGCATCTCCAAACTCAGTCAATTCAAATGCATCCAATTTACCAACCAATTGATCTCTTGTGATACCTGAAATAGATATGAATTCTTCAATAGCAACAACCTTGTACTTATAAGATTCAGGAAGGGATCTAAGAACTTTGCCGACAATCTCATCTTCATCCAAGACTCCACCAACACATCGAATGCCACAAACAAGCTCATTTACTCTTGGCATAAATGTAGTGATATTTTCATCTTCTCTCATCTTTAGATTTTCAAATTTTCCTTTCAGACTCTGTAGCTTGGCACATTTAACATACTTGTCTCCTTCATGCAGAAGTTCCAATTTTTCCCAAATCTCAAAAGTAGTTTGTAGGTCAACAACATTTGTCAGCTCTGAATTAGACAAGGCACTTAGAAGAGCTTCTTTAGTCCGCAGATTATTTTTAGCATCTCTGATTTTATCTACAGTTCTCAGAATATTTTGTGGAGTATACTTCTTTGAAGCCATGGTCCAATACTGCATTCGCATACATTGCAAGTGACATTCCATGCGACTTTTCCAAAGAGTGAAATTGGATCCATCAAACCTTGGACTATCCTTCTTGTAGGACGATATCCTGGATCTCCTCAAGTGGTTAAGCTCTTTTAGAGGAACTTGGCTCTGATACCAATTGTTAGATTCTGGACAGACAACTGAGAGGGGGGTGAATCAGTTGTCCAAAACTTTCTTGCAATTAAACACTTAAATCCACTTTGTAATTCAGCAGCATATCAATAAATCAATTATTGAAACATAATGCATTTAAATCAAGAGCAGGAACACATTAACACATAAAACACTAAGATTTTGATGTGGAAAACTCGGTTAAGGGAAAAAACATGAGGTGACTAACCCAAGATTGTATTCTCTGTTAGAAGAATAGAAAGAACAAAATGGCACATGCCAATTAGGGCTCACTGCCCGAGCACACTGCTCACAAGAGGCTCACTACCTACAGGAGACACACTGTCTACAGAATAATAAGTATTACATACTTGAACTGAAGAATAGCATCTTCACCATGCTTGAGTTAGTTCCATTTAAGCCCAATACTTCTGCTCTGCCTTTCGCTCCTCTCTTCTCTACCACTTTCTCATCTCCACACAATCAATTTGAAATGACTTTACAACTCCTTATTTATACAAGACATCGACTTAGGGATAATCATCCAAGTCGGCATACATTGCAGAGAAAATACATAAATACAACATGACTAATTACAAAAGACTTTACGCGGATCAACACACTGTCGGCCACACAGATCTGAGACTTCAATCTTCATTTAAGAACATGCCAATCTTCACATAACATCTTCAAGATCATCCGCAGGATGTGCAACTCATCCGGTTGACCAAACTTAGGAAGAACACCATCATCTGGAAGTTATTCTTCAATTGCGAGCTCAAACTCCAATTCAGACCACCAACATGAACTGAACATGATCTGAAGACCTCCACAAGCTTTCCTAAATCACCAAGAACATCCACACTTCTTCTACTTACTGAAAACATTCTCTCCTTCATCCAAAACCTCAAGAACAGAGTTTGTCATCACTGTTATAATGGAATAGATGCTTGTGGACCTTCAGACCACAAACCAATTGAGTTGTCAATTAACATTGACTTCCTAAACACTCCCTCAAATCTGCAGAACAGGATATTGCATTTCCGGAGCTCACCAGACCTATATGTGTCACTCTGTCACCTTTGAACACTTGTCGGAACCGGTTTTACTTAAGTGGCCATAACTTCTTCAGATCTTCATGTGGACCTCTGAAATATTTACTGGATCATCTTAAGATACATATCTACAAACCCTTTGAAGTGCATCCTTTGATCTTCATCATAGCTGGGATCTTTACTTCACTGACTTCACTGTTCTTCTCTGCTCCTGATAGGATTAATTTTCTCAATATCCTCAGCATACAACTCATCCAATCCTTATCATCAATACAACAAGAGTATGTTGACATCAATGACAACACCAGTTAGGCTCATACTTGCAACAAATAATCAGGTTCAGGACTGCATAATAAGCATAAAAGATAGTAAAGTGTAGGAATATGTATAGAATTTGCATAAAAACATAAGAAAATTAGCCAATAACTAGACCCATCATTTCTCCCCAACTACCATTTGCTTGTCCAAAGTAATTTCCCTGAGGTCTGTAACAACATCCACTCCTTCAACCTATTCCAAGTAAAAGCCATTATGATATGTCAATCTATTTATCCCAGTAACCTCTACCTTCTCACACTCCACATTCTTCTTTTTTATCTAATGTGGCACCGGGTACAAAAGTATTGGCGGCTGGAAGGTAAGTGGTACCCATTCAAGTCCCTATCCTTTGGCAATATCCATATATTTTTGTACTCTTTCAAACATGGCCATAAAATTGTGAACAGAATGAGGTTCTTTTCTTTGCAACTCAAGGGTTAAATTGTTCCATCTCTCTTGCATAAATTGATAACAATTGTGGATGAGTCCAACAGTTAAATTATGCATCCTATCATAATCTTGCAGTCTCAAATTCATGATTAGCCTGCCTACACCTTTATGTTCCAAAAGTTGTTTCCATTCTCCAGTGATTAAGTCAGGGGTTTTAGACTCTCTCCTTATTGGTAGAGCAATTGATTTCTCTCTCTCTCTCTCTCTCTGTATATGCTTCCATGATTTCACCCCTCAACTTCTCATTTCTGAAATAGGATGCAAGTACCCTTAATTGTAAATCCCCCACAAAACCTAATGGGTTCCATTATGTATCATCAGGGACAACATAGTTATGCAGGTAACACTCACATAACTGGTCTTGCTCTTCTAGTGTGGCAATAGCAAATTTTTTTAGAAAAGTCATTTTTCCACTCATAGCAACTAGTTTGTTACTAATCAACTTACTAAATTGAAAACATAAAAAAATTTCCTATAAAAACAAAGCATATGTTTTGGCTGGAGGTTTGCATTTAACAATTTGGGTAGCTTTATCTGCTACCTCTTCCATCCTAACTACTACTCTTCTCAATTCAATATCTTTCCTCTCCAATGCCTGGGTATGATATGCAATCATTGTTTCTTTCTCTTTCTTCCACTCCTCTCTTTGTTTAGAAAAGTTTTCAGTAGTTTTCCACAGTTGATAACCCAGGGACATGATTGTATGGCAAGCTGGGGTTTTTGTGATATGGGGTCTATTTTCCTTAGCTACCAATTCCTTATTTTCTGCTACAACTATTGCTAGTTCTACAAGTATATCTAATTTTATCCCCTATCCATGAGTATTGACTTTTTCCTCCAACTCCTAAATTTTTGCCTCTCTTTCCTTGTCCCTTTTCTCATAAGTTTTGACCAGTTCCTCCAGCTGCTTAATTCTCTCAAAGGCTTCCTGCAATTCTCTTCTGACATTTCTTTCTTCAAGCAATAATTCCTCATCCTTTAAAGACTGTACATCACCACCCCCTGTGGACTCACAACCCTCATTATCAGGGTTATCTGGGGTTTTCTTTCTGGGTTTCTTGGCAACAAAAATATCCTCTGACTCTGATTCAAAGGTAGTAGATATATGCCATTTCTTTTTAATTGGAACTTGCACATTTTCAGTCACATTGGCTTGTTTTCATGGTCAGTTTCCACTGTCACAACATCTTCTTTTTCTTCTCCTTGTTTTTCCATACTACCCATCATAACACCTTTTCTCTTTTGGCAGTGTGAATGCCTTAGTGGTGTGGGTTTCTTCTTAGGCCTTTTTGAAGGCACATAAGAAGAACCACCTTTCTTCTTTCTGGTTTTTGGTGTCCTAGTGTTGGGTGTTTTACTAGAAGATGGGGTTTGATATACCTCTTCTGCTACAGGTTGATCAAATACTGCATGTGGTGAATTTGGCACATCTTTCTCCCCTATTTATCCCTTGTTGTGGGCAGGTGAAGTAGCAGGTGTAACAGGAGTTTCCCTTAAAGATGCAGCAGGTGACTCGACATTCCCTAGTACTGTTGGCTCGTCTAGAATATCATTAATGTTTCTACATTTCAAAAATATTTCCTAGGGCATCTATGGGTATTGAACCCTAGGCTCCTTTTCACTAATAAGGTAATCAAACAATCATGTGACAAATCTGACTTATTTGACTTTCACTGGTATCCATATCCCATTCTTTTTAACAGATTTAATAGGAAGTTGGGTGCATTAACTATTTTGTTATGGCAAAGGTGACTCAACAACTTAAGATGCACAGTATATAAAAGAGACTTTCTACCATCACAAGTAATGTACTTAATAATATGAACAACACAAGAAGCCCATACCCGTGGGAGTAATAATCTCTTAGTCCTGTGACGTTGAGTCTAGGTGCTTCCCTACCTCGTTGAATTCATCCCTTGCAGCTATTGCATCCGCCTTGATAGGGAATTCTTCTCCATCCCTGGCTAAACCAGACACGTCTATAATTGTAACCTCTAAAGCATCCACTTTCAAACCCTTGATATTGTTTTCATCATGTTGTAATGTAGTTGTAAATTGCCTTGTCATTCCTTCATTATATTTCGTGAACTTTAAAAAATAATCAAGCAATCCTACTCTATAAAAAATTGGAAAGGTTAACTGGTCTTCCAATATTATCCGATGGACTATTGGTTCTCTTCTAATAAGATCACCTCCCATGTTGTCAATGTAACTCAAATCCAAAATTTCACAACCCTCTGTTCAACCTCATGTTATACTTGCATGCACTAAACTTGAACTGACTTGGAATATTAGGAAGTTGACAAGACAAATGGTTATGGATGCAAGAAGGCCAAAGGAAAAAGGTTGTATTTGTCTGCATTTTGGGTGGCTTTTGGTGACAAACAAAATTTTTGCTTTAAACATATGCTATCCCTCCCCCCAACTAAAATCTGGAAGTGTCCTCACTTTAGTACTTATACAAGACAGAGGGTAATGATTTCAAGAATATGGAAATAACCTTAATCATGAGAATTATGCGGAATTAAATGCAATCACATATAGATTGTAGTTGAAATCTATGTTAATAATGGAAGTTTTAGTATATGTACCTATTGAGGTGAAGTGAACGAAACTCCGTGTGAGTGTAGCTTTGTGAAATGTGTCCGCAATATGAATTTTATTAGACGTAGAATCATTATTATGGTAGAAGGTGGAATGAATGACATGTTGGCACGTGTGAATGAGTTGAGGAAGCTCACATACAATAATGGGATGGATGGCGGATGCACGTGCTAGCAAAGTGTAATAAATGTTGAAGAAGTGTAATTTACTTGGTGCAAAATTTGAATGTTTGGATAGATAGCTGCTGCATGTACCTTTATCAACAAGTCCCAAAGTGAACTATGGCATCTTGGATTTTGCTTGTTACAGGTCCCTATGACATAGTGAAATTGGCTCCATGAAGATTGTGGCTCCAATGTTGTGTGTGCACATGAAGAAAGTTAAGGAATTATACCTGAGTGACCTCAGGAGGTGAGCTATGTAGCTCATTTGTTGAGTCACTATGAGAATTGGTAGTATCTACTTTGAGGGTATTGTCTAGTGATAATATGGTAGTCTCTGAATCAGGGCTAGGAACAAAGCATTGCTTTAGAAAAGCATCTTGTGTGATTGGCTTTGTGTAGAGCTTTAATATGTGACCATTAATGAGCAATGAGAATCTGATTGCATCTATAATCTATAATTTAACTGCTCCATTGGGAAATACATGTTGTTTCTCATAGGGACCTAACCATCTAGACTGTAGCTTTCCCTTGTAATCCTTTTATTTGGAATCATACAATAAAGCCCAGTCACCCACATGGAATACTTTGGTCTTGATAATCTGGTCATGCCATTTAGTCCTCTATTTTTGAACTATCTCTGTGTGATGGATAGCCTCCATTCTAATTTCATCTAGCCCATTTAGAATATGTATCCTCTCCTTCAGTGCTTTTGTCAAGTCCATGTGAAGCTCTACTATTGTCCTAAGTGTTTTATATTCAAATTCAATTGGCAGAACTGCTATTTTTCCATACACTAATTCATAAGGTGTAAAGTCTGTAGTTGTTTTCCATGTTGTCCTGTATGCCCACACTACTTCTGGAAATCTGGCTGCCCAGTCTTTTATGTGAATTTACATTGTTTTAGTCAAAAAAATTTCAATCTCCCTGTTTGTAACCTCCACCTGTCCATTGGCTTGGGGGTGATAAGGTGTTGACTTCTTATGTCTGATTTCATACTCTTTAACCAATGCAGAAATGAGTTCAGAAGTGAACTAGTTGCCTTGATCAGTTACAATTTCTCTGGGTACTTGATATCTAGTAAAGATGTCCTCATACAATAATTTAGCTATATTTCCATCTCTTGCAAATTGTAATACTTTGAATTCAACCCACTTTGTCAGATAATCTATGCAAACCAAAATATATTCCTTGTTATTGGATGTTGGTGAAATTGGGCCAATGAAGTCTAGCCCCCATTTATCAAATGGTGCTAGTGCAATTTGTGGTTACAGAGGCATCTCATATGTCCTTGTTGGTTTACCCATTTTATGACATCTGTCACAGCTTCGTGTATACTTTATTGAATCCTTATGGAGAGTTGGCCAATAATAGCCTGTTGTTAAGACCTTAAATGTTGTCCTTTTGGCTGCAAAGTTACCCCCACAGGGCTCATCATGGCAAGATTTTAGGGTGTCAAAGACCTCATCTTCTCTTATACATCTCCTCATCATATGATATGGATCAGTATAAAATAAATAACCAACAATCCATGAGTATGGAAAGCTTTTATGCACCAGCTGCCTCTTTTCCCTAGGAGAGAAATGTGATGGTATTTGCTCAGCCACTAAGTAATTTGTAATGTTAGTAAACCATGGTGTGTGTATATTGAGAGAAAACTAATGCTCATCTAGAAAAGAGTCATCTACAACACCTTCTTCTAATTGTGTAGGCAATCTAGATAGAAAATCTGCCACCACATTAGCTTTTCCTGGCTTATCCACTATTGTTATATCAAACTCTTGTAGTAAGAGCAACCATCTGACTAGTCTACCTCCAACCACAGGTTTGTTCATTAAGTATCTTATTGTAATACGATCTGTGTGGATAAAGACTGGATAACCAGTGATATAATACCTAAACTTGTTAATGGCATAGACAACTACTAACATCTCTTTTTCTGTGATAGTGTAGTTAAGTTCCGCCCTTGTAAATTATTGCTGATATAATAGAAAACATACTCCTTATTACCTTCCTTTTGGCCCAATATAGCTCCTATAGAAAAATTAGAAGCATCGGTGTGTATGTGGAAAGGTAATGTCCAGTTTGGTCCTCTCAAGACAAGTGCTTGAGTCAGAGTTGTCTTAAGTGTCTTAAAAGAGTGCTAACATTCTATGGTCCAGTCAAATTCTATATCTTTTGTGAGCAGATTAAACAAGGGTGCTACAATTTTGCTGAAGTCTTGAATGAATCTCCTATAATAGTCTGCATGGCCTAGAAAGCTCCTGACATCTTTTTGTTTTTCTGGCACACGAAGTGTAGAAATGATCTCAATTTTATGGGGATCCACGTGAATTCCTTCACTTGATATAAAATGTCTTAGAACAATCCCTTGAGTCACCACCATGAAACATTTCTCATGACTCAATGATAGATTGTGTTCTTGACATCTTTTTAGAACTTTCTCTAGATTTTTGGGTGTTGTTTCATATGTTTCTCCATAGGTGGTGAAGTCATCGATATAAATCTCCATGGAATCATGAGCATAATCTAAGAAGATACTTAACACTACCCTCTAGAAAGTGGTTGGGGCATTACATAATTCAAAGGGAAGAAAAGAATAAGCATAAGTACCCCAAGGGCATGCAAATGTAGTCTTATCCTGATCTTTTGGAGTTATCTTTATCTGGTTATAGCCACTAAAGCCATCTAAGAAGGAGAAGTACTTTTTACCTACTAGGGAATCAAGTACTTGGTTAATGAAAGGAAGTGGAAAGTGATCCTTTCTAGTGGTTGTGTTTATCTCCCTATGGTCCACACATACCCTCCATTTTCCTCCTTTCTTAGGGACAATGACTAAAGGTGACACCCATTGGCTGTCAGAAATAGGGTAAATGAAGTCTACATCAAGTAATTTTTGTAGTTCAGTTTTAACTATTTCTCGCAAGGTAGGGTTCATTCTCCTTTGAGGATGTCTAATTGGCTTGAAACCATCATTTATGTAGATCCTATGCATGCACAGGTCTGGATCAATTCCCTTCATGTCATTGTAGTCCCATGCAAAGGTTGATGAATGTGCCTGCAACACAGTGGTCAGTACCTGGCATGATTTCCAATGTTTTAGAAGTTGATTGCACAGATGAAAGATCATGTCCACTGATGTTGGGAACACACTCTTGTGGTAATAAAGAGTGGAAAAGTTGGGATATATCTTCTAAGGAATTTGCAGGTATAATGTTCTGCAGTGGATCTTGCAGACATGCCAGACAGTCTTGTTGCTGCGGGTCCCTACCACAGTTGTTCTGTATAAGGTGGTCAATTAAATCATCCTCATCTTAGTTTTCTAATAGGGGGTTATATTCAATGGTCATGAGAGTTTGTAGGGAATAGTGGTCTTCTTCCAAGGTAGGCCATATAACTTGCTCTAGGTTTTCATGAGGTTTGGTTGGTGGATAGAGGACCAACTTCTTGGTTATAGTTCCATTTGATATTATCATGTTCCTAGACCTACAACCTATGAATGCATCAACTGTTGCTAACCATGGTCTGCCTAAGATAAGTGGATATCCTGCAAAGTTAACCTTTGGTTGCAACACTATGAAATTTGTAGGATACTCCCATGAGTCTAATACTATGACTATGTCTTCAATGATCCCTTCAGGTTTTACTGTGGACCTATCAACCAACTGTAAAATAGTTGGTGTAGGCCTGGGGTTAGGTAGCTGAAGTAATTGCATTGTTTCCTTAGTCATAACATTAATGGTTGCCCCTAAGTCAATCAAGGTATTTTTGATGAGGGTTCCATTTATCTTAACATCCACTACTAGACTACCAGGGTCTGTGTATTTAGGGACAGTTATATTCCCTAGCGTGATATCAACAAAGTTCCCTAAGACATGGACTATCTGAGGATCCTTCCTTTTTCTCCCCAGATTTTTATGGCAAAGGTCCCTTACTATTTTGGTATAAATTGGGATATCCTTGATAGCTTGAATGAGGGGGATTTTAATACTGACATTCTTGATAATTTGTCCTAAGAGATCTGTCTCATCTTGGGTTTGATGTTTTGCAATGGCTAAACATTTAGGGAAAGGAGGCTCTGGACTTGAGATAGTTTGATTTACCTGATTTGACTCAGGCTCCAAAGGTGAATTGTCTAAAGCTTCAGTTGTGGATTCCTCATCTACCATCTCAGTAATTTGAGGGGATGAGTGCCTAGCTAATGTTTTCCCTAACCTGAGGTGGACATCACTCACCTCTACTCCATAAGTGGGGTATTAAATAGCCTCGTTAGTGTATTCTTGTTGGATAGGCTTGTTATTGGGATTCAGTGCAGGTTGGGCAAGCAGTTGTGGTGCTCTTGGTGGCTAAGATGTTGGGTTTGACGGATTGGGCATAATAGACTATTGTTGTGGCTAAGAAGGCAGCAAAGGTTGTGAGTAATTCATATTTTGGTTTTCCATTGTTGTCCCTTTTGCCATTGTGGTTGCCATGGGTTTTGCTGTATTGGACATTGAGGATTGTAATTGGGACCTTAGAAATTTTGTTGTGGCCATGCATTTGGTTGCTGCTGATTCTAGTTTTGCTGAGGGTTTTGCCATTGGTTTTAGGTATTTAGCCAAGGTTGGGGTTCCAACCAGAGAAACTATTGGTACCAATTGGAAATGATGCATTAAAATTAGAGGGCCTTGTGGCATACCTTGTCTTGGTTGCCATGGCTTTCTCCGTGCAACATAGAACAACTGCCCATCTTCACTTTCAAATATTAAACACTCCTGTGTTAAAATAACAAGTTTCGACACTATCTGAAATGAGAAGTCACTTAAATTTATCAAAGTGATTCTTAGACTTTTTCCATCTTACTCTATGGTTTTCTCGAGAATTCCTTGTCGACCATAATATATAAAAAATAATAATGTCATATCTGACATAAGCGTTATAAGTTTTCTAAACCCTTTAGGTTATAATTCTAGGGTTTAACTTCTCTAACCCTATTGGGATAAGGTGCCATTAACCTTGTAAATCCCAATATTATATTTATTCCATTTTATTATTTATAATTTGTAAGTACCCATAAGGGAATGAGGTAGTTTCACCGATAGTGGTAATTATGGTTTTACCGAAGGTAATTATGGAGTGAAATTTACAGTTGACAATTGTAAAAATCATGAGTAAATGAGGGTAGGTGCCACCTTGGGAGAATCTACTATTTTTAGCATGTATGACACATGTCATAATGTTTGGTTGGTGCATGTAAGAGAATCTATGACAGTTGTAAGTTGTCATAAGGTTCTATGACAACATATGACAGATACTTATTATGTGTAAGTTGTTATGTTTAGCCCTAGGCACCCATCTTGGGAAGGTACTCTTTGGTAGAATCTATGATGGTTATGATGCATCATAAGATGTTGTAAGAGACCTTATTTAGCCTTGGGCACCCAAATTTGCATGGATGACTTTGGACAAGTGGAAGGAGCTTGTAAGGAGGCATTTAATGCTTGCATGTTGGAGATTCTATGGAGAGAGAAAGTGGGCGCCTAGATTGGTGTGAGAACATTTATATAAGTATTTTTTCATGTATTTGTTGTAGCATAACAGATTTACAGGTACTTAGGTACTGCAAGAATGCTCTCAGATTGAATACTGAAGGAGAGAGTTGTGTAGTTGATGTATTGTATCACTTTTGCAGATTAATACAAACTTGTGCCTCTTTCCTGGTAGAGTTTTTTACCTGAAAGGGTTTTCTCCACCTAAACATTGTGTCATTGTGTGATCAATTTTCATATTTTTTGCTTCTATGTTGCATTATTTATATTTTGTTGCAATCTCCATTAAACAATACACTGTTAGAAGATCATTAAACATATTTGAATAAGATTTATGTTGAGTAGTTGTTGTCTTCATTTCTAACAAAACCAATGCATGGAAATATCAATATCCTTGTTTTCCAAAGATAATAACACACACACACACACACACACACACACATATATATATATATAACAAAACATGGGAACAAATACCTCTAGTTTTCCCTAGACCACATGGCATTGTTCAAATTCATATTTCACATAACATGAATAAACATAGTATACGATATATATCTTAATGACTACTATCATTTCTCATAACCAGTCTTTTGACTAAGTTCAATCCATCAACCTTAATAGGTTAGAATCATAAAAGATAACAAATTACCTTCGACCTCTTGGTCTACTTAAGTGTACTGATTTTCAACATAAGTTAGATTATGAACTCATATATAACATCCTTGTATATGTATCACATACACCTTTATCAACAATCATGTGGGGTTTAGTTTGAATCTCCCAATATACCCAACTTGGTATAAATCATATCAAGAATACCCACCACTAGGTTAACTTTGTCTTTTGTGCAATCAACACTAAAACAAGTTCTAATCAACATATAATATAAGGACTATAACTTTCCATCTCCTAGTATGTCTATACCCTTGAGATGGTTTACTAGTTTCAATCTTGAAACATAGTAGAAGTTAATTATGTCTCCTATCATTCTCTTTCTCAAGATAGTTTTGTTGGCAAGAGACACTATGTGGCTTCATGAGTATTGTCATTAATGGCAACAAAGTCCATCCCACACATCCGCAGGACATGGTGTGTCTTACTGAAAGTCAGATTGAAGAGTATTTTGGTCTGGTGACCAAGAACAGAGCATGCGACAAGGTCTGACAATCAGGTCCAAATCTCTCAGAGGAAGTATCTCAGCAAAGTGTAGACTTGGGGAAGTCAAGAGGTGTACCTCGACTGATACATTCCAGAGATTGAGCCTCCAGTGATGAAAGAGTGAAGAGATATGAGCACCTAAGTGTTGGGTTCTTGTTTGGCAGAGTAGACTAAGGAAGAACTAACCGGCAGAGCATCAGACCTTAATCCAGATAGATATTGATGGTAATCAAGTTTCTTAAGGGATCATTCATGATTGACTGACATGATTGATGACTTCTATAAGCATCTCTTTTGATACGCATCAATTGGTAAGCAAGGATTTAGCTGACAGACCAGAGTTTGGGAAAATATTGAGTATTCTGGATGCCGACTAGAAAGACGTTGAAATCCTTTGTGCGGATATATATACCAGATGGACTTCGATGAGAAGTAGTGTGTGGTGTGTTGTGAAGTGCGAATAAAAGTAGAGAGCAGTGTGGAAGCAATAATACAGGTTCGGTATGTGATAGGACAACAACACCAAAGAAGAGGAAGAATGAAATGCAGTATATCAGTGTACTGAGCCTAATCAGAACTGAACTTTAGGATATGTGGATGCTTCTCATCAGTTCAAGTATCTTGTTACTTTCTTTGTACCTTGTAGATAGTGAGTCTCTTATAGGCAATGAGCCTCTTGTGAGCAGTGTGCTCGGACAGTGAGCCCTAATTGGCAAGTGCCATTTTTGTACTTATATTCTTTTAACAGAGAATACAATCTTGGGTTAGTCACCCCATGGTTTTTCCCTTAACAGGGTTTTCCACATCAAAATCATTGTGTTATGTGTATTGACTTTGCTTCTACTTTCATGGTTATGGATGCTTATTTATTTTGATGCTGCACTAGTTATTAAAGAAGAATAGAAAGTTAAATTAATTAAGATAACTGATTCATCCCCCCCCTTAGTTATCAACAATTGGTATTAGAGCTAAGTTCCTCCAAACAAAGCCTAACAGCTTGAGGAAGATCTGGGAATCTCAATGGATATGTATGGTATAAGGGAACAACTTCAGTCTGCCCTAGATGATCTTGAGAAATCTCACTCCAAAGTCAATAACTTGAAGGAAAGACTCAAATAGGCTGATGATTTCATAAATGAACTAAAAGAGAAATTGAGTATCTCTATGAAAAAGAGAAAGGAACTACTTCAACAATTAGCAAGTCAAAATGAAGCCAATAATACTGATGAAGATCTAAAAGAGAGGAACAAGTTATGTGAGAAGCTATCAAAAGAGGTCATTATGGTACGACATGAAATGGAATCAGGGGTTATGAAATTCACCCAAGAAATTGAAGAGAAAAGAAAAATTGAAGATGATCTAAGACAATCTCTCAAGGAGAAGTCAGAAGACTACCACAAAATGGATAGAATAATCAGGCATCTAGAATTTAATCTTGAAGAATCTAGAGATAATGAAGAATAACTTGAGAATCATATTGACACTCTTAAAATGGATCTTCAAACAACAAAAGAATACAAAGAGAAATTCAAGATAAGCTTTGCTCAACTTGAAGTTCTTCTTGAAATCCAAAAGAGGGTAGATGACAAGCAAGGCTTGGGGTATGAGAAAGGTGAAAGCTCTGGATCTGGTCAGAAGAACTCTGGATTAGGAAATCCAAGGAACATGCCTAGAAGACCTCCGGTAAGGCAACCGAATGCTCAAAGATATCCATCCTTCAATGGATACTGCCAAAATTGCAATAACTTTGGTCACAAAGCAAATCAGTGTAGAAGAAGAATGAATCAGATTAATTCATCCTTCTTCAAATAGTATTTTAATTGCAAAAGGTATGGTCACAAATCTCATGAGTGTAGAAATATGCAAATGAACAATTCATTCAATGGTAGATGCTTTGCATGCAATAGAATGGGACATATGGCTAATCAGTGTAGATCAAAAAGATATCAATCAAATATGCAAAGAAATGTTATTTGCTACAATTGCAATAGATCCGGTCATATTGCCAAATTATGCAGAAATAAGAATCAAGACAAAAAGGGTCCGGTGCATCATAATCAAAACCAAGACAAAGGAAAAGGAAAAGTGAATGTGGATGAAATTCAAAGGGAGATGAATAAGATTTGGGTGAAAAGGAGTATAGAAAATGTTGAGGATGGATCCATACCAAAATCTGGTGCTGATATTCCTTCCGAAAACTAAATAGATGAGCTCTGGTTCAGAGGGAGTCACAAAAGAAAACAAGTTCCCCCAGCCAATCAATTGGTGCTTGAAATTGGCACATGGATAGTTGCGGATTAAAGGGTTCTTAGAAAACATCTAAATAATCCTTAGTGAATGTAAGATTCACAAGAAATTTAGAAGAGGTTAATCTTCAAGATTGATCCAGTTTAACAGTCATCCGATAAGAACAGGATTTTCACAGTCAGATCCGGTATGATTCAAATTTGAGGTATCTTGATCTGTGGATAAATGGAATGATTAGAGAAAGGTAGATAGATTGCTAATAATCACTCAGAATAAATCTAAGTGCATCTCAGTGATCCAAAAAAATCTCTCAGGACAAGGAGAACAAAGCAACTGGGACAACTTAAGTTGTGTATTTATTACAATGTGAAATTAGGGTTCGCGCAGAAATATAAGGGTTCTCTTGTTCATCATTTGCACATTTGCATTCAAGAAGAAGAAAAGAAGGAGCTCTGAAGCAAATTGCCTCAAAACTTCTCAAAGATCAACATCAGAAGTTGATTCAACCAGCAATCTTATCCAGCTCATATCGTAAACCCTAGAAGCGTAAAAAGGTATTTTCACTCTTGAAAATCTCTCACTGAATCTTTTGAAAGATGGCTACTTTGAATGTTGTCAAAATCACTGATAGGCCATGCCCTAAATTCAAAAAACACCCCTACAAATCTCTGGAAATTGATGCCTTAGGCGCATTCTCCAGCATTCCACATGGGGTTTTGCATGTAGAAGATATTATGGTTTACATACATGCAAACATTGAAGAATTTGGGGAATCCAAGCTGATGGATATCTACCACAAGGAACTAATAGATGAATCACTTGAACTTAAACCCCAATACAAGGCCATTCGGGATAAGCATTTCAGACAGTGGATCCATTTCCCCTATTTTGCAGAAGATGAGTGGGTCTGGTATGTTTTGAGCAGAGTGCATGACAACTTCATGTGGTTGAATAGATCATTTAAGATCACAAAAGATGCTATTAGGGTGGTAACTGGTTTGCACTCATCTGGAGGGTTACCTGTTCTCAAATCGGTCAAAAACCAAACTGTGAGTGAGGCTACTGGATCAAAATTTGACAAGAGAGCAATGACAATAGAAGATATCACTGATCCAGATATCAAGTTTGCCTCCATGATAATTGGTTATAAGATATATCACTCCAACAGGGAAAATTTAGTACCCAGAACTACAATTTACACTACTTATCAGATGCTAAGAGAAAATGCTGACTATTATCTTTGTGAGCTTCTCCTGAACCAACTGTTAGAGAATTTGCAGAAAATAAAGAAAGATAAAAAGAATTCATTCAAGTATGGTGGCTTGCTACTTTGCCTATTCTTTTACTTTATGAATGAGCTTCCCGGATCTAGTGGTTGGGTATGGCAAAATGACAGACCATTAGCCATACAAATCAGAGATTATTTACATGGAATTGGTGATGCCAAGGCACATAATACCACACTCTGGGGCTACTTCAAGAACTTTCAGAGTATGATGCAATCCAGAGAGAGAATCCCCCAATCTCTAGTTGAAAAGTATAAGGATACAGTGTGCTTTATGGTAGAAATTGATCAATGCCTAATGGAGGCAGTGGAGCCAAGGATAGTCTGAATCATGCCAATGGGGTATGAAGTTGATGAGAAAATTCTAGAGCTGCATATTCAACACCTACTGAGTCAGCCCAAGGACCTTTAGGCAGAAAGGTTTGGAACCTTTGAAGAGTTGAGTGTGAAGATTCATGTAGAGCTAAGACAACTAGAGATGAAAAGAAAAGTGAGAAAAGAATTAGAGGATGTTGCCAAAAGGTATGGCATTTCAAAAAAGCACTTGATGCAAATAGAGAAAAAATAGAAAAGGTAGAGAAAGAGAAACAAGATGTAGAAAAGGAAAGTGATCCAGTGCAAGCCCCTTCCTGGACCAGATCCTCCAAGAGCTCTGCACCTGCCACCTCTAAGAGCCAAAAGACATCAAAATCGGAAGCCCAGACATTTGGAAAGGGAGAGAAGAGAACAAAGAAAAAGGCAACAAGATTCTATACAAGTCAGAAGGATGATGAAGAAACTGAAACTGATGAAGAAGTCAAGAAAATGAAGAAGAAGAAGAAAACATCTGGTGAACCCTCTACCGGTTAAGGCAAGGAAGAAAAGGCAGAAGAATTTGTTGAAAAGCCTACTCTCTGCATTGATGATATCATCAAATCAGTCACTGTGGATGGGAACTTGAAACCAATGACTGAATCTTATGATGATTATAGTGAAGCTGATCAAAAGACCTACAAGAAGCTACAGTCAGGTATATAAACATCTATAACAAAGCATTCATTGAAATTATATCTCTGATTCCCAAAAGTTTAGAAAAGGAACTTGAAATAAGAAAGAACAATGCCATGGCAAAAGACTTAGAAATTCAGGAGCAGATTGCTATCCAACTCTATCCTTCCATCACTCATCAACAAAGGAACATGATCTTCAAGGATTGCAAGGATGAGTTTCGGAGCAAAGCCATAATGAATAAGCTTATGCTCGGAGAGACTAATCAGGTGGCTAAAGAAACAGAAGATATCCTCCAGAATGCTTTTAAAAGATTCAATCTTCCTATTATAGAGGACTTAGCTGATGAACCCTTTGCCATGGATGACAAAGAATAATCTACTGAGACAGTTGCAGAAGAGACAAAGGAGACAAGTAAAGAGAAAGCTAAGGACTTAGATTCCTCTATTCCAGAAGAGGAAGTTCATGGAGAAGTAGACACCTCTCTTCTGGATCCCCCTGCAGACTTTGGAATTGAAGGAAAAGAAAGAAAAGAAGAGAGCATAAATCAAGGAGAAGAAGTGAAGGGAAGATAAGAAGGTCAAACAGAGAAGACCACAAGTGACAGTGCTAAGGTTGCAGAAGGGAAGAAAACTGTGTCTCCAGCAAGAGACACTACAGAAGCAGTCAAAGACTTCTTGACAAAAGAAATGATGGAATTAGATGAACCAAAGCTACTTCAAGGACCATTCAATTTTGATTCCCTTTCTCCAGTCCAGACAATGAAGGTAGCATCTTTTGCTCAAGCCAAAGCAAAAGAAAAGATCCTAAAGTCTCACATGGAAGACTGTGAGCTAATAGAGATTGCATCCGGTGTGCTAGAGAAAATCATGCCATCCTTCCAAAAGGTTCCTTCAGCCTCCACATCCGGTAATCTAAAGTCTCTTGTTAATTCTGTTAATACATATTTTGACTTCTTAGAGAAAGAAGCAGAAGACAAAGTCTGGAAAGAATTTTTGGGTAAGAGATTCTCTGAAGTACAAGGGCTAATAATAAATGATAGGAGAACTATGGATATTGGGATAAAGAGCTTAGAAAATGCTCTTGAAGATGGCGGAGAGATATATAAATTTTTCTTATCCTTGTCTAAAGTGATAAAGGATATTGAGAATAAAGTGAAAGAGCAAGAGGATAAACTGTCAAGTGTATCTCAAAATTTTGATCCTCTCACCACATCCATAAAAAACCAAGAATGTTAGACTATTGCCATTCTAAATGAATTAAAGAAACTTGAAAAGGAAATGAAGAATATAATAAGTAGGATGGGTGAATTTAGAGGGATAATTATCCCTAAGTTAGAGGCCATGCATGAGGCCCTAACTGATGCTCAGACCACAACCCAGACCAGTGATCTGATAGATCTAAAGAGGGCAGAAGCTTTTGCATTCCTGTTGAGTGGTCACATCTCAATTTTGGATAAGATGAAGCAGAGTTGGGCAACATAATTTGTCCAGTTGAAAACAACTTTTGCAGATATAATTCAATATATGTAAGTATGTTATGTATATATATTTATGTGGCCAAGTATAGATTGTTTTTGGAAATTTTGGTATACGGACCCTACACTTTGCCATTGATGTCAAAGGAGGAGTGAGGAGCAGTGAAAAATGTGGAATTTAGCTAAGGGGGAGCTCTAAAAAAGTGTACATTAGAATAGAGCATCAGCCAAGGGGGAGTATAGTGTGACACTTAGTCATTTTTCACTAAGTGTTGCCATCAATGACAAAGGGGGAGATTGTTGGCAAGAGACACTATGTGGCTTCATGAGTATTGTCATCGATGGCAACAAAGTCCATCCCACACATCCACAGGACATGGTGTGTCTATACCAGAAGTCAGATTGAAGAGTATTTTGGTCCGGTGACCAAGAACAGAGCATGCAGCAAGGTCTGACAATCAGGTCCAGATCTCTCAGAGGAAGTATCTCAGCAAAGTACAGAATTGAGGAAGTCAAGAGGTGTACCTTAACTGATACATTCTAGAGATTGAGCCTCCGGTGATGAAAGAGTGAAGAGATATGAGCACCTAAGTGTTGGGTTCCTGTTTGGCAGAGTAGACTAAGGAAGAACTGACCGACAGAGCATCAGACCTTAATCCAGATGAGATATTGATGGTAATCAAGTTTCTTAAGGGATCATTCATGATTGGTCGACATGATTGATGACTTCTATAAGCATCTCTTTGATACACATCACTTGGTAAGCAAGGATTCAGCCGACAGACCAGAGTTTGGAAAAATATTGAGTATTCCAGATGTCGACTAGAAAGATGTTGAAATCCTTTGTACAGATATATATACCAGATGGATTTTGATGAGAAGTAGTGTGTGGTGTGTTGTGAAGTGCAAAAAAAAGCAGAGAGCGGTGTGGAATCAGTAATACAGGTCCGGTATGTGACAGGACAACAGTACCAAAGAAGAGGAAGAATGAAGTGCAGTAGATCAGTGTACTGAGCCTAACCGGAACTAAACCTTAGCATATGTGGATGCTTCTCATCAGTTAAAATATCTTGTTACTTTCTTTGTACCTTGTAGATAGTAAGTCTCTTGTAGGCAGTGAGCCTCTTGTGAGCAGTGTGCTCAGGCAGTGAGCCCTAATTGGCAAGTGCCATTTTTGTACTTCTATTCTTTTAACAGAGAATACAATCTTGGGTTAGTCACCCCGTGGTTTTTCCCTTAACAAGGTTTTCCACGTCAAAATCATTGTGTTATGTGTATTGACTTTGTTTCTGCTTTCATGGTTATGGATGCTTATTTGTTTTGATGTTGCACTAGTTATTAAAGAATAAAAAGTTAAATTAATTAAGATAACTGATTCACCCCCCCTCTCAGTTATCAACAAGTTTTACTTAAGCAGTAATTTCTAATCAAAGGATATCTAGGTTTCCACTTTCTTGGTTCACCTAATCCCCTAGATTTATATTACAATACGACAAGAAGAATTGTATTTCTCATAAGGAAATCTAAATCTATGTCACCAAATAGTCATTTCAATATCGTAATGACATTATCTCACCAAAGTCTCTATTCAGAAAGATAGTAAATATTTACTTCCAAAAGCAAAAATACATCTATGGATCTATCAAGGATGTTTACTTACGACTTAATCAATCCTTGATAAGTTTAAGTCTACAATAAAATTATTGACCTCCTAGGTCTTCTCTAGTCCACTAACTTACGCTAAAGAAGATATAATAACTAAGTCTAACCTCCTTGGGTTTTCATGATAATATTTATCACTGTTGTTGAATAAGCAAGTGATATTATATCCCTCTTCAAGTTATTCTTAATGATAACAATATCATTCTAACATAAATGAATATATCAATACCAAAATCTTTTGATTTCAAGGCATAAAGCTTATACCTTTATCTCCTTTACGTATATATAACATGAGGTTCTATCCTCTATTTAAATTCATGATAATACTACCATTATAAGCTCTCTTGAACAAATTCAATCTTTCAAAATTGAAAGGGTTTCTAGTCAAGAATAATAAAATATCATTTCCGAACTAATGGTCTCTTTTCATAAATCAAGTCTAGGTATAAAAAGGTTAAAGACTTAACCATATCGACCTTATATAATAGAATTGGATGGTCTAGTTGAAGAAAGCATATATGTCAATATATGCAATCATATATAACTTAAGGTATTTCAATGATCTCAAAATCATTCCTTTACACTTTAGAATAAGTGAAAACCTTTCATGAAGTCAAGGATTAAAAACAATACAACTTAATGAGTTAACGAAACACCTATATTAGAACTTCCTAGTCTTAACTACTAAGTCTTGATGCAATAATCTTGAGAGACTCAATATTACATGTCTTCTTAACCAAAGGTTCACTATTTAAAATCAATAGTTTATTTATTGAATTCCTTAGCCTTCCTGCTTGTCTCAACTAATGACCATTTGGTCGGCACAAGTTTACCACCGGAGATCCATGGAGATCTCAACCTTAAAGGCATTGAAGAGACACATAGTATCTACCAGAAAATACAGAGTTTAAGGGTTATTCGACCCAATAATCTCACTGCAATATTCTAAACTTTCAGCCTTAGACAAAAACTTTCCAAGTTAATAGTCTTAAAAAAACAACACACAATGATTACTAAGCACATCGGCTTCTCTTAACAGTGGTGTGCTAAGCCTTAACGAATTCTCCAACAGTGATTTTTTTAGTGGCTAATATTCGCCAATTGGCTAATAGTTGAAATTGGGGATTCAAAATTTGGCTAATAGTACAAGCTATAAGGTGACTTGAATCGCCACATTTTTACAAAATTTTATTTTAGTCTTAGTTAAATCGCCAGAATATTTATTCTATTAAAATTTTAAACTCAAAAATTTACCACAATATTCGATACTTAATTAGATCAGATTCTCCTAAATTTTATAAGTTTTAGTAGAAAATAAAATTAATTTGCTAGTAATATTATATAATTATTGGTTACTTTAGGGTCATATCACCAATTTTTAATCACCATCATTGATTTTATTTATAATCTAACAACTACGGTTGTATTCCATGGGTTAAAATGTACCCATGGAGCTCTAATGCCCATCAAACCTGAAATTGTATTTGTGCCATTGATCTCAATTTATAATCTAATGGCTAGGCTTAAATTTCATGGGCCAAAATGTACCCACGGAGCTCTAATGCCCATGTGGCCCAAAATTACATTTGGGTCTTTGATCTCCATTAAGATCAATGCCCCAAATGCACTTTTGGGCCCCATGGGTATTGGAGCTCTGTAGGTACATTTTGGTCCATGGAATAGAACCCAAACCATTAAATTATAAATAAAATCAATGATGGTTAAAAATAATTTAAGGCCAATTTAAAATATTCAATGTTTAATTTAACATATTAAGGAATTATAGACATGAGCACTACACCTTAAACTAGTCAATCATTGCCACCTTCAGGCCTTTACTTTTCCATAGGAATTTAATTTGTTTGTTATGAAGGATTCACCATCGTAATTAATGCATTTTCCTATTTTTTTTTCAAGATTCGCCAAGATTTTCTACAAATTTCTAGTGATTTAAAAAATTTGCCAATAAAATTAAATATTTCTTTAAAAAAAAGGAAAGATTCAACAATAGAAATTAATTTTTTTTCCAAAAAAATGAAAGATTCACCAGGATTTTATATCATTTTTCAGGAGGGGTTTCTTAAAGTTATCATTGTTCTCCAATTTAGTGCTACTCTATGTTTTATCAATTGAATCTATTCATAAGAATATATACTCAAATTATAACATTTTTAAAAAGAAAAGGAACCTGACATGTCCATGTTCTTGGAGCTCTACTAACTTTCCATAGACTGGATGTGTCCAAAGAGATTGCCTTTTGTGGCATTGCCCTTCTTTGTATCCCTTGTCAACACTCTCTGAACAAAAGATTCAACGAAGCATGCACATTGGCGGGGTCTTTGCCCATCAATTGAGGTATCCTCAAAGTGTATATTTATGGAAGCATGTATTCTATCTATATGACAAGAATTTGTTAGAGGTAAAACATCTAAAATGGATCTCTGTAAGAAAGATAGTAGAGCCTCCCAACGAACTTGACTCTAAAAACCTCACTACTCTTTTCTTCAGCCCGAGAACTAGGCAGCATTAGTGCCTAACCACCTATTTTATCACATGCAAACCGGATTAGCATAGTTGGTCTATTGCTATGCCACCTTTATCATGGACTTGCATCCAAAAGTGGTTCAAGGAATACACCGATAGGAACAACCGATGAGTTTAGAAACTTAACCAGTGTGGATCAAATTCCTGAGCACTATATGCTCCCTCATAAAAGCCTATTGGCTCTCTATATTATGCCACAATTTTTTGTATAACTTAAAATAGCCTTTGCATGAGTAACCCTCATACTCAACACCCTCAGTTCTCTACTTTCTATGCCTTACCTATCATTGTAACCGTTCTTGCTATTCCTGACATCTCCACCAGGCCACAGAAACATAGTCAAAGTCTTTTCCTTAAAATGAGCTTTGCTAGAATGCAAGCAGTGGAGCAATTGGTCTTTTAGACCACTCTCCCATAATCCTCCTTTTTCTCCTATTAGATAAGGAGTCAAGTTTCCACTACGTAGAGAGTGGCTTGCTAAAAACAAAGATCTCTTTCATGTATTCCTTAAAAACCAAATACATTGAAAAAGTTTAAACTTTTTAAACTATAATGCATAGATAAATCTATTTAAAAAGAAACCTCATAATATCTATTTATGCAACATATACTCTAGTTGCCATAACACTTGGCGTGATATGAGATTAGGTTCGAGGTGTTCTCCCCTTCTCTATCTCATTTAAACATCAAAATAGACAAACATATCATGCTATGATCCCCATCGGGAATTCAAATAATAAGTTTAACTATTATCAACTATTTCTTGTTGATGGTCACATACTGAATTAACTTAGTTTTAAACAAAATCTAAGTTTAATGGACCTTGTCGAGAAATCGACAACTACCGAGTCAAAATCAAAACTAAAGACCAAAAAGAGCAATTACGACTTACCAAGTTTGACAAAGGTTCGCTAGATAATAAACACAAGACTTAGATGGCAATAACCCATCCTTTCCAATCTCTATCCACTTCTCTTGGATGATGCTCTCCCTCCCTTTCTCGGAGGTTGGTAATCTATTCCTTGGTTACAACTCACAGTCACCAAATTATGATCATTGTATCATTAGTAAATCCTTAAACATCATAAATAGATAATCTCAATAACATATAATCACATTTTAAATTCTATGCATTTAATCATAACTCATGAAATCATTGATTTTTCTTGATATTTGTCTAAACATAAAAACATTCATCCATGCAAGTTTATCCACTAATTAAATAAAAGTAAAAAGTAAAGTATAGTCAAAATTTGGGGTGTGACACAATGGATACTTCAATACCTTTGAATCCTCATGACATCAATGACAATAAGTAACAATCTCTTCATTCTTCCTTTGACATCAATGACAATATCTTTGACAATCTAGTCCATATATCTTAGACAACAAATCCAACAATCTCCTAACTGTCTCTTTGACATCATTGACAATATTTCCAACAGCCATGTAGTAAACTCCTATATGTGAATTGTGAAATTTTAGTTCGCCATTATTACATCAAATACTATGAAGTTTTAAGATTGATTTTATTGTTATATTCCACTTAATGGTTTTTAATTGGCTTTCAAAAGGTTTTGAACAAGGATGACATTGATTTTACATTCATAGCATGAGGCTTTGAGCATCTATTTTTAAGAACACTAAAATGTTTATCATCAAATGCTATGAAATTATAAGATTGATTTATTGTTTTTATTATATAGGTAAAATGGGTTTTGAAGGGGCATCGAAACCATTTACAACCAAAAGAGATACAACAAAATTGTATAAAACCACCAGCTAACTAAGAGAAAAATGTACACCAAAGGCGAACCTAAACCACCCACTAAATAGAACAAAGAAACAAACAAAAACAAATAAACTATTCGGACCTTATAACTTCTTTAGGATTTCAGCAACCTCTAACTCCTATTGGTAGAAACTTTTGTGCAACTACACAAGGTCTTGAAAGTCTTTTTTTCTCCTCACAAGTTTTCTTTTTGCTACTCCAAGTCCTAGCACTTGGGCCCGCTTTGACATTCTTTCCCTCCACACATATGACTTCAAGTCCTTCCATCATTTCCTTGAGTTTTTCTAAGGATCTTGACCCCTATTGCACTATTTTGAAATGGTACATTTGCTGACTTGAATTATCTTATTCAGATTTTCCTTTATTCAAACAACTCCTCTAGAGTAACAAATCTATTATTGTGATGTTCTTTCCAATTTTCCATCTTAGCAATCATAGTGTTACTATTGTCTTTTAGTTCATTAAACTCTTGGTCCAACTTATTGACCTTGGGTAGAGCATCCCAATTCTAAAAGATCCTAGCATCGTCCTCCCTATTCACCTGAGTTTGGCCCCCAAACTTCTTTTCCATTAGAGATAACTTCATGTTCAACCTATTGATCTCTAAAAAAAATTTGGTTCGGGTACTTGTTGAAGATTGATTTTATTGTTATATTCTACTTGATAGTTTTTAATTTGGCTTTCAGAAAGTTTTAAACAAGGGTGATATTTTTTACATTCATAGTTTGAGGCCTTGACCCTTAGATTTTTAAGAATACTAAAATGTTTTAAAATTAGCAATTTCTAATTTGCAAATAACAATAACCTTTGTTGTATTTTTTCTAAGATATGGGTTCACTCCCATGTTTGGGAAAGGACTCAAACTACACCAAAACCCTTATTATAAATACCCTAATACTCATTTTTATTAGATATCTTACTTATTTTAGTGATATTTTTAATATCTTTCTTTACTTTACCTATCATTAATAAATTAGAATAAATCTTGACTATAATTTAACATTTAATAATTAAAATATTAAAAGGGAAAATACCATCTCAATTAAATATTTTTTGATGGAGGAACATAATTCATTTTCTTAAAATATCATGTAGAATATATTCATAATAAACTTAATACAAATTCATAAATATTTCTAGTAATTTGTTTGTATGCTTACTATATCAACCTTAACCATAAGAAATAAATATAATTTAACATTAATTTTTGTGTTAGCACATATTTCAATGTTATGAATTATAATTTAATTTTAACACTTACACTCATATTTTAAAAAATGTCTAAATTATTTATTTAAGACTTGATATTTCAAAACACATCCTATTATCATTATAATGCCTTATTATCTTTTCTTTAAAAATATTTAAGATTTAACACATCATTCTTTTTAATATTTTTGTATACATAAAATATTCCAAACAACTAAGGCTAATAAAGTTATTGCGTCATGAAATACATAAATACTATTTGTATTCATAATGGTGAAATTAGTACACCCATTCATTTCCCATTTAGTGTTGTACCAACCTTGATGGTAGCATTCTTTTAATTAATGACATATTGATAAGTGGTAGTATTGTGTTAAGCTTGGCTCATAGCCTGATTTCTATCCACATCTATTTTGCCCTATTTGTACCATTTTCTATACATTTGCCATTTACTCACCTTTATTGTGCCCTCATTTGTACCTACTTCCACACATATCCTCTCACCTCAAAATTATCATTTTATCCTAGGTTTCACTTTCAAGTGGATCAAGATTGACCTAGCATGCAAGAATGAACCTAACGTCTAAATTATTAAATTCAAATTTCAACTTTCCAACCCCTTTCCACTAGTTTTTATAAAATCAACTTTTTTGATTATGGGTAAAAGAGGGGTTTTTGAAAGGGTCCCAACCATTTTACATCACAAGACCAAAAATGGAGTAAAACAACTTTGCTTTAGCAAAGCTATAGAAAAACTACAACCTAGAAACAACAACAACAACAGTAAAACAACATACTACAATGCTAGAGATAACCAGAAACTAGAGAAGAAACAAAAGGACTAAACAAACTAGAGACCATTCAAGGTGATGGTGGCCTCCCACTCTTCTTGCAAGGCCTGTAGATGGGAACTAATATCATTGATGCTCATAGTAACTACAACCCTCTTTCATCCCTTGGTGTGAGTTGAAGGACCCTTAGAAGACTACTGCCTTTGGAAGTTTTCAACTTTTTCATTGAAGGACTTTATATTGTTTAGGGAATTTGTTATCATGGCCTTGTTGAAGTTAATTATTTCTACATATTTCCTTTAATCTCCTCAATATCCTTCTCCAACTTTCCCAGTCCCTCTTTTGTAAGGGTCAACTATTCCTTCATATGAAGGAACTCCTCTCTATTGTTCCATTCTTCATAGAGTCTGCTCTAAATCCTATTCTTGTTAAGATCAATGAAGAACCAATTTAAAATCTTGTTGTCATCGCCTAGTTCCTTATGGAGGTAATTGGTTTTGTATGTCAATGTGTTGATAGCATACATAACATCGTGAAGAGTTGAATATGGGAAATGGGTAGAGTTTGTCCAGTTAGAGCACCCTAAGCATAATCCTTCTTGAACCTCTGGTATTCTATTTTCCACATTTATATCTTCTGATTCAAACATCCTCTTTTTTCCTTTTGCCTCATTAATGACAACTTCCACGTCCACTCCCCTGCCGTAATTGGTATCCACCTGGGGGTTACCCCTAGCCTTATTTGATCCATGGACCCAAGAGTCATCCCCTCCATCCTCAAAATCATCTTTACCACAATCAAGGTTGAAAGACGCAATAGGGCTTTCAAAAGAGAGGGTCACACAATCAGGGGAGGGAATAGAGGGGGCAAGAGAAGGGGATAAGACCTTTCTTTTTGGGTTTTTTTTTTTTTTTTTTTGGGGGGGGGGGGGGGGGGGGCTCTTCCAAAATGGGTAGTTATCGAGGGCTTAGGTTTTAGATTCAAAGCATGTTTAAAAAGTAATAAAATCAAAGATTGATGCAACAAAAGACTTCCTCTAATCCTTTTATCTTCCAACACAAAGTATTCTAATGAGGAAAGAAGGAAAAGCAAGAAGTAAACCTTCCTTTTATACCAAAAATAACTAAAGAGGGCAAAATGCTAGGTATAAATAGCATTGTACCTAACTTCTAGTATAATGTATCACATGATTTGGAGTGATACCTCGGGCTAGGGCCCAGGAAGGGAAACCCTAGCATACCCGAGTGATCCGACAATAGTGTGTCCCACGTTTTGGCCAAAGTGGGACATTGAAATCAGTATTTTTAACCAAATTTTCATTTTTTATCACCTATAGCAACTAAATAGTTAAGAATTTGAAGATGATGTGAACTAGTGATTTTTGAGATTTTGAGTGTAGATTCTAAATATATATTTTTTATTTTAAAAAATAATTTGTGAAAATTTTTACGTAATTTTTAATAACTTGTTTTTAATAGTTAACAATATTTTTAAAAAGTGACATTTATTCCATAGCACGTAGCTTTTTTTACAAAATGGATAAATTATAAATTTTTAAACATTGATTCGTAACACCAATATCTAGTGTGCACATATTTTTTCATAATTTTTTGTTGCATATTTTATTTATTATTAATTTTGATGTGATATTAATTATAATTTAGACATAGTTTTATTCCATAATGCATATTTTTTTCTATATATATCCAAATTAACTCTTTTTTTTGTTGAAATAAGGACATCAATACCTAGTGTATAGATTTTTAAAAGATTTTTTTCTCTATTTTTTTCCATGTGTGTGGAACAGACCTTGATGTTTGGTGAAAAACCTATGTTCACTAGAAAATAAAAAATAAATAATAATTAAATTAAAAATATATTCAAAATTATACTTTTTAGAAATTTTATTCGAAGGGTTATGATCCTATAAAATCTCATGCCCCAATGACTTAGTTTGATGGTCTAACCCATGCTTTGAAACATAAATTTCTGTAGAGAAACAAGTGATAAGGACAATGGCATCTCAAAGACCTTCATTCAAAGGTACCTTCAATCAAAGGTTTTGAATGTGAAAAATTAAAATAAATAAAAAGGGACCTTTGGATGAAGGTCACCACATTCATTCTAAGGTCAAAGTGCCTTCATTCAAAGGTGTTTTTTAGTTTTTGGTGCTTTGGGCTCATTTTTTGCCCTATCCCACAAGTGGGACACACTGTTGTGGATTCACCCACCTAGGCTGGCCTCTGTTGACAATTTCATCTTCTCTAAGAAACCTCTTGACAACCTCCTCCTCATTGCATCTATATTTGAACATTTTCTTCCCATCAATTGATAAATTGGTAACCATGGCCAGAAGTTCCTCCAATATGTGAAGTTCAACACCCCTGAAATTCACCATCCTAGAATTCTAGTTTTCAATGAATTCCCCTAACAACGTGTTGTCAAAGACATTTAGAACTTCCATGTGGGGCGTAAACCTCCCTTCTAGAGAATTCTCTATATTTTCTTATTTTTCTTCACCAAATCATAGGTTAGTCATTCAATCCTATTTTGGTCTCCTCCCATTTTGGCCCTCTTCTGCTCAATCTCTCCCTCTTGCAACTGTCTTTTAGTTCTTTATCAAAACTCTCTCCACCAAATGCAAGTGAAGAAATAATAGACTTCTTGAAATATGATAGGAATCCTCTCGAATATTTCATTGTATTCACCATGCATGCTAATAATACAAATCATCATTAATAGGGATGGTAAGGACATCCTATTGTCATGAGGGATCAACCAAGCCATGTGTAATTATCTCCACCTCAAATGGGAAGAAATCATTTTGAGACCATCTATGTGACCCTTTAATCATGACCCCTTCATTTACAAATCAATCTGCTAGCCTATTATATTCTCTATAAACATATCAGATTTCCACATGTAAGTCTTGAAATGAGGGTGAGGGAGTCATTGATGAGATTATTAATGGACCAGTTAGGAATATAGTTTGAAGATATTTGATGATATTTAAAGAGTCCCCTCCACCTCCAAAGAACTAATTCCAAGGTCAAGGTCCATAGAGAGTCCCCAATAAGAAGTTGAAGCTTCAAAAAAAGGCTATACTAGACTCCTAAGTTAATGGAAAAAGCACCGAGGATCTTGTCAGAACAATCTCTAATAACCTCACCACCCTCAGCTAGTCCTATGTTTCCATTAAAGGCCTTGTCAAATTTGATCTTGAATTAAAGAGGTTTATGATTTAACTAGTGAGAGAGATGGTGAGGGAGAGGGAAGGAGATGGAAGGGAAACAAGAAGATGCCATTTAAGGACAATCAAGGATTAAAAGGGTGGGACATGAAGCTTTGAGGGTAGGAGAGGTGTGATGGATAGGGTTGAGAGGAATTTTTCCTTTATAAAAGAAAATGAGGACAAATCCACTCAATGAACATGAGAAGAGGAACCCCTGAAGACTATTATTTCTTTCAATTTGTTATGAATCAACCTGGCACATGTTTGTGTGACATGTTACTATATCATGGTTAAATACATTCAATGTGCACTTAATTACATAAGAGGAGAAAAATTTAAGACATCAAGGAGAATCAGAGCACACTTCAATTTTTAAAGGAAATAAAGAACCAGATCAACATCTTCCATAGGTCATCTGCATGTTGATGAATGTTATCTTCAATATCACTCATTGTTATTAATCTAATGCCAAGGGGTTGACCTAGGATAACACCTCACATATTGAGTTGGCAATCTCCCCAATAGTGTCCCTAGACACCACCTTAACAAATTTAAACAACAAGAAAATGAAGGCAAACAACTTTTTAGGCACATAGTATGTCAATTCAATCCTATGCAACATAGTTCAATTCTATGTAGTATATCAAATTTTTGGAAATCAAGAGTGACCCCATAATGCTTGGTATTGACTTTGATTATTTTCCATGTCATTTCAAGTTTTGATATGGACATCAGATAGAGGTCATTAATTTTTTAACAATGGTGAACTAATTTTACACGGCGTCAACATTATCCTTCCATCATTGATTCTAGAGCTAAGTACCCCTAATTGCTTATTTAATTATTGCTTTTATTTTAGTTCAATTATCAATCCCAACTATTAATCTATGTTAATTATGTTCTTCTTTATTGCATTTATTTATTTACCCTAGATTTATTTATGTTGTCTAATTCATTCCATTACAAAATTTGTGAACCTGATCTGTCCTACACACCCTAGGTTTTTGCCTTAGGGCTTTACCTTCTAAATTAGTTTTTTTTCATATCTAATTTTTCTGTGTTATATCTTATTTTCATATTCATGTAGGGTATTGATTTCCCTCTCTTATGGTGCTCTCTCATCCCCTTTGATTTTGTAATTTTGTGATTCACTGTGTGACCTTAATTTTTCCCACCTACCCACATTTAGGGTTTCATTTTCATATTTGGTTCCCATCTAATTTTCTAGTTTTACAAAATTTGAGAGTGATTTACATTAATATTTATATTTCTCTCCCAAATTATTTTTTTATGCCATGAGCTACTCATAATCTTGATTTTCATTTGCAAAGGAGTACTCATTTAACCCTAACATGGCTACTCAATTAAATGATAATGAGACTAGGGTATTTCATTGACATCTTCCTCCTATTCATCAATTGGATCCTAGAAAAGTACTCCCTAAGTATTATAATGAACAAACATTTTGTCATTACCATAGAGTCAAGGGAAATTATACTCAATCTTGCATGATTTTGAAGTACAAGATACAAGATCTTATTGACAATAACAGGATTCATATTGAAGGTTTCAATGATAATGTCAATCATTTGGTTGCACCTCCAAATGAAAACACAAATTTATACATCTATTCTCTAGCCATGCCAACAATGTGGAGACGTGAGATTTAGTTGCTATTGATTGTGATACTTTAGATGATCATTATGTTGATTCATAGACTATATTACATACGAATGCTTTTGTAAGAACAATGCAATCTCAAGATACATCTTCTTTCTCATGTGGCACTTTGTTCAATCACTTTTTTATATGAGGAGATCCAAAAATAATCATTGTGGTTTATTAAATGTCATAGGTGAAATACAAGATAACATCATTGGTGAAATCCTTATAGATGCTACAAATCAATACAACTTATGTATTGAGGAGTTTTTAGTTTCTAAAAATTTGAGGCAAAATTATTATTCTCACTCAGGAGTATCCTTAAAAATAACTAATAGATTATTGATTCACACTTTGGGTGTGTTATTCTACCTCTTTAGGTTATACCTAAGGAATTACAAATATTAGCTCATGTCATTCTTATTTTTGATTGATTTTTATAGTACTTGGTAGACCTTATTTAGAACACTTGGGAGTGGTATCTTCAGTTGTGCATCAATGTGTAAAATGTGTTCATGAAGGTAGAGTTTTAAATATTACATGAGATTTATATGAGCCTCTTGTTGAATTGAGCCATTTTACTTAGAATCCTTACATTCCCACTCCTATGGAACCTACATATGAAGCTGAAAAGACCTCTAAGAGGTATATCAAAACCAAGTAAAAGTGCAAAAGGAAAAGAAAAAAATAAAAGATGGTAAAATATCAAGTGAAGCATACTTCATCATTTATTCCAACTAATAAGGATAAAGATATAATATTGCAAAAACTAGTGTTTCATGCCAATAAGACTATTGCATGGATTCTAAAGAACAATGTTGTCATGCAACAAATATTTTTTTTATACATAAGAACTTCCAAAGATACAACAAAAGTGGATAAAGAAAGATGCACCTAAAGTCCCACCTATTGACGGTGTGTTTGTAAAGAGTATAAAATCATATCAAGATGAAACATATGTGCCTGAAAAATAAGTTTTGTGATGGAAGAGGAGGAATATGATGAAACCTAAGAAGATGACCTCTTAGAGGTGGATCTTGCCAACTATTTTCAATGATACATTGAACACTCTTATACATAGATACCTATATTTTTCATTTTCACTTGATCTTTTGCACATGTTCCTACATTTTAGTCTTTTGATTATGCCTTGTTTGTTGAGTTTTTCTGATTCTAATTTCACCTTCTTTATTGTTATTTATGGTTTCATTTCCCACTTGAGGTGCATCTTCCTTATTTTCATGTTCAACACCTATACTTCCTAATGTGTCATGTTAGTTTTTTACACTTACTCATGTTCCTTGACTGCTTCTACGTATTTTTAGTTTAAATTTTTGTGACATGTTCCCACTTTGGGTGTTCATTTGTTGCTTCTTTACACATGTTTTCATTATCTATGCTACATACTTGTGATGTCTACTAGATTCCAAGACTACTACAATTTTTATGTTTTTCTTTATCATGGACTACATCTACTTATCTCATTCTTATCATCTCTATCTACTTATGACTCCATAATTATCACTTATTCTTATGATATCTATCACACATTTTCTTGTGATCACATGTTCAAGACCCTTGTCAAGACTTACCGTTTACAAAGTATTGACTTATATTATCTTTATATTGCATTTAGGGCCATTTTCATTTTATGTTTTTGCCCATGTCAAGGAAATCATATTTACATGTGCTTTCATGCTTATATCTTACTTATTTGTGCTTACACATTTATCTATTAACTTCATTACATCCTTCAAATGCTTACATGATCCTTATCTAGTCTTTAGGGCCATCTTTCCTTTACGATTTGCCTATATTGGGGGCAAATTTATACCTTGATGCTTATTGCAAATTTATAAACTTACATGCTTGTTAAATGATGAACTATGTTTGCATACTATAAATCCTTACATCTCATTCCATTTATGCTTTTTATCATTACCATTGTCATGTATCAATTTTTTGCCTCCTCCAATTCTTTGTGTATTTTATATGCAATAGATCGAAGGGCAGGGGAAATATATTATCACCAATTTTTCGTGGTTGATATTTCAGATCATGAGTTGTGCTAGATAAAGGCTTGTCATTGTATCCAGATGGATCTTGATCACATCCATCCTGCATCACACAAAGATTTATCACATTACTAAGAGAACTGAAAAGATGAATCTTTAATCAGGTAGGTATATGTTCTCTTTCAAGGGTGTGCTTGTGTGTGCAAACAATGTGCAAATTAACATTACCTAAGGCTCAAAATTTTATTCTACATTTTCCTATGAAGTTTGGCAATAATTGGATGTAAAGGACATGGTTGCCACTTGCAAAATGACCTACTTGTTGACATTGTCCTGTCCTAACAACCTTATCCAAGGGGGACGACCTTGTCCAGAGAGTAGGTAAGGCTTAAAACCTATTAGGGAGCCTATCAATAATGTGTCTCAACTTCTTAGAAGTTCTCACTTGTTAGTGACCAACATACAATATGTAATTGACAGTAAACTTATGAGGTCTTATTGAACATGAATGAAATAATGCATGCAAATTGAAGAGTTGAAATAGTTTCACCTAGAAGATGGAATGATGAAGGTATGAAACTAATAGGAATCAATTATGACATGATGAGGAGGCATCCCAAAAAAATTTAGGTCTTCATCTATAGTGGAGAGATGGAAACCAACTAAAAACCTAGAAGTTTTGATTATTGACCAAAGATGAGATAAAATTATCAAAATTGAGTAATTTCAATTGACAAATTCTTGATTTTTTTAATCATGCATGGGTTTGTAGAGCTATTATGGAACTTTGGTATTAAACTAGGTTAAAAAATAGTGAATTAGGCCATAAAATCAATAAACGATGGCTTGTACAATGACCTTGTCCACTTATGGTGGATTTGTCTATTAGATAGAGCTTTGAAATTTCTAGGAAGGCCAAATTAGTAAATTTAAATATCATTTTACTTATGTCACTTTCTCTAAAACTCTACAAAATTCTCTAAAATAGACATGCAATCAAACTTTTGTGAATGAAAACTATAGTTAAAATCTTTGGAAATCAGCCACCTAGTCTCAATGATCTTCTTGTAGTAATGTCCAATGGAAAAACAAAAAATATTGAAGACTTTGGGGATGTAGCTAGCTCACTCATAGAATTTTTGAATGAGTGTTGGGGTGTTGTTTATGAGCAGAAATAGCAAAAACCTTACGACCAACTCAAATTTTTTCTTTTTCTATGTTAAACTAAGGTAAAGGTGGTCAATTTTAAAGTTCTTTCTTCGAGATTTCAAAGATAAAATATTAGGAGGGAAGCCATAGTAATTATTTACCTTGGATTTGAAGCTTGTGGTGGGAGGAAAAAAGATAAGGCCACTATATCGTGTGGCAAATTGTGGGCAATGTTTATAAATGAAAAATTTAGCTGAATTTCTTAAGGTACCTCTATCTCGAAGGGGGTCACCTAGTGGTAGGTGTCCTCATTAATTTTTTGCTCATTCTAGAATAAGTTTTAGGATGGAAAAAGGTGGAGTTTACACATAGGATAGGGCTACACACAAACATTTTAAGGTTTGACAGGGGGTAAAAGAGGCTAAATCAATGGGAAATTAAATGTGAGATTAGGACATGGGATAAATATAAAAATTAAATGAATGAGAACACATATGAAGTCTAACAAGGCCATAGAATCGATAATAGAAAGAGGATATGGATGGATAGGGGTGACATAGGCTAGAAAAAAGGGTTAAAACAACACAAGATGCCATGGGATCAACATTAGAAGGGGGATATAGATAGATAGAGGTGACATACACTAGGTAAAGGGGGTTAAAATAACACAAGATGCACACACATGAGCTAGGGGCTAAAATGGACATAGAAATGTAATAAAAAAATTGTAGAGTGTGCAAATTCTATTATTATATTTTGTAAGAGTTGGTTGATGAGCTTTGATATTATGTAAGAGTCCCCAATGGACTCAAGCTCACAAGATTACATACAAAACTAGAGATTACCTTCTATAAGAGAGATACAAGAGGATAGTTTACTTGATTTTTAAATGTAATAATTATATTAGAATTCAATATTTACATGAGAGAACTTAATTTTATATTGTAAGATAAGAAACCCTAAGTGAGCTTTAAAAATCCCTAAGGTAAACTTAATAAAGTGTAATTAAATAGATAATTACACTAACACCCCCCTTAAGTGCAACTCAGGGAGTGAGAAAATGCAAATGATGCAAAGATGGGTCTTGGCTACAAGGCATGATGTGGTACGCATGTACAAAAAGTATCTCAAAAATGAAGAAAAGGAGAAAACCACATGGGAAAAACTCCTCCCCAAAAGAGAGAAAAGATGAAATATGTACAAGTGATGGATCACAAACATCTAAGTCCATCATAAATACACAATGAATACATCCCATAGGAGAGGGAAAATGAATGAGATGATAGGCCTCCACAAAGAAGTAGATCTTGTGCCAATGGTGAATTCTTTAAGACAAAACATAATCCACTCAATTGTAAACGAATTTTCTCCCCTTCAAAAGAAACAAATTCACTAGTATATGTAGAAGAAACTCCCATAATCTGGATGAAAGGGGAATCCAAATCCAAATGTATGTCTCATAATACAATTCTGGTGTCCTCGTGCTAGAAAAACATATCTCCTCCAAATAAATAATTGATTGCCCAATCAAAGAAGTAGAACCAGGAGAGAAAAGATATTGAACTACATTTGAAAACACTAAAAATGTGATGAAATCACTGCCATCAAAGAGGAGAGATAATCCCTCAAATATGTCATCAAAATCTAAGATGTGAGACTCCACAAACAAGGATGCAATGTTTGATAAATAGGAATCCTAATGAGGTGGATCAAAAAGACTGAAATGGTCTTGTTTCAAAGAATCATTGAAAGCTCTCAAGGAAGCACCCCTTTTTCTTGTCCCCAATCTTGCAAATTAGTGTTGAAATTGATAAAAATCCTTTCTTAAAACCCATCATTTATACCCGATATGAGACTGACAAGGGTCATTGTACCTTAGCATTTAATCATATTTATGTGTCAAATCCAAGGATATGTCCATGGCAGTCTGCAATAGGAACTTGGTAATCAACAACTTCCTTAACTAATCTACCGAATTGAAACTTTCCTAATTAATCAAACACATGCTTCTAACTATCTTCTTTGAAGGAAAACCTGATCTAAGAATTGAAACAATACTTTGCTAGAAATGATCTATTTGATTACAAAAAGTTGAACAGTCATTAAAATAGAAATGAGATTGAATTAATAGGAATATGATTTATTCTATGAAAGAAGGAAAGACTACATTAAGGAGTCTGAAATATAATAGTAAAGCAAGAAATAATACTAGCCTCCTTTCTGTTGGTGGGAGTGGGCCCTTGCTCCACATCTTTAGAACTGAAGGCTAAACAAATATTTTAGAACAAAAATAAAATAGAACCACTTTCCTCAATCTAGTATATCAAAAGTAGAGTATATTCAAGAAGTATATGTTTCTGCTAAATCTGAATTACATAAAAACTAGCTAAATTTATATCTTATTTTGTTGTCTCCATCAATATATATCAGTTTGTTGTCAATACCATATCACTAGAGTTAACCATCTTTTCTCTCAGTTCAACTTGAGGTACAAAATATATTTTATTCTAGAACTTAAACATGCAACTGCCTCTATAAAAGTATAATCATGTAGAACTTAAAAAGACTTAAGTAACACTGAAGGTGTCCTTAAGTCTAGAGTTTGACTTTTAACAAAACAAGTCATGGATGCCCTGATAAAAAGGGAATTAACTTTCAAAAATAGTGAACTACTAGAGCCTCTAACTCATGCAAAATAAAATGAAAAGTATATTGTGTCCTCTTCGAACCACTGGGGTTATCTTCTCAAAAACCCTAGCCTTGATGTGTGGAACTCTGTAGCTTTACAACAGCTTCGGAAATTCTAGTGGTGAAGCAACTTTAGAGATTCTGTACAACTCCGAAGACTCTATGCAGTTACCAAAAGCTTTGGAGACCACTACAAGGCTCGTAAGGACATAGCTCCAGTGGTCTTCATGATCATCAACCCTTCCTGTCATGCTACTTCAACTCCGAAGACCCTCCAACCATCCTGGAAGATGTTGGAGTGTTGTGTAGTGTACCTCGTGTTCAACTCTGGAGATAATAAAGATCATCTTTAGAGTCTCCCAAAAACTTTTCTCTGCCTGAGAGATAGATACATGTGAAACAAAAGAGACATTTATGTATAATTCTATCAGTTTTAATCCAAAACATGGGTCCTTTCATCATAACAATAACTTCAACATTTCATCTTTTATCAACATAATTAAACAAGATTTCACAACTTCCATAGTGCAATTAACAGGATAGGCAGTGCATGAAAATGGGAAAAGGGAACAAAAATGAATGTTTGGATGAGTGCTACCTACCACTCATCAGAGACTATTTTAGATGGAAGCCCTTCATAAAGACATTCTAAGTGAAAATGCCCCAAGTCATTCGGTTTTCCCTCTTTTGAAGAATTTGTCTAAGTTTTTGGTTTTGGCTAAGTGTTTCACATTTGGAAAATCTTTGAAAAGTGCCTAAGTGTTGCTTTATTGGTAGGTTTAGCACTTTGTGAACATGTTGATGCCTTGATTTTCCTTCATGATATTTTGCCAAGTCTTTGTCAGTGAATCGACTAGTACGCAAACCACTGATTTTGCTAACTATGGTTCTTGTAAGTTTGCAAGTCCATCCTTTTGCTGAATTTTCCAATTGACCGATGAAAGAAAAGACATAAAAACTAAGTCTTAGTTGGCAAAGTTGGAAGTTTATGAACTTAAAAGTTCACCGATAGGCCAAGTCTTCAACATGTAAAAAGCAAAAGGAAAATATTCTAAGGGAAGAAAGAATCAAAGTGTAGTTGACAAAGTGGGTGGTTCGCAAACTGTAAGGTTTGTCGGTAGGTGAACTCACTGACGAAGGGACAGGGATAAGAGAAGAAAAATTAAAGACAAGGAAATAAGCAGTCTTCATCGACAAAATAGATGGTTCGTGAACCATAAGGTTTGTCGACTGAGTAAGTCGCCAACAAAGGGAGAAGCTTTGATGGAAAGAAGAAGAAAGAAAGATGAAGTGATAGTTCATGTCGGGCCAAGTTTACTGATGGGTGAAATTGCCAACGAAGAATTAAGGTAAGGAAGGATAAAGTGCCAAAGAATGAGGAGGAAAGACATGATAGTTCCAAGGTTCGTGATAGATGAGATTTTCTGATAAGGCAAAGTGAAAGTCAAAAGTAAAAATCAAGTAAAAATCAAATGTAAATGTAAAGCATGTAATATAAATGTAGTGATTTAAAATATTGTAAAGGTAGTTTAAAATGTTTTAAAGTGTTGAAAAAGCTTTACATAGACATTTTGGTGGGTATTGTATTTTAAAATGCCCATATACTCTCTGGCCACTATGAATGCAAAATTGAAGAAGATGTATAGGTTGTTGTTAGGGTAGATCAAATTAATTGCAAGAAGTAATGAAAGTCCATGTGAGTTAATGCTTGTTCAAGTGGGTAGGTAATTGGCACCCAACTGCTGCATTAGCTTTCCCCCTATAGATACATGATTCAGAGATGTTTTAAGGGTTGGTTGTTGAACCAATTATCTAGTATGCAAGTGACTCAAGTTGATTTTAGGGTTTCAAATCATGCTAGTCTAGGCAGTAAATGGAGAAATGCATTTGACATACTGTAGGAAATGATTGTAATGCATATTCTCATGTAATGGTATGTCTCTAGGGCTATTTGCAGCGATTCAAGGGAATGCATGGTTGCAGCTCTGTATTTTTCCTTTGCCACATTTGTTGGTGTGATTGTAATAGGGATTTGATAATGTATGACATAATTTAAATCAATACAAGATTTGTGTTGGGTAATTTCTTTTGTTACAAGAAGATCATTGTAGTTTTCTCGTGATTAATAAGTATGCCCAGGGTATGAAATATAATATGAGAAATGTATGTGAATACATTTTAGTTTTTTGTTGATGCTTGTTCAATCCATTTCATTCCTCTTTATTATTTATGACTCTGTTGCCCAATGGAGTAGGCACCAATCCATATTAGGGATGGATCAATCACTATTTTAATCAAACCCTCATCTTGTTAGCTGTATGAGTAGGAGAAGGTTTAGTTTAGGGTTTCTCATGTTGTTCATGATTTAATATAATAACCAAGGATAAATCTAAAGTGATACAAAATCATTCTAATCATTGTTGAATCATGTACATGTATGCTTGCACTGTGTATCTTGTGTATGTGAAGTTAAGTGGAGTCATCTCAAGGAATGTAATATTACCATGTTTGGGTGCAAGTTCATAGTGCAATAATCAACTTAATTAGAGGTTTTATGTAGCTAGTTTGTCTTGACCTAGTGACAAATTTGGGGGTCAAGTGTACATTGGGTATGACTATGAATGTTTATTTGTGTTCCATTTCCTGCCTCTAGCAATATCCCTCTCAGGTCTAGTTGAGCTCAAAGCGTAGAGGAGTATACCCACTCCTGTATGTTTGCCAAAATCACCCTTAACCTATTGATAAATATCTTTCAATCACCTTGATGACACCCTTGGCCTAGGTGATTGTGAAATGTTTTAGGGTTTCAGGTTGCAATCATTTTGGGCAGAAGCAGCAAGACAATTCTTTGTCATTTGAACTAGCAAGACCTTCAACATATTCAAGCTCCTCTAAAGTATCATCATCATCAAGGGGTATGAGTGAATCCATAGCAAGATCATTTAAGAATAGAAATAGATGTCCCCATACATCTCCCAAATTCTGGACCAAAGAGTGTATGGGCACTCCATATGTGAGATGGAACACATAGTGTCAAGTTCAACACTCAAACCAGTCAACCCTATAATATGATCAAGATTATTTCCCCATGAAGATTTCCTTCTAAGCGTATCTGGTTCAAGTACGAGTCTATAAAGATAAGGCAAAAGATTGAGCCCCCTGAGATGTGTCAGGATGTCTTTTCACCAGGACTCATAATTGTTGGAGTAACAATATGAATGCAACATCAAATAACAGTTCAAAAATGAATATGAGAAAAATAACAAAGCCAATAACTATTGATAAGCATATGAGTGTGGAGCATAAACATATATTAACCTCACTTACAAATTTACATGAGAACGCCTCATTATATATAGGCATGGAAGAGGCAATCCACCTTGCATGTGGATTAACAAGTGCCCCGTGATGTGGCACATGCACAAGTATCCTATAGGTGTCAACCTTTGGATCACTTGGAATGTGCAAACCAATAACCTTGTGCAACAAAAGTTGGATGACTACAAAGTGCCTTTTGAGGTGAGATGGAAAGTCTTCCAACCTAAAAAGGTATGCACATGAGGTTTACCAAACAACTAGGTAACCTATAACTTCTAAAAGGTTGCACATTCAATTAGACAAGATGTTATCTAACCTCATCAACCTAAGTACACTTAATATATAGTGAATAGATAAATTATTCACTCTAACAATAACTATCTTTATACAGGGTTACCACAAAGGATGAATTGCAAAACCCATGATATATTCTAAAATAAATTAGATTAGAGATCAAAACATCTAATATAGATTAATATTGATAAACGAAGCCCACCCAAGAAAACATAACCTTTCCAAGTGCCAGGATGTCTAGGATATTAACCGGAATGCAAATAACTGACAAACTGAATAAAAAATATCTAGGGCTGAATTTGGAAAAATTGCATGGATGGATGTGTAGAGCTTGTCAATACCTTTCCAATGCCTATTTGTTTTCCAAATAAGGAGATTTTGGGCAAAAATTATGAGCTTGAAAGCCAAAAAAGGTGATTCAGACTTCAAACAAAAATTAAATTCACCAATACTAAAATATGGAAAAAATACTGACACCACTAGAAAGTACTCGAAACCAACTTTTTGATGCCTACCTATTTGTGAAATTTGGACATCGTATGCCTAAGTTATGCAAAAAATAAAAAATAGCTCCTTTAGGGCAAGTGATTAAGGACAGGGTGGCCCCTTGGTGGCGCTCCGGTGGTGCCACTAGATTGGGCGACGATTGAGTGATGATTGGGTGGTTGACACCAGTGGTGGTGGTTGTTGGGCTGAAGCTAGATTGAGATTCCATTAGGTGGAATCCACAGGTGGAGATATTGATTTCAAATAGAGGTCAGTGGCATCCATGAGTGAAGGTGGTTGATTGTGGGTGACAACTTGAAATGTTAGCAGTGGCCTTGAGTTATGTCTATAAGACCCTATTTTAAGGCCGGATAGGCCTACTAGGAAGATTTTCAAGCTGGCTTGGCCAAAAAATGGTCTATGTCTTGATTTAAGGCCGTAGTGCCAAAAAAAAGAAATTGTACGGTAGGGTCATATAGGTATTGTACGACTTTGATAGCAAAATGTTTTTTACCCTAGATGATCTTGATCCTGAATTTGACGATTTGATAGTCAATCTTAAGTTTTTTGGCTCTTCTGAGCATGATGGCAAGGTCAAATTTTACTTAGAACACTAAAATTATGGCTACCTTTTGGATCTAGAAAAAACACCCACTTCAAACCCTCACAGATCTAACCTTTGGTGCTTAAATCAAGCCAAATAAAAGGATAATATGACTTTCTCGATTGCTCTAAATCTAAGGAAGAGGTCTATTTTACATAGAAAAGCATCCAAAAAAAGTCTATTGTTTGATTTTCTCTCGGATCTAAGAAGGAGCTTGTAGATCTGAAGCTTTGATACCATGTAAGAGTTGATTATTGTGCTCAGATACCATGTAATAGTCCCCAATAGACTCAACCTCCCAAGATCACCTACAAAACCAAATATTACCTTCTATAAGAGAGATAAAAGGATAATTTACTTGATTATGGATACAATAATGATATTACAATTCAATAATTACACAAGAGACCTTGATTTTGTATTACAAGGTAAGAAATCCTAAGTGAGCTTTAAAAAGCCCTAAGGTAAATTTAATAAAGTGTAATTAAATAAAATTACACCAACACATTTTGCTCCCACTTTAGCAGGTTTACAATGGGCTATAGGAGGAAATGTGCTAAAGGAAGGATACAGTAACATGACTCATTAAATGTAATGGATTACCAAAAGGAGAGATATTAGTCTTCATTTTTTATCTTCATTCTTACTCTAGATCTTGTATATGTTCCTACAAAACACCAAAAGAGAGTAGTCATTGTACACTAACAAAGCAACTAGGTTACACATAAAAATAATGGAAATGACATCATGATTAGGTGTTAACATGCATATGTAATGAAACAACCAAATTTCTAATCATAGATGGAAACATCTGGTAATTGCATGGATACAAGCTTGTTCTTTAACCTTTTGCTTTGGTATGAGAGATTTATGCAAATCCACTCCCTAAGAAAAAAATGATAGGAAGTGTGATAGTGACCCATGTTGGAAATTGGATAAATGTATACTTTGGAAATTGATCAATTAGAAATATGATAATGGCAATGGTGATGAGGGCTATCAAGGATCCACCTATAAATAAGGGACATGCCAAAAATAAGGTGCTAAATGACATTGATTGGTAAAGATTAAGCAACTTGCTTTGAATTTGAGTTGGGTTGGCTTGGTAATTTGGTGGAGCCACCTCATAGCTAAATATGGTAGTTGACCCAATGGGAACTTGGAAACTGGAAATTAGTTTGCCAACTTGGTGAGAGCCACCTAGCAAGTAAAGATGGTAGTCAACCCTAGAAACTAGAAGTTGGTTTGGCAACTTGGTGGGAGCCACCTCGCAACTAAATACAATAGCTAATCCTAGAAACTAGAAACTAGATGTACAATGAGAAGATTAAGAAGAATGTGTGTGATGGTTGATCTAAGTTGCTTCATCATTTCTTTCATATACAAATACTTTGTTACTATAACTAGATCTATAAATCTAGTTGTACTAACATCCTTTGATGACTATTAATATAATTTATTTCTTCTTTCATATAAAATTATTGTCTTTATCACTAATTCATTATTATGCAAGAACTTATTTAAGACTTGCACTAACCCTTCCCAAGAGTTTAGGTGAATTAGGCCACCTCTAAGCCTCCTACAAGTATCCTCAATTCCTAGGCATTCTAAGGAATACCAATTCCATGAAATGGTCCTTAAGAAGGGAAAGGGGGTAACGAATCAACTATACATGCATCCCACACCTCAGCCATTCAACTACCATTTCATAATGCATAACCTTGAAAAATAATTTCACATACAAATGTATGAATTCTAATTTTTAACTTTTCAAACTTTTCTAAATACATAGAGCTCTCATGACCTCCATAATGGGGTCACTCAAATCTTTTCACAAAAACTTTTAAAACACAAGAAGTCAATCTCTTGAGCATACCTACACATTTCAAAATGGATAGAGAGTTTACTTTTGTACAATACAATTTTATGAAAAAATCTCAAAAAACCTTGAGCGCACCATTAACGGCTTCCCTCAAGCTTTTTGGTGTAACATAGAAAATGCATGCAAAATTCAAATCTTCTTATCGTACACAAATACCTACCAAAAATCTATTCTTTTGTACACCCACAAATATAATCCCAAATCTCACTTAAAATTTCTAAAATTAAATTTCAAGTTTTTCCATGAAGTTCAGAAAATTAACATGACCTCCATTAATGGCTATATCAAGCTTTTTAACACAAACATATTTTTTTGTCCAAAAAAATCTTTTGATAACACCCATCTCTTCCAAAATGGGAAACACACATTCTTTTTGTTACAAAATATAATTTTATAAGAAATTCCTCAAAAACCTTAAGGACACCATTAGTGGCTTCCCTCAAGCTTTTTAGCCTAAACTTGGAAAAACAAATACAAAATACACACAATCACCTTTCTTTTTTGCACGTGTAAAACATATAAACAATCTCTTTTCTATTCATACACAAAATGGATATAATCCCTTCTCTACTTTGTAATAAAATTTACAAGAAAAATACCTTATAATACGAAGGTCTAAGAGTTGTAGATTTTTCCACACCAAGAAGCAATCACCAAGAAAGCTTTCTCCAAAAGTGCCAAACACACAACCTAGGGTTTGAACACAAACTTTTCTTTCTCTTTCCAAATTTAAGGTAAATGAGAAAAAAATGAACTTTTTTTTCTTATAAAGCATTTCTTAATTCCAATTAACCTTTTTTCTCCTTTTCACATTCTAATTACAAGATTTTTCTAAAAGAGATAACATCTTTAGACACAAAATATCTAAAATGACCTTTGAAATAGCTTCACAAGTCAAAACACTTACCCATTGTGCAAACATATAACCAACACCATTTTTGCATATAAGATATAAAATTCACTTTTTTAACAATTATAGATTTACCATAAAGAATCCAAATGAATCCCTTATTATTCCATATGCATTTTACCATTTCACTTAGCTATTAAATCATTCCCACTCATATCAAACCATTGCCTATAAGTAATTAATTAAAACACGCAAGAAATATAAACACTTTACTAGTTCAACATAGATTAGGATCCTAAATCGTGAATGATTTAGATAATGCTAATTGGTTTAACACATCACATGTTTTTCACCCTAAATAGAGTTAAGTTGGGTTACAAAACCAAGTAAACCATGTGACCATCTTCGAATTAACCATTGTTGGGGATTTTACCTATGGCTACACACTTGTGTCAAACATTACATGCATATGTCCAATAACATAGCAATAAGTGAAGCACATAGTACAATCAATCAACATCATATAATTCACATTTTGATAAAATATTTCAATTATGACATCAGATCATGATAATATAGAAACACATGATTAAATATGATAGAATCATTTATCAAGGCAATAATGCAAAACCAGAAATTAACTCAACTAGCATATCATTTTTAAATAAAAATAATAAAGTTGAAACACCATATATCTTTGATCACAAAATAATACATATATCTCATATATAAGTATGCCGAATATCCAGATGTGTATACAAGACAAGTACAAATATTAAAGGTCATAACCAATACAAAATTGCATAGATGCATACAATTAATACAAAATTGCATCATATGATGAAGACACAAACACTTGTGCACATTGCAAATGTGCACATGCATTTCAAAGTTTATGGGCATTCTCAATCAACATGAAAGTAAAAATTTAGACAATCATAAAAAAATATATGATCATTCTTGAATTCTTCATGTACTCTCTTAGGTATGAGTGCTCCATCAAAACCTACAAAACAACAAAAAGTATGAAATGAGTATTGTCTGCAACATAATCAAAATAAGCACAAAACTGCAAGTTGCTTCAACAATCTATAGAAAATGAAAAGTAAAGAGAAGGCATAGAAAATTCTACTTGTACAGAAAGTGATGTGAAATGTTTTGTGTAAATACATTATGGATTAATGATGCAACCATGTGATAGATCCATGCAATGTAGTCGTGTAATGTGATTTGAATCCATTTGATGTGGTAATTATAATAATAGAATTTGCATACCTTGCAACTTCCTTATTACACTTTTGTGTCCATTTTAGCCCCTAGCCCATGTGTGTGCATCTTGTGTTGTTCTAACCCTTTTGCCTAGCCTATGTCACCCCTAGACATCCATCTACCCTTTCCAATGTTGATCCTATGGCCTTATTTAGACTTTCTAGGTGTTCTCATTCATTTAATTTTTATCCCCATCCCATGTTTGAATCCCATATTTAATTTCCCATTGATTTAGCCTCATTTTACTCCTTGCCAAACCTTAAAATGTTGTGCCTAGCCCCATCCTAAAACATATCCTAATGAGAACAAAATTAATGAGGACACCTACCACTAGAAGGTCCCCTTAGAGATAGAGGTCCCCTAGGAAATTGAGCTAAAATTTCATTCATAAACATTGCCCATAGTTTACCACCTAGTACGATGGCCTTGCCTTTTTATCCCCTACCACAAGCTTTGAATCCGAGGTAGTTAATTTCTATGGCTTCCCACATACTAAGTTTTTATCTTCAAAATCTAAAAGCAAGCTCTTTCAAACTAGCTGCCTTTGCCTCATTTTAAAAATTTTAAAAAAGAGAAATTTTGAGTTGGTCATAAGGTTTTTGCTATTTCTACTCATAGATGACACCCCAACACTACTTGAAAATTCCAAGAGTGAGCTAGTGGCATGCCCACAGTCTCCATTAATTTTTATTTTTCCATTGGACATTGGTGCAACAAGATCACTGAGACTAGATGGTTGATTTCCAAGGATTACAACTAGGGTTTTCATTCACAAAATTTTGATTGCAAGATTGTTTTAGAGAAATTTGCAGAGTTTTAGAACAAGTGACAAAAGAAAAGTGCCATTTAAATTTATTGATTTAGCCTATCTAGAATTTGTAGAACTCTATTTGACACATACAAGGTTGCCCCAAGTGGACAAGGCCATTTTGTTGGTTGTTAGAAGAAGACATGATCACCCTATTGGTTGTTAGAAGTACATAAGACCATCCTATAGGCTACCATTTGTTGATTTCAAGGCCTAATTCACTAATTTTTCAGCCCAATTTATTACTAGAGGTCCACAACAACTCTATAGACCCATCCATGCTCGGATCAAGAATTTGTTAGGTGAAAATACTCCATTTTGATCATTTTTATCTCATCTTTTGTCAATAATCAGGACTTCTAAGTTTTTAGTTGGTTTCAATGTCTCCACTACAAATCAAGACCTGAAAACTATTGGGATCATGTCATCATCGATTCCCATCTATTCTAGACCTTCATCATTCCATCTTCTAGGTGAAATTATTTCAACTCTTCAATTTGCATGCATTGTTTCATTGATGTTCAATAAGACCTTATAAGTTTATTGTCAATTACATACTTTCTATTGATCACTAACAAGTGAGAACTTTTGAGAAGCTAAGACACACTATTGATAGGCTCCTTAAAAAGTTTCAAGTTTGTACTTTCTCTCTCAACAAGGCTAACCCCCCTAAACAAGGTTGTCATGGTGGTTGTTAGGACTAGATAATGTTGTTAGGTAAGTCATTTTGCAAGTGGTGACCACGTCCTTTAATCACCTCGAAACTTCTCAGGCAGTTGTAAAATAAAATTTTAAGTATCTTTAATAAAGGCCACTTCTTTGCACAAGTGCATCTAATACTAATTTTTCACTATTTTTTTGTGTTCAATACTTAGTCTTTTCATTTTCCAAGTCTTGCATGTGTCCAAGTTACATAGCTTTTCAAGTTTACAATCCAATTGTGAGTCCCGACTCATGTGATTGTCAATTAAGGTTAGGATAGTTGAAGATAGCTTTAGGTAATGTTAATTTGCCAATTGTTTGCACTCACAACCACACTCTCGAAAAAGAACATATACCTACCTTAATTAAAGGCCCATCTTTTATGTTCTTTCATTTGGTGAACCCATTTGACTTATATTTCCACTTCTAACATCCATGTGAGTAGCTTAGGATTGCATCAATTTTCTTGGCACTTTCCTATGGCTTCTTCCATTCCCCTAGCCTCCCTTAATGTCTCCTTCCTTGAGCCCAACTTCTTCTTCTAGCTTATCTCAAACCACCACATGTTTTGGAGGACCTCTTTAGCTTTTTTGAGCTAGATTCCTCCCCATGGTCAACCAAATTCATATCTACATGTTTTTTCCTTAGTACCTATCTTTAAACCTTAGACACCCTTATATCCTTTCATTCTCATATTCATACTACTCCACCCATGACCTAGAGGATGACATAGATTTTACTCCATCTCATTCACCTCTTATTCCCATGCTTTCCACTATCCACCATAATACCACCCACGTTCCCCTCACCCCTATTCCATCCTTAAAAAATACATAACCTAATAATAAGCCTAAAATCCTAACCATTACTGTTTCCCATCCCACTACCTCATCCAAAGGATCTTATACCTCCCTTGATGAATTATCATTTGATATCTTCAGTGCTTCTTCTATTGAGAACATTATCCATGATCCCTATCATGATGATCCATATGATGAAGATTATACACCATTACTTTCACCTACCTCATACCATTCTTGTGTCTTCGATACCTCCATAGATGACATCAACTCAGAAGACTTTAGCCCATATGACCTGATTGCCACATACTTTTCCAATAAACTACATCATGACATTGACCCATCTCCTTATTATGGCTCCCCACCACCTAAGCTTTCCCCTTTTGATATAGATCCACTTCATCCCTTCATGGAACCATTGTTATTCCTTTCTACCATTACCATATCTCCATTGTTCCCTACTTCATATTACTCACCACATTATCTTTCCACCACCTATGATGTCCTGAACTTGCCTCCATGTCACTTTCCACTTCCATCATCCATTATGTCTTTTATTTCCATATGAGCCATCATCTTTTCCATCTACTCCTATTGATACAATATCCTTAACTACCCCATCCCCTCAACCAAGTGAACTCTTGTCTCCTCCATCCCACAACCTATCACCTACATCCTCCCCTCCACCACACATTTTGACCAAGCATAAGGAATTTAGCACATGTGATGTGAATGACTGATGTTTTGAGAAACATATCATGATGTCATATTCTCCATATCCTTTAGATAATAGCATTCTTAGTCAATTTCATGAGATCCTAAACACATTTTCAATTCACCCTCCACCTCCTTCCATTGCTACTATCACACACCTTGCGCCCCACTTCACATCCTATAGCCAACGCTTTGACACCTCCTTACACATGACACATACTCCCCTCCTCATCATGATGTTGCATCTTATCCATGACATGATCCTCCCACCCCAAATTAGACATACACATATACCAAGATTAAGGATCTATAAGTGCAATTGGAGAGCCTCACATTTCCCCCTCATTTAATCACTTCATGGATAGTGTCACCCCTTTTGCCATCAATCCTTACATACTCATCTCCTAGTGGCATGGCCTCATTACATTTTGATAAATGTAATGGCTATGGAAACCCTATTTGAGATGTACAACAATTCTATATCATTTATTCAACCATTACTTTTGATGATCCCATTCTAGACAAACACTTTCCTCAAACATTAATAAATGATGCATTAGATTGGTTCTACAAATTACCACCTAGTTCCATACACTCCTTTTTGAATCTTGTTCATGCCTCCGCTCTTCACTTCTAATTCAACATCGAACCCAAGTTTTTGCTTGCACAACTAGCACACTGCAAACAAGATGCCACTAAAACTTTTCATGTCTACACTTCTCGATTGTACTCATGACTAGTCGACATGGAATTACACTATTCTAATTATGTGCTTCAACTTCTATATCTTGAAAATATCCTACCTCATATCCAAGAGAATCTACTTTTAGCTCACGACACTTTTCCTTCAGACTTGACTATGGAGACCATTGAAGTTGATAAAAAAATTACAAAGCTCAAGAGTACCTCCTCTTGCATCCCTCTTATTGATTCCACCTATGAAATTTCTGTAAGTGATGCTTCTCCTATCTTGGTGGACAAACTAGAGGAAAGAAGTTATACACCACTATTTGTTTCTCCTAAACAATTGGTGCCCCTTCTCTTGGACAATAAATTAATCACTTCCACAACAAGCATTTCAAAAAGCCCCTAAGCTAAGTCAATCAATATTTCTCTCATGTTCCTACCATTGCATGTTAGGTCATTCTACCAACCAATGTTGAGCCTTAAAGAATAAAATCTAAAACTTATTGATGATGGTTCTATAAAAATTTATCCTGATGATACACATCTGATGATTCTTGGTAATGAGATAGATTGGTTTGATGACTTGATTACAACACATGACTTATCATTCTCCTATGATCTATACAATGATCCTCATGATGATCTTTCTCCACTTGATGCTCATGATGATACGAACATGGTCCTTCCCATCACAAAATTGCACTTTAATACATTTTTTATGTTCCAACCCTCTTGACATTTTTTTACAAAAGCAATGTGATATTTTCAAATATTCTCCACATGAGTCACCTTACATACCCACAATGAATGAGGACCAATCTTTTGTCACCAACTATACTTCAATTATTGGTTGACCCCATCCATTGTCATCTTTCTTCCAAGCATATGCAAGATCCAAGACTATTGTAATGTCCCCTTTCTAGTGGAAACACTTAAACCGGAATCTGATTCAAAAGTGATTCTCAAGGAGACACTACAAACATTAGAGATCAATATATTTCAATGATAAGATCAAATAAGATCAATGATAATATAATATATCATTTCCTTGTTAAATGATTATTCCTTTCATGATTGTCATTCACTATTGATGACTATTCTATACTATATTCTATAAGTATATTAAGGTGAATATCAAACATAATTCAAGATTAATATTCTTCCCTCTTATTCTTCATCAAGGAACTAGGATTTACATGTCAAGGGTGCATGGAGACAATCCTAGACCCAGCCTTGGGGAACTATGTCCCAACCTAGGGGTCTTAACACAGATGGAATTAATCTGCCCCTCCCTCACAATACCTAACATTCCTTTAAGGATGAAGTAATAGGAGTAATCAGAAGTATGATCTTGTATTCTAATATTCCTCTGTACTATTAGGGCAAATATTAAACATAAGGCAAGATCCATATCTCCCCCTCTTGTTCTTCATCAAGGAACTATTGCAAGTATGGGCCTAACCAATGTTGTAATTGATGTCAACATAATCCTGTTGCATTAATGTCAAGGATTGGATGAGCTGTGTGCTGAGGATATTGAGAAAATTAGTCTCAGAGAAGAATAGTGAAGACAGTGAAGTTCTATAAAGCGAAGATCCCAAATAGATAAAGATTAGAGAATGCATACCAAAGGGTTTGTAGATATGTGTCTAAAGATGATCGAGTCAAGATTTGAGAGGTCCGCATGAAGATTTGAAGAAGTTATGGCCATATGAGTTAAACCGGTTCTAGTAGCTATTCAAAGGTAACAAAGTGACACAAATAGGTCTGGTGAGATCTGGAAATGCAATATCTTGGTCTGCGGATTTGGTAGAGTGTTTAGGAAGCCAATGTGAATTGACAACTCAATTGGTTCATGGTCTGGAGGTCCACAAACATTTATTCTAATGTGACAGTGATGACATACTGTGTTCTTGAGGTTCCGGATGAAGATACAAATGATTTTAGTGAGCAGAAGTGGCGTGGATGTTCTTGATAATTCAGGCAATCTTGTGGGTGTCTCTATATTGTGTCCAGTTCGTGTTGGCGGTCCGCATTGAAGATTGAGCTCGTAATTGAAGATTTACTTCCAGATGATGATGTTCTTCCTAATCTTGGCCGACCGGATGTTTTACACATCTTGCGGATGATCTTGAAGATATTCTGTGAAGGATGGCGTGTTCCTCTAAGAAAATTGAAGTCCCAGATATGTGTGGCCGATAGTGTGGTGATACGCATGAAGATCTTGTAACAAATCAAGTTGTATTTGTGTATTTGCTCTGTAATAAAATAAAGTATGTATTGTGCTGACTTTGATGATTATCTCAAATTTGATGTCTTGTATAAATAAGAGTTGTGAAGTCATTTCAAATTATCAAGGTTGAGATGAGAGTGTGGTAGAGAGGAGAAGAGCGAAAGGTCGAGTAAAAGTATTGAGCTTAAATGGAACTGACTCAAGCATGGTGAAGATGCTAATCTCCAGTTCAAGTATGTAATATTTATTATTTTGTAGATAGTGTGTCTCCTATAGGCAGTGGGCCTCTTGTGAGCAGTGTGCTTGGGCAGTGAGCCCTAATTGGCATGTGCCATTTTTTTCTTCTTATTCTTCTAACAGAGAATACAATCTTGGGTTAGTCACCCCGTGGTTTTTCCCTTAACTGGGGTTTCCATGTTAAAATCTTGGTGTCATTTGTGTTAATATGTTTCTCTCCTAAATTATTGCATTGTGCTTCCATGATTGATTTATTATTGTGCTACTAAATTACAAGAAGAATTTAAGTGGTTAATAAAAGGAAAGTTTTGGGATAACTGATTCACCCCCCTCTCAGTTGTCTGTCTTGAAACTAACAATTGGTATTAGAGCTAAGTTCCTCTAAAAGGGCTTAACCACTTGAGGAGATTCGGGATGTCTTCCTACAAGAAGGATAGTCCAAGGTTTGATGGAACCAATTACACTCTTTGGAAGAGCCGCATGGAATGTCACTTGCAATGTATGGGAATGCAATATTGGATCATGGCTTCAAAAAAGTATGTTCCTTCAAAGAATGGTCTGACAACTGTAGATGAAATCAAAGATGTTGAAGATAATCTTTAGGCTAAAGAAGCTCTATTAAGTGCTCTATCTGATTTAGAGCTGACAAATGTTATAGATCTAAAAACTGCATATGAGATTTGGGGAAAACTGTAACTTTTGCATGAAGGAGACAAATATGTTAAATGTGCTAAGCTACAAAGTCTAAAAGGAAAATTTGAAACCTGAAGATGAATGAAGATGAGAATATCACTACAGTTATGCCAAAAGTAAATGAGCTTGTTTGTGGCATTAGGTGAACTGGTGGAATCTTGGATTAATATGAGATTGTTGCCAAAGTTCTCAGATCCCTACACCCTGCTTATAAACACAAGGTTGCTGCTATTAAAGAATTTAGATCCTTTTCAAATATCACAAGAGATCAGTTGGTTAGAAAATCAGCTGCATTTGAATTAGCCGAGTTTGGAGATGCCCCCCCCCCAAACTAAATCTACATTCAAAGCTAGTGCCTCTGTAAAAAGTAAACAAAAGTTTGATCCAGGAGAGAACTCCTCAAAGAAACTATCATGGTATGAAAAAGCAAGAAAAGATCTGGAAGAAGATGAAGCAGAAACTGCTCAAAATGAAGCCCTTATTGTAAAAAGACTACCAAGAGGATCCGGTAAGTATGAAGGAAAATTGCCCTTCAAATGTTTTAACTGCAACAAGATTGGCCATTTTGCCTCAAGGTGTTTGGAAAGATTTTCAAGGGCAAATCCAAACAGATCAAGATTCCAAAAGAGATGTTACTATGTTCATGATGATGATGATGAAGGAGTAATAGATGATGAATCTGAGATAGGAAACAAATCCAGAAGTGACTGGATGTTTATTGCCATCAAGGAAGAACATCCAACGCCCTCTGAATCTGTCAATCATAATATGATAGAAAGAGCTCTGGCTACCCAAGTTGAAGAAAATGATGATTGGGTTATTGATAGTGGATGCTCCCACCATATGACGGGTGACAAAAATAAGATCATAGATTTGGAAAGATATGAAGGAGGAGTTGTAAAATTTGGTGATAATTCTGCTGGCAGAATCAAAGGTAGAGGAACTATTTCTTTTGATGGAAAGAACAAAACTAGTAATGTACTATATGTTGAAGGTCTGAAGCGCAATCTTCTTAGTGTTGGACAGTTGGTGGACAAAGGTTATGATCTTTGATTCAAAAATAGAAAATGTAAGATCTTTGAAAGTTCTGGAACAGAGATTGCATCTGGTACTCAAACAAAAGGTAACATCTTCCACTTGGTTGGTACTAGCAATAGTTGTTTATTTATTCAAATTGATCAGAGTTGGTTGTGGCATAGGAGAATGTGTCATGTGAATTTTGATAGTATCATCAAGATAAGCAACACTCAGGTTGTAAGAGATCTCCCAAGACTGATGAAACCTACTAATAGTTTATGCAAGTAATGTCAGTTGGGTAAGTAGAGCAGAGTCACATTCAAAAGTAAGGAACAATCTTCTACTGGATTGTTGGACTTAGTACATACTGATATTTGTGGCCCAACAAGAATTAGGAGTTTGCAAGGTGATAGATACTTCATGTTATTAATTGATGACCACTCCTGGTTGATGTGGGTGACTTTTTTGAAAGAAAAATCTAAGGCTCTTGAGAAATTCAAAAATTGAAGGCTATGGTAGAGAATGAAACCAGATTAAACATAAAATGTCTCAGGTTTGATAGAGGTGGAGAATTCACATCTGAAGAGTTCATAGAATTCTGTGAGAAACATGGGATAAAAAGATAGTTATCTGCTCCAAGGACTCCACAGTAGAATGGAGTAGTAGAGAGAAAGAACCGGACCATCCAGGAAGCATCTAGAACCATGATGATGGAAGCAAATATTCCTTAGATCTACTAAAGAGAAGCTATAAGCACTACTGTCTATACTCTTAATCAAGTACAAATCAGAAGCAATACTGGTAAAACCCCTGATGAACTCTGGCTTGGCATCACTCCCACTGTGAAGTATTTTAGAGTCTTTGGTAGCAAATGTTACATTAAAAGAGATGAAGACCTTGGAAAATTTGATGCTAGAAGTGATGAAGGAATATTCTTGAGTTATTCTACTCAAAGCAAAGCATACCGGTGTTATAACAAGAGATTGAGAAAGATTATAGAAAGTACAAATGTAAAGGTTGATGAAGGTATTGGAAAACCCTCAAGGTTTTATGAATATGAAGAAGATGATCAGAATGATGTTTTGGTCCAAGAAGTCCAAGCCCCTTCTAATATTCAGATCCAGACTGATCCAAAGAATCAGGAAGAAGAGATAAGTTTGAATGAACTTGTTCAAGAAGTAGAAGTGCAAGAAATTCCCAAAACTCCCAGGTATGTAAGACTAAATCACTCTAAAGACCAAATCATAGGTGATAAAAGAAAAGGTGTTCAAACAAGAAGAAAGATTGCTCAAGACTCAGAAAAGTATTGTCTGATTTCAAAAATTGAACCAAAAATAGTGAGTGAAGCATGCAATGATGAAAGCTGGACCAAAGCAATGAAGGAAGAGATGATGCAAATTGAGAAAAATCACACTTGGGATCTTGTTCCTAGACCTAGAAACAAAAATGTGATTGGAACCAAATGGGTCTTCTGGAATAAACTGAATGAGGATGGTGAAGTAGTCAAAAACAAAGCTAGATTGGTCTGCAAGGGTTATTCTCAAGTAGAAGGAGTTGATTTTGAAGAAACTTTTACTCTGATGGCAAGGATTGAAGCAATCAGATTATTTCTTGCCTTTGCTACCTTCAAGGACTTTAAAGTATATCAGATGGATGTCAAGTCTGCCTTCCTGAATAGTGACTTGGAAGAAGAAGTATACATTGAGCAACTGGATGGATTTCAATTATCTGATCATAGTGATATGGTCTGTAAGTTGAAGAAAGCACTGTATGGACTCAAACAAGCCCCAAGAGCCTGGTATGAAAGACTAGATAGGCATCTTTTGAAGATTGGTTTCAACAAAGTTACTGCTGACAGTAACCTATACTTCAAAATTGATCATGAAAATATCTTGATTGTTGAAATATTTGTTGATGATATCCTTTTTGGAGGAAGAGATAACATGTGCAAAATTTTTACAAATCAAATGAAGAGTGAATTTGAGTTGTCCATGTTTGGGGAAATGAATTTCTTCTTGGGTCTGCAAATCACTCAAACAAAGAAAGGAATCTTCATTTCACATACCAAATATGTGAAAGAATTGTTGAAGAAATTTGGGATGGAAGACTCAAAACCAATGAATACTCCCATGGCAACCAGATGTAAACTGAGCAAAGATGATGACTCTCCTAAAGATGATCAGAAAAAGTACAGTTCAATGATTGAAGGACTATTGTATCTTACTCAAACTAGACCTGACATTATGAATGTTGTTGGTCTTGTTGCTAGATTCCAAGCTGATCCTAGAGAATCTCATGTCATGGCAATCAAGAGGATTCTCAGATATCTAAAAGGAACGGTTGAGTATGGTTTATGGTATCCTAGAGATCATGTTTTCTCTCTTCATGCATATACAGATGCGAATTGGGTAGGAGATGTGGATGACCGGAAGAGTACCAGTGGTGGAGCATTCTTTTTAGGGAAAAGATTGGTTTCTTGGTTGAGCAAGAAACAAGAGGCAATATCTATGTCCACTGCAGAAGCATAATATATTGCAGCAGTAGGTAGTTGCACTCAAGTATTGTGGATGAAGCCAATGCTAATAGACATCAAAGTGGAGTATGAGGAACCTATCATAATCTTCTATGATAATTCAAGTGCAACAAATATATCAAAAAATCCAGTGTTGCATTCAAAGACAAAACATATCCATCAAGTTTCACTTTTTGAGAGAGCAGGTGAACAAGAATGAAGTTAGATTGGAGTTTGTGCCCTCCAAGGATCAGATTGTAGACATTTTTACTAAACCTCTACCTAAGGACTCTTTTGAGTATCTTAGGGAGAAGTTAGGGGTTATTACCCCTCCCGTTCTGAATTACAGTGCACTGATGTGCATCAGTCTGGTGGATATCACAGTCATATCTTGTGGTCTAGATTGATGATAGGAAGCGGCTACTCAAGGGGAGCAGTCTGTATGATTCAGAAGATTGATGCAAGTATGTGCCCTTTGCCATTGATGTCAAAGGGGGAGAGAAGACATGTGAAAAATGAAAAGTGGTTGTTGATCAAAGGGGGAGCAATAAAGGAAGAGAAGACATGTGAATGGTTGTTACTGATAGGGGGAGCTATGTCAGTCAGTGAGGAGAAGTACTTGTCTTGATGGTTAAAACAGTTTTTCACATCATATGTTGCCATCAATGACAAAGGGGGAGATTGTTGCAAGTATGGGCCTAATCGGTGTTGTCATTGATGTCAACATACTCTTGTTGCATTGATGTCAACAATTGAATGAGCTGTGTGCTGAGGATATTGAGAAAATTAGTCTCGGAGAAGAATAGTGAAGATAGTGAAGTTCTATGAAGTGAAGATCCCAGATAGACGAAGATCAGAGAATGTGTACCAAAGGGTTTGTAGATATGTGTCTAAAGATGATCCAGTCAAGATTTGAGAGGTCCACATGAAGATTTGAAGAAGTTATGGCCATATGAGTTAAATCAGTTTTGGTAGCTGTTCAGAGGTAACGGAGTGACACAAATAGGTCCAGTGAGATCCAGAAATGCAATAACCTGCTCTGCGGATTAGGTAGAGTGTTTAGGAAGCCAATGTGAATTGACAACTCAATTGGTTTGTGGTCTGGAGGTCCACAAGCATTTATTCTAATGTGACAGCGATGACAGACTGTGTTCTTGAGGTTCTGTATGAAGATGCGAATGATTTTAGTGAGAAGAAGTGGCGTGGATGCTCTTGATGATTCAGGCAAGCTTGTGGGGGTCTCTAGATTGTGTCCAGTTCATGTTGGTGGTCCACATTGAAGATTAAGCTTGTAATTGAAGATTTACTTCTGGATGATGATGTTCTTCCTAATCTTGGCCAACTGGATGTTTTACACATCTTGCAGATGATCTTGAAGATATTTTGCGAAGGATGGCATATTCCTCTAAGAAGATTGAAGTCCCAGATATGTGTGGCCGACAGTGTGGTGATACTAATGAAGATCTTGTAACAAATCAAGTTGTATTTGTGTATTTGCTCTGTAATAAAATAAAGTATGTATTGTGCTGACTTTGATGATTATCCCAAAGTTGATGTCTTGTATAAATAAGAGTTGTGAAGTCATTTCAAATTATCGGGGTTGAGATGAGAGTGTGGTAGAGAGGAGAAGAGCAAAAGGCCAAGCAGAAGTATTGAGCTTAAATGGAACTGACTCAAGCATGGTGAAGATGCTAATCTCCAGTTCAAGTATGTAATATTTATTATTCTGTAGACAGTGTGTCTCCTGTAGGCAGTGGGCCTCTTTGTGAGCAGTGTGCTAGGGCAGTGAGCCCTAATTGGCATGTGCCATTTTGTTCTTCTTATTCTTCTAATAGAGAATACAATCTTGGGTTAGTCACCTCGTCATTTTTCCCTTAATTGGGGTTTCCACGTTAAAATCTTGGTGTCATTTGTTCTTAAATTATTGCATTGTGCTTCCATGATTGATTTATTATTGTGTTACTGAATTACAAGAAGAATTTAAGTGGTTAATAAAAGGAAAGTTTTGGGACAACTGATTCACCCCCCTCTCAGTTGTCTGTCTTGAAACTAACAATTGGTATCAGAGTTAAGTTCCTCTAAAAGGGCTTAACCACTTGAGGAGATCCAGGATGTCTTCCTACAAGAAGAATAGTCTGAGGTTTGATGGAACCAATTACACTCCTTGGAAGAGCCGCATGGAATGTCACTTGCAATGTATGGGAATGCAATATTGGATCATGGCTTCAAAGAAGTATGTTCCTCCAAAGAATGGTCCGACAACTGTAGATGAAATCAAAGATGCTGAAGACAATCTTCAGGCTAAAGAAGCTCTATTAAGTGCCCTATCTAATTCAGAGTTGACAAATGTTATAGATCTAAACACTGCATATGAGATTTGGGAAAAACTGCAACTTCTGCATGAAGGAGACAAATATGTTAAATGTGCTAAGCTACAAAGTCTAAAAGGAAAATTCAAAAACCTGAAGATGAATGAAGATGAGAATATCACTACATTTATGCCAAAAGTAAATGAGCTTGTTTGTGGCATTAGGTGTGCTGGTGGAATCTTAGATGAAGATGAGATTGTTACCAAAGTCCTCAGATCCCTACCCCCTTCTTACAAACACAAGGTTGCTGCTATTGAAGAATTCAGATTCTTTTCAAATATCACAAGAGATCAATTGGTTGGAAAATCAACTGCATTTGAATTTGCCAAGTTTGGAGATGCCCCCCCAAGACTGAATCTGCATTCAAAGCTAGTGCCTCTGTAAAAGGCAAACAAAAGTTTGATCCAGGAGAGAACTCCTCAAAGAAACTATCATGGTATGAAAAGGCAAGAAAAGATCTGGAAGAAGATGAAGCAGAAGCTACTCAAATTGAAGCCCTTATTGCAAAAAGACTACCAAGAGGATCCGGTAAGTATGAAGGAAAATTGCCCTTCAAATGTTTTAACTGCAACAAGATTGGCCATTTTGCCCCAAGGTGTCCGAAAATATTTTCAAGGGCAAATCCAAACAGATCAAGATTCCAAAAGAAATGTTACTATGTTCATGAAGATGGTGATGAAGGAGTAACAGATGATGAATTTGAGACAGGAAACAAATCTAGAAGTGACTGGGTGTTTATTGCCATCAAGGAAGAAGATCCAATGCCCTCTGAATCTGTATATCATAATATGATAGAAAGAGCTCTGGCTGCCCAAGTTGAAGAAAAGGATGATTGGGTTATTGAAAATGGATGCTCCCACCATATGACTGGTGACAAAAATAAGTTCATAGATTTGGAAAGATATGAAGGAGGAGTTGTAAAATTTGGTGATAATTCTATTGGCAAAATCAAAGGTAGAGGAACTATTTCTTTTGATGGAAAGAACAAAACTAGTAATGTACTATATGTTGAAGGTTTGAAGCACAATCTTCTTAGTATTGGACAGTTGGTGGACAAAGATTATGATCTCTAATTCAAAAATAGAAAATGTAAGATCTTTGAAAGTTCTGGAACAAAGATTGCATCTGGTACTCAAACAAAAGGTAACATCTTCCACTTGGTTGGTACTGGCAATAGTTGTTTATTTGTTCAAATTGATCAGAGTTGGTTGTGGCATAGGAGAACGTGTCATGTGAATTTTGATGGTATCATCAAGATAAGAAACACTCAGGCTGTAAGAGATCTTCCAAGACTGGTGAAACCTACTAATAGTTTATGCAAGGAATGTCAGTAGGGTAAGTACAGCAGAGTCACATTCAAAAGTAAGGAACAATCTTCTACCGGATTGTTGGACTTAGTACATACTGATCTTTGTGGCCCAACAAGAATCAGGAGTTTGCAAGGTGATAGATACTTCATGTTATTAATTGATGACCACTCTCGGATGATATGGGTGACTTTTTTGAAAGAAAAATCTGAGGCTCTTGAGAAATTCAAAAATTGAAGGCTATGGCAGAGAATGAAACTAGATTAAACATAAAATGTCTTAGGTCTGATAGAGGTGGAGAATTCACATCTGGAGAGTTCATAGAATTCTGTGAGAAACATGGGATAAAAAGATAGTTATCTACTCCAAGGACTCCATAGCAGAATGGAGTAGTGGAGAGAAAAAACCAGACCATCCAAGAAGCATCTAGAACCATGATGATGGAAGCAAATGTTCCTCAGATCTACTAGAGAGAAGCTATAAGCACTACTGTCTATACTCTTAATCGAGTACAAATTAGAAGCAATACTAGTAAAACCCCTTATGAACTCTGGTTTGGCATCACTCCCACTGTGAAGTATTTTAGAGTCTTTGGTGGTAAATGTTACATTAAAAGAGATGAAGACCTTGGAATATTTGATGCTAGAAGTGATGAAGGAATATTCTTGGGTTATTCTATTCAAAGCGAAGCATACCGGTGTTATAACAAGAGATTGAGAAAGATTATAGAAAGTACAAATGTGAAGGTTAATGAAGGTATTGAAAAACCCTCAAGGTTTTATGAATATGAAGAAGATGATCAGAATGATGTTTTGGTCCAAGAAGTCCAAGCCCCTTCTAATATTCAGATCTAGACTGATCCAGAGAATCAGGAAGAAGAGATAAGTTTGAATGAACCTGTTCAAGAAGTAGAAGTGTAAGAAATTCCCAAAACTCCCAGGTATGTAAGACTGAATCACTCTGAAGACCAGATCATAGGTGATAAAAGAAAAGGTGTTAAAACAAGAAGAAAGATTGCTCAAGACTCAAAAAAGTATTGTTTGATTTCAAAATTTGAACCAAAAATAGTGAGTGAAGCATGCAATGATGAAAGCTAGACCAAAGCAATGAAGGAAGAGCTGATGCAAATTGAGAAAAAATACACTTGGGATCTTGTTCCCAGACCTAGAAACAAAAATGTGATTGGAACCAAATGGGTCTTCTGGAATAAACTGAATGAGGATGGTGAAGTAGTCAGAAACAAAGGCAAATTGGTCTGCAAAGGTTATTCTCAAGTAGAAGGAGTTGATTTTGAAGAAACTTTTGCTCCGGTGGCAAGGATTGAAGCAGTTAGATTATTTCTTTCCTTTGCTACCTTCAAGGACTTTAAAGTATATCAGATGGATGTCAAGTCTGCCTTCCTGAATGGTGACTTAGAAGAAGAAGTATACATTGAGCAACCAGATGGATTTCAATTGTCTAATCATAATGATATGGTCTATAAGTTGAAGAAAGCACTGTATGGACACAAACAAGCCCCAAGAGCCTGGTATGAAAGACTAGATAGGCATCTTTTGAAGATTGGTTTCAATAAAGGTACTGCTGACAATAACCTATACTTCAAAATTAATCATGAAAATATCTTGATTGTTGAAGTATTTGTTGATAATATCCTTTTTGGAAGAAGAGATAACATGTGCAAAATTTTTACAAATCAAATGAAGAGTGAATTTGAGATGTCCATGTTTGGGGAAATGAATTTCTTCTTGGGTCTGCAAATCACTCAAACAAAGAAAGGAATCTTCATTTCACATACCAAATATGTGAAAGAATTGATGAAGAAATTTGGGATGGAAGACTCAAAACCAATGAATACTCCCATGGCAACCGGATGTAAACTGAGTAAAGATGATGACTCTCCTAAAGTTGATCAAAAAAAGTACAGTTCAATGATTGGAAGACTATTGTATCTTACTCAAACTAGACCTGATATTATGAATGTTGTTGATCTTGTTGCTAGATTCCAAGCTAATCCTAGAGAATCTCATGTCATGGCAATCAAGAGGATTCTCAGATATCTAAAAGGAACAGTTGAGTATGGTTTATGGTATCCTAGAGATCGTGTTTTCTCTCTTCATGCATATACAGATGCGAATTGGGTAGGAGATGTGGATGACCGGAAGAGTACCAGTGGTGGAGCATTTTTTTTAGGGAAAAGATTGGTTTCTTGGTTGAGCAAGAAACAAGAGGCAATATCTATGTCCACTGCAGAAGCATAATATATTGTAGCAGTAGGTAGTTGCACTCAAGTATTGTGGATGAAGCAAATGCTAAGAGACATCAGAGTGGAGTATGAGGAACCTATCACAATCTTCTGTGATAATTCAAGTGCAATAAATATATCAAAAAATCCAGTGTTGCATTCAAAGACAAAACATATATCCATCAAGTTTCACTTTTTGAGAGAGCAGGTGAACAAGAATGAAGTTAGATTGGAGTTTGTGCCCTCCAAGGATCAGATTGTAGACATTTTTACTAAACCTCTACCTAAGGACTCTTTTGAGTATCTCAGGGAGAAGTTAGGGGGTATTACCCCTCCCGTTTTGAATTAAGGTGCACTAATGTGCATCAATTTGGTGGATCTCATAGTCATATCTTGTGGTCCGGATTGATGATAGGAAGTTGCTACTCAGGGGGAGCAGTCTATATGATTCAAAAGATTGATACAAGTATGTGCCCTTTTCCATTGATGTCAAAGGGGGAGAGAAGACATGTGAAAAATAAAAAGTGGTTGATAATCAAAGTGGGAGCAGTAAAGGAAGAGAAGACATGTGAATGGTTGTTACTGATAGGGGGAGCTATGTCAGTCAGTGAGGAGAAGTACTTGTCTTGATGGTTAATACAGTTTTTCACATCATATGTTGCCATCAATGACAAAGGGGGAGATTGTTGTAAGTATGGGCCTAACCGGTGTTGTCATTGATGTCAACATACTCCTGTTGCATTGATGTCAAGAATTGGATGAGCTGTGTGCTGAGGATATTGAAAAAATTAGTCTCAGAGAAGAACAGTGAAGACAGTGAAGTTCTATGAAGCGAAGATCCTAGATAGATGAAGATCAGAGAATGCATACCAAAGGGTTTGTAGATATGTGTCATAAGATGGTCCAGTCAAGATTTGAGAGGTCCGCATGAAGATTTGAAGAAGTTATGGCCATATGAGTTAAACCAGTTCTGGCAGCTGTTCAGAGGTAACAGAGTGACACAAATAGGTTCGGTGAGATCCGAAAATGCAATATCTTGCTCTACAAATTTGTAGAGTGTTTAGGAAGCCAATGTGAATTGACAACTCAATTGGTTCGTGGTCTGGAGGTCCACAAGCATTTATTCTAATGTGACAATGATGACAGACTGTGTTCTTGAGGTTTCAGATGAAGATGTGAATGATTTCAGTGAGCAGAAGTGGCGTGGATGTTCTTGATGATTCAAGCAAGCTTGTGGGGGTCTCTAGATTGTGTCTAGTTCGTGTTGGCGATCCGCATTGAAGATTGAGCTTGTAATTGAAGATTTACTTCTAGATGATGATGTTCTTCCTAATCTTGGCCAACTGGATGTTTTACACATCTTGTGGATGATCTTTAAGATATTCTGCGAAGGATGGCATGTTCCTTTAAGAAGATTGAAGTCCCAGATATGTGTGGCCGACAGTGTGGTGATACACATGAAGATCTTGTAACAAATCTAGTTGTATTTGTGTATTTTCTCTGTAATAAAATAAAGTATGTATTGTGCTGATTTGATGATTATCCCAAAGTCGATGTCTTGTATAAATAAGAGTTGTGAAGTCATTTCAAATTATCAGGGTTGAGATGACAGTGTGGTAGAGAGGAGAAGAGTGAAAGGTCGAGCAGAAGTATTGATCTTAAATGGAACTGACTCAAGCATGGTGAAGATGCTAATCTCTAGTTCAATTATGTAATATTTATTATTCTGTAGACAGTGTGTCTCCTGTAGGCAGTGGGCCTCTTGTGAGCAGTGTGCTCAGACAGTGAGCCCTAATTGGCATGTGCCATTTTGTTCTTCTTATTCTTCTAACAGAGAATACAATCTTGGGTTAGTCACCCTGTGGTTTTTCCCTTAACTGGGGTTTCCACATTAAAATCTTGGTGTCATTTGTGTTAATATGTTTCTGCTCTTAAATTATTGCATTGTGCTTCCATGATTGATTTATTATTGTGCTACTAAATTACAAGAAGAATTTAAGTGGTTAATAAAAGGAAAGTTTTGGGACAACTGATTCACCCCCCTCTCAATTGTCTATCTTGAAACTAACAGGAACTAGGCTTTAGGGCACATGGAGACCATCTCAGACTCAGCCTTGGGGAACTACGTCCCAACCTAGGGGCCTATTCACGGATGGAATTACACTGCCCCTCCCCAAAGTACCTAACCATTCCTTTAAGGATGAATCAATAGAGATGATTGGAAATATGATCTCTTATGCTAATATCCCCATAATTTATTATTTATCATCATAATGCATGGATAGAGACATTCATATTGATATTTGTCCAATTATGAATAGAGAATATATTTCTATGAACACTCGTATGGATTTATACTAAATACATGCTCATAATATAATGTGTGCATCTAAACATGTATATACAATAACATATTATCCATAATCTACATAATGATGTGTATACAAATCCATAACACACCTAATTAGATTTGCAGATTACCTTTAGTGCATCCTTTGCTTGATACTTATATATTTCCTTAACTACCTTCTATCATTGATAGAGTATATTCTTTGTTAAAAATGGCAGACCTTCTTTTCTATCCTTGTTGTCTTATTATTTGTTTCTGCCTAATTTCTGATCTTCTGTTTATTATTGTAGACCCTATTAAATCAGAACTGTTGTTCTATTCCTCCTTTCCCATTCCATCTTTAAGACCATATCATTTTTATATATGTATGTTTCTTCTTAACTTAGAAATCTATTTCCTTCTAATATATTCTATTTATTAGATCTAAATATTTCCAATTATTATCCTTTTTATCTTATGCAGATCTGAGTACTAGTTCAGATATATATTTCAGATTTCTATTCCTTTGATTTCTATATATAATTAGAAAATCTTCTACTTTCCTAATCGATGTCATATATCTCTGCATTACTAGCAGACTCTTGTCTAAATCTCTTCCTTCTCCCTTAATGATGGTATCCTTTTCAAGTTATAAGGACTTCTTATATTAATCATTGCCCTTGGTCTTTCATTGGGTTGTAGCCCTTCCGAGTGTTGTCTTTATCATTTCCTATTAATCTTGTTTGACTTCTAAGAATCGCTGCTTTATGGTTTTAAGACTTGGCTTATATGAAATTCATTATTATTTGTTGCCTTGTAATATGAATCATTGCTGGTAATATTAGACCCACAATCACTTTATGTTTGGCGCTGCCTCTTTCTCATGGAATCGTTTGCCTTGGTATATAATATGATTATATTTTATAATAATATTTAGTATTATATTATATTTATTATTTATCATAATTATAATAATATTCAAACAAAGCATATTTGTAATTTATATAATATACATATCCTTAAATATTATTTATATTATATGATTATTTTATTAATAGCTATATTTATATATTATAAATCATATATATTTTTTTGGGTAAGCACTACCATATACAGGGGTAGCTCCCTATATTAAAATATTAGAAAAACAAGATACATAAAAGGCTGAGGCATTACATTTAGTGGTATATGTAGCCCATGCTTGCAGCAATATCCACCATCCTAGCTATTACATTTTGATCAATCAGACCCGGATTGGCTTCCAAGAACTTCATAAATTCTCTAGTGTTGTTTTCTTTCTCCACACCCTTTGTGTAGTTTCACTTTTTTCCTATCTTCATTCAGACTAAGGGTGGCAAGAGCAAAACCTTGCTCGGGCTTCACAACCATGCCATCCATGGCAGTCTTAACCATATCCATCAGATCATCTCTCACCAGCCTCATTGCAACTCTTAGCCCCCATAGTCTAGCTCCCACAACCTGTACATAATTCTGGAAAAAATGCTCCAGAACTTGCCCGTCATGCGTATGTCCACCTAACCAAAAACTGGGCCCAATCCCCTTCAGGATGGCTCCTTTCTCTTCATCGGAGGCTTTGCTGAACAGATATGCTAGCTATTGCCCTCCAGATTCATCCTCCTCACAGTGATACTCTACTCCAAAATGCTTAGGCATTGCTTTGCTTGGAGCTGCTTTCTTGAATACAACCAGTTTAATCTGCTTCTTCTTGCCTTTCCTTAAAAAGATGAGTGAGGGCATGTTCTCTCCAAACTTCTAATCCCAAGGATGTCAATTCTGCATTTAGGATTTTGCCACCTATGGGAAGTCGATACCATTGCAACTCACCGGACTGCCTCCAATTGTAGGTTTCATCCTTTGAATCTACCATCGTATACCATCACATCCCTGATAAGGATTCTCCTAACTTCAGAAATCTTTCAGGATTTGGCCTTTCATCAGAGTTGTGGGATCCTCCATATATTTTCTTAGGCATGTTCTTAATCCCACGGGGATACTATCAACAGCATACTGTTCAGACTCCAGAGCTTGTAAGTCCATTCCTCAGTTGGTTAAATAATCTGCCACTGAGTTAGCCTCGCGATAAACATGTTTAATTGTGAAGTTCCCTAATTCTGCCAAGCTGACTTGAATTTTGTCAAGCCAACTTTTCAACTTCCAATTCTGAACCATCACTTTCCTGATGGCATTGATGCATATCAAGGAATATCCTTCTATATCTACTTCTCTTATTCCTTTGTCAATACACATCTTTATCCCACAAGCGAGAGCTTCCATTTCTGCTTCATTGTTAGTGGTTATTCCCACATTCTTGGCAATAGCCTGGACACATTCTCCTTTCCCATCTCTGATTATGCAACCTATCCTTGCCTCCCCCAGATTTCGTTTGGAAGCACCATCTACATTTAGTTTAAAGGGTCCTTCTAATGGGGGGAGCAACCTTACATTTCTTCTTTTATCCACTTCCTCGGGGGGGGGCTAAATTGGGAGAATTTAATTTATTCCATTTCTTCTGCAAATCATTATCCCAGTTGGTGAATCTTGTACCTTTTGATCTTTCTTGTTTTGTATTGACTACTTCACATATACCGGCTTCTATCTTCTTTATCATCTCTTCTTCTGGAAGACTCTTCTCTTGAAAAACTCTTCTATTGTGTTTTTTCCATAAATGCCATACTACCATGAAAGGTGCCACCACACATTCGTCCATATGTAATTTTTCTTCTTTTTCAGCCAGCTTCTGAGAAATTCAACTAAATCATTTTGACGTGGAGTTTGCCACCCTAGAGATTAGAGGAGCCAATCCCAACATCTGGAGGTGAACTTGTAGTTTAGTAATAGATGATTCGTTGTTTTGTCATCTCTGCAACATAATGGGCACATGCTTGGTCCTTGCATGCCTATCGAGGAAAGTTTGTCTCCAGTCAGTATTCTTTTGTGGAGAGTTGTCCATAGAAAAGCCCCTACCTTTGGAAGGATCCCCTCCTTCCAACAGTGATTAGCTAACCAGTCCTGACAATTCCCTAAGGATTCTTGTATTTTGTATCCTAGATTGACCAAATATTCCCCAGATTTAGATCCAACCAAGATGATTTCATCATCAGTTTTTGAATGCAGGATTTTCCTTGGTTCTAATAGTTCAGATAGGAGAGTCGCCTCTGTTCGACAGATTTCTAGAGATTCCCAACAACACCATTCAAATTTTCCTGAAATATCTGATTTTGTTCTATCTACGTAGTTGGCCACCTTCTTCCCCATCTTAGTAATTACTTCCTCTATCCAAGCTTTGTTTTTGAATGTATTTACTAAGGCCTCATGCCCATTGCATGAGTCGAACCAAAAATCTTCTTTAAGCCCGTTCCCTACTTTCCAAGTAAGATGATCAGTTATCACCTCTCTGCTACTCTAGATGAATTTTCAAATCACCAAACCTCCAGAAGAGTTAGCTTGGGTAAGGATTTTGTCCATGTCCTCATTGTCCAGATATTTTTTCTTAACTATCCTGCACCAGAGTCTATTAGGATTCATGTATATGCACGAACTGAGTTTTTCTCCCATTGCTTGATTTTGCATCTCCAAGCTCCTAATTCCTGCTCCACCATTCCATTTACTTTGACATGCTTTGTTCCAGTTTATTAATGGAATTCTTCTCTCTTCCTTGGCCCCTTCCCACCAAAATTTCTTGAGGAAGATTTCTATTTCTTTGGTAGCTTTGTTGGTCATATGAAAACATGACATCATATATATTGGTACTACAAAGAGGAACAACTTGATCATTAAGATCCTCCAAGCCATGGAAAGACACTTTGACCTCCAAGCTTCTACCTTCCCTCTGCACCTGGCTATTGTTTCTTGCCAATATTCTATTCTATCAATACCTTTGAAAAGGGGAACTCCAAGATATTTAGTAAGAAGAGCCACCAATTTGAAACCTAGAATATTTGTAAATTTCCTGTACAATCCACTTTTTGTGTGGAAAAAATATATCTCTAATTTTTCCTTGTTGAATGATTGTCCTAAAACTCCAACATAAGTCTCCAGCGCCTCTTGAATGGTTATTGCTTCTCTTTCTGAGGCTTCCCCATATAAAATTGTGTCATCCACGAATTGGGAATGTGAGACTGGTTCCAAACCTTCTGCCACCTTTACTCCTTTCCATCTTCCCAACTGTCTAAGGCTCCTAAAGCGTCTCCCCATAGCCTCTACCATTATCATAAAAAGGAAAGGGGAGATCAAATCCCCTTGCCGAAGACCATTCTTTGCCTCGAAGAAACCACAGAGATTTCCATTTACTGAAACTGAATATCTCAGAGAAGATATACAAAACTTGATCATTTGTATCCGGTCAGAGGACAAGCCAAACCACTCCATTACTGCCAATAAGAAATCCCATCTAACCTGGTCATAGGCTTTACTCACATCTAGTTTGATGATCATACTTTTCATCCTTTCTTTTGAGATGGTGTAAATTGTTTCAGCTGCTATGATGATACCATCAAAAATTTCTCTCCCTAGCGTGAATCCATTTTGTTCTTCCGAAATTAACTCTAGAAAGGATTCGATTCAATCTTTTAGCCAATGTCTTCGAAATAATTTTATATACTGTATTGCATAAGGCAATTGGTCTGAAATCTGTGAAAGTGGAGCAGTCGCATTTCTTAGGGATGAGGACTATCACCGTATTGTTGAAATCCTTAACAAACCTTTTCTTCTTTCGAAACTCTTTTGCTATCTTCAGTATTTCTAGCCCCAAGAAACTCCATCCATTCTGGTAGAACTTGAGCACAAATCCTTCAGGGCCTAGAGACTTATCTGGATTGAGGCTAAAGGCTACTATTCGAAGTTATTCCAGCGTAAAGGGCACATAAAGCATCTCATTATTTTTCTTACTTACACATTCTAGAATACAAGAAAGGTAATCGTCAAACTTCCCACCTTGTGGTTGTGTTTGGTCAGTTAGTAGGTTTTCAAAGAATCTCACCGCCTCCATTTCCAAGTCCTCCTGATCACAAACTTCTACACCATCCATCCTTTTGATCTTCTCTATTATGTTCTTGATTCTATAGGCTTTGGCAGAGATATGAAAAAAATTAGTATTCACATCGCCATCTTTCAACCAAGTTTACCTTGCTTTGTCTTTCCAATAGAGTTCTTCTCTTGCCAGTAACTCTGAATGTTTAGATTTTAACTCCTTTTCCAAATTGTATTCTGCTAGAGTCATTCCTGAGCTGATAATTTGATTATTCAGCTTTTCCAGCTCCTCTTCCACCCTCTCCTTATCCTTGAAAATATTTTTGAATATCTCTTTATTCCAAACTTTAATTTTTCTTTTTAAAAAGGCTAGTTTTCTAACAAAGCAAAAACTCACCGTACCTTTCGAAATTGGGGCTTCCTTCCACCATTGCTTCAGATTTTTGATCAAGCTTTGATCTCTCCACCACATGGATTCGAACTTGAAGCAGGTCCTCTTGGATTTCTTACTTAGATTCAGCTCCAGGATTACTGGAAAATGGTCCGACACCGCCGCTGGGATAATGTTTGCTTCATAGTTGAATTCCACATTGAACCATCCTTCCCTTACGAAAAACCTGTACAAGCGTTCTGATATGTTTGTGAAACTAGGTCTTCAATTTGTCCAAGTGTAGATGTCACTTTTAGGGATGCAATCAACCACTTGCAGGGACCTGACAAATTCTCTGAAGTCAACTATTACCTTGGTTTCTTTCCGTAGGCCTCCTAATTTTTCCTGTAAGTCCAATATCGCATTGAAATCTCCACCTAAAATCAATTTGCTATCTACTACTACAGATACCTTTTCCTTTATTTCATTCCAAACCACCAACTTATCCTTGGTTTTGATAGGACCATAGATATTAAACATGTGAAAAGTCAAATTTTTGGTTTTAAATCTCATCTCCGCCATCATCCAATTAGCTTTTTCTTCACATATCTTCACATCAAAAAAATTCGCAGACCATAAGATGCCCAAACCGCCCTTTGATCCAGTGGCACTGTAAATGTAACCATCTAATTTTTTACAGTATTTGATGAATTTAGACCCCTCCTCCTGGGTTATCTTTGTTTCCTGCAGTAAGATTATATCTGAAGCTAGCTTTTCAAGGTGACGCTTAACTAAGCGTCTCTTGTCAGGGGCATTTAAGCCCCTGACATTCCACATGAGTATCTTCATTACCCTCCAAGGGAGCTTTTTTCTCCCTTGGATAGCCAGAAGTCTTTGATACTCAGAAGGCCTTTCTCAATAGCCTCCTCCTCTCTCTTTTGTTTTTTTGATTTTCTTCCTTTCCCTTTATTCGTCCTACGTAGAAGTTTGGTCGTAGTTTGGCTTATATGTCTAGGGTCAATGATTCCTAGCTCATCTTCTTCTAATTGACCTTCTTCCCGATCTTCCTTTTTTGAATCAGAAACTTCTACTTCCTAAACTGGGAGGATAATCAAACAATCAACTTCCATCCTTTCTGGCTTTTTCATAGATGCTTCTGTCGTCTGAATTTCTTCCTGAGCCTTGGGAAGAATCTCCTAACTTTCACGGTGCAGCACCTCCTCTTCCTTATTGATGTTAACTGCCACCAGTGCCGGAGGGACCTCCTTTGGACTTTCTGGTTGCTTTTTACTGTTTGCTTTCTTAATTTCGTTGGTCGGCATCACTCTGGTGAAATTTCGCGGGCACCAAACTTTCTTCATTTTCTGTGGCCTTTTGCAATCTTTCGGATCATGTTTCCTACTTCCACATTTTGAGAAATAAATTTTTTCTTCTTCTATATCCACCTGAACATTCTTGTGGCTTTCGTTCACGCAGAACTGAATTTCTTCCAGAACCTTAGGAATTGTTGCGATATGAATCCTCGCATAGAGATATGAGTCCCCCTCAATTATATCCTCATCCACATCCATTAGGGTTCCTAGTGATCTACCAATTTTGCTTATACAGTTGCCAACCCAGTATTCTAAAGGAAGATTGTAGAGGCGAATCTAGATTGGCTTCTCATATGGATCTATTTTTAGCGGGTCAAAATTAGCACTCCAAATTTGCATGAAAATTGGCCAACCTTTAACTATCCAAAGTTCCCCTTGTAACACTCGCCTTCTTTCTTCCGAAGTATGAAAAAATGCTACAAAAAAACCTCTTGGCAAAATTTTTACAATCGCCATTTCTTCCTAGTTTTCCTTCAGCCAAGCCCTAATTGAATTTCTGTCTTATTTTCGTCCAATTATCCAGCATATTATTGCTAGATCCTCTAGCATTTCCTAATCCTCCCAAGCCTCTTATGAAAGATCTATTGTTAAGAATTGACTGTGCGCTTCCTTCTGACATTTCTTCCTCTCCGGGCTATCCTCGCTTTCCTGAGATTCTTCTCCCTGCTCTGTTGAAATTCGCTCCTTTGATGCCATCATAATAAATAATTAAAATTATTTATAAATCATATAATATTATATTTAATAGAATTATTATATTATAACTATTACAATATTACATAAATTGATTGTAACGCCCCGCCAAGGAACCTAGAGGATAACACAACTAAGCTTACAAAAAGGTCAATTTTTTTTAAATGAAAGAAATAACAACAATCATATATTTATTTAGAACATTTAAATTAAGATTTATCCTCTAGGGTTCCACGGCTGCATTACCAACGAACTAAAACAAGATCTAACCAACATTATGAATTAACTAACAAACATAGTGCATTCTAAGTCTAATTGCATCAAATAAATAAACACATACAATTCCATATTATATCATCAAATAAGTAACATCAGGATCCTGCACATAGGATCACGAGTACATAGACAAGTTTCTTTACAAGAGAGTTCAACATTACATTGTTTACAATATCACTATCTAGATTACATTGGAGTACATACATCAAGATAACAGTACATGATTCAACCGATATACAAGACTGGAACATGATCATAAGTATTTGTCTCCTCAAGCTAGAGCAAGATCTGAAATATGTCATATAAAGTACATCCTTCTCGCACACGATTAACAACAAGAGAAACCAATGGAGAGAAAAGCACAACCACCTGACCATGTGGAACCCTAAGGTCCACCCCTCATGCTAGGAGATAACAATAAGGTCCCACTAAGAAAACAATCAAGAAAGACAGTAGACTAATAGGTGCAAGGACTACACATGGCTCCAATACAACACAGGTCAATATGAACAACACAAGTAACTCAAACATCACTTCTAGAGGAAATCACACAATGAAAGGGAAAAACATACATTAGGGAGTGCTAGGCTATAGTAGGGAAGAGTGTCATCACATGGTCCTAGCATGGGCTATCCAGGCTATCTCTCTCTAAAAACTAGCCCCCATCTACGGTTATCCCGGCAGCCTCTCTCTAGGCATTGGCCCCATAGGGTGACACATGCGGAACCAACAATCCTTTCGTGAGGACAAGGAAGTGATCTTGCCAACCACGGCCTTCACATCCCATCCTTAGCCTGAATGAGCACTACAGGCATGGGTGAGGCATCCAAATATCTTATTTAGTTTGGAAACTACCCAACCCTCTAAATTTATTATTAAGTTATCACTAGATTAAAAACTTCCAATGGGTTATCCTGGCAGCCTCTTTGGGCACCGGCCCCATTGAAAGCCACTCCCCTACCTACATCTAGAAGACCCTATCCATCAAGCAAGACAATTACCATCACAATGACAAGTAACATATACAATGTAAGGCATTTACCTTCTTGCATACAAATCATAATCACAGGGACGAATTCTTGTCCCAAAACATAAACCAAGCATGAACTACCACATTCTCATCATGTTGCATTTACAACACAGAATACACATCAATTTATATCACACAGAGCAAGACCATTATCCATCTTGCATAGTCATCATAACCACATGAATAGGTACACTGAACAAGACATTATCCATCTTGCATATGTATCATACTAACATGAATAGGAGACAATATTTCAAGAATGCATTTCATTCAACTCACATGATGCACACATAGCCAACCCCCACACAATCACACCCTCCTAGGCCTCTGGAAACAACTTCCCCAAATGACACAACACTTGATCATAAGATATAAGTATCCACGAGTATCAATATTTTAACTAATAATTCTCAAGACTTATTTTTCAATTTCATTTAATTAAAATGATTGTGAACAACATACAAATGACCCTAAGGTATACAAATTAAACACAACAATGGTTTACACTATTTACACTGATGTAGATTTCATTAATAAACAGGACAATTTTGTAAATACTATTAAATATAAATGTATAAGCAAGACTAAAAGCCTATAATATTAGAATGCTATAAATATATTACACTAGTTAGAATCACAAGATACAAACTTTGAAGCTATAATGAAAGAACCTTGTTCTAAGGTTAGCTTGAGAGGAAAGGAATACAAAACAACAAAACATTCCTATTGATCTAACATCTTCATCAAATCTACCACACTTTTAACCACATGCATATGATAGGATTAGCACAAAATGAATTTGTTGAAAAATCTTAGAGAAATCCAGTTCGAAAATATAGAATTATTGGTGACGCAACTAACTGTTTTAATAGAGACGAAAGGGGTGAGAGGTAGACAGTCACAAAATATTCATATCTCAAAAATGACAAACTGGGTATGACTAGTTTTTAGATATGATTTAAAAATTTAGGACATGCACCATATATAGAAAAATTAAAGAAATCTAGTTCGTAAAATTAAATTTATGGCTAACGCAACAAACTGCTAAAACAAAGACGAAATGGGTGAGAGGTAGACAGTCACAAAATATTAATATTTCAAAAATGACAAAATAGGTATGGTTGATTTTTGGATATGATTTAGATAACCAGGTCATGCACCATATATAACATAATTAGAGAAACCTAGTTCGTAAAATTAAAGTTATGGCTAATGCAACAGACTGCTAAAACATAGTGCTTGTGTTTCTGGGAAAACTGTGTTTGCTAAAACATAGGCGAAATGGGTGAGAGGTAGATAGTCACAAAATATTCATATCACAAAAATGACAAACTAAGTATGGCTGATTTTTGGATATGATTTAGATATCCAGGCCGTCCACCATATATAACAAAATTAGAGAAACCCAGTTCGTGAAATTAAAGTTATGGCTAATGCAACAGACTGCTAAAACAAAGACGAAATGGGTGAGAGGTAGACAGTCACAAAATATTCATATCTCAAAAATGACAAACTGGATATGGCTATTTTTGGATATGATTTAGATATCTAGGCCATGCACCATATATAACAAAATTAGAGAAACCCAGTTTGTAAAATTAAAGTCATTGGCTAACGCAACAAACTGCTAAAATAGAAATGAAATGGGTGAGAGGTAGACAGTCACAAAATATTCATATTTCAAAAATGACAAACTAGGTATGGTTGATTTTCATATATGATTTATATGTCCATGCCATGCACCATATATAACAAAATTAGAGAAACTCAGTTCGTGAAATTAAAGTTATGGCTAACACAACAGACTGCTAAAACATAGACAAAATGGGTGAGAGGTAGACAGTCACAAAATATTCATATCTCAAAAAATGACAAACTGGGTATGGCTAATTTTCGGATATGATTTAGATATCCAGGCTATGTACCATATATAACAAAATTAGAGAAACCCAGTTCATAAAATTAAGGTTATGGCTAACACAACAGACTGGGTTCAGAAAATGTAGAAGAGAATTCACAGAATATTTTACTAAATCTAATGCAACAATAAATCAGATTCATATCTCAGTCCATACTTGGAATATTACTTCTATCACATCTTCACAAAATTCTCAGCTCGCATCCATTTTCGCCCAAGTCTTTTCCTCTAGAAACTATGGTTTATGGTGGCAAAAGAAAAATAGAAACTTCCCGAGAGAGAGATCCCCAAAAACATAAAACATATTCTCTATTTTGAAAATGCACGCTCCTCCCCAAATTATGTCTTGAGATTTCAAAATAAAGTTAAGCATGCATAACCACCCCAACAATTTCGTCCAAAGATTCTCCTTTATTACTTTCTTACAATTTGCTATTTTTAACCAAACAATAATTTCTCTCTGATTTTATTTATTTTAGAATTTTTTATTTATGTCATTTACAACTAGACAAGATTCCTTTATGATTTTACCTACTTTAGTATTTTCTATATATATGATAACTTGCAAATATTATCTATTTTATTGCCATTAACGCAACATTAAATTATATTAATTAATTTATTTATCTCTAGTTGCAATTACATTTATTACTATTAATATTATTATTTATTAACTTAACTTCTAGAATAATATATTTTTCATAAACTAAATTTACTTAAGGACATTTATATATTTATTTATTTAACAAAAAACTTCATAACTAATTATTTTATTTTAAGGCAACAATAACCAAAACAATACCAACAAAATAACCCAACTGCCAAACCATACCTGACTACTATGCAAGATCGGAAAGCAAGACCACCACAACAATGACTGACTATCATGACCAAACTGACAACACTGACAGGGTGCATGACCAGATACTCATCCTCTTCAAGGATGATGGCTAAGCTAGGGGACCATATGTTATCTCCAATCAATAGTTCCATTGGTTAAGGCACGCTCAGACATGTTAATTCAAGTGGAGTCGATGCTTGGTACCTGCAGCCTACAACAAACAACACGATCAAACATGTATATATATGTAATCATGTAGTCATACACACAGTGAAAGGAAGTCGTAGTGGAGCAGGGTACTCATGCATGAGTAATATGACACAGTTCCTTTCACCCACACATCAAACATGTAATCACAACACATATATCAATCAGTTACTAAACGACTAAGTAAGAACCATCATCATATAGTCACATGATACTCATAATACGATTGATCCACACAAAACATCAAAACCTCCTATGATACAGAATCAGTCACATAAAACTCAATTCTAACATATGACAATCATAGTAAAATCAACATCATAATCACCTGAATGGAAGGCAATGTTACAGCATGTGAATTATCAGTATTGCAACAAGGTTCATTGATAAAATATACTAACCTAAGTATTTTGATTATTTACATTCATCTTCACGCTCCTTAGTCCGACCACCTATACATCCAAGGTGAAATTGGAGGGGCACTACATTGATAATACAATAAATATATTTTATTTTAATTATATAAAAAATATTCATAAAATAATATTAATTAATATTATTACATTTTTTTAAATGCACTTGGTAAACTTTTTAACGTGACCGGCGATGCTGGTGCGACACGCCCTCCGGCTCCACGTGAATGCTTTTGCCCAGAGCAATGAACCGGTGAGGCCACAACACGGGGGACCTCATCCCCTAGCAAGAACACTTCAAACCCGCAAGCTTGTTGGCCCAGCGAAGGCGTAAAGCCTGCGAGCTCGTTGGCCCAACAGGGGTTTGAACTCTGGTGGCCGCCACTACAACTGATTGACTTAACCACTGAACCACGCCCTTATGGGCAATATTCTTACATATTAATAATATTATATATGTTTATTAAATATTATTATATGTAGGATTATCATCTAAATTGACGATGACAAACACCATATTTGACAAAATTGATTTCTTCGTCTTTATCATGATGTTTAAATATTTAATTTAAATAATGTCTTAATATCAGGATATGACAGCCCTCTCCACTCAAAATTGCTTGTCCTTAAGAAATTACCACTAGGATGCTTTGAAACTATCAGGATTGTAAATTGATCCCTTCAAAGAATTGTTAACATTCTTATCTTAATCCAACTTTGTATCTAAGCTTCCGTGACAATTAGATTTTTGTTTGAGAATTTGTAGTCAAACTAGGTCTTTAGATTTTATCCTTAACGATGTCGAGTTGTTATGATTGTTCCCTCCAAGTTGATTGATAGGTTTCTTTCCTATTGATGATTTTTACGAATGATTCCCCCTTTATAATTTATTGTTGAGGGATCATAGTCTTTCTCCTTTGAAAAGTCACAACTTTCCACATTTGGAGTCACATCACTATTCTTTGAATCCTTTAATGCTGTTTGGATGTCTTCCTCAAAATTGTTCTTCCATTTGAGGAGGTCACACTTTTTCTCTTCATCAGTTACAACTCTTCATTATTTTTGTCGGGGACTAATAATATTTTAATTTTTAAATAAGTTAATTTGTTAGGGCTTATTAACCCAAGAAGTGTTTGACAAATAAGAGTTAAACAAACATAGAGTAACTTGTTAAGAAACATTAGACTTGAAGCAAACACATATAGATATACATAATACATAAAGTGTACATGATACACGAAGTATACTCGTAAGACATAATACAAGGAGTATATACATAAATACATGTGAAGCATACACTTGAATACATGTAATACAATAAGCATGAAGTACATACATGTGTTACATGAAGATGCAAAGTATAAAAGTAATACACAAAGTATACGAATAGTACACGAAGAATGAAGTATATGAAGTTTTTGTAAGGCACGAAGTGTGAAGCACACACTTAAATACATGAAGTATGCACATGAGTAACGTAGGTTACAAAGCATACACATGAATATGAATACATGCAAGGCATGAAGCACACTCGTGGAGTCATAATATGAATACACGTACGTTGCATTAATACATGTAAGCCACTGTAAAATACCCTACTAATGATGACAAAATATTTTTCCTCAAATGCACTTGAAAATTGAACAACACAATGCCAAATAACATCAACACACATATGAACAAATAGATACCCAAACATCTTGCATGATTAAAGTCTTCAAATATGAAAAGTACAAACACTTATAGGCTAGTTTTTATGACAATCAAGGTCTGATTTATATCAGACTTAATTACATCATGAAAATAACATCCAAATGTCATCCAAACCCTAGAATATCAAAGTCCTATCAATGATGAATGATAAATAAGAAAAGATGTCACTGCAACAGCCTTGTATGAGGACAAATGATGGATTGATAATAATATATATGTTGTTGTTATAACTGATATATGATACCCAATTGCCCAAAAATGTTGAAGAAGCCAAAACTATGTCAAATTACTCCTTCCAAGCCAAGCGATTGGTTCCTAGATACAAAATTTAGCTTCTATGATGTTCCAATGGCCTTCAACACTCAATATCTTCAATCAAATCATGTATATGAAACCTGTAATGAAATACCCGGCTGGCTGTTACAAAAATTAGAAATTAAAATTGATAGCAAATCCTCACAAAAAGATTCTTTTTTCCAAATCAACTACCTTTGTAGTCTTCAACAATGACCAAGGGCTTCCATTGCAACCATATATCACTCCAAACTACTCAACATAAACCTGAAAATGTATAACAATGATGAAATGTACATGATAACATCTCACATTATGAATGTAGCTTCCTGGTGGTAACTCAAGCTCATATGCAACTTTGCCAATTTGTCTACCAATCCTGTACGGCCCATAGAATCTCAGCTTGAGCTTTTCTGCACCACTTCTCTTCAAAGTACTCTATCTATATGGTTGTAGGTGTAAAAACACCAAATCATCTATCTCAAATGTCGTCTCAATCCGATGCCTGTTAGCATAAATCTTCTGTTGATTATGTGCCTACTGAATATTATCCTTAAGAATCCTAAGGATATCTTGTCTGTCTTGCATCAACTCCTTAGCATGAGGAGATCTACTCTCATCAAATGCCAATTCCACAAAAGAAAGTGCATCATATCCATATAATGCCCTGAATGGAGTCATGCCAATAGACATGTGATATGTGGTATTGTAGCAATACTCCCCAAGGTACAACCACCTGATCCAAGCACATTGATATCCCGCAACATTATTGTAAAGATAACCCTCAATCCACTTATTCACAATCTGTATGTCCATCTGTTTGAGGATGATAGCTAGTGTTCAGTGTCAACTCTATACTTGCAAGTTGGAATAGCTCACCCCAAAACATGTTGACGAATCTACTATCCCAATCACTCAAAATAGTGTTTGGAAGGCCATGCAAGCATAATACCTCACGAAAGAGTGACTCTGCAACCTGCAATGCTGAGTAATCTGTTGCAATAGGATAGAAATGTGCATATTTAGTTAGCCTATCAACAACCACATACATGCAATCCTTACTATGTACCTTCGGAAGACCTGTGATGAAATCAATGGAGATACTTTCCCACTTCTGCTCAGGTATAGGCAATGGTTGAAGTAGACTGGCGGGAAAAGTATGCTCAGACTTGTTCTGCTGACAAGTCAAACACTCTCTAATGTGCTGCAATACATCCTCCTTGAGACCCTCTCATGAGAATCTCTCTCTAATCAGCCTATAGGTTTTGAAAAACCCTGGATGTCCTGCTAGAGGTGTGTCATGAATGGCTCTCAAAATCTCCTACTTAAGTTTTGATTTAGGTACCAAGAATATTTGATCCTTATAGTATATCACATCATCCACAACCTTATATCTATCATCCTAAATACAACCATCCATGATCGCGCATGCAAATGTAGACTTGGAATACTCAACTAAAAGTTGAGATTTCTAATCAACTGAAATCTCACTCAAAGAGCAAATAGTAGGCCTCCTGGAAAGTGCATCTGCTACAACATTCTTCTTCCTCTTCACAAACTAGTTGTCAAAGTCATAAGCCTGTATCTTAGAGACCCATTTTTGTTGTCTCTCATTCAAATCCTTTTGCTCTAAGAAATATTTCAAGCTATTGTGGTCAGTCCTCACCACAAACTTTGCACCTACCAAGTACTGATGAAACTTTGCCAAAGCATGCATTATGGCAAGCATATCCTTTTCATAGGTGGAATATAGGCGCTCCACATCCCTCAACTTCCTGCTCTCAAATGCAATGAAATGTCTATTCTACATCAAAACAACCCCAATACCATCTGCTGATGCATCACACTCAAGTACAAAGGATTGTGTAAAATCTAGTAGTGCCAAGACTGGAGTAGTACTGATCACCTCCTTGAGATGATCAAAAGTAGCCTATGCCTTAGTAGACCAAAGGAATGCGCCCTTCTTAGTTAGTTTTGTCAATGGTGCTACCAACTTTGAAAATCCTCTAACAAACCTCCTGTAGCAACTACAAAGACCCAAGAAACGTCTCAACTTAGAAATGTTCCTTGGAGTAGGCCAATCCTGTGTTGCTTTGATCTTCTCCTCTTGTACTCTAACTCCATTGGCACTAATCATATGCCCCAAATAGAGAATCTCCTCCATCCCAAAATCACACTTTGAAGCCTTGGCATATAATGATTGTGCCTCCATAATACCAAGTACCTCATCAAGATGTCAAAGATGCTCCTCCCATGTCTTACTGTAAATCAAGATATCATCAAAGAATACCAACAAGAACTTACGCAACTTCTTATTGAACACATGATTCATGCAAGACTGAAGTGTAGCAGGCGCATTAGTAAGACCAATGGCATAAAAAGAAACTCATAGTGTCCATATTGGCATCTGAATGTTGTCTTCATAATATCCTCCTCACATACACGAATCTGGTGATAGCCTGAATGAAGATCAATCTTAGAAAAATACACGGCCCCATGTAGCTCATCAAGTAGTTCATTGATTCTGGGTATAGGGTACCTATTTTTGATTGTCTTCTTGTTCAGTGCTCTATAATCAATACACATTCACATAGTACCATCCTTCTTCTTCACCAACACCTCATAAGAAGCAAATGGACTAGATGAAGGCCGAATGTGTCCCATATCAATCAACTCCTTGATTGCATTCTCAATCTCAATCTTGAGCTATTGAGGATGTCGATATGGTACAATAATGGTGGGCTTGGTCCCATCCTCTAACTCAATCACATGCTCAAAACCATGATCTAGTGGTCTACCTAGAGGAATGTCACCAAACACCATACTGTGCTTATCCAATACAGATTGGATATCTACATGATACTCACCATCTGAAGAAGACTTAGAAGAAATAGATACTTGAGTTGCCCATGCAATGTCATCATGATGAAACAATGTCTCCATATGCTTAACTGAAACAACTCTAGGCCCTCCATCTAAAATTGCTCTCAAGATAAATTTCCTTCCCTCATGAATGAACTCTATCTCCATCTTCTTCAAATCCTGAATATAACGGCCAAGTGAATGCAACCATTGCATCCCTAATACAATATCAATGCCTAAAAGTCCAACCATGTAGAAATCACCTGTCAATGTATAATCCCCCTCTGAATACTAAGCTAAGATACCTTCTTTTGACAACTCATAGTAAAACCATCTTCTACTGCAACTGTGAAACCCTCAAAGTCCTCAGCTTGTAAACCACGTCTCATAAATAAACCATCATCAATGAAATTATGAGTGGCTCCACTACCCACCAAACATGTGACTCGTTGTCCTTTGATAACACCCTTCAAATGAAGGGCATGATACCTAGGAACTCCTAAAATAGAAGCAATAGTCACTAAACCTTTACCTTCTCTTGTATCAAGCTCTAATCTAAGCTTCTCTTGATGTCCCTCATCCTGATCTGAACATGTATCCTCATGTGCATCACTATCATCATCTGAAATCACATCAATGAGATGTGCTTTGCCTTTTTTAAGGCATTTATGTCCTGGCTCCCATGGTTGCTTGCAAGAAAAGCATAGATTCTTCCTTCTCAGTTCATTTGTAATGCCCGCCAAGGAACCCAGAGGATAACACAACTAAACTTACAAAAAGTACAATTTAAAAAAAAAATGAAAGAAATAACAACAATCATATATTTATTCATAACATTTAAATTAAGCTTTATCCTCTAGGGTTCCACGGCTGCATTACTAACAAACTAAAAAAAGATCTAACCAACATTATGAATTAACTAACAACCACAGTTCATTCTAAGTCTAATTGCATCAAATGAATAAACACATACAATTCCATATTATATCATCAGATAAGTAAGCATCAAGATCCTTCACATAGGATCACAAGTACATAAACAAGTTCCTTTATAAGAGAGTACAACATTACATTGTTTACAATATCACTATCCAGATTACATTGGAGTACATATATATCAAGATAATAGTACATGATTCAACTGATATACAAGACTAAAACATGATCATAAGTATATGTCTCCTCAAGCTAGAGCAAGATCTGAAATCTTCCATACAAGGTACATCCTTCTTGTGCACGAACAACAACAAGGGAAACCAATGGAGATAAAAGCACAACCACCTGACCATGTGGAACCCTAAGGTCCACTCCTTGTGCTAGGAGATAACAATAAGGTCCCACAACATGAAATAGTTAAGAGGACAGGAACACTACACAAAAGGCTAACATGACTCCAACATATAAATACATATGACATTCACAATAGAGTCACCACTTCCTCCAACAGTCAAACATACAATAGACAAATAGGTGCAAGGACTACACATGTCTCCAAAACAACACCAGACAATAAGGACATCACAAGTAACTCAAACATCACTTCCAAAGGCATTCACAAAACAAAGGGGAGAACACAACTAGAGAATGCTAGACTGTAGTAGGGAAGAATGTCATCGCATGGTCCTAGCATGGGTTACCCTGACAGTCCCTAGCTAGACGTCGGCCCCCATCCATGGCTTACCTTGACAGTCTCTCTGTTGGCGCCGACCCCCATCTACGGTTACCTTGACAGTCTCTCACTAGACGCCGGCCCCATAGGGTGACATATGTGGAAGCAACATTCCTTTCATGAGGACAAGGAAGTTGATTTTGCCAACCACGGCCTTCTCATCTCATCCTTAGCCTGAACGAGGACTACATGCATGAGTGAGACATCCAAATATATTGATTAGTGTGAAAACTACCCAACCCTCTTAATTTATTATTAAGTTATCAACGGATTAACAACTTCCAATGGATTACCCTGACAAGCCACTTTGGGTGTTGACCCCACATTGAAAGCCACTCCCCCTTCACTGCATCTAGATTCTCAAAGTCCAAAACAAAACCCAAGCATGAACTATCACATTTCTCATCATGATACATTTACAACACAAAATATACATCATTTCACATTACACAGAGCAAGGCATTACCCATCTTGCATAATTACCATAACCACATGAATAGGTACACTAAGCAAGGCATTATCCATCTTGCACAGTCATCATAACCACATGAATAGGTACACTGAGCAAGGCATTATCCATCTTGCACAGTCATCATAACCACGTGGATAGGTACACTGAGCAAGGCATTATCCATCTTGCACACTCATCACAACCACATGAATAGCTACACTGAATAAGGCATTATCCATCTTGCATAGTCATCATAACCACATGAATAGGTACAATGAGCAAGGCATTATCCATCTTGCATAGTCACCATGACCGCATGAATCCATAAACAGAGGGGAGTCAACATATAACCAATACATATTCACCCATTAGCAAGATTACATAATCATAGGAGTCATACACGCGACTACCCCTCTTGGCCTCTGGAATCAACTTTCCCAAATGACACAAACACTTGACACACTAAACACTATGGTCTCACATCACATTCACTCTCAAATGAACATCATAAACTAATACCCTTCAACAATATTTTTAAGGAATGTAACATTAATCCAAGCATGATCAATCATCTAACAAATATAAAGTGAATCTCTCTTAGTAATACAGAACTATAACTTTCTAATCACCAGTAGCAGTTACAATATGATCATAAGATATAAGTGTCCACGAGAAATAATATTTTAACTAATAATTCTCAAGACTTATTTTAATTTCAGTTAATTAAAATGATTGCGAACAACATGCAAATAACCCTAAGGCATACAAATTAAACACAACAATTATTTACACTGATGTAGATTTCATTAATAATCTAGACAATTATGTAAATATTATTAAATATAATTGTATAAGCAAGGCTAAAATCCTATAATATTAGAATGCTATAAATATCTTACACTAGATAGAACCACAAGATACAAAACCTGAAGCTGTAATGAAAGAACCTTGTTCTAAGGTTAGCTTGAGAGGAAAGGAATACAGAACAACAAAACATTCCTATAGATCTAACATCTTTATCAAATCTACCACACTTTTAACCACATGCATATGATAGGATCAACACAAAATGAATTTGTTGAGAAAGCTATAGAAGCTACCAACAATGCAAAATGTGAAAGCATAAACATGGCACACAGATTGATTGGTAGAATGCCTCAAAGAAGTCATATGATGGAAAGCAATGATCATAGGATATGTACAAAACAAATTTGTTGATAAATCTTAGAGGAACCCCGTTCTAAAATATAGTTATTGGTGACGCAACTAACTGTTTTAACAGAGATGAAAAATGTGAGAGGTAAATAGTCACAAAATATTCATATCTCAAAAATGACAAACTGGGTATGGCTAATTTTTGGATATGATTTAGATATCCAGGTCGTGCACCATATATAACAAAATTAAAGACCAGGTGCATTAGTAAGACCAAAGGACATAACAAGAAAATCATAGTGTCGATAGTGGCATCTGAATATTGTCTTCAGAATATCCTCCTCACGGACACGAATCTAGTGATAGCCTAAATGAAGATCAATCTTAGAAAAATACATGGCCCCGTGTAGCTCATCAAGTAGTTCATCGATCCTGGGTATAGGGTACCTATTTTTGAGGCCAAAGGCTGCTATTTGAAGTTCTTCCAGCATAAAGGGAGCACAAAGCATCTCATTATTTTTCTTACTTACACATTCTGGAATACAAGAAAGGTAATCGTCAAATTTCCCACCATGTGGTTGTGTTTGGTCAGCCAATAGGTTTTCAAAGAATCTCACTGCCTCTATTTCCAAGTCCTCCTGATCATAGACCTCTACACTATTTATCCTTTTGATCTTATCTATTATGTTCTGGATTCTACAGGCTTTGGCAGAGATATGAAAAAATTTAGTATTTGCATCGCCATCTTTCAGCCAAGTTTCCCTTGCTTTGTCTTTCCAATAGAGTTCTTCTCTTGCCAGCAACTCTGAATGTTTAGATTTGAACTCCTTTTCCAAATTGTATTCTACCAGAGTCATTCCTGAGTTGATAATCTAATTATTCATCTTTTCAGCTCCTCTTCCACCCTCTCCTTATCCTTAAAATATTTCTGAATATCTCTTTATTCCAAACTTTAATTTTTCTTTTTAAAAAGGCCAGTTTTCTAACAAAGCAAAAACTTACTGTACCTTCCAAAATTGGGGCTTCCTTCCACCATTGCTTTAGATTTTTGATCAAGCTTTGATCTCTCCACCACATGGATTCAAACTTGAAGTAGCTCCTCTTGGGTTTCTCACTTAGATTCAGCTCCAGGCTTACTGTAAAATGGTTTGACACCGTCGCTAGGATAATGTTTGCTTCATAGTTGAATTCCTCACTGAACCATCCTTACCCTACGAAAAACCTGTCCAAGCATTCTGATATGTTTGTGAAACCAAGTCTTCAATTTGTCCAAGTGTAGATGTCACTTTTAGGGATACAATCAACCACTTGCAGGGACCTGACAAATTCTCTGAAGTCAACTATTACCTTGGTTTCTTTCCATAGGCCTCCTAATTTTTCCTGTAAGTCCAATATCGCATTAAAATCTCCACCTAAAATCAATTTGCTATCTACTACTACAGATACCTTTTCCTTTATTTTATTCCAAACCGCCAACTTATCATTGGTTTTGATAGGACCATAGACATTAAACATGTGAAAAGTCAAATTTTTGGTTTTAAATCTCATCTCCGCTATCATCCAATTAGCTTTTTCTTCACATATCTTCAAATCAAAAAAATCTGCAAACCGTAAGATGCCCAAACCGCCCTCTGATCCAATGGCACTGTAAAAGTAACCATCTAATTTTTTAGAGTATTTGATGAATGTAGACCCCTCCTCCTGGGTTATCTTTGTTTCCTGTAGTAAGATTATATTCGAAGCCAACTTTTCAAGGTGAAGCTTAACTAAGTGTCTGTTGTTAGGGGCATTTAGGCCCCTGACATTCCACGTGAGTATCTTCATTGCCCTCTAAGGGAGCTTTTTGCTCTCTTGGATAGCCAGAAGTCTTTGATACTAAGAAGGCCTTTCTCAACAACCTCCTCCTCTCTCTTTTGCTTGTTTGATTTTCTTCCTTTTCCTTTATTCGTCCTATGCAGAATTTTGGTTGTAGTTTGGCTTATATGTCTAGGGTAAATGATTCCTAGCTCATCTTCTTCTGATTGACCTTCTTCTTGATCTTCCTTTTCTAAATCAAAAACTTCTTCCTAAACTGGGAGGATAATCAGATAATCAACTTCCATCCTTTCTGGCTTTTTCAAAGATGCTTCTGTCATTTGAATTTCTTCCTGAGTCTTGGGAATAATCTCCCAACTTTCGTGACGCGGCACCTCCTCTTCCTTATTGATGTTAACTACCACCGGTGCCGGAGGGACCTCTTTTGGACTTTCTGGTTGCTTTTTACTATTTTCTTTTGTAATTTTGTTGGTCGGCATCGCTCTGGTGAAATTTCGGGGGCACCAAACTTTCTTCATTTTCTGTGGCCTTTTGCAATCTTTCGCATCATGTTTCCTGCTTCCACATTTTGAGAAATAAAATTTTTCTTGTTCTATATCCACCTGAACATTCTTGTGGCTTTCGTTCACGCAGAACTAAATTTCTTCTAGAACCCTAGGAATTACTGCGATCTGAATCCTCGCATAGAGATATGAGTCCCGCTCAATTATATCCTCATCCACATCCATTAGGTTTCGTAGTGATCTACCAATTTTGCTTATACAGTCGCCAACCCAGTATTCTAAAAGAAGATTGTAGAGGCGAATCCAGATTATCTTCTCATATGGTTCTGTTTTCAGTGGGTCAAAATTAGTACTCCAAATTTGCATGAAAATCGGCCAACCTTTAACTATCCAAAGTTCCCCTTGTAACACTCGCCTTCTTTCTTCTGGAGTATGAAAAAATGCTACAAAAAAACCTCTTGGCAAAAATTTTACAATCACCATTTCTTCCTAGTTTTCCTTCAACCAAGCCCTAATTGAATTTATGTCTTGTTTTGGTCCAATTATCTGGCATATTATTGCTAGATCCTCTAGCATTTCCTGATCCTCCCGAGCCTCTTCTGAAAGATCTATTGTTAAGAATCGACTGTGCACTTCCTTCTGACATTTCTTCCTCTCCGGGCTATCCTCGCTTTCCTGAGATTCTTCTCCCTGCTCTATCGAAATTCACTCCTTTGTCGCCATCATAATAAATAATTAAAATTATTCATAAATCATATAATATTATATTTAATAGAATTATTATATTATAACTATTATAATAATACATAAATTGATTGCAACGCCCCGCCAAGGAACCTAGAGGATAACACAACTAAGCTTACAAAAAGGTTAATTTTTTTTTAAATGAAAGAAATAACAACAATCATATATTTATTCATAACATTTAAATTAAGCTTTATCCTCTAGGGTTCCACGACTGCATTACTAATGAACTAAAATAAGATCTAACCAACATTATGAATTAACTAACAAACACAGTTCATTCTAAGTCTAATTGCATCAAATAAATAAACACATACAATTCCATATTATATCATCAGATAAGTAACATCAGGATCTTGCACATAGGATCACGAGTACATAGACAAGTTCCTTTACAAGAGAGTTTAACATTACATTGTTTACAATATCACTATCCAGATTACATTGGAGTACATACATCAAGATAACAGTACATGATTCAACCGATATAAAAGACTGGAATATGATCATAAGTATCTGTCTCCTCAAGCTAGAGCAAGATCTGAAATCTATCATATAAGGTACATCCTTCTCGCACACGATCAACAAGGGAAACAAATGGAGAGAAAAGCACAACCACCTGACTATGTGGAACCCTAAGGTCCACTCCCCGTGCTAGGAGATAACAATAAGGTCCCACTAGGAAAACAATCATGAAAGACAGTAGACTAACAGGTGCAAGGACTACACATGGCTCCAATACAACACGAGTCAATATGAACAACACAAGTAACTCAAACATTACTTCCAAAGGAAATCACACAATGAAAGGGAAAAACATATATTAGGGAGTGCTAGGCTGCAGTAGGGAAGAGTGTCATCGCATGGTCCTAGCATGGGTTATCCAAGCTATCTCTCTCTAGAAACTAGCCCCCATCTACAGTTATCTTGGCAGCCTCTCTCTAGGCACCGGCCCCATAGGGCGACACATGCAGAACCAACCATCCTTTCGTGAGAACAAGGAAGTTGATCTTGCCAACCACGGCCTTCTCATCCCATCCTTAGCCTAAACGAGCACTACAAGCATGGGTGAGGCATCCAAATATCTTATTTATTGTGGAAACTACCCAACCCTCTAAATTTATTATTAAGTTATCACTAGATTAAAAACTTCTAATTGGTTATCCTGACAGCCTCTTTGGGCACCGACCCCACATTGAAAGCCACTCCCGTACTTGCATCTAGAAGACCCTATCCATCAAGCAAGACAATTACCATCACAATGACAAGTAACATATACAATGCAAGATATTTACCTTGTTGCATGCAAATCATAATCCCAGGGACCAATTCTTGTCCCAAAACATAAACCAAGCATGAACTACCACATTCTCATCATGTTGCATTTACAACACAGAATACACATCAATTCACATCACACAGAGCAAAAACATTATCCATCTTACATAGTCATTATAACCACATGAATAGGTACACTAAGCAAGGCATTATCCATCTTGCACATGTATCATACTAACATGAATAGGAAACAATATTTCAAGAATGCATTTCATTTAACTCACATGATGCACACATAACCAATCCCCACACAGTCACACCCTCCTAGGCCTCTAGAAACAACTTCCCCAAATGACACAACACTTGACACCATTAAAAACATAATTGTTTCACATCACATTCACTCTCAAAGCACATCATAAAATAATACCCTTCAACAATATTTTTAAGGAATGTAACATTAATCCAAGCATGATCAATCATCTAACAATTATAAAGTGAATCTATTTCAATAATACATAACTATAACTTTCCAATCACCAGTAGCAGTTATAATATGATCATAAAATATAAGTATCCACCAGTATCAATATTTTAACTAATAATTCTCAAGACTTATTTTTTAATTTCATTTAATTAAAATGATTGTGAACAACATGCAAATAAACCTAAGGCATACAAATTAAACACAACAATTGTTTACACTATTTACACTGATGTAGATTTCATTAATAAACAGAACAATTTTGTAAATACTATTAAATATAACTGTATAAGTAAGACTAAAAGCCTATAATATTAGAATGCTATAAATATCTTACACTAGTTAGAATCACAAGATACAAAACCTGAAGCTACAATGAAAGAACCTTGTTCTAAGGTTAGCTTGAGAGGAAAGGAATACAGAACAACAAAACATTCATATAGATCTAACATCTTCATCAAATCTACCACACTTTTAACCACATGCATATGATAGGATCATCACAAAATAAATTTGTTAAAAAATGTCAGAGAAACCCAGTTCAAAAATATAGAGTTTTTGGTGACGCAGCTAACTGTTTTAACAGAGACAGAACGGGTGAGAGGTAGACAGTCACAAAATATTCATATCTCAAAAATGACAAACTGGGTATGGTTGGTTTTTAGATATGATTTAAACATCCAGGACATACACCATATATAAAAATAAATAAAGAAACTTAGTTTGTAAAATTAAATTTATGCTTAACGCAACAAACTGCTAAAATAGAGAAGAAATGGGTGAGAGGTAGAAAGTCACAAAATATTCATATTTCAAAAATGATAAACTAGGTATGGCTGATTTTCAGATATGATTTAGAATTCAGGTCGTGCACCATATATAACAAAATTAGAGAAACCTAGGTCGTAAAATTAAAGTTATGGCTAACGCAACAGACTGCTAAAATAAAGACGAAATGGGTGAGAGGTAGATAGTCACAAAATATTCATATCTCAAAAATGACAAACTAGGTATGGCTGATTTTTGGATATGATTTAGATATCCAGGCCATACACCATATATAACAAAATTAGAGAAACCTAGTTTGTAAAATTAAGGTTATGGCTAATGCAATAGACTGCTAAAATAGAGACTAAATGGGTGAGAGGTAGACAGTCACAAAATATTCATATATCAAAAATGACAAACTGGATATGGTTGATTTTCGGATATGATTTAGATATCTAGGCCGTGCACCATATATAACAAAATTAGAAAAACCCAGTTCATAAAATTAAAGTTATGGCTAACGCAACAGACTGCTAAAACAGAGATGAAATGGGCGAAAGGTAGACAATCACAAAATATTCATATCTCAAAAATGACAAACTGGGTATGGCTGATTTTTGGATATGATTTAGATATCCAAGACATGCACCATATATAACAAAATTAAAAAAACCCAGTTCATAAAATTAAAGTTATGGCTAACACAACAGACTGCTAAAACAGATATGAAATGGGTGAGACGTAGACAACACAAAATATTCATATCTCAAAAATGACAAACTGGGTATGGCTGATTTTCGGATATGATTTAGATATCCAGGCCATGTACCATATATAATAAAATTAGAGAAATCCAGTTTGTAAAATTAAAGTTATGGCTAACACAACAGACTGGGTTCAGAAAATGTAGAATAGAATTCACGGAATATTTTACTAAATCTAATGCAACAATAAATCAGATTCATATCTCAGTCCATATCTGGAATATTACTTCTATCACATCTTCACAAAATTCTCAGCTCGCATCCATTTTTGCCAAAGTCTTTTCTTCTACAAACTATGGTTTATGGTGGCAAAAGAAAAAAAGAAACTTCCTGAGAGAGAGATCCCCAAAAACATAAAACATATTCTCTATTTTGAAAATGCACGCCCCTCCCCAAATTATGTCTTGAGATTTCAAAATAAAGTTGAGCATGCATAACCACCCCCACAATTTCTTCCAAAGATTCTCCTTTATTACTTTCTTACAATTTGCTATTTTTCACCAAACAATAATCTCTCTCTGATTTTATTTATTTTAGAATTTTCTATTTATTTCATTTACAACTAGACAAGATTCTTTTTTGATTTTATCTATTTTAGTATTTTCTATATATATATATATATATATATATATATATATGATAACTTGCAAATATTATCTATTTTATTGCCATTAACACAACATTAAATTATATTAATTAATTTATTTATCTCTAGTTGCAATTACATTTATTACTATTAATATTATTATTTATTAACTTAACTTCTAGAATAATATATTTTTCATAAACTAAATTTACTTAAGGACATTTATATATTTATTTATTTAACAAAAAATGTCATAACTAATTATTTTATTTTAAGGCAACAATAACAAAAAAATACCAACAAAATAACCCAACTGCCAAACCATACCTGACTACTATGCAAGATCGGAAAGCAAGACCACCACAACAATGACTGACTATCATGACCAAACCGACAACACTGATAGGGTGCACAACCAGATACTCATCCTCTTCAAGGATGATGGCTAAGTTAGGGGACCATATGTTATCTCCATTCAACAGTTCCATTGGTTAAGGCATGCTCAGACCTAGTAATTCAAGTGGAGTCGATGCTTGGTACCTGCAGCCTACAACAAACAACATAGTCGAACATGTATATATATGCAATCATGTAGTCATACACATAGTGAAAGGAAGTCGCAGTGTAGCAGGATACTCATGAATGAGTAATACGACACTGTTCCTTTCACCCACACATCAAACATGTAATCACAACACACATCTCAATCAGTTACTAAATGACTAAGTAAGAACCATCATCAGATAGTCACATGATACTCATAATACGATTGATCCACACAAAACATCATAACCTCCAATGATACAGAATCAGTCACATAAAACTCAATTCTAACATATGACAATCATAGTAAAATCAACATCATAATCACCTGAATGCAAGGCAATGTTACAGCATGTGAATTATCAGTATTGCAACAAGGTTCATTGATAAAATATACTAACCTAAGTATTCTGATTATTTACATTCATCTTCACGCTCCTTAGTCCGACCACCTATACATCCAAGGTGAAATTGGAGGGGCACTACATTGATAATACAATAAATATATTGTATTTTAATTATATAAAAGATATTCATAAAATAATATTAATTAATATTATTACATTTTTTTAAAAAATGCGCCTTGTAAACTTTTTAACGTGACCGATGACGTTGGTGTGACACACCCTCCGACTCCATGCGAATGCTTTTGCCCAGAGCAATGAACGGGTAAGGCCACAACATGGGGGACCTCATCCCTTAGCAAGAACACTTCAAACCCGCGAGCTCATTGGCCTAGCAAAGGCATAAAGCCTGCGAGCTCGTTGGTCCAACGGGGGTTTGAACTCTGGTGGCCACCACTACAACCGATTGACTTAACCACTAAACCATGCCCTTATGGGCAATATTCTTACATATTAATAATATTATATATGTTTATTAAATATTATTATATGCATGATTATCATCTAAATCAACGATGACAAACACCATATTTGAAAAAAGCAATTTCTTCGTCTTTATCATGATGTTTAAATATTTAATTTAAATGTCTTAATATCAAGATATGAGAGCCCTCCCCACTGAAAATTGCTTGTCCTTAAGAAATTACCACTAGGATGCTTTGAAACTATCAGGATTATAAATCGATCCCTTCAAAGAATTGTTAACATTCTTATCTTAATCCAACTTTGTATCTAAGCTTCCGTGACAATTAGATTTTTGTTTGAGAATTGGTAGTCAAACTAGGTCTTTAGATTTTATCCTTAACGATGTTGAGTTCTTATGATTGTTCCCTCGAAGTTGATTGATAGGTTTCTTTCCTATTGATGATTTTTACGAATGATTCCCCTTTTATAATTTATTATTGAGGGATCATAGTCTTTCTCCTTTGAAAAGTCACAACTTTCCACATTTGGAGTCACATCACTATTACTTTGAATCCTTTAATGATGTTTGGATGTCTTCCTCAAAATTGTTCTTCCATTTGAGGAGGTCATACTTTTTCTCTTTATTAGTTACAACTCTTCATTATTTCAGTCGGGGACTAATAATATTTTAATTTTTAAATAAGTTAATTTGTTAGGGCTTCTTAACCCAAGAAGTGTTTGACAAATAAGAGTTAAACAAACATAGAGTAACTTGTTAAGAAACATTAGACTTGAAGCAAACACATATAGATATGCATAATACCTGAAGTGTACATGATACATGAAGTATACTCGTAAGACATAATACGCAGAGTATATACATAAATACATGTGAAGCATACACTTGAATACATGTAATACAATAAGCATGAAGTACATACATGTGTTACATGAAGATGCAAAGTATACACGTAATACACAAAGTATACGAATAGTACACGAAGCATGAAGTATATGAAGTTTTCATAAGACACGAAGTGTGAAGCACACACATAAATACATGAAGTATGCACACGAGTAATGTAAGTTATGAAGCATACACATGAATATGAATACATGCAAGGCATGAAGCACACTCGTGGAGTCATAATATGAATACACGTAAGTTGCATTAATACATGTAAGCCACTGTAAAATACCCTACTAATGATGACATAATTTTTTTCCTAAAATGCACTTGAAAATTGAACAACACAATGCCAAATAACATCAACACACAAATGAACAAATAGATACCCAAACATCTTGCATGATTAAAGTCTTCAAATATGAAAAGTACAAACACTTATAAGCTAGTTTTTATGACAATCAAGGTCTGATTTATATCAGACTTAATTACATCATGAAAATAACATCTAAATGTCATCCAAACGCTAGAATATCAAAGTCCTATCAATGATGAATGATCAATGAGACAACATGTCACTGCTGCAGCCTTGTATGAGGACAAATGATGGACTGATAATAATATATCTATTGTTGTTATAACTGATATATGATACCAAATTGCCCAAAAATGTTGAAGAAGCCAAAACTATGTCAAATTACTCCTTCCAAGCCAAGTGATTGGTTCCTAGATGCAAAATTCAGCTTCTATGATGTTCCAATGGCCTTCAACACTCAAGATCTTCAATCAAATCATGTATATGGAACCTGTAATGAAATACCCAGCTAGCTGTTACAAAAATTAGAACTTAAAATTGATAGCAAATCCTCACAAAATGATTCTTTTTTCCAAATCAACTACCTTGGTAGTCTTCAACAATGACCAAGGGCTTCCATTGCAACCAAATATCACTCCAAACTACTCAACATCAACCTACAAATGTATAACAATGATGAAATCTACATGATAACATCTCACATAATGTCATGGGGTCATCACCACAACAATCAAGGGAGCATCACCTTGATAAATAACTAGAAAATGCAATTTCCAGCCAAAGAACAATAATGTAAAAGCTTACCATATGATCAAAAGTTATGAAATGAAATTGGAAGGCTCTATTTATCTCCCTCATGGCTGGACGTCCCATTCCTTAATCAATTTTGCAAATATTTTGAAGTCCACCAATAGAATTCCTTCCAATGGATCATTTTAAAATGAATTGCAACAATTAGAGCAATCATTTAAAATCAATCCTAATTTTATTAAATGTTTTGCATATTTAAAACCTCATGGATCTATCCTTTGTCAATTTAATCCCTCTATCTTTGGTGGCGGCTGATCAAGACATTGTTTTGCATTTAAAAAAACCATATTTGCATTTAAAAAAATCTTTTTCATAGCCGGCTGATCTTCCTTAGCTAAGCGGACCTCTTGGCATTGGCATTTAACATTTAAAATCCTTCGTTTGCCTTGATTTCTCCATCACAACTCCTTAGGCGATTAGCATTGGGCATTGAATTTGATATTTCCTTGCATTTAAAATCCTTCTACAATATTTTAAATGATTTGTTCTCCTTCACTATGGCATCGATCCTCTATGCACATACTCCAATAAACAAACATTGATTAACCTTGAATCGATTAACACAAAATTCAATAGTTTGTACCTATTTTCCTTGGGTGAATGCTCCTCCTAGCCGTTGGTACAAAGAACAATGGTTACCAATAATTTAAATCGATCAATATGAAGTTGCTCCATCACCTATATCAAATGGTATATCAAACAATGATCAAATCCCATCGATTTGGACAATTAACTATGCAAAACTCCATCTTGGCAAAGTCGTCACAAAAACCAATAGATATTTGACAAATGTAATTAAATATTTCATTTGTCATAGTCCACTTGGCATGAATCAATCCACTAGAGATAATAATGAAAATACAATTTTGAATATTGCATTTTCCATAGTACCAATCTCTATCCATATTATTTGGCTAAATAAAATAATATCTCCTGAAAATACTTAGCCAAACCAATAAAATACTAGTTAAGCCAACATTCTGGGTCTCCATGTGTAGAAATAAACCAACATTCTAGTTCTCCATGTATAGAAACAAGCTCAAACTAGAAATCATTCCCTTACCATTCATTTTAGCCTATGGGAATGGTGAATAGGCTAAACACCATCTCTATATGAGATCACTCTGGAAATGGGGACATGGCAGTCCTCCCTTCTCAGGATTGCTTGTCCTCAAACAATAGAAGATTAGGATGCTCTAAAATTTTCTCTCCTTCCCAAGTAGCATCCTCTAATGGAAATCCTCTCCATTGAACCAAATAGTCTCTAATTACCTGGCTCCTCAAATTGGGCTCCCTCATATCAACTATGTTGTCAGACTTTAATATCAACATGCCTGCTTCCTCAAGTGGTGGAAGATCAAGAGAAAAAATCACATGTTGTCCTAATGCCATTTTGAGGCATGAAACATGAAATACATTACGAATGCAACTTCCTGGTGGTAACTCAAGCTCATATGCAACTTCGCCAATTTGCCTCACAATCCTGTATGGCCCATAGAATCTCGGCTTGAGCTTTTCTGCACCACTTCTCTTTAAAGTGCTCTGTCTATATGGTTGTAGGTAGAAAAACACCAAATCATCTATCTCAAATGTCCTCTCAATTTGATGCCTATCAGCATAAATCTTTTGTTGATTCTGTGCCTGCTAAATATTATCCTCAAGAATCCTAAGGATATCTTGTGTGTCTTGCATCAACTCCTTAGCATGAGGAGATCTACTATCATCAAATGCCAAGTCCACAAAATAAAGTGCATCATATCCATACAATGCCCTGAATGGAGTCATGCCAATAGACATGTGATAGGTGGTATTGTAGCATTACTCCCCAAGGTAAAACCACCTGATCCAAGCGCATTGATATCCCGCAACATAATTGCAAAAATAACCCTCAATCCAGTTATTCACAATCTATGTCTATCCATCTATCTAAGGATGATAGATGGTGCTCAGTGTCAAATCTATACCTGCAAGTTGGAATAGCTCACGCCAAAACATGTTGACGAATCTACTATCTCGATCACTCACAATAGTCTTTGGAAGGCCATGCAAGCATAATACCTCAAGAAAGAATAACTCTGCAACCTGCAATGCTGAGTAATCTATTGCAATATGATAGAAATGTGCATATTTAGTTAGCCTATCAACAACCTCATATATGCAATCCTTACCATCTACCTTCGGAAGACCTGTGATGAAATCCATGGAGATACTTTCCCACTTCTGCTTAGGTATAGGCAATGGTTGAAGTAGACCGGCGGGAAAAGCATGCTCAGACTTGTTCTACTGACAAGTCAAACACTCTCTAACATGCTGCAATACATCCTCCTTGAGACCCTCCCACGAGAATCTCTCTCTAATCAGCCTATAGGTTTTGAAAAACCCTAGATGTCTTGCTAGAGGTGTATCATGAATGGATCTCAAAATCCCTTTCTTAAGTTTTGACTCAGGTACCAAGAATATTTGATCCTTATAGTATATCACATCATCCACAACATTATATCTATCATCCTAAATACAACCATCCATGATCGCGCATGCAAATGTAGACTTGGAATACTCAACTAAAAGTTGAGAATTCTAATCAACTGAAATCTCACTTAAAGAGCAAATAGTAGACCTCCTAGATAGTGAATCCGCTACAACATTCTTCTTCCTCTTCACAAACTAGATGTCAAAGTCATAAACCTATATCTTAAAGACCCATTTTTGTTGTCTCTCATTCAAATCCTTTTGCTCTAAGAAATATTTCAAGCTATTGTGGTTAGTCCTCACCACAAACTTCGCACCTACCAAGTACTGACGAAACTTTGACAAAGCGTGCATTATGGCAAGCATCTCCTTGTCATAGGTGAAATATAGGCACTCCACATCCCTCAACGTCCTACTCTCAAATGCAATGGGATGCCTATTCTACATCAAAATAGCCCCAATACCATCTGTTGATGCATCACACTCAAGTATAAAGGACTGTGTAAAATCTGGTAGTGGCAAGACTAGAGTAGTACTCATCACCTCCTTGAGATGATCAAATGTAGCCTATGCCTCAATAGACCAAAGGAATGCACCCTTCTTAGTGAGATTTGTCAATGGTGCTCCCAACTGTGAAAATCCTCTAACAAACCTCCTGTAGTAACTACAAAGAACCAAGAAACCTCTCAACTCAGAAATGTTCCTTGGAGTAGGCCAATCCTGTATTGCTTTGATCTTCTCCTCCTATACTCTAACTCCATTGGCACTAATCATATGCCCCAAATAGAGAATCTCCTCCATCCCAAAATCACACTTTGAAGCCTTGGCATATAATGATTGTGCCTCCATAATACCAAGTACCTCATCAAGATGTCAAAGATGCTCCTCCCATGTCTTACTGTAAATCAAGATATCATCAAAGAATACCAACAAGAACTTACGCAACTTCTTATTGAACACATGATTCATGCAAGACTGAAGTGTAGCAGGCGCATTAGTAAGACCAATGGCATAAAAAGAAACTCATAGTGTCCATATTGGCATCTGAATGTTGTCTTCATAATATCCTCCTCACATACACGAATCTGGTGATAGCCTGAATGAAGATCAATCTTAGAAAAATACACGGCCCCATGTAGCTCATCAAGTAGTTCATTGATTCTGGGTATAGGGTACCTATTTTTGATTGTCTTCTTGTTCAGTGCTCTATAATCAATACACATTCACATAGTACCATCCTTCTTCTTCACCAACACCTCATAAGAAGCAAATGGACTAGATGAAGGCCGAATGTGTCCCATATCAATCAACTCCTTGATTGCATTCTCAATCTCAATCTTGAGCTATTGAGGATGTCGATATGGTACAATAATGGTGGGCTTGGTCCCATCCTCTAACTCAATCACATGCTCAAAACCATGATCTAGTGGTCTACCTAGAGGAATGTCACCAAACACCATACTGTGCTTATCCAATACAGATTGGATATCTACATGATACTCACCATCTGAAGAAGACTTAGAAGAAATAGATACTTGAGTTGCCCATGCAATGTCATCATGACGAAACAATGTCTCCATATGCCTAGCTGAAACAACTCTAGGCCCTGCATCTAAAATTGCTCTCAAGATAACTTTCCTTCCCTCATGAATGAACTCTATCTTCATCTTCTTCAAATCCTGAATATAACAGCCAAGTGAATGCAACCATGTTATCCCTAATACAACATCAATGCCTAAAAGTCCAACCATGTAGAAATCACCTTTCTATGTATAATCCCCCATCTGAATACTAAGCTAAGATACCTTCTTCTGACAACTCATAATAAAACCATCTTCTACTACAACTGTGAAACCCTCAAAGTCCTCAGCTTGTAAACCACATTTCATAACTAAACCATCATCAATGAAGTTGTGCATGGCTCCACTACCCACCAAACATGTGACTCATTGTCCCTTGATAACACCCTTCAAATGAAGGGCATGATACCTAGGAACACCTAAAATAGAAGCAATAGTCACTGAACCTTTACCTTCTCTTGTATCAAGCTCTAATGTAAGCTACTCTTGATGTCCCTCATCCTGATCTAAACATGTATCCTCATGTGCATCACTATCATCATCTGAAATCACCTCAATGAGATGTGCTTTGTCTTTTCCAAGGCATTTATATCTTGGCTCCCATGGTTACTTGCAAGAAAAGCATAGCTCCTTCCTTCTTAATTCATCTGTAACACCCTGCCAAGGAACCCAGAGGATAACACAACTAAACTTACAAAAAGGACAATTTTTTTTTTTTAAAATGAAAGAAATAACAACAATCATATATTTATTCATAACATTTAAATTAAGATTTATCCTCTAGGGTTCCTCAGCTGCATTACTAATGAACTAAAACAAGATCTAACCAACATTATGAATTAACTAACAACCACAATTCATTCTTAGTCTAATTGCAATAGATGAATAAACTCATACAATTCCATATTATATCATCAGATAAGTAAGCATCAAGATCCTTCACATAGGATCACAAGTACATAAACAAGTTCCTTTACAAGAGAGTACAACATTACATTGTTTACAATATCACTATCTAGATTACATTGGAGTACATGTATCAAGATAATAGTACATGATTCAACTGATATACAAGACTAAAACATGATCATAAGTATCTGTCTCCTCAAGCTAGAGCAAGATCTAAAATCTTCCATACAAGGTACATCCTTCTCGTGCATGAACAATAGCAAGGGAAACCAATGGAGATAAAAGCACAACCACCTAACCATGTGGAACCCTAAGGTCCACCCCTCATGCTAGGAGATAACAATAAGGTCCCAGAACATGAAACAGTTAAGAAGACATGAACACAACACAAAAGGCTAACATGACTCCAATATACAAATACACATGACATTCACAACAAAGTCACCACTTCTTCCAATAGTAAAAAAGACAATAGACTAATAAGTGCAAGGACTACACATGAATCCAAAATAACACTAGACAATAAAGACATCACAAGTAACTCAAACATCACTTCCCAAGGCATTCACAAAACAAAGGGGAGAACACAACTAGAGAATGCTAGACTGTAGTAGGGAAGAATGTCATCGCATGGTCCTAGCATGGGTTACCCTGACAATCCCTAGCTAGATGTCGACCCTTATCCATGGCCTACCTTGACAATCTCTCTTTAGGCGTCGGCCCCCATCTATGGTTACCCTGACAGTCTCTCACTAGACACCGGCCCCATAGGGTGACACATGCGGAAGTAACATTCCTTTCATGAGGACAAGGAATTTGATTTTGCCAACCACGACCTTCTCATCTCATCCTTAGCCTGAACAAGCACCACGGGCATGAGTGAGGCATCCAAATATCTTGATTAGTGTGAAAACTACCCAACCCTCTAAATTTATTATTAAGTTATCAGCAGATTAACAACTTCCAATGGGTTACCCTGACAAGCCACTTTGGGTGTCGACCCCACATTGAAAACCACTCCCCCTTCACTGCATCTAGATTCTCAAAGCCCAAAACAAAACCCAAGAATGAACTATCACATTTCTCATCATGATACATTTACAACACAAAATATACATCATTTCACATTACATAGAGCAAGGCATTACCCATCTTTCATAGTTATCATAACCACATGAATAGATACACTAAGCAAGGCATTATCCATCTTGCACACTCATCACAACCACATGAATAACTACACTGAGCAAGGCATTATCCATCTTGCATAGTCATCATAACCACATGAATATGTACACTGAGCAAGGCATTATCCATCTTGCACACTCATCACAACCACATGAATAGCTACACTAAGCAAGGTATTATCCATCTTGCATAGTCATCATAACCACATGAATAGGTACACTAAGCAAAGCATTATCCATCTTGCACAGTCATCATAACCGTATGAATCCATAAATAGAGGGGAGTCAACATATAACCAATACATATTTAACCATTAGCAAGATTACATAATCACAGGAGTCATACACACGACTACCCCTCTTGGCCTCTGGAATCAACTTTCCCAAATTACACAAACACTTGACACACTAAACACTATGGTCTCACATCACATTCACTCTCAAATGCACATCATAAACTAATACCCTTCAACAATATTTTTAAGGAATGTAACATTATTCCAAGCATGATCAATCATCTAACAAATATAAAGTGAATCTATCTCAATAATATAGAACTATAACTTTCTAATCACCAGTAGCAGTTACAATATGATCATAAGATATAAGTGTCCGTGAGCAACAATATTTTAACTAATAATTCTCAAGACCTATTTTAATTTCAGTTAATTAAAATGATTGCGAACAACATGCAAATAACCCTAAGGTATACAAATTAAACACAACAATTATTTACACTATTTACACTGATGTAGATTTCATTAATAATCTAGACAATTCTGTAAATACTATTAAATATAACTGTATAAGCAAGACTAAAAGCCTACAATATTAAAATGCTATAAATATCTTACGCTAGATAGAACCACAAGATACAAAACCTAAAGCTACAATGAAAGAACCTTGTTCTAAGGTTAGCTTGAGAGGAAAGGAATACAGAACAACAAAACATTCCTATAGATCTAACATCTTCATCAAATCTACCACACTTTTAACCACATGCATATGATAGGATCAACACAAAATGAATTTGTTGAGAAAGCTTTAGAAGCTACCAACAATGCAAAATGTGAAAGCATAAACATGACACACATACTGATTGGTAGAATGCCTCAAAGAAGTCATATGATGGAAAGCAATGATCATAGGATATGTACAAAACAAATTTGTTGATAAATCTCAGAGAAACCCCGTTCGAAAATATAGTTATTGGTGACACAACTAACTGTTTTAACAGAGACGAAACAGGTGAGAGGTAGACAATCACAAAACATTCATGTATCAAAAATGACAAACTGGGTATGGCCTATTTTTGGATATGATTTATATATCTAGGCCATGCACCATATATATAAAAATTAGAGAAACCCACTTCATAAAACTAAAGTTATGGCTAACACAACAGACTACTAAAATAGAGACGAAATGGGTGAGAAGTAGACAATAAAAAAAATTCATATCTTAAAAATTACAAATTGGGTATGGCTAATTTAAATATATAATTTAGATAACGAGGTCTTGCACCATATATAAAAAAATTAGAGAAACTCAGTTCATAAAAATAAAGTTATTGATAATGCAACAGACTCTTAAAATAGAGATGAAATGGGTGAGAGGTAGAAAGTCACAAAACATTGATATCTTAAAAATGACAAACTGGGTATGGGTGATTTTCAGATATGATTTAGCTAACTAGGTTGTGCACCATATAAAAAAAAATAGAGAAACCCAATTCGTAAAAATAAAGTTATAGTTGACGCAATAGACTGGGTTCAGAAAATGTAGAAGAGAATTCACAGAATATTTCACTAAATCTAATGCAACAATAAATCAGTTTCATATCTCAGTCCATACTTGGAATATTTCTTCAATCGCATCTTCACAAATTTCCCTACTCGCATCCATTTTTCCCCAAGTCTTTTCTTCTGGAAACTATAGTTTATGGTGCCAAAAGAAAAATAAAAACTTCCTGAGAGAGAGAGATCCCCCAAAACATGAAACATATTCTCTATTTGAAATGCACGCTCCTCCCCAAATTATGTCTTGAGATTTCCAAATAAAGTTGAGCATGCATAACCACCCCCATAATTTCTTCCAGAAGATTCTCCTTTATTAATTTCTTACAATTTGCTATTTTTAACCAAACAATAATTTCTCTCTGATTTTATTTATTTTAGAATTTGCTATTTATTTCATTTACAAACAAACAAAAATAGCTTCTTTCTACTTTTCTAAAATTAGTCTCTTACACAAAAGAAACAATTATTTCTAAGATTCCCTCTTGAGGTGTGTAACTGCCACTTCTTCCAAGTGGCCAAAATGAAAAATAATTACTCAAGACAATAATAATAAAAAAGATAATATTTTTTCAGACATAATAATACATATTTCCCCACAACTATAATTTACATAAAAGCATCTATATTTATTTATCAAAGTGCCCTCTTGACTTAATAATTTTATTGTAATGAAACAATTAACAAAAATATTAATCAAACAATTCCAAACAAAATAACCCAAATGCCAAACAATACCTGACACAATGCACGATCGAAAGCATGACCACAATGACAATGACTGACCATTATGCCCATACCGATAACACTGACTAGGTGCAAAACTAGATACTCATCCTTTTCAAGGATGATGGCTAACTAGGGGACCACATGTTATCTCCGTTCAACAGTTTCCATTGGGTTTAAGGCACGCTCAGACCTGTCAACTCAGGTGGAGTCCATGCCTGGTACCTGCATCCTGCAGCAACCAAACAGTTGAACAAATAGACATATATATATAATCATATAGTCAAATACACCATGAAAGGGAATCACAGCGTAGCAAGGTACTCACGCATAAGTAATGCGACACTGTTCCTCTCACAAACACACATCAAACAAGTAAACACATCACGTATAATAATCAATAGTTGATCAACCAGATAAGAAACATCATCAGACAATCGTGTGATGCACATAATAAGATTGATCCACATAATCAATTAAGTCCATAAAGCTGTCATAACGTATGCATAGCTAAAGTAAATATCAGTGTCGCAACAAAGATTATTGATAAAACATATTAACTGTCATATGAAACCACATGAGGATAATCAGGAATGTCACCAACATGAATGTAGCATCTACCAACATCATATAATGTACAACATCAACTGTCAAACATACCCTAAATATTTCTATTATTTTACCTTCATCTTCATGCACCTTAGCCAGACCATCTGCATATCCAAGATGAGAATGGAGGGGCATTACATCATCTCTCTCTATTGTAGAAAGACTAGGATTAGGCTGAAAAGGTTTCTTCTGATTAGAACTTGAGCCCTTAAAGAAGCTTTTCTTTTGAGTGAATGTAGGAGCAGTATCCAAATCAAGTGTTAAATCAATGACCTCCTCAAGTGTAGTTGGCTTGTGTACCTTAACCAACCCTTTGATCCTATCATTCAATCCCTCAACAAACAACATAGTAATCCTCCTATCAGTCATATCAGGAACCATAACCACAATCTTTTGAAAATCATTGACATATGCATCCACTCTACTGCTCCGTTTCAATTGTGCAAGCTCATAGTAGTAGACCTCCACATCCTTGCGATCAAACCTAGTAATGAGTTTTGAACAAACTCATCATATGAAGTGATCATGTTATGATGTTGTGAAACAAGATTGTGATGCCACCACTCATATGCTAGACCCTCCAAATGCATAGTAGCAAAATGTATATCCTTTTCTTCACTCATGGGCTTGAGTGTAAGAAAAGTATCCAACTTATTCACCCATGCTCTAGCACTTAGCTTGCCACTACCATCAAAACTAGGAAGATGAATTTGTTCAATGCATCCTTGTACTCCTTTGGTAGTGTAGGTTGTGCTCTTCTTTTCCTTGGATGATTCACTCTACCTCTTCAACTTTCTCTCTTTTGGCTCATGTAGTTGTTGAAATTGATTCTATTCCTTACATGCTCAGGTAGTGAATCATACTCATCAACCAAAGATATGTCATTCTCCTCAAAAGGGACCTCCTCTTCTTCATCCTATGGCTGCTCCTCTTCTACTTCATCTTCTTTAGGAAGAAAAGTAGGTTGCATAGGTCTCTCAACTATAGGTGTGTGTGTTCTCCTATCACGAGGTGGTGATCTTCCTGCTACACTACCTACATCCTGATTATTCTGATTATCTGGATTAGCCCGATTGCTATTATTTTTGTTACCCATCAAAGATTGAAACATCCTCTCAATATTTGTATTTGTTTGACGTTGTTGTTCTGCCATATCATGTTGATTATTAACCATGTCCCTTAACATATTATCAATTTCATCTTGTGGAATACCTTACCTTCTATCACCCATTGTACCTTCTCTTCTTCTATAATGATGTGGCAAAAGATCAACGTAGTAGCTCATAACCCATAGGCTGGTAGGATCCAAGCTCTGATACCACTGTAAAATACCCTACTAATGATGACTGAAATCTTTTCCTCAAATGCACTTGAAAATTGAACAACACAATGCCAAATAACATTAACACACATATGAACAAATAGATAAAACATCTTGCATGATTAAAGTCTTCAACTTGGAAAAGTACAAACACTTATAGGTTGGTTTTTATGACAGTCAAGGTCTGATTTATATCAGACTTAATTACATCATGAAAATAACATCCAAATGTCATCCAAACCCTAGAATATCAAAGTCCTATCAATGATGAATGATCAATGAGACAATATGTCACTGCTGCGGCCTTGTATGAGGACAAATGATGGACTGATCACAATATATCTGCTATTGTTATGACTGATATATGATGCCAAATTGCCCATAAATGTTGAAGAAGCCAAAACTATGTCAAATTACTCCTTCCAAGCCAAGTGATTGGTTCCTAGATGCAAAATTCAACTTCTATGATGTTCCAATGGCCTTCAACACTCAAGATCTTCAATCAAATCATGTATATTAACCCTATAATGAAATACCCAGCTGGCTGTTACAAAAATTAGAACGTAAAATTGATAGCAAATTCTCACAAAATAATTCTTTTTGCCAAATTGACTACCTTGGTAATCTTCAACAATGACCAAGGGCTTCCATTGCAACCAAATATCATTCCAAACTACTCAACATCAATCTACAAATGTATAACAATGATGAAATCTGCATGATAACATCTCACATAATGTCATGGGGTCATCATCACAACAATCAAGGGAGCATCACCTTGATAAATAACTAGAAAATGCAATTTCCAGCCAAAGAACAATAATGTAAAAGCTTACCATATGATCAAAAGTTGTGAAATGAAATTGGAAGGCTCTATTTATCTTCCTCATGGCTGGAAGTCCCATTCCTTGAGCAATTTTGCAAATATTTTGAAGTCCACCAATAGAATTCCTTCCAATGGATCATTTTTAAATGAATTGCAACAATTAGAGCAATCATTTTAAATTAATCCTAATTTTATTAAATGTTTTGCATCTTCAAAACCTCATGGATCGATCCTTTGTCAATTTAATCCCTCTATCTTTGGTGGTGGTTGATCAAGACATTGTTTTACATTTAAAAAAACCATCTTTGCATTTAAAAAACCTCTTCTTCATAGCTGGCCGATCTTCCTTAGCTAAGCAGACCTCTTGGCATTGGCATTTAGCATTTAAAATCCTTCTTTTGCCTTGATCACTCCATCAAAACTCCTTAGGCGATTAGAATTGGGCATTGAATTTGATATTTCCTTGCATTTAAAATCCTTCTACAATATTTTAAATGCTTTGTTCTCCTTCACTATGGCATCGATCCTCTATGCACATACTCCAATAAACAAACATTGATTAACCTTGAATCAATTAGCACAAAATTCCATAGTTTGTACCTATTTTCCTTGGGCGAATGCTCCTCCTAGACGTTGGTATGAAGAACAATGGTTATCAATAATTTAAATCAATCCATATGAAGTTGCTCCATCACCATATCAAATGGCACATCAAACAATGATCAAATCCCATCAATTTACACAATTAACTATGCAAAACTCCATCTTGGCAAAGCCTTCACAAAACAAAGAATATTGGACAAATGTAATTAAATATTTCATTTGTCATAGTCCACTTGGCATGAATCGATCCACTAGAGATAATAATGAAAATACAATTTTGAATATTGCATTTTCCATAATACCAATCTCTATCCATATTATTTGGCTAAATAAAATAATATCTCCTGAAAATACTTAGCCAAACCAATAAAATACTAGTTGAGCCAACATTTTGGTTCTCCATGTGTAGAAATAAACCAACATTCCAGTTCTCCATGTATAGAAACAAGCTCAAACTAGAAATCATTCCCTTACCATTCATTTTAGCCTACGGGAATGGTGAATAGGATAAACACCATCTCTATATGAGATCACTCCGGAAATGGGGCCATGATAGCCACCAAGTATTCACTTGAATAAAATATACATAGGAAGCATGAACCATATACGTGAATGCACATAGTGTGTGTAGCATACACAAGCTTACATGCTTAGTACATGGAGTATGGAACATACATGAACATAGTATGTAATACACAAGTATACACATGCAATACATGAAACACATAGCATACACTTGGTACACAAAGCATGAAGCATACAAAGTATACATGCACAATACATAAGGCATGAAGCATGCAACTCTATTGACGAATATGAAGTATACACATGAATACAAGTAAGTCATGAAGCATGCATTTGAAGATACATAAGTCATGGAGTACACACATAAAGTATGTAGTATACATTTGAACACACAAAGTCATGGAGTATACACTTGAATACATGAAGTCATAAAGTATACGATTAAATAAACAAAGTCAAAAGTATACACTCAAATATAAATACAAGTCATAGAGCATACACTCAAATACAAATCATAGAGTATACACTCAAATACAAATACAAGTCATAGAGTATACACTCAAATACAAATACAATCATAGAGTATACACTCAAATACAAATACAAAGTCATAGAGTATACACTCGGATACAAATACAAAGTCATAGAGTATATACTCGAATACAAATACAAAGTCATAGAGTATACACTCGAATACAATTACAAAGTCATAGAGTATACACTTGAATACATAGTCAAGTCATAGAGTATACACTCGAATACAATTACAAAGTCATAGAGTATACACTCAAATACAAATACAAATCATAGAGTATACACTCAAATACAAATACAAAGTCATAGAGTATACACTCGAATACAATCACAAAGTCATCTAGAGTATACACTCGAATACAATTACAAAGTCATCTAGAGTATACACTCGAATACAATTACAAAGTCATAGAGTATACACTCGAATACATAGTCAAGTCATAGAGTATACACTCGAATACAATTACGAAGTCATAGAGTATACACTCAAATACAAATACAAAGTCATAGAGTATACACTCAAATACAAATACAAAGTCATAGAGTATACACTCAAATACATAGTCAAGTCATAGAGTATACACTCAAATACAAATACAAAGTCATAGAGTATACACTCAAATACAAATACAAAGTCATAGAGTATACACTCAAATACATAGTCAAGTCATAGAGTATACACTCAAATACAAATACAAAGTCATAGAGTATACATTCGAATACAATTACAAAGTCATAGAGTATACACTTGAATGCAATTACAAATTAATAGATTATACACTCAAATACAAATACAAGTCATAGATTATACACTCAAATACAAATACAAGTCATAGAGTATACATTCAAATACAAATACAAAGTCATAGAGTATACACTCGAATACAACTACAAAGTCATAGAGTATACACTTGAATACAATTGCAAAGTCATAGAGTATACACTCAAATACATAGTCAAGTCATAGTATACACTCGAATACAATTAAAAAGTCATAGAGTATACACTCAAATACAAATACAAGTCATAGAGTATACACTCGAATACAATTACAAAGTCATAGAGTATGTACACTCAAATACAAATACAAAGTCATAGAGTATACACTCGGATACAAATACACTCGAATACATAGTCATGAAGTATACCATCAGACAATTGGGAAGGGGATTCGGTGCATCCCACACTACACCGTGGACCCATCCACCATCCCAAGGTCATCAAGTATACACATGAGTATGAAGCATACACGCGTAATACACAAGGTATTCACATAAACATATGTTACCAAGCATACACATAAGTTACAAAGTAAACCTTTGAATACACTTGAGTACACATAAATCACAAAGCATACACTTGAATTCATGTAAGACACATGTAGTATATACAGGATGGTAGGATGACTACTCTGATACCACTTGTAATGTCCCCTTTCTAGTGAAAACACTTAAACCTAAATCTGATTCAAAAGTGTTTCTCAAGGAGACATTAGAAACATTAGAGATCAATATATTTCAATGATAATATAATATATCATTTCCTTGTTAAATGATTATTCATTTCTTGATTATCATTCACTATTAATGACTATTCTATACTATATTCTATAAGTATATTAAGGCGAATATTAAACATGATTCAAGATTCATATTCTTCCCTCTTATTCTTCATCAAGGAACTAGGCTTTACATGTCAAGGGCACGTTGAAACCATCCCAGACCCAGCCTTGGGGAACTACGTCCCAGCCTAGTGGTCTTAACATGGGTGGAATTACTCTGCCCCTCCCTCACAATACCTAACATTCCTTTAAGGATGAAGTAATAGGAGTAATCAGAAGTACGATCTTGTATTCTAATATTCCTTTATACTTTTAGGGCAGATATTAAACATAAGCAAGATCCATATCTCCTCCTCTTGTTCTTCATCAAGGAACTAGGCTTTAGGGTGCATGGAGACCATCTTAGACCTAGCCTTGGGGAACTACGTCCTAGCCTAGGGGACTATTCACAGATGGCATTACATTGCCCCTCCTCAAAGTACCTAACCATTCCTTTAAGGATGAATCAATAGAGGTGATTGGAAATATGATCTCTTATGATAATATCACCATAATTTATTATTTATCATCATAATGCATGGATAGAGACATTCATATTGATATTTGTCCAATTATGAATAGAGAATATATTTCTATGAACACTCATATGGATTTATACTAAATGCATGCTCATAATATAATATGTACATCTAAACATGTATCTGCAATAACACATTATCCATAATCTACATAATGATGTGTATACAAATCCATAACATACCTGATTGGATTTGCAGATTACCTTTGGTTAGTCCTTTGCTTGATACTTGTATATTTCCTTATCTAACTTCTATCCTTGATAGAGTATATTCTTTGTTATAGATGGCAAACCTTCTTTTCTATCCTTGTTGTCTTATTATTTGTTTCTGCCTAATTTTTGATCTTTTGTTTATTATTGCAGACCCTATTAAATCAGAACTGCTATTCTATTCCTCCTTTCCCATTCCATCTTAAAGACCATATCATTTTTATATATGTATGTTTCTTCTTCACTTAGAAATCTATTTCCTTCTAATATATTCTATTTATTAGATCTAAATATTTCCAAGTATGATCCTTTTTATCTTATGCAGATCTGAGTATTGGTTCAAATATATATTTCAGATTTCTATTCCTTTGATTTCTGTATATAATCAGAAAATCTTCTACTTTCCTAATCGATGTCATATGTCTTTGCATTACTAGCAGACTCTTGTCTAAAACTCTTCCTTCTTCCTCGATGATGGCATCCTTTTCAAGTTATAAGGACTTCTTATATTAATCGCTACCCTTGGTCTTTCATTGGGTCGTAGCCCTTCCAAGCGCTACCTTTATCATTTCCTATTAATCTTGTTTGACTTCTAAGAATTGTTGCTTTATGGTTTTAAGACTTGACTTATATGAAAGTCTTTCATTATTATTTGCTGCCTTGTAATATTAATCGTTGTTGGTAATATTAGATCCATGATCACTTTATGTTTGGCACTGCCTCTTTCTCATGGAATCATTTTCCTTGGTATATAATATGATTATATTTTATAATAATATTTAATATTATATTATATTTATTATTTATCGTACTTATAATAATATTCAAACAAATCATATTTGTCATTTATATACTATACATATCCTTAAATATTATATATTAAATATTATTTATATAATATGATTATTTTATTAATATCTATATTTATATTTATATATTATAAATCATATAATATTATATTTAATAGCATTATTATATTATAACTATTATAATAATACTTAAATTAATAATACAATAAATATATTGTATTTTAATTATATAAAAATATTCATAAAATAATATTAATTAATATTATTACATATTAATAATATTATATATGTTTATTAAATATTATTATAGACATGATTATCATCTAAATCGACGATGACAAACACCATATTTGTCAAAAGTGATTTCTCCATCTTTATCATGATGTTTAAATCTTTAATTTAAATAATGTCTTAATATCGAGACATGACAACTATGAGCAGTTGATTCCAATAGTGACTCCCTCCACTTATGCACAAGGAATGACCAAGAATTTGCCAAATATACTCTTCCAAACATGCTTGCTTGCCCTATATTTTTCATCCACTACCACATACATACTTGAGCCCATTACACATACATACCCACCACTTGCCATGATGCCTTTCTAGCCATAATCATATAAACTTAGGACATTTGAGCCCTTCATATTTTCATCCATTAGCCATCCACTTTTGGACTTTTATCAATATGCTAAGCACAATGCATACCATCAAGTGTATGAACACTATTTCCCCTCTATTCATCCCAATATCCAAAAATTAGTTGTGGTTCCTAGAATCTCATTAGTGGACAACCCTTCCACCCTATTCCTTTCTCGATTGCACATAGACCATATCAAAAACAATGTCGATAACCACCTAACCTAATCCTTGGTGATGAGCCATTGCATCTTACTGGTTGCACAAGGTTAGGTCATTGAGGTGGCATCCAAAAATAAAAGCAAAAAATAAAAAAATCAAATCAAAAGAAAAGCAAATCAAGTCAAAAAGCAAAAGTAGGCAAAAAGCCCAAGAGATGAATTTTAAAGCCATATCAAAGCAACTCAAAGACATTATCAAAATCAAAAGAAAAATCTCTACCAAGTTTGAGGACTCCCATTTGTTTCCTTTCCTCACTCATTCCCTGCCCCCATTATTTGTCCACAATGAGCCATTCTATGATGAGCCATGAGGTAGGATGCCTTCTTTTCCCATTATATTAGTACCCATGACCTAAGAAGTGCACATTAACCTAAGCATATTCCCCTCCACGCATCCACCTCCTAATCCCCATATGATTGACTATTTCTGCAATCCCTCAAACTCCAAGGCACAAAATTATTACAACTTGAAACAATATGGTAAACCATCATTTTATCTACCCAAAATCCCATACCACCATCCATGTTTACCACATCCCATGAAATTACATTCCATCTACAAAGCTAACATACAATAAAGATTGGACCAAGAAAACTCCTTGATCAACCTAGTGCATAAACATTGGAAGTTACTTTGAAATCCATTGTCCAAAATCCTTGATTCTAAATGCCTTGAAAGAAAGTTTTTATCATTGATTGATCGTTTGTGTCATTTGTGCCTTTTCACCTTTTTGCCTTTTTGTTACCTTTTTCTAATATTAATTTTTTTGTCATCCCTCGCCGCTTTATTGTTGAACTTGCCTTGTCATGTGTTTGAATCGCAACCCACTATCATGAATTAGAGAATGATGATCCACATTTAGTTATTATTATAGATACCACTATTAGGAAATATTCTAACCAAGGTAGCAAGATGAAGTGCATTCCTTTTGTTGTTTGATCACTTCACCATGTGCTTTCCTAGCCTACTTTTGCAACCTCCAAATGCTTGTGCTCTTGTGCATCTTGTGATCATCCTTTTGAGAATTTCCTATTATTTTGTGGCATCTATTTTGGACTTTATCTTGTCTATCATTTGTGTATACACATTAGTGTTGGTTACCCTTCGTGGTCTTCATCTCACTGCCTACTGCCCATGCTAGAGCCTTGTTGACCATGGTATCCACTTCTAGTGCCATCATCGATCCTTCTTTCAATCTCCTAGTCATTCATTACTTGGACCATCCTTGGGGACATGACCATGTAGTCCCCCTTGTTTGTACCTCATCATTGATCTATATACTAATTCCCTAGTAGTTCTCCATCATGTGATCCATCATCTTATCTTTTGATCCTTGACCATTTCCAAACAATTTCAAAAATAGAAACAAGTTCATTTTTATTGTTTTGTCAAAGTAAAACACCAAATTCTAAAGAAAAGTAATATTCCACAGAACTTCTGCTGCAACAGAGTTAAAACTCTATTTTATCTATATATAATAGAAATCCCCAATACCTGATACATCTAGATGATTAATATTAGAAGAGAGTACAGACATGGGGGAGACTTTGGATGAATTCAAAAGTTCAACAACACCTAAATACTTCTGATGAATAAAAGAAGAGGGCATCAAGAAAGGCACCTCAAGGCAAAGGATATGGTAAACGATACTAATCAAATGTAAAAACTAGGGATAAGGTTTTTGTTGATATGTGGCTAGACTTGTAAAGTCTATATTGCCTCTACAATTGTTTAGATGGATTTTTTTGACAATACCTTTTATGACATGATAAAGATAGGGGTGGAGCAAAGGAGTTTCCCATATATAAAAGGAAATGGATCTAAGTGATTATTTTCCAAAACTTAGTTATATTATAGGACTTTGTTAAAAGATTAAATTTATTATATGATCGACACCTATTCTAGAAAACCACTAACCATCTGGTTTTATATTTTCTCACTTGTTATCCATCTTTTCTATAAATACCAATTAGCCTCATTTAAATGACATTCCAATTTAGTCCAATATGTCTATGTTATCATAGTATGAGAGATGTTATAGTGAATGGATTGTGGTTGGTCTCAAAGACAAAAATGGCAAGTTGCCAACTTTTTGAAACCATTTATTGGTAAAGAAAAGTGAAAGAGGCGAAGCTTCAACACCACCTAATAGAGGTTGACTGCCATATGCACTATGGACTGTAAGAAAGTACACAGTTTATTTCTAAGCATGGTATATTATTATTCTATGATTCTTGATATCAGTTCTATATCTTACTAGTAAAAGCACCAAAGGTGCTATCAAATGGCCGATAGGCACAAATATTTATAGGCCTATCACTAAATAATATTCATTTATATTTTTATTTAAAAGTTATTACGTGTACAATATTTAGTGGATTAGCATTTATCACATGTCATTTTGCCCATAAACTTGGTGCCTAAAGAAAATAAAAAAAGCAAGTCCAATCCCACACTTCACTTTATGTGTGTAAAATGTGTATGAAGTAACTTTGTGTGGAATGTGTCTACAAACAAACTTCAATGGTGTTCATTGTGAGTCTTTGTGTGTTTTAATGAATTTTGGCTTTCATTGTGTGTGTGTGCGTGTGAATAAACTTCAACATTCATCGTGTGCATGTTTGAAAGTTAACTCTGGCATTCACTTCATGTGAATTGTGTATTTGTGAATGTGTGTGTGTTTGTGTGAGTTAATATTGTCATTTAGTTTGTGTGAAGTGTGTACCTATGTATTTGAATGAAATTTGCCATTTACTCTGTGTGTACATGCATGTGTGTGTGAATGAGCTTTGACACTCACTCTATGTGTGTACAAAAATATTGATGTTCACTTTGTGTCAAGTGTACATGTGTGTGTGAATGAACTTTGTCTTTCATTGTGTGGGTGGGTAGGTTTGAAATTTAGCTTTGGTATTCAGTGTGTGTGCACATGTTTATGTAAATGAACTTTGGCATTCACTTTATGTGTGTATTTGAACTTTATTGTTTACTTTGTATATGTATATCACTATCTGTAATTCTAACCCTATCCCTAAATGTAATTGTAACTCTAACTTTAACACTAACCCTAACCTGAATTCTAGCCCTAACTCTAGCCCCAACCCTAACCCTAACCCTAATTGTAACTCTAATGCTTACCCTAATTTAGTAACCCTAATTCTATTTCTAACTCTAACCCTAACCCAACCCTAATTGTAATCCTATTCAACCCTAATTGTAACCCTAACCCTAACCTTAATTCTAATTGTAACCCTAAATCTCACCCTAACACTAACCCTTATTATAACCCTAACCCTAGTTTTGACCCTAATTCTAATTCTAATTCTAATTGTCACCCTTCTTTAAACTATAACCTAAATTGTAATTATAATTTTAACCCTAATCCTAACCCTAACCCTAATTGTATCTACAATTCCATCCATGCCCCTTATTATAACCCTAATCATAACCCTAACCTTAACCATAACCCTAAATCTAATAGTAACTCTAATTGTAACCCTAGTTATAGTAATAACCCTAATTATAATCCTAATTATAACCCTAATCATAACCCTAACCTTAACTCTAACCCTAATTGTAATTGTAACTCTACTTGTAACCCTAATTGTAGCCCTAACCCTAACCCTAATTGTAACTCTAACCATAACCCTAACCCTAATCGTAACTCTAGCCATAACCCTAACCCTAATTATAACTCTAATGCTTACCTTAACTCTAATTCTTACCCTAACTCTAATAGTGACTCACCTTAATTATAACCCTAATTCTAATAAGCACCGTAATCCTAACTCTAACCCTAACCCTAACCCTAACCCTAATTCTAATCATACCATGATTATGTACCCTAACTTTAATCCTATTTTTAAATCTAACAAAAACCATATTTCTAACCATTACCTTAATCCTAATTCTAACTATGATTTTAACGCTAATCCTAACCTGAATTCTAACCCTAACTCCATTCCTAACCCTAACCCTAACTGTGACTCCAATGTTTACCCTAATTTAGTAACCCTAATTCTATTTCTAACTCTAACCCTAACCCAAACCTAATTATAATCCTAATCAAACCTAACCGTAACCCTAACCTTAACATTAATTCTAATCATAACCCTAAATTTCACCCTAACCCTAACCCTTATTATAACCCTAAACCTAATTCTAATTCTAACATTAACCTTGTTTATAGTCACGTAACCCTAATTCTAATCCTAACCCAAACCCCAACCCTAATTATAATCCTAACCCTAACCCTAATCGTCTAATTCTTATTCAAACCCTAACCCTAATTCTAACTTTAAACCTAACCCTAACATTTAGGCCGATACTAACCCTAATTCTAATCATAGTTCTAACCCTACTCTTAACCTAAACCCTATTTCTAGACCCTAATTGTAATAAATTGTAACCCTAATTCTAACTTGAACCTTAATTGTAACTTGAACTATATCACTATCTGTAATTCTAACCTTATCCCTAAATGTAACTGTAACTCTAACCCTAATTGTATCCCTAATACTAACCCTAATTCTAATTCTAACTGTAACCTTAATTCTAACCCTAAAGTGTAAAATAATTGAATTGCAAAGTTAAATAAAAAATAAGGATGACCTATTTACTTAAAGGTTGTTTTTGTTCACTACCCTTAGTATAGACCTCTGAGTAGCCTCTTTGAAAATAGTTTGAAGTATGCAGCTTCAAGCCTTTATGAATCTATGATCATCCTCAAATAATTACTTTATGTACCTTCTTTTGATCTTTAGAATAATATTACATTTTGAATACATAATACATTTTGAATACCCTAATTCTAACCCTGCTCCTAACCTAAACCCTATTTATAGACCTTATCCCTAAATGTAACTGTAACCCTAACCCTAATTGTATCCCTAACATTACATAATTTGGCTATATGTTATTCTACCTAAATTGTTTATATCTTAAGTGAGGAAGTTATTTGATCTCTTTTCAATAGTTGGGAGTAGGTAAAGTATTAGATGCTTAGTTATGTTTTCCATTTAATTAATGTCCACAATATTTCTTTTGTAATTCTCTACTCATATTTTTATATCTTTGAATTTTTATTAAATCAGGATAAGATTAATACCAACTAATACCAAGTAATCTTGTCTCATTAATACCAAGTAATTATCTCTACTTGCACTTTAAAATAAATATTATAACTATAATATTAGTTTATATTGAGGAATTTTTTTATGTAGTATGATTTATACTTGCACTTTAAAGGACTTTCTCAGATTAGCTTTTATGAGCATTTATTAAAAAATCTTAATCTAACCCTTTACACAAACTAATATACATTATTATTTAAAAATAAAACAATCATATGTTAAGCCTACATATAATTTAATTTAGAAATGAAAATATATAAAATTATAGTTTTTTTTTAAAGTAAGACATAATTTGAAAGATTAATGTGAAATTTTAATATCAAGATTCAATAATCTAAAACCAAGAATTCCTTCATAAATAATTTATGGAGACTTCAGTTATACAAAATTTAAGGATAATAACCCTTTACACAAACTAAAACTTAAATCAAAATAGTGACAAAAGATCAAGCCTTCATGAACTCAGCAACAATCTTTGAACAGTGAGCGACTGCACGCTTTGCAAGCTCCTGAGGAAGACAAACCCTCACAATTGTTTGTAGGCACCTTCTTTTCAATCTTAGAAACCTTTTTTTTTTCTACAGATTTGTCAGTCATGACCTCCTTTTCCTCCGCAATGGGCCTCTTCTCTGTCCTTTTTGCCATTGATAAGCACTACAAAAATCATATCGTAAAATTAAAAATTAAATCTAAGTTAAGATAAAAATAAAATTATAAACTCTAACCCTAATTTTAAAAAAGAAAGCAATCAAATCAAATCTAAAAACTAAACAAATTATCAACACATCATATAAAATATTTGCAATTGTGTTTAATCAATAATTCATTTTTCTATGCAATGATTATAATAAATTATTTGTTTATTTATTTATTTAATACTTCTTATTTATTAAATCATTGTTACTTAATATTAATTCTACTTCTTTCATTGTTATATATAATTTTTACTTATATATACCTTATTCATTAGATTTTGATGCTATAGCAACCTAAGAGCTTTTCAAGCCAACCCTATTTGCATAAATAATTAAAAAATTATGGATTGGTGAGATCTAAATATTTATAATCTTAAATTTAAAATAAAATAAAATAAATTATTGTATAGAAGAAATGAATAAATAAAATTTAGCCCAAATTAATAATTTTAAATGTAAGAAACTTATAAATTTTAAAACCTATTAATAAAATCTTATATAAATCTTTAATTTAATGTTATTTAAGTCCTTAATCTAGTTTATTTAATTTAAAATTAAAATTGATCTTAAATATAAATGATAAAAGACAAATAAGTAAAAATAAAAAAATAAAACCACCTTATCCTAATTTAATTATTACACTTCATAAATTAAAAAAAAAAACATGATCTAAACAAATAATAAAGCAATCCCTTACTAAAAGAACTTCAAGTTAACTACAAATAATAAATAAAAAAATGATTATCTTTTTTATTTTATCGTATCCTTCCATGCAAAAATATTAAATCTTACTATAAAAAATTTACTCTTACACTATTTTTTTCATTTTCATTCTAATTGTTTTCTTGTGTAGGATGAAAATATGAAGGGATTTGATGAAAGTTGGATTTAAATATGAAGGAATAAATAATTTGATTTCAAGATGAATTCATGATAGATTGGAAAATAAATTTATTTATTTTCAATTTGTAGAGAAACCCTCTGTGTATTTTTCTTTTTTTATGTTTTTTTGTAGGTATGGAGGGTTTGATTTGCATAGAGGAAGAAGAAACATGGTTTTTCTAAAATCCCTTCTTGCTAGAGTTTAGTAGGGTTTGATTTGATTAACAAGGCTTTACAACTTTCTCCAAATTAGAGGGGCCGCCAATGGAAAGAATCAAGGAGATTGGTCTTTAAGGTAGGACTACATGACAGGGATCTACAATAAAACAGGGGAAGTTAAATTTTTGCATGTAGGGGAATGCAATCTATTATTAAATTTTATGTTCAATTAAAAAAATCTAGTTATAAAATTTATTAATACATAATAAATATATTAATAAGTTTAAAATTTAATCTTTAAAGGAAAAGTTTTTAGTTTTAAAAATAAAAGGATTTTTTTTAAGTTAATAAGGCCTAAGCCATAAGAAATGGCTACGACCTGCTTTACATAGGTCATGGCCTTTAAGGGCTACGACCTGTGTAAACAGGCGCAACCTTTTTATAAGGTATTTATTTTTAATTAAAAATTTAATTATTTTATTTTATTTAAAAAATCTATTTTATAATAATTTATTAAAAAAAAAAATTAGTAGGTGGTGGAGCATTAATTTAGGCTATAATTTAGGTTGTGGAGCACTAATTTTAGAAAAATAAAACTTGCACAAAAGGCATATAAAAAACTAAAGAATGCATATAAATATTTTTTCCTCTTATATTTAGAATAAAATACAAAGAAATATAAATATAAATTTATAATAGAATTGAATATAAACATGATATATATAAGATTATCAACACATCATATTAAAAAAAGTAAATATATAAAAAAATAAATTTATATTATATTCTAGTATATTTCTCTATATTCTATTATGATTATAAACATCATAAATATAAAAAAATAAATATTAAAAAAATAAATTTATATTGTACTCTATTCTAAATTTATTAAACTAAATAAAAAAACATTTAAAAACACAAAACAAATTCATATTAAATAACACAAAGTAAATTAAAAAAAATAGCCTAAGTAAACTGCTTTAATTAAACATTTAAAAAGGCACAAAACCTATGACATATAAAGAAACTTACTCTTACACATTTTTTTTTTTTCATTTTCACTCTAATTGTTTTCTTGTGTAGGGATGAAAATATGAAGGGATTTGATGAAAGTTGGATTTAAATATGAAGGAATAAAGTTTGATTTGATTTCTCCAAAGCACAAATAGGCTTTACAGATTTCTCCAAAGCAAAAGGGTGGCACCAATGGAAAAACTCAAAGAGATTTTACCTAGCAGGGGAAAACTACATGCAAAGCCACAATATGCACAAATAAGAATGAAATTGAAGCATGAAGATAAAGAGGAGATTGAAGAACTTCATCCATACCTTGGATGGATTCCTCTTGATTTTTTTGTTTTATGTTGGCACTCTCCTTGAGCTTACCTGAAATCTTATCTGCATGTTAAAAAAATGAGGCAATGTAAATATCTTGCATTGAAAAAAATTGTGCTAGAAAAACAAAAAAATAATAGAGAAACCAAAATGAAAGCAAAAACCACAGCCATTGTGTAGAGACACAGTAATGCTTCTTATAAATACTATTGCACTACTCAACATTTTATAATTTTTAATTCTACACGACTCATTACAGTTTTAGAATTAAAAATTATTTCTAGTCCTTTCACCTTCCTCACTCCTCCTTCCACCTTCTACAAATAGGCTTTTGTATTTATTTCTTGACAACCATTTTTTTTAATTTTTGGATGACCAAAAAATAATGGGACTACCAAATTTTTGGCAGTTACAAGATGTGTGCACATATAGAATGGTCTATCGGTCAAATTATACTATGTTCTCTCTTTTTAGTTTTACTAGGAACGTGCTTCATGGACTCTTGAGTGGATTTTTATTATGTTAGTGTTGATTTTACCAAACCACAATTTATTTCGTATATACAGGCTAAATGACCATGTATCTGTTTTAAGGTTGTTAATATATATAATATATGTGATAGTGTAAAGTTTTTAGAGAAAATCATATAATTGATTTTTACATTAATTTTTTGGATCACACTCTACTATCCATCATCGCAATAACTTACAAAAGAGGGAGTGAGGATTGCAAATCCTAATTTGAACTATATAATACTCTAGATGCCAAGAAAGTTGGGTTGGGTCAGCTAATAAAACACAAGAGAAGGTTGCATTGTATAAAAGATTCAAGAAAAGGCTAGAAGTTGTAATCAATTTCAAACAATAAAACAATCATGAAAGATTGTACAATGCTTTTGAAAACAAAAACAATTTAAAAGATGTCAAACATGTCCACATTCAATCCAAAAGAGAAAAAATAAAAAATAATACATAGTTTGAAAGATAAATTAAAAATTTGAAGGGAGGGAGGTAAAGAAAGGAATATTGAAATCCATTTTGATCTATGAATATTAGAGAAATAAGGGATGAACAACAATCTAGTATCATTAGTGAGAGAAGACTCAAAAAACTAGCATGAAAGAGGAAGAAATAATTGTACAAAGGATTCTAATAAAATGAAACAAACTAATAAGTTCAATGCTAAAATTAGAAACAAAACACAAGTATTTTTAGGGAGTTTATTATGGGACTCTGAGAGTGGCTGGCTCCCCAAACCTTGTCACTATTAATATTGTTGTCTAGATGTTTGTTGATCTTAGTAGCTTCTCTTAAGCATCTTTTGAAGTAGTTATCTTCAACCATTAAGACTTTTGTATCTTCAATACAATTGTGGCGTTTTGTCTTTGTAGAATGCTCCTCTAGATCTGATTTGTTGGCACAATCATGTTTAATGTAAGCTCCATGCTCTTTGATCCTAGTTCCTATGGGGTGTCTAGTTTCTCTAATATATAAAACTTTGCAAGAGCACCACTTTGGACTCTTAAATTATGAAAAGGGTTCTTGTGATCTTTGGAGATTTGATCAATTTCTAAGCAATTTGTTATGTGGTCTAAAAGACACAATGATGCATCTTCTTTTAAGTATTTTGGAAATCTTATCAATTAAACTTTTGATGTAAGGAGGGAAAATAATTGGGGTTCCTGAAGAGTCCTCTACACTTAGATAGTTATAAAGACACATGTTGGCTTGTTTAACCACTCTTGAGATTTTATTATAATTGTACCCATTCTTCTTGAAAATCCCTGATAAGTGAACAAACTTTTGTTTAATATGTTCCTCAACACATATTCAAAAAGCTCAAGATGTGAGTATTTTGAGGACGCTTGCTTTCTTGGTCAGATGATGATGTGAAGATGCATGAAGATTAGGAAACCATCCCATTTCCTTGAAAAGAGGGCATTGAGAAAAGGTAAATTGCCATCTACTTCCAATTTGTTGGTAAACTTATTCTCCTCCAAGATGTTTAAATGAGAATAAAAGTCTATTAATTACTGAGTTTGCATTGCAAGCTAGGGTTGGTGTCATCAACATATTAATTCCAATATATAGGTTTAATTGGAAAGGTATTGAGGGCCTTTTATTAAACAAACTCTCTAAAAATATCGGTCACTATGATAGACAGTGGAGAAACCATAGCCACTCCTTCAATTTGTTCTTAGACTTCCCCTTTACACTTCAAGAAATATTAGATCTTTAGAATAATTCCACCGGTGAGGCTATCTCAGTGTCAATGTGTCTTTTAACCACATTAATAGCCTCCTAAATAGGGATTTTAGTAATCAACAACACTATATCAAAACTTACAAGAACCGTATCCTCCCCCAGTTCTTATCCTTGATGAAATTGACGAATACGAAGAGTTTTGGATGAATAAGCTGGTCTTCCCTAATAGATGTTTTATTTTCTTTATGAGCTATGCAACTAATTTGTAGGTGGGAGAATCCATAATGTCAACCATAGGTCTAAAAGGGACACTCTCTTTATGAATATTCAAGGCACCATTCCTTAAGGTGATCACTAGAGCCTCTAGAGCCCCATTATAGAGTTAACATAATGAAATCTAGTTCAACCTTGGGTTTCCTTTTCCACATTCTCCCTCTCTCCATTACCTAGTTTATAGGTTAAGTTCATACAACATATTCAAGGATGCAAACTCCCCTTTCCTATGTTGTTCAAAAAGTAATACTTCAACCATTTTTCACCTAGCTAGTCTCAATATGGCCCTGCAACAATAAGAGACAAAGCATAGGTATAGTTCGCATTGTCTCATTGCATAGTAACAAATTAGGTGGAACCAATGGTCTTCTCCTCCCTTGTTAAAAAGTAGAGGTAGACTTTGATAGGTTGAGTAGCTTGAGATGTGTTAACTTGACTTCTACCTCTCCCGCTCCACCATTTTTTGGGATCAACAACATGAATTATGCAAACCCTGACTTATATAGTGTTTTATATCAAATCCACCTTCATAGCGATGTGGAGCATGTTATCTCCAATCCTCATGTCTTCATCCCCATTAAGTTCAATGTTGAGAAGAACTCCTCCATAGTTAAAGCTTGTATTGAGGAAATCTCCATTCACTCCTTTACAATAAGGAGTAACTATATAGCTTTATACAACATGGCTATGTCACAGGGTTTGCCAAATTTCTGGCTTGTAGTTCAAAATTCAGTGAACTTTTAAACAGAGCATAAAATTCATCAAAATGCATGTTTAAGTTCGTACAATCAAAAAAGTGTGCTTTTTTAAATAAAATATTATATTGTAGTCATTTTAGTGTTTTTTCTATCAAAAATATAATTGCGCTCATTTTAGGGTTTTTCTATCAGAGGCGACCAATCTGAACCATGGTGGAGAGACTCAAACAGGACATGACGACGACTCCAACAATGAAGTGAAGTCGACGACCTGTACAAATAGTAACACTCCAATCATCCACATATCTGAGAGCTGAGAGTCTACACGACTTGTTAAAAAGGCGGCTCAAACCCATAAATGAAACCCCACAACATAATTTTTCACTGCTTCTCTCTGAGAGTGCACGACATGACTTCCATAATATAAGACATTATATTATAATATAAACTCAAACTTTAAAGTTTATAATATTATATTATAATATATATTAATAATATACAAATATATTATTGCTCTAAGTAGGTTTTTGTTTATTTCCAGATATAATATAAAGGGAGCTACCCCCATAGGTAGCACTTATTTAGCATATATATATATATATATATATATATATATATATATATATATATATATATATATATATATATATATATATATATATATTCAAAAATTTTCCCTTTGCCGAACTTCATCCAAATTTTGTTGTTACCATGTGACATAGTAACATGGTTTCCACCCCCACACCGTCACCGCGCCCACTCCTCTCAACAATCTATTATATCTGAGCATATAAATATAATGGTTGTAGTCAGAACCTAAATTTGATAGTTGTATGGTTGTATTTAGATATTTTTGTCATATAATACAATCAAAATTTAAAAAAAAAACTACGTTACATGAAAGGAGAGATTTTGGTTAAAATATCAAAATTTATATAGAATTATGATTATACATATATTACAATTTTAATTGTACTAAGGTATATCATAGTATTTTAAGAGCACCTTTCAATGGATAACTATCATTAAAAAAATTGATTGACAGGCAAGGTCAACCGTCAAATTTAAGCCCCTGTTGTAGTTTCCCACAAAAGAAGCTGAAGATTGGGAAAAAAATCCAATTGGTAGTTGAAAAATGTCTGAGGATTTACTTGGGAGAATATAAGAGGGTGCCACGACCATTAATACCTGAGATAATCCAATAACCAAAGGGACATGAAACATCCAGAGATCGGATTGGGAAGGCATCGACATTTTCATAACCTAAGAAAACCAATATTCAGTTGATCTTTTGATGAAATAATATTTAATCAGACATGGCTGAAATTGGAGCAGTTTAAATTATTGAGATTTTGAATTCAATGCAAGTATGGGGAGAAAGTTCAAGTGGTAGAGATCATCCATCCTCTAGATTTGTTGCAATCTGATTCTTGTCTCTGGGCACTGTGTATATGGTCAGGTAGCACAATTTTAAAGGGCATGGAGAGGTTTAGTTGAGCACACAAAGAATAGAAATGAAATCCCCTATAAATAGAAGGTTGAACCCTTGCATACGAGGGCCTATATTGTAAAATCGTAATGCCCCTGGTTTACTACCGAATTCAATCTATTTCATTTTCTTCAATCTATTGTACATCTCTAAGGAGTAGAATTTTTTCATTTGCCTTCTTTGTTTGACAGTTCTTCATTGAGCTCTGACCTTTGCATAAGAATGTCTATTTAAAAAATTACAACATCTACTCTTAAACTAAGTTTATGAGTTGAAGATGTAGGAAAGGAAGACACTACTGATATTCAAGAAAGCTCCCAAAGAAAATATAAAGACTTTTAAAAAAAAAATCAAAATAGTAAGCAAAATGAAAATAAGGATCGTCATGTTAACAATGCCTTGATGACAATCATAAGCGAAGTATGAGATCCCCAATCCTATGCAAAAGCTAATAGCAAGACAGAATGCCTTGATGACAATCATAAGCGAAGTATGAGATCCCCAATCCTATGCAAAAGCTAATAGCAAGACAGAATGGGAATTTGCAATAAACGCCTTAATGAAAAATAACACATGGTAATTAATGGAACTTCCAAAAGGCATAATCTAGTTGGCAGTAAATGGGCCTCATGACTTAAGTTAAGAGATGAAGGATTGAAAAAAAAAATTAAATAAAGATTTGTAAAAAGAAGGTATCCTGAATGAAAGATTTTAATAATGTCCATGGTGGTGTAAGGGACCCAGAAAGATATTTTCAAACTCTTTTCGAGGTCAGATTTTCTATTATGAATCTTGACCATATTGTGAATCCTTGCTTCCACGAATAACTCACTAAGGCTGTCCACACTTCAACTATTCACATACTGGCTTTGAATATCTGCATACACAACACACTCAATGATGAAATGCCTTTTAGTTTCAACCACCCCTTTGTTGTAGAAAATGCAAGTTCTTTTTGCCCAATCTTCTTTGGATAATGTCCATCTACCTGTCTCACATCTAAGACGATGGGACCCGGTCCTTAACTACAACTGAAATCCTAGCCTTTCCCTTGAGTGCAGCCCACACAGTCTTTTTCACCATGCTCCCACTTGGGATTGAACTCTTTTACATAATATTCTTTTTTTCAGCCCACCTGTTTTGCCCACATGGCAGTATTTATTTATCACAAACTTTTTTATTTCCTAGTTATTATTAGGACAATCTTGCAAACTAATGGCCCATTTGCACAACCACTTGTTCTGTTTCATCCATGTCTTCTTCCTAAGGTCTAATCTCTCTCCCACCACCATTTTGGGCCAGCGACCCTTATCCATATTTTCCACCTTTTTTAAGTAGCTTATCAATCTTATTATCGCCCAGCTTAACTTCAACTAAAAAGATCTCATAAGAAACCATTGATTTGACTTTAAAATGAAGAGATTAATTTAGTGAGACATTTGCTCCTATAAAAAATAATATAATTTAAATTCTTATTGTGTTACCTATTAATTTTAAATGGTTGGTTCAGCAAATGGATTCAGGTGGATTAACCACAAGGAACCAAGGGAAGGGCATCTTTTTGCATGTTAAAAATATATAGTTTTAGTAAGCACCAAGGACATGGTAGGCCAAGTTGTAAGTGAAAAATTGTAATGATGGATTTGAAATCCTGATTCTTTATGTGACGAAATAATCATCACACGTAACTATGTCATATAAATTGATTCAATACAACAAGAAGACTAAGAAGAATGTATGATGGCTGATCTAGGTTGCTTCATCATTGCTTGCGTATACAAATATTTTGCTACTATAACTAGATGTACAAATCTAGTTCTATTGACATCCTTTGATGAACATTAATATAATTTATTTCTTCTTTCCTATAAAATTAGTGTCTCTATCACTAAATCCAACACACAAACAGCATATGTTGTACCTATGACTGCAACAAACAGAAACTGTTTGAAAGAAAAAGGTTCAAACATCGTTTGGGTATAAAGGAATAGGTAATTACCTAAATGCAATGGTGTCTCTGAAGTTTTTGATTCCTCGAAGCTAGAAGTATGAGCTGACAGCGGTATAAGGAGGAGTGGTGTTGCAGAATCTTTGGGTTGCAGTGGATGAAATTCGAGAAAAGCTGCTGGGCATTGTTCAACAGTCAAAGGATTATTGCCTGCTTCTTCTAACTGTTCCAATGACCAGTTTACAGTATTAGACGAGGAAATATATGCTTGCCACAATAGACAATCAGATTCAATTTTAATTTGGATATAAAAAAAAAGAAAAAAAGCCTTACTTGTCTGCGCAAATTTTGATTCTCCCGCTCCTGCTTGTTCTCCAAAAAAAATGAAAGTTAGATGGTTGTGCTATAGCTGGAATGTTGTGCTATACACTTCAGCAGGTATGCAATGCATTCCTCTAGCTGTAACTATTTCATAAAATCAATGTCTATGCTCCTGTATTTATGTATATAATTTGTGAAATTGAAAGGGTGGTTGTTCAGCATAAATAAATTTTGTACAAATAATGAACGTACATAGCTAGAAGAAATATTTGGGAGAATTGAAACGCACATTGTAAAATAACAGATAAGAATTCATATTGAAAATCAAAGAAATCCGCTTACCTTTATTTCAATTTCTTCTAAGGCCTTCATTTCAAGCTCATTTATACACTCCAGCAAAGTTTGGACCTGAAAGCAATATAGAAATCTGTTATAATGACTAGAAAATAGCAGGCAGCAAGCAACCTCATCCTTATTCAAATTGGAAGAATAATCCACAGTCGAGGCTGCAAAGCAGTTAGTAGCTCAGTGATAGAGCATCCCACAATACCCTGGGATTGAATTATAACTGATCCACAAAAATGAACATTAGTATCAGAGAAACCCCAAGCAAATAAGTGTGGCTTGAGAGGGTTGTTCAAAGAACAATCCACACTCTGGATCTGAAAAAGGCAACTAGGTCAAATATGATAGAACACCCTAGTATGCTAGTATTTAAAAATGTTGGGTTTGAGTCCTAGTTGGTTCATTGAAAACTTAATATGTATCTCTCTAGCTCTTAATACCTTTCTTGCCCTAATCTGACTCATTCCCACTTCCATTTGATGTTCAAGTTCTTGCAGAGCTTTCATGCTCAGGTCTGAAATCTGTTCTCCCATCATGTGCCTGCATGCATTTTGAACTTGTCATTCACATTGGAAATTGTGAAAATTTTTGGTATAGGAACAAGCATATATGTAGAACACAGTTAAGTTCATCACATACCTTTGCCCTAACTGCAACTGCTCAACCTGATGTTTCAACCTTGTGACCTCATGGAATTGATCCTGCCATGACATATGGTATGAGTTCAACGATGAAGTAATGCAACAAACCTATAATATAGGAGAAACAACAGTAGAAAGTCTATTAGCCAATTCACTTGATAAGTAAGAAAGGAAATGTTGAGGTCACCAAGCTTTTTGAGATACATTAAAGCATTCAGCATGTTTTCTCTATATTATTATGTCACTTAAGCTGAAATGCTATTAATGTTAAAAATGTAAATTTTACAAGAATATATCCATCTTATGAGCACAATCCCAATGTAAGAGTAAATAGTAGCATAGTGTTTTGATTTTCTTTAAGGTTTAGCAAACAGTAAAGAAGGAATAAAGAAGATGTACCATTCTAAATAATTCCTTTTCCTTCCTCTGTCTTTGTGTGTTGGCATGTGTATTCATGTGCTGTGTTTGTTTTCCAACCTTTGGGTGGGTCATTTAGATCCTGTCAATATTGAGTGAAGTTATTCCGAGTGTGTAATCTGCAAAAGGATGTCCGCAGGTGATGAGAAGAGAGACAGCTAATGGGAAAGATGGGAATGACTGCCCAAACATGCAAGCTAAGCAAGGTAATAAAATATTTTCCTTGAGAGAGGTAATAAAATTTCCAAATAGGCTCTCATCAATGAAGAAAAGGTTGAAATTTCTGGAGAGGCTCAGTTTGTGGTTTCAAAAGACTAGAGAGGACCTATGCAAACACCAAGCAAAGGAGAAAGTAAGCAAGGTGAGGCCCATTAAGTTCTCCATTTAAACCCCAATGATGCTCTGAATGTTGTTTTGGAGAAATAAGAGAACAGATTGATAAGTTTGGGTGTTTTCTTCATCTGTTTAAATCAATATGTGTTACCCTCACAAAAATTCTTTGATGATTGGATTGTGGTTGTTTGGGGGGATAAGTAGGGCTTTGTGTTTCCTTTTGCCAAACGTTGCAGAAAGTTTTTTTTGTTTGTTTTAACTATAGTAGCATGCAAAAAAGAGTTGTTACTAAAGGTTCTAGAATGTTGGAAGGTCTGTCTTCCGTGCTTTTCAATGGGACCCATTGTCTAACCTTGATGATATAATACTTGAAGCCATAGTTGCAAAACTTGCAAGTTGAAACTGCTCATGAGTTACTCACAGAATAAATCAAGGCACAAGCACAAGGCGATTCAAGCTCTTCTGCAATGCTATAAGAGGTTTTCTGAGTATTGCAAAATAATAACTAAACTAAGAGCATACTTTTGATTTCTTTGAGTAAATTCAGAGCACAAAGGAATCAAAGGAACATTGGCAATTTGATTTAACAATAAACACTTAGGAACAAAGAAGATCTGAAACGAATGTTTAAGCACAAAGTCATAAACACTTGCTCTCAATCTCAACAACACAAAAAGCTTCCATAAAGACAATGCATATATTCATTCTCAAAGTAATAAAGATACGCAACATAGTTGAACAATAATATGCTAGCAAAATAAAAGCTTCAGCATCTACCATTAATAAATAAAGTGTGTAGAATACACTTAATTATACCCTAAAACAAAAGGTGCAAGGAAATAAAAGGAAGAGTTAACTAATACTCTCCAACCTAACCCTAATGCATGCAAGCTTATTAGCATTTAAAATAATAAAATATCTCTCACACAGTTTAATTAACTGAACTTGCATGTTATTACAAATTGAGTTCCACAAAAAGATATTTTGCATGATTTTCAAAACAAATCCAAAAATAAGATTATCTTTGAAAAGCAAAGTTAGTTCTCAAATAGAAACTGTTTGGAAATCCCTCCAGCTGCCCAAAATAGATTTTCCTGCAAACACTGAAAAATGGCTAAGTCTGAGAATTGAGATTTTTCTCCAATTCATCAACTTTAGCCTCATCCAGTTGCCCAAAATAGATTTTCCTGCAAACACTGAAAAATGGCTAAGTCTGAGAATTGAGATTTTTCTCCAATTCATCAACTTTAGCCTCATCTGGTATAATGATGGAATCAAGGTGAACAATCCTCATCTGTAGGTTGACACTTGCATCTTCTATCATCTTTGACAGATCCATGTACTCTTTAACCTTTGAATAATCATGGATGAGTGGTGTTTTAGCTTCAATATTGACCGAAGAATGTTGCATGATTGCTTTGTGGCTTGGAGAATCTTTCCTTTTCGCTGTCCCGCATTGAAAAAGGTAAAATCAGACCTTTTTAAGCTCGCTGTCCCCAAAACTCAGGCTATTCGCTGTCACACTCAGAATTTCTTGGAAAAAGTATATGATTTGCCTTGGAAAGTGAAAATTCTGAGTTATACCTTCAAAAATCTTTTAGAACCTGGCCTCTGGATGTTCTAAAAAAGTCAAAAACACTATTTCCCAAGCTAGGTCTGCACCAAAAATGGATGAAAATCTCTTTAAATTACTTTCAAAACCCTCTTCACATGGCTGGGAATGATGATTTTGACCTTGAAAAATCTGAACCAGCACCAAAGAAAAACTTCAAAGCCTCTAAAAATGGCCTCCAATGTCGGAAATCTGCCTTCTTGCTGTGTTAATCTGTCTTGGACGCAAGAATGATGAACAAGATCATGCCATGATGTACCAAATCTTCCCTCAAGGTGAAGCGCTGCCTTCAAATCTTCATGAATATGCCTTCATTTGACATAAACTTAGAAGAAAAAGCTCCTCTATCTTGAGCACTGCCTCCTAATCCTCCTAGATGCCCTTGCAAATGATGAAAACAATGCATAAATGGATCCTTTATAGCTGGACGCCACCTCTAGGGTTCCAAACCCACCTTCAATCCATTTTTAGAGTGCTTTTTTATTTGCCTTTCATGCAAAAATGAAGAGTGGAGTTGAATTGAAGTTGACAATGGCTTTAAATAGCATCATGATGAGTTTCCATGAAGAGGTGCGCTTCCTTAAAAGAAGGGGCCGACTGGCTCTAAGAATAGAATTTTAATTTAGACCAAAGTCTTCAAAAGGCGCTTGAATACCGTTGTGTTTCTTCTCAGGTGCACGCGTCAATGGGGGAACACGCCGCTTCTTGGTGCGTCTTCTCCTTCAACAAAAATGTTTGATATTGCTCTTTCTTTGATGACCTTGTCTTTTGAATTTTTGATCTTTCAATTTGGCGTAGGTGGAGAATAGAAAATGCGCCTCTTCTTTTTATGCCTTACGCGTTTTTTCATATTTGGTGGAAACGCGTTTTTGAAAGTGCGCTTCCACTATGTGCTTTGCTTTGACTTTGAAAATTTTGCTTGGTGGAAGTGCGTTTTCAGATGGGCGTCTCCCCTTTTAAATTTTACAATCTTTAATGTTTCTTTCTTGGTGCAATTGAAAACGCACTTTCTCCTTCAGTCATCTCTTTGGTGCCTTTATTCACTTTGGTGGAGGTGCGCTTTGAAAAACGCACTTCCCCCAAATAATTTTGCCTTTGAAAATTTTCTGTGAAGCCTTTATACTTTTGACGAAAGTGCGCTTTGAAATGTGCACTTCCACTTTTGCCTTGGAAAATTTTTCAAAAATTTGATTTTTTCGAAAACTTCAAATTTGATTTCTAAGTTGCCGGATCTCTCCTTTGTGCCTTTAGCTGCTCCATTGCAGTGTTTGGATCTTCAATTCGTCACTTTTGGCCTCCGCTTTTAGATGATCCTTCACAGCCTATAGCCAATTTGGCTCTTTGAAATAACTTGTACCTGCGGGGTTAGAAAATAATGACACGGTGACATAGGGCTTGAGAGGTGTGTTTTGGCATCACTTTTAGGGTGTTTGTATGCATAGACAAAAAATTTCGTATGGGCACAACAATGTCGATGTATGGAAATTATGGTCCTGATGGGTGGCCCATTTATGATGTTGATACAGATGATACTAGCATTCCCACTAGCTGCACACCTGTTGGTGGTTCTCCTATTAGCATTCCATCTGGTTCCTCTTCTGAAAGTAAAGATGAAGTTAGTTCTCCTTATCCTCCTGCCCCCTACAGGTTATACCCAGACTATTGGCAGCAGGAATGTGTGAAACAAAGAATTCAGTCAACAAAGGATCAACTCACTCAGATTTTAGAGCTACTGGACAAGAAAATTGCTGCAAAGAACAAGGCTAAAGAAAAGAAGGCTGATTAGTTGCTATTTTTTTTATCTTGAGTTCTATATGTACATGGCTAAGGTTCTTTGGTTTTTTGGATCTTGTAATATCCCAAATGGGGATATTTTGCCCTTATTTGGATTTCTGGGCTTTCCAAATTAATTTTCTGATTTCTGCCCTAAAATTTCTGCACTTTATAAGTCTGCCCTAACCCTAGTTCTGCTTCAAAAATCAGACTTGAAACAATTGTATATTTGTATCATAAATCATGACAAACTTCAAGTACGAACACACCAAATGATTCGCCCAAGCATGTAGATTATATTTACCATGAATCATACATAGAACATATCAATTTACACCAAACATAAAGAACATGAATGCTGCTGTAATTAACTTCTGTAAATATGAAGTTTGAGCATACAAATGATGATGGCAACCAGCCAAACAACCCAGCTACAAAGTAGAAACCAAAGCCAACAATTACATACCAAAAATATGCAAGGACAAACTCCAATGAGGGTCGAATGAGAAGATGTAAGTCTGCTATAACAAATCTGCTCAAACCCTAATTTCCAAGAAGCCACAAATTATCAGAAATCTGCCCTAAGAGCAGGTCGCTCTTCTTGAAGATGATGCGCCTTAGGTCTAGGATAAAGCCTAGCCCAAATCGCCTCTATGATTGTTCCCCATAGCTGATATGAAATCTGCCCTTGATAATGTTGAAGTGCAAGTAGACTACCATCCCGGAATCCTCCAACGAAGAAGTTAGATTGTCGTCCAACTCCTTCTAGGTTCCTTGAGGTTTTCGTCCCAAGAACCTCTTAGAGATATCTCTCCAAGTGTGTATGAATGAATGATCGAATGCTTGATGCCTTTGGAGTACCAAATGAACATATATATATATATACACAACTTGCCTCATCTTCCTCATGGCAGACTTGGGCAATGTATTATATTTGAAATATTAGATTTCCCTCCAAGGGTGCCGACCCATGTAGTGTATCCCTTCCCAAGGAAGCACCTAGTTCAAATTGAAGATATGAATTAGGAGAATAGCAAAAGACGCCGCCAAGGATAATAATTAATTGTTGTTTTATTCCACCAAGTGCTAGACAAGGAAATATAATAATCTCTCAATGAGCGCCTAGGAGAGGCATGTGAATAACATGTTCTTCTTCACCCAAGGGAAATAGTGGTGTCCATGATGAAGTCGAATTGCCCAAGATGAGTACTAATCTCCATGATGATGTCAAGTCACCCACTATGAATAGTAATCTCTGTGACCATGACAAGGCATCCATATAAAAGCATCCAAGATGTAGTGATAGCACCCATACAACATATGAAACCCAAACCTCTAACACAAATCCATATGAAAGGCCCTCCAAATGGCTAACTCCGAGGAAGACAAATCTCCACATCCTTGATGAATGCACCGAAGACAACATACCAATGTGACAAGTCATATCCACTGCTCATGATATCCTCCAGATGTCCCGAAGTGAGCTAAGAGGCCCAAATCAACTCTAATGGCGACCATTCCAAAAATGGGGACATTATAGATCTTCATGTCAAGAAAGGATTTATTGTATAAGGTCTGTTATGTGGCATCTCTTGATATTGTTTTGTGGATGGATGTCACACTTTGATGATCTAGACATTGGTGGTATATTTATTGTTTCTTCTGAGGGACAGTACTTTAGTGTTTTTTGAGTTTTGATTGATCCTGATTACATTGTAATAATGATGCTTGACTGAGGTATATTGGTACTCTTTACTCCATAAAAAAGAATGTTTAGACTCTTATCTCTAAATCCTCTTCCTGTTTAACCATAAATGGGCATAAATCTTAGTGTTTTAAGTGATTTGAATCCATAACACATGGCTCTCCACTAGACCCTTCTTTCTACATTTTGGTTGTTACTGAATTTGGCCATTTGCTTTCTCATGTATGGCTTGTCAAAGGTATCACTTTACCTTGAGGTGAAGGCCAAATCATCAATGGTCACTTTGCTAATTAGTCTTTTCTCACCCTAGTTAAGATTGATGCTTGTTTCTGTTCAATGTAAAAGCCTTTGCCTCAAATATCTAATGGTTGAGAATCCAATTTTATCAACAAATTACAGTATTTGTCACTAAATGGATTCAAGGTCATCAAATGGACATGGATAAGATCATGAAATATGTTCAAATTCTTGGGTGTCCATTTTTCCTTTCATCCGTACGCATCTATCATTTAGAAGTATATTTTGTTGTAAATAGAAAAGAAAATTTCTTGTTGAGTGTCATGTACCTAGGGATGTGATATTAAGGTGTATTAGGTTTTAATAAATAAAGTCTTGGGTTGCATATACTTTGTAAGTCTTCACACTAGCTAATTAGAATAAAAGTATTTGTCCCACATGTGGGGAAGTAGTACTGGTAGGTAATTGAGTGTTATATATTGTATGGCTTAGGCTAGAGAGGATATATGAAAAGTATTCTATGTGGTTGGATCTCATGTGGGGATATAGTGTAGAGTGGCTTCTTCCAATAAGAAGCATGTATTTAATGTCCATTATTTACTTATGATAATATATGTCCCTATTTCCTTTTTTGCTAATAGTTTTAGTTTTCATAGTATGAGAATAATTAAATAGTATATCTTAAGATGGCTAAAATCGGCGAAAGAGAGCAAAAGGGAGGGATTTTTTTTGAAAATGAGCAAAGGCATTCAGAGTATTGGCAAGATCTGAGGGCAAGGCTTGAAAAAGTTGCAAGGATTTAGTAGATCCTTTCAGAAGGAATCATGTGAGGAGTCTCGTTCCCCCAAGAGCACCAATCGGGGAAGAATATCCATGGAGTCATTGGGAGAACAAGATTCGTAGTCTTGTAAGGAGAACAAACTACCAGAGAAGATCTTCCTGCAACAAAAAAAGAAACAATATGTGGAGCAGTTATGCTGATATAGTGATGCTCCTTGTTAGGAAATCTCTTTGCTGATATAGTGAGAGGAGACCCCCACAAACATTTTTGAGTCCTGCAAAGAGATTTCCTAACAAGGAGTATGGGGAGGGTGCTGCCACAATAATGGGTTACACTTTCTGGGACATCTTGATTTTTGCTGAAATCACATTTTTAGAAAATATAATGATTTAAGCCTTGAAAGGTTCCATTTAAAGGATTTTAATTGAAGAGAATTTGATCAAACCCCCTTAGATTCAAACCCTCTTGGATAGAACCCCACTAGTTTTAAACCATACCTATAATGGAGTCTCCTCTACACCTATCAAAATGCTGATAAAAAACAACTTTTGATTTACCTTTTGGGGATTCAAATGAATTCATTTAAAATTTATGTTTTGTCAGTATGTAGTCCTTATTATAAGCTTTCCAAAAAGTATAATTTTAAATATATTTAATTTGATTATTATATTTATTTTTTATTTCTTGTGAATGTAGGTTTTTCACCGAACATCAAGTTCTCTATTCTACACACATGGAAAATTAGTAAATTAGTGAAAAAAAATCTAAAAAATATCTATGCCCTAGGTAATGATGTCCTTGTTTCAACAAAAGAAAAATTAAATTTCGATACATACAGAAAAAGTTATGTTTTACGGAATACACCTATGTCGAAATTATAATTGGTTTGACTTCAAAACCTAATTAAAAAAAATATTCAACAAAACATTATAAAACCAAATGCATGCCCTATATATTGGTGTTACCAATCTAAATTCAAAAGAATTAGAATTTTATCCTTTGTAGAAAAAAAATTATGTGCTACAGAATACACATCACTTTAAAAAAATGTTGTTTACTATTAAAAACTAATTATCAAAGGAGACACAAATTTTTTTACAATTTAACTCCAATTTTTTTTAAAAAAATATATTTAGAATCTACAAACAAAATCTCACAAATCATTAGTTCGCATCATCTTAATGTTCCTAACGGTTTAGTGGCTATAGGTGTCAAAAAGTGAAGATTTAGTTCAAAATGTTGATTTCAATGTTAAGTTTGGCCAAAAAGTGTAACCCATTATTGTGGGATGACCCGAGAAAGTAGTTCTCATGAGCTGAGTATCGAGGAGATGAGGGTATTTGGCTTCAGAATATCCTCACTGAACTTGCAATCACTTTTCAAAAGCCATCAATCATCTACTGTGACAACCAGAACACCATCCAGATCTTGAAGAACCTAGTCCAACATCAATGAACCAAACACATTGAGATCTGTTGTGACCTAATCACACATCGCCCCATTGCAAATGGGGACCCCCTTTTTTTGAGCTCTGATGCTTTGCTTTAGTCTTGGATGATGTCTTAGCACTTTTTAATGAAGTAAGTAGTGTTTAAGTCTATAGCTTTGCGGTGGATACCATAGTCCCCTGATGTCCTGATATCCTGATGTATGTTCTGAGATCCTGAGAATGACTAAGTCTGAAATCCTGAAAATCCTGAAATTGGCTAAGTCTGAAATCTGGTGGATCCCTCGAAATCTAGAATCTACATGTTAAATCTGGTGGATCCAAGACCTATCTCAAACATCCTGAAAGGTATATTGAAAAATATTTAAAGTATAAGTATCTCTAAACTTATACTTAAATATATTTTTCAATATACCTTATCCTGGGGACTTCCATTTCCTAGGCGCGAATTTGTTCCAAGAAGCTAGGCGCACTTTCACCTATTTGCAAACCTAAATCAGTGCCTAAGATTAAGATTGAAATATGCACCTAAGGATGTGCGCCTTGAGCAAGGAGAGGTTAAAACTTATGGCGCCTTGATAGGATAAGCTTCCCTTGGATATCCCTGATGATTTGAATCCCTCAAAACTTGAAGACTCCTCAACTTAGTTAGGCGCATTTTTGCACCTCTAAAGTCACCTATGAGCGCCTTCACTTAGAAAGGATGTTTTGAAGTATAAAGAAGTGCGCCTTAAGGGAGGTGATTCATTTTGACCCTCAAAGTTGATCATTGAACACCATAATGGTAGGCGCTACTTTCCTCATGTACCACCTCAAAGTGCGCCTAAGGAGGAGTGTGCTTAAATCCAAGAGTTTTAAGGAGTGATCAGTGTGAGACTTCCTTTTGAGCTAATGTATAGACTTGAATTGGTAAGACTGGAAGAAGGAACTAGTCTAAGCTTAGGCGCCATTCTACACTTGGAAGACCCTAAAATTACGCCTTGCAAAAGGGCACCTAAAACCTTGACATTTGATCATTTTGAAAGAAAGGTGTATGATGAACTAGCCTAAAACTCCTTAACTTGAAATGAAATCTCTCTCCAAGTAGCTAGGCGCCAATTTCCTCTGTGTAACCTCACATTTGCGCCTAGGAGGAAATCCACTTGAATACACAAGCTTTGAGAGTTGTTGGCTTGGGTGAAGTCTTTAAGAACATCTACAAGGTTTGAACACATAAAAGGTGAAGGAAACACTCATTTATGTCTAGGCGCAAATTCTTGCTTCTATAGTCACTTTTGGCGCCTAGGAATGCCAAGTGTTTGAAGTCACCCAATCTAGCCTAGTGATAGGAAATTGAAGTCATGAAATGCTAATCAAAGAGCCCCTATGTCTAGGCGCATCTTACCACTACTAACAACCTAAAATTGCGCCTAGAGGTGAGAATGATCATCTTAAGTAAGCTAGGCGCACTTTCTTGTCTTTACATACCTGTTTTAACGCCTGGAAGACATGAGGCTTGAAAGTAAAGTCTTGGAACTTTAAGAATAGGCGCCCTAATGAAGAAGTCTTTGAGGGTCCAAGCATGAGTTTGAAAATGTTGAAATAGTAAAGAAAATAGGCTAAGTTCATCTAGGTGCACATTGTCACCTGAGCAACCCTCAACTAGTGCCTAGCCTTGTGAAGGCGAGAATCAAAGATAAAAGACCTCATCTTGTTAAAGTGGAAAGTTGTAATCATCAGTATGAGTTTGAAAGGTCAAAGAGTAAGCTAAGTTAAAGTGAGGCGCACTTTTCCACTCTTATCACCTAGATTGGCGCCTCAAAGAAACCTCACAAATCTACATCATTGAATAGGCGCCTTGAAGGAAATAATCACTCTAAATTGTTGAAATCATCGAAATGACAAATTTAAGGCCAAAAGGATCTAGGCGCATTTTTACTCCTCTACAACCTAAATGAGCGCCTAGGAAGAACTTACATGAGATAGCACTTTTGAGTGGATTCCTTGAGAAATATGATCATTCTATGTCATCTCCCATTGCTCGAAATCATTGAAATATCAAAAGTAAAGTCAATTTGATGATAGGTGCACTTTGCCTCTTTGTAGACCCAGATTGGTGCCTTAAAGAAGGACACCTAAATTTGCATCTTTAAATGGGCGCCTAGAGAGGAGGGATCATTTTAGGCCATTACAATTGTTTGAAATCATTTAAAATAACAAGTATGAAGCTGTCTTGTGCTAGGCGCACTTTGCTCCTCCAGACACTTAGATATGCGCCTAGACTTGAGACAAGTTATTTAGATGTTTAAAGATGATTCCTTTGTGTTATAAAGTGTTAATCATAAGGATTGATGTGTTTCTTGGTTTGTATTGCAGGAAGATTGAAGGAAAAGAAGTATCACAGAGTTAGGAGCATTGATCGAGTTGAGAAGTCATCCTAGGAGCTAAGTGCCTAGAGTCACCTTCAAGCGAGGAATGATGCTAAGAGGAAGTTGCTGCTCCAAAGGATCACATCAAGTTCATCATTCAAGAATACTTCATCATCTGATCGAAGAGAAGGCATTCATCAAGTTCTTCCGCAATCTTCAAGTCTCCAAGAGAAGTGTACTACTTGAACTTCATCTTCATCATCATCAAACATTTCAAAGACATCCGTCAAGCTTCAAGTTCCTCCAGTACATTCAAGTCTCCTTGAGAAGTCATCTACTCCACATGTAAAGAAGGTGTTATCATCAATATCTACTCTCTAGGAAGTATCATCTAGGAAGATCATTCATACATCCTGCAAAAGAAGAAGAAGACCAAAGTTAGACAAATGACCTACATACATCATACATATCCTACTTACAATGAACAAGGCGAAGATCAACAAAGGTATATCCCAAACATACAAGTTCAGAGCGATCACATCGAAGGCATCACATAGATGATACAATTTGGGAATATGCTGAGGTGGCACCTACGTGGCAAATGCATATCATTATTCAATCACAATTCGCCACATCATTCAACCACATTCAATGCATCTACAACAAGCAAGAAGCTAAAGAGGACGTCCATGTGGAAGATGCTCTAGAAGATTCCATCTTGTCCTTATCTTCTTGGAAAATGTGCCTTCATTGCCTCTCCTATGTACCAAAAATAGCAAGTTGTTGTAACTAACCGTTGAGATGGCATGATCTTGGCCCTTGGCTATCTAGATTGATCCAGGCCATTCATTGTAATTCTGGACCTCTATATAAAGGTCTCGTTGCCTCATTTGTAAAGATATAGTTAGAAGTTTGATAGGAGAAATTAGAGTAGAGTAGAAGGGACTCTCGAAATTCTCTGAGAGTGCTTGAAGTTGTTTTAAATATTTCTCAAGATTAATGCAAAGACATTGGAGCTTGTTTGGTGTTAAGTGTTGTCTTGTGAAATGACATGGTTTCTTGTATCTTGATCGGATGGAGAGATGTTTCTAAGTAGATTAAAAGTAGAGTAGTAGCTCATTGATGTGATGTATGTATGTATTGGATATTTGATCAACTCCTAGCTCATGCTTTTGACATTCATCATTGATGAAGTGTTGTGTAAAGCTAGTCTGAGCTTCATCATAATTTGCTTAAGTTCGATTATGGATACTTGTTTGAGCTATGCTGTCTAATGGGTGCTTATATAAGCTTTCATGTTTTGAGAACCTTTCGCTATCCTTAGGAGATTGCACCAACTCCATGTAGTTGTAGGCATCCTTGGCGAAGTGGAGTTAGGTTTATTAAGGAGTGTGTCTATTCATGCATCATCATTGCTTCATTGACTTTAGATTAATTTCCTTAAACCTTTATCTTTTTTTCGTTTCTTTATCATTGAAGCATTGTACATATATCATCCACACTGAAAGGAGAAATAAGCTAAATGAAGTAAGAAGTCTGCGAAATCCCTTTGCGATTATTAGCAAGATCACATGTATTCACTGAGTTTACCCAATGCAAATCACGAATAAGGAACCTTGAAGTTGTCTCATTGGATCACATAGCTTAGCCTTTGAGAGACTTTATTCAAGAGAGAGTGGGATACTTAGTATTTTACTCTATTGTTGAATTGTCTAAAAACAGTCATCAACAAGATCCACATTCATTTTCTCAAGGAGCTGATTCAGGAGAATGTTATTGATTTGTGCTATTGTTTGATAGCAGAGCAAGTTGTAGATCTATTCACCAAACCCTTCACTAAGAGAAAGTACATCCATTTTTGGTCTCGCTTAAGGGTGTGGGATATTTCTTCAAGGGGGTCACTTGGCCCTTCTTGCTTCATCCTCTCATGGGAGGAGTTTTTCCCCACTAGGTTTTCTCCTTTTCTATTTGAGGGAATATTTTGTACATGGGGACCTCATAAGGCCTTGTTGCCAGGATCCATCTTTGCATATTTGCATACATTTCCCCCTAAGTTGCACTTAAGGGGGGGTATTAATGTGAATGGGGTATTTTATCTAACTAGTTCATTTCCTAGCTAGTTCTCCACTTAGGTCCTTTCCACACTAGGTTAAGTTTACTTAGAGACTTTTTCACTTTATCCTATATTGGTTGTGTTTTGAGTCTCTTGGGTGGAATATTCTATATATAGTATATACCCACCCATCGCTCTCATATGAGTATCTCATCTCATCTCATTCTTGTATGCTTTGCATTTCCTATTGAATAGAATACAGTTTATTCTATCATTCTGATTTTCTAGTTTTGCTTTCCTTTCACTCATTTGCATTCTTGGGTGGCTTCACAGCCCAATCTCACACATTGAATGTGCCTTTGCAAGGTCTTGCTAGCAATAGCTGAGTAGTTTCTTGAAGCTAAATTTCAATCCCATAGCAACACTACTGCTCTAGTTCAAAGAATGACCTCTAAGAAAGTCAAAATCCATTTTCTTTAGTCTTTGGATGACAAGTCCATCCCTACTCATATGGCATTTATGGAAAGAGCGTAACTGAAGGATATTCTAGGACCAAGCCTTGAGCAGGGATACCTTCTCAAAACTAGAATCTGCCATTATAGTAGTGGTTATGAGCAGGGCATCCACCAAATCTAGAAAGAAGAGTATGTTCATGACTTAGGATAGGGATATGCTCATAATTCAGAAAAGACTCTCTCTTCCTTCCATTAATGGGGTTCCTCTCTGTCCACATTTATCTAATAATCAGTCTAAGGATTCCCCCTCCTAAAGGAATGTTCAAAATGAACTTCGACGGAGCGTCAAGGCGAGATTCAAGGCTCTCTGGGATTGGATGTGTGATTAGGGATCATTCTGAAAGGATGATCAAGGCAACTTCGAAGAAGATGAAACTTGGGACAAATAATGAGGTGGAAGCAAAGGCATTGCTCTTGGGGTTGCAATTAGTGAACTCATGCAAATTAGAAAATAATGATTGAAGGTGGTGATTCATCCTTAGTCCCAAAAATTGCCATTTAGAGAGTTGGAGAATTAAAAACATTCTCAATGAAGCTTGGTCAGAATTGGATAAAATATCAAATTTCTCCATAAGCTATTGTCTAAGAGAAGGCGATAAAATAATAGATCTTCTATGAGACCATGGAATAGATCAAGAGGTTGAACTTATCATAAGTGACGATATGGGAATTTGGTCAAGTCTCTGGAAACAATGGAGTTCATAGTTAGAAGCACCTCGTAATATTGGATAATAATTACCATCTCAATCATCATGGGGTTCAAATTTAATTTTTGCCATCCAAATACCCTCTTCAAGTTCTCAATCATTCAAGCATGGAGCCTCTATTTCAGCTTAGGAAACATGCAACAAGCATAATTCAAGGAGTAGAGAAGAGGGTCATGGATCTAATCAAATAGGTGGTAGCGATTTGAGGTTTTTTTGAGTAGAGTTGTGGATGGGTAGAAGCCAACCATGGATGCATTGAGTCTTGGTGCACTAGACAAAGTCTACCCAAGAAAGAATGCTTTAATATGGAAAAAGCGGAGAAGACAATCAAGTTTCTCTATAGAAGAGTCGGTCTAGTAAAGCGAGAGGATGGTACCTAAGGGTCAAAATTCATCAATTCTTAGTCTTCATGTTTAGACATCATCAACAATACTTTGATTTTTTGGCAATTGTGATAGCAATGTAATAGCCTATCGTAAGTTGGGCTTATAGAGCCTCAATCCTTGTTCTTGTATGTTGATAATGTAATAGTCAAATGCTATTAGTAGGGGTTGACACCTCATAAGTTTTTCATAGTTTTCATCTAGTCAATCCTTGTCCACTATCATGGCAAGATTTCTTGCTAAATCTTTATAATTTATAATGAGAAGGGAGAGGGCCCTACCCCTCACTTAAATTATCAAAATAAATACCATTGTATGGTATTCCCCTACCTCAAGGATTTGATATATTTTGAATATATTGGAGTTTATTTCTATTATTTTATGCAAGTTCATAACACTCTCCTATCACAACTTGTAGAACAACTTTTATGTCATTATCATCTCCCCTTTCTATAAGAGATACCTTAGAAAAGGAAGCAATTGCAAGTTCTTATTTGATTCAGCAATGTGACCAGAAAGCACCTAATGTTTGCCTAGTTCACAACATGACCATCCAACTTCCAACTATATAGTTCGTTGCATTGTCACTTCACCACCTTATTTGTATGGCCAGGTCATGGTCATTCATGGGGTTATTGGCCACATAAGAATAAAGAAATTCATGATGGTTACATGGTAATAACATCTCTTCAGCACATCCCCTATTCATGGAGTTGTTGGGGTTCAACTTGTCCCCTCTTTATAGGCAAATGCAAAATGGTCTCCTGTTCCTCCTAGTTTCTTCAAATTGAATTTTTTCGGTGCCTCTCAAGGTAACCCAAGGGCCATGGGATAAGAGACTCATCAAGCTCTCTCACCCACATCGCATCTTGTAAATTAAAACATGAGACAAATAATGAAGATAAGGCAATCGCTTTGGTTCTTGGCCTTCACTTGGCATCTCAGAGTGGTATCACAACTTTGCAAATTGAGGGGACTCCATGGTCATTTTCAACATTATTTGTAACCAGGGCTGCACAAATTGGAAACTATAAACTATCCTTTGTAAAGCTTGGCATTTATTGGACTCTGTGGTATCCTTTTCCTTTCACCATGCATATGGGGATTGAACAAGGTGGTAGACATTTTTGCAAATTATGGTATTGATTCCAATGAAGATTTGATCATTAATGATGAAATGCACTGATTAGATGGCTTTGAGGTCATATGGGATGTCATTATTCTTAACACCTAATGTGGCATTTCATTCCCTTTGATGATTTATGACACCATTAAGAGTTCTCATTCTCTTATGTGCTTTTCACACACACGTGGAGGATTTCGATTGCCAAGGTTTTTGGTGCCCTTTTAAAAGTGGTGTTCTGTTTGGAAGTTTAGATATTTTGCATCCACTTTCCTAGTAGCAACAATGGAACCAAAATTCCAGCTCTCTACAGATAAATAGGAAATGTCTTTCCAGGGCTCAATTTCAAATATGCCCTTGGGCAAGGTTTTTGTGTTGCATTTTGATTCTGCTATGGCAGCGATTAAGGAAATTATTGGACTGTATTTTCTTCTTGACGATTCAAGGAACAGGGTGAATTTCAACATCTCTTCAATGTTTGTTTCAAGCCTCCTGGACCTCCTCAAGGACAAGGAGTGTAATGTTCTACCCCAATTTTTTTCCGATTATTTCCACACTATCAAACAGTGTTAGCAGATGAAATGCAACAATGTAATCTCCTCCACACCTTCTGATCACCAAGTTCCCAAATGGGCGAGGTGACATCATACAAGTGCTTTCGAGTTAGCATTCAAATCCCAATATGCAATAATAACAACTTCCACTTATTTAGTGGGCATCCGCTTATGCAGCAGGCATCCGCTTATGCAGTGGGCAACCACTTATTTAGTGGGAGAAACAGAAAGGAAACCTAGGAACATCCACTTTTCAGCAGGAAGCCATTACAAATAAACCACTTGTTTAGTGGGGTGAGTAACATAATCAAGAAACTACAATCCCACTGGCAGTACTAACATCGAGGGGTTACAAAGTAGGATATGTCATTGCAACATTAGATATAATCACAATGGAAAGTATAGGTTGCAATAATATTAACCCTGATTTCAAACATGATATCACTGCTGCAACAAGTTAGCATTAGAAAATCACATAGAACATGAAGGGAAGCATTTCAAAACCATCTATAACTGAAGAACTGAAATTATACCATACCAGGGACCATAATATTGAATCACTGAGGTCTGATATGAATAAGAGATCACTGACATGTTGCTGTAGCAGGTCTGTAATATCCCAAATGGGATATTTGGCTATAATTATGATTTTTCTGCTTAAACCCTAATTCTGATTTCTGATTTTATATTTTCAGCAGTCTAATTCTTCATGAGACACCATAAATATCATATCCAAACATATAAGGAACTTAGCTTATGAATTCACCCTAACATAAGAAATAGATTTCACCACAAAATATACCATTGCAACCATAATATCAACTCATAAATGAAGAGATCTGATCTGCTGTTATAACTTATAAACTGGAAATATGCAGTCCAAAGTGACAAGTAATTGACTAGGGCAAGCAGCCACAAGCCACAAATGATATAGCAAAGTATCTACTATCAAGTTACATACCAAATATGCTAAAATATGCCCTAGAAGGAGGGTGAATGAGGTCTGCCCTAACTGCTGTAGCAGAACTGTTGTAACATGAAACCCTAGCAGCCAATGTATCCTCCAAATCGTCTCCAATGTAAGTAGCCTTGACCTCCAAGAGGTGCGCTCCAAGCTAGGGTAAACCCTAGATCAATTTGCCCATGATGAATGCTCTCCAAAGCTGATATATTTTCTGCACTTGATGATGATGAAGCTCACTTGAATTCTTGTCACGGAATCCCCAATATGAGAAGCTAGATTGGCGCCCAACTCCTCCTTAGTCACTTGAGGTTTTCGTCCCAAGCTCCTAGTAGAGATTGCTCTCCAAGTATGAATGAATGAATGCTGAATTGATGATTGCAAATGCCAAATCCATCTTGTATTTATACATGGTTTAAGCTTAATCTCCCTCTAGGCCGACCTAGGGAGAATAATCCCTTTATTTTCATGGCTTATGCCTTCTAGGTAGGTCGACCAGCCTTAGAATATCAAGGCGCCCAAATAATAAAAAAAAAGATATAATTTATTATTATTTCCTCTCCTTTTCTAGCGCCAACATAAATGCAAGGGATAATATATTTTATTCCATCCACAAGGTGCCTAGGTGAGGTGCTATTGAATAATTGGTCTCCAATCACCAATTGCTCAAGATAATAACAATAATAGTAACCTTCGTGTTACTGTGAAGGTGTAAACAAGGCATCCGTATGTGAGCATCCTCTGATGTGATGATGGCATCCACTCAACACATGACAAATCCGTATGAAAGGCTTTCCAAATAGTTTGCTCCCCGGAAGACGAATTACCATATCCCTGAAGAGTGCATCAAAGGCATCATACAAATATGACAAGTCATCTCCATTACCCGTGATGTCCTCCAAAAGTCTCGGAGTGGGGTGAAAAGCCCAGATCAATTCTAATGGCGACCATTCCAAAAATGTGGACATTACAAGGTCTGTCACACTATATCAGCATGGTAAAACCCTCTTTTCTGTCCCAAACACATGAAATCCATCACCAAAATGCATACTCATCTCCTACACCCAATGGTGCCTCAAAACCTAGCATTAAATGTCAACAAAATGGAGCGATTCCTCCTCTAAACCCCCATGTCCCCTTCTAGGCATGGTATGACCAGCAAGGGATGTACGACCTGCAAAGTACCCATTCAATTTGCTGCAAAGACCTCAAGATTTCCCATAATCTAGGCGGCTGGAAACAAGGACACATATTAATAATAATTTGCAAGACAGAACAACAGATCAAACCCCTAAAATCTCGTGCCTTGCCTTCATTGGTTCAGCCTGTAGATGGTACGACCAACTCCATGAATCCCCAAACTTCAAAAATCAAACATCAAACTCATTCTAAATCACTCCAAAGTGCACTGCAATAACCATAACATCAAACAAAAACAAAAACTTTCAAAGATTTCAAAATCCATTGAGTGCAATGGCAAACTTTGTATGAGATTGCTCCAATAATTCAACCTTCAACAGAATGGTAGTTTTTGAATGAACCACACCCAATCTACAAGAGGGTTTTCGTCCTCAAGAGAATCTACAAGTGGGTTTTCGTTCTCAAGAGATAATGGAAGAACACACAGGTTCAATCCAACAGAGTAACAATATCATATCAATAGCATCCTCAAATGAGACTCCAAACATCCTTATATAAACCATAGAAGCATAAATCGGGTTTAAATCGTGATTTCTGCAAAAAAATCGTGAATCGCCGTTAATCCCGATTTTTACCCTAAATAAATCGGACAAATCATTGATCGATTTTTATCCGATTTTTAATTTGTTTAAATCGAGTATGAAACGAGTATAACTCCGTAAAAATTGCATTTCATCTGTATTAGCATTTTTTGGCACATTTCTGGGTTGTGATTCAAAGGTATTTACTCTTGCGAATGTTTAAAAATTTTGAAAGCTTGTTTTATAATGTATTTTGCAAGGTTGCACCGAGACTGGTACTGGTACTGGTACGGGAGACTGGTACCGGTACCGGTACGTCTGTTTTTGAAAAATAGGAGACGGGGGTACTTGGAGACACCAGTTTTTTTAAAATATAATTTAATAATTTTATTAATTTATTAATATGCTAACATTAAAACTGAAAATATCATGACATTGAACTTTTAAAACAAAAGAACTGGTAAAGTTTAAGTTTATAGCTTACTTGTAACAATTTAATATAGCTTACTATATATATATATTACTTATAGGCTTATAGCTTACTTGTAACAATTTAATATAGCTTAATGTATATATATTATTGTAGACACTAGTATTGAGGTTTGAAGTCCGTAGGAGTAAGAATCCACTGAGTTTGTGAGAAAATAGTGGAAAAAATGAAAGGTAGAGAAAAAAAAAATGGAGACGCCTTTTTATTGATGCAGGGTACTTGGAGACGCGTGGGAGACTCAACCAGAAGTCTCCCTTTGCAGGGAGACGTACCCAAGAAGTCTCCGAGACGGGGAGACGAGTACCACGGGGTTGGAGACGGGTCTCCGTGCAACATAGGTATTTTGTAAAGTGAGAATGATACTTGGACTGACTTGCACCCATAGTTCCTACCATCGAGTTTAAAAAAAATTCCAGCGTGAATTTTTTAGTTAAGATTATGATATTTCTTCATGGTGATTGAAATTCCCTATATAATAATAATTAAAAACAAGAAGAAATATTAATCGGCGTGAATAATTAAAGTTTTCCGGCATGATGTTGAAGGGTTTTTTCTTTTGGGTTTTTTTCAGTAATCACAATGTAATAAGATTATGATATTTCTTCATGGTGATTGAAATTCCTTATACTAATAATTAAAAACAAGAAGAAATATCAATCGACGTGAATAATTAGAATTTTCCGGCGTGATGTTGAAGGGTTTTTTCTTTTGGGTTTTTTTCAGTAATCACATTGTAATTTTCATAATATCTGATAGTTATTTTTGAGGATTTAATTGCGGAATTTTTGAGATAATATTGATTTAGTTGAATTTTTTTAAATATTAAATATAACTTGACATATTGTAAAAACACCACTTATTCGTAGCATGAGAGTCATTGACTACGTCTAATTTTTTGGAACTTTGTACTTATTTTGTCAGTTGACTTTGTACAAAGTAGACTATAATTGACATTTTCGAAACTATTAGCGTCTAACTGTTATTTATGCACTATGATGTATGCATTATGCAATGCAATGTAATGTAATCAGTGATATGAACATAAATGATAAAAATCTATATTCCACAATTGATGGGCTACATTCTCAATTTTATTTGTTCTCCATGTATCTCTATGCTATTGAAATGCCTTCAGATTAAAAAAAAACAATAGTCCTTTATTCTCCTGTGTTCTTTTACTTTTTTTTTTTTAAATCCAATTTTTTCCCAACTTTTTCCCGATTTTTTCACGATTTTTTGAAAAAACTTAATACTTTTGATTTGCCGATTTTTTCCCCAAAAGATTTTTGCTGCTATGATATAGAGCTTTTGGAGCTATTTTAGGAAAAATACATTTTTTACTTTTTTTGTTATTTTTTTCGACAAAGCACTTCTTGCCTTTTCGCTTTTTTCTTTTTGAAAAATCATTTTTTGCTTTTTCGTTGTTTTTTTTCCTCGAAAAAGCACTTTTCCCTCTCCAAAAGACCTTTATTTGAAATAATATTAATATTTCATGTGCAAGGTCCCCATTTCAAGTGTCTGTCTTTTAAAACACTTAATTACCTTTCCGAAGAGCTATTACATTTAAATTATCTTTTAAAATATTTATGACATTAGATAACTTAAGTGAATTTAATAATTAATAGCTCAATAGTTCACCCGATTTTACGGAAAATCCCAAATTGAAGCAAATTGCAAAATAAATCATACCAACATGATCTTGAAGGTTTGAGATGAAGAATGATGCCAACCAGGTGACTTATTATAAATAGACGGCTTCTCCAAGAAGTTTGGAGAGCAACCCAGAAAGCCAAAAGTGCTTCAGAAAGCATTACTATAATCCTAAACACCAATTGAGCTCAATGCTATAATTAACTGCTCTATAAAACTGAGCCATGGCCATTCCAAGAACGTTGGAGTCCTCTCAAACAAAGCTAATAACCTCCTGAAGACTAGGAACAGGCGAAATGCGCACAAAAGATCTATGCCCCAAAAAAGGGACATTACAAGGAGTTGAAGGCTTTGAGGATTTTCTATGTGAGGGTGGCTTTCAAAGGCGGTTTAGACAAAGCTCTTGAAATGGTGGAAGCATTCAATGGTCAAGCATTACCAATGTTAGGTAGGGATTATAGGGGGCTCATTTCCATAGGGCTCTTCACAAAATTGGGGACATGGTTTTTTGTCCTACTTGAGGAAATGAAGCAAATGCAAAGCTTCATGATTCATGGGGGGAAGACTTCTCTGGGAGTTGACCTAGCCCTACTATGGGCACCATTCAAGCTTCCTTCCCCTCACCTGGAAAAGAATCATCTGGAGCAGGCGAAGAGGGCTATTAAGGTGCTAGTTTGAGTGATCAGGGCGTTGCCAACAAAGGGTGGTGCTAGTGTCTCTAAGGATCTGCCAACAATGATCATCGAGTTGGAGTAATTGTTTTTGGTTGTTGGCAAATGGTTTGTTTTGGTTTTTGGTTATATTATGTTTGTTACAGTTTGTCTTTTGTATACTGAGTCCAAATAGTTAAGATTCCTTGTTACTCAATAACCAGCCTTTGGTTATTCATGGTGGCTCTTTTTTGTAATGTTTCTGAAATTAATACAAAGGGAGAAGGTCCAATCCCTCACTTTACGAATCAAAAAATAAAACATCTCTTTGGTACATGATATACAAGTATGGGTGTCCTACATTTGGTTAACAAACTTAGTTTAGGGATCATATTATTTTCTACATCTTTTTCCATAATGGACCTTAAATAGCTGCATAACATTCATTGTTGTATAATCCTCTTGGCAAGGATGGCTAGTATCTTGTTGATTTTGGCATGAAATATTTTGTGTAATGCTTGAATCCTTTACCAACATTGAAGCAAATGAAATGTTTCTTTCAAGATCCATATTTTGACAAATATAGACTTGTACAAATAACCCATCCTAAATAAAATACCTTAATTTTAGCATTATTATTGAATCATATTATTCATAGAGATATCAGTAACATTAAAACCAATTAAAGAAGTATGTGATTACTTTTTTCAATTCCATTATCTCATATGTACATAATGGTTTGTGTGTGTGTGTGTGTGTGTGTGTGAGAGAGAGAGAGAGAGAGAGAGAGAGAGAGAGAGAGAGAGAGAGATTACATCACTATCATACTCAACTGATCTTGAAAGTGATCCTCTTGAGCATTTGTTGTACCTCTCCAATATATTTGTCATGCTGTACAAAAAAATAAAACAATAAAATAATTTGATTATGTAAGTTTTACTAGATTTCATAACATTTAGATGTTAAACTAAATAAATCATGTCAAATTGATTGTTATATAAAACTAATGGCATTGTTTTAATTCAATGAATTTGTAACATCGAGTCTCATAAACCTTATTTAATCACTTATAAACATTAATATATATTATACTTCTTTATAATATTCTCAGAGTTTAAGTTAAAATACCTCTTATTTAGAAATTTCTCCTTTTTAGAGATTGTTATATTCATAAAAGAGTTATTGTCCTAAAATAATAAACTAATTTATTTAAATAATATTTTATTTATTAAAAGCTAATATTTAATATTTTAAATAGTTTCTGAAATTTAAAAAATAAAAATATAAAGAAAATATCATATTGACATATGCATGTGATGAATAGAAGCTAATATGACCCTAGAATATATTACAAATGATTGAAAATAATTATTTACATGCTATGTTACTCGGGAATGCATCCCCGACAAAATTAGGGCTGTCCCCAAGAGGGGATGTTTTAGGGACGCATTGGACATGTCCCCGCCCCGTCCCCTTTTTTTTCCACCTCTGGAAACATTGTCAGGACGTCTAACAGAATGCAGGGAATGACAGGGGACGTCCTCGGTAGTCAAAAGTCTCAATTTAAAAAAAACCACAAAATTGATAAAAAAAAATAAGGGATGTGTGGTCTCAAAGGCTTTAATTATAGGTTGCCCCCAAACCCCCGTGAGGGGCGTTGCCCCTCGACCCCATTGGGGGCGTTGCCCCCAGATCCCTGTGAGGGGTGTTGCCCCTCGAACTTACAACTTCATATAGTCAATCAAGAGGAATAGTCTTACCTCTCAATGATTGGAGAAGTTGTGCGTAGCGTCGTAGTGCCTTGTGACTTCAGTATTAGAATAATTATGTAAGTATTTCTGCTATTTAGTATTTAATGGTCAATCATGTATTCTAGCTATATATAGATCTTCTGCAGTTTCTATTTTAGAAACTTGCCTCTTTTGTAAATTTATCTATCTTTTTATTGAGCGATTTTCTCATTGTTAATTCAATCAAGTTTTTACCAATTACTGAGCGTAATATGGTATCAGAGCTATTCGGGCGGGAAAAGGTTCGTACGGCCTTCTTCCTGGCACGCAGTCTTGGGATTCTTGTGGCTCTCTGTGGGTTTTTCGTTATAGTCTAATCGCGTGTGGAAAGATTCGCGATTCTGTGCTTTGTGATCATGTTTTCCCTAATAAAATCATGCAGTCGCTCTGAAGACACGATTTCTGGGTTTTCGTCTGGTGTTTAGGGTTTTTGTGATTCTCTTTGTTCAGTACATCTGTTGCTGGTCGCGTTTTCCTTCACCATAAGTGTTTCCCGAGTTTCCCTTTGGAGGTCGAATGTAGAAGACGCCTTCAAAATGCATCGAGGGTTCCTGCAGGACTAGCCGTTTGTCATCTTGTTTAACCTTTCGGCAGATTCCTCTCTATTCGAGGTCGCGATTCTTCATAGTCTGGTCATGTTTCCTTTCTAAGTTTGCGTTTACTTATGAAATCGCGATTTTCCTGGTTGATCATTGTTTTTAGCGTTCTGTTGCTCGCGTTTTTTGTTGCAAGCAGTTCGTGGGTGCAATCTTCACTTATCTGGGTCGGGTTTAAAGGACGTGTTTTTCCACTTATCTGGTCGCACTTGGATGTTGTGGGCATTTCTGTGTTTTCATGGCCGCCTAGAGCTTCTGCAATTTTCGGCTAGGGTTTTAACCCCTCATTTCCAGTCGAAATTTTTTTCTGATCACAAATTCTTTCTAGGTTTTTCGAGACTATTTCTGGGTACCTGTTGGATTTTTCTGGGTGTCTCGAAATCTGTGCCTTGAAATTTGTGCCGATTGATTTGCCTCAAATTTTGTGCCTATAAACGGCCTCAGCATCCTGTGCATTGGAATTTGTGCTTCGAGTTTTGTGCATTCAGCCTCTTCTCAGTACCTCGTTTTTCGTGCCTCGAAAAGCGTGCAAGATGGCGAGTTTGACCAACATCATTTTGGAAGGCAGTCAGCGATTTAATGGCAAAAACTATAGTACCTAGAAGCAGCGAATGATGACCATCTTTGAATATCGCTGCCTCAATCAGATGATTTTAGGCACCACTACTCATCCTGCAACGGCGGGTAAAGACTAGGACAAGTTTGACGAGCAGAACCGTGAAGCAGTCATGCTCATTAAGCTTTCAGTCACAGATGATCAGCTACCTCAGATTCCGGTTGGGAAAACAGCAAAGGAGATTTGGGACCATCTGAAGGGTTTGCATGAAACCTCTAACAGGAGCCATGTGTTCTTCCTGAAAAATATATACTGTTTTCTATCATGATGGATGAGAAGACATCTTTGCAAGCACACCTGAACAAGATCCAGGAGATCCGAGATCAGCTGGAGGCTATTGGTCAAAAATGGAGGAAGAAGACATGGTCGTGATCACTTTGAAAAGTCTACCTAAGTCCTATGAACATTTCATCGAGACTCTCAACATTACATCAGCTAATGTTGATCTAAAGTTTCCAGAGCTCTATATTATCCTCTTGCAGCAGGATCGCTGGAAACAACAGTTTGGTAGTAGTGCTTCTTCGTCCTCTTCAGAGCAGGGTTTTGCAGCCAAGTTTCAGGCTCAGAATAAAGGCAAAGGTCAGCCTCCACAGCAGAAAGGCTCAGGTCTGTTGTGACCAAATCACACATCGCCCCATTGCAAATGGGGACCCCCTTTTTTTGAATTCCAGTGCTTTGCTGAGTCTTGTATGGTGTCTTAAAGCTATTTCATGATGAAGTCAGTGGTGTTTGAGTCTTAGAGCCCCTCGATGATCTGATCCTGATGTTTGAGATCCTGAAAAAGACTAAGTCTGGTACCCTGATCCTGAAGATCCTGAAATTGGCTAAGTCTGAAATCTGGTGGATCCTCAAAGATCTAGAATCTGCATGTTAAATTTGGTGGATCTGAGACCTATCTCAAACATCTTGAAAGGTATATTGAAAAATATTTAAAGTATAAGAAATTCAATCTCTAAACTTATACTTAAATATATTTTTTAAATATACCTTACCTTCGGTATTGTCAGTTCTGGGCGCGAAATTGCTCCAAGGTCACCTCAAAATTCCGCCTAAGTTTAGGCGCCCATTGCATGTTCGGAGGATCATAAGAGTTGCGCCTTCAGTTTAGGTCAATGAGTTTAGGCGCCAATGCCTTGTTGTTATTGTCTTTAGGCGCCCTTCAACATTCAAAATGATAGAAAACAATCCAAGTTAGCGCCTAGATCAAAAAGGTAGTTTGAGCACCTTGAGGTAGGGAACCTAAATTAGCGCCTTGATGTGATAGATTGCGCCTAAAGGTATAACAAGTATTGGAGAGCCTTGAGGTGGAAAACACCATTCAAATGAGCACCTAGAGACCTCAATGAGCGCCTAGTAAGAGGGGTTGGACTCCATTTGTATCCTAATGATTGGGAATCACAAACTCTTGAAGTGAACACATATTTATCCTTAGGCGCCATTTTACATACCCAAAACCATCAAGTATGAGCGCCTTATGTAGAGGACGTCCAAATGGCCAAAGTGTGTTAAAGGGGTCAAGGAGCTAATTTGTATTTGGAGATCCTCACATTTGCGTTTAGGAAGAAAATGATTTGAACTCATGAAAAATGAAGGAAACACCTATCTAAGATTTAGGCGCAAATTCACATTCAAAAACTCATTAAAGTGCGCCTAAGTGATAGAAGGCTAGAAACCTTGAATTTTGATATCACTTTGGGGTAAGAGGTTTTCGAGACATTAATATTATGATTTGAGATCATCATCAGTGCCCAAAAGCAAACCAAAGTACTTGTCTCCAAGTTAGGCGCATTTTCCTGCCTTCCCAGACATGATTGAGTTTGGGCGCCTTGGCAATAAAGTGAATGCAAACATGGGAATAAGCGCCTAAGGATGCAATGATCCCCTGTGGATGTAGGCAAGTGTTAGATGTCTCAAAGTGTCAAACAACAAACTTAGCAAGTTAAAGCACCAATTCATAGACATCCTTAGTGAGTGCCTAAAACTATAAGAAGTTGATGGAGTTATCTTGGGTTTTCTAAAGACTTTAGGCGCATTTCAATCACTGGAGGTTACAAGTTGGCGCCTAGGAATACAAAGTGGTAGAAGTCCAACTCATATTGGCGCCTTAGAATGAAGAGATGTTCAAACTAACCCAAAGTTGCGCCTTAGTATGAAAGAGCATGATATGTTTAAGCTAACTCCTATCATGATGTTTGAGATCCTGAAAATGACTAAGTCTGGTAGCCTGAAATCTTGAAACACTGAAAAATTGGCTAAGTCTGAAATCTGGTGGATCCTCCAAATTCTAGAATCTGCATGTTAAATCCAGTGGATCTGAGACGTATCTCAAACATCTCTAAACTTATACTTAAATATATTTTTCAATATACCTTATGCTCCGGGACTACTGTTTCTAGGCGCGAATTTGCTCTGAAAGACCTTACGCGTGTTTTCTCACTTGCAGACACTCAAAAAGTGCGCCTTGATGGGAGGAGAGGTCCAAGTCAATTGTGGATGGCACCCAATTTGCACTAACTAGAATTGGCGCCCATTTGAGTTAGAAATCACCTCATCCTAGCGCCCTATATCTGGATGGTTAGAGTGACATCATGTTGGCGCCTATATTGGTAAAAGAGGATTTTTAGCGCCTTGATAAGAGTATGAGCGCCCAGGGATTTGAGAGGACTACATTTGGCGCCCATTCCTACCCTTGTATCTAATGGCATCTATCATGAGCGCCTTGGTGAGAAATGACCCTCTATCATGTTAAGGAAATGTCAAATCTAACCTTGGGCGCATATGTTAGTCTCCATCACATTGAATCAGCGCCTCACAATTAAGTGAGTTCCAATCACCTAAAAATGCACCTAGAAGGTCAGGAACAAGCAAAGAAATGTTGGGAAACAATTTGCAAATCATAAGATCATCAAATGGCGCCTTAAGTTGGCGCCTTAAAAGGAGAAGTCATCTTGAAGTGGAATAAGCGCCCTGAAGTGAGTTTAGCATCCTAGCATGGAGTGAAGGTTCCTAGATACCACAATCATATCATCTTGGCGCCTTGAATGATTGAACGCCTTAGGAGTTAGAAATCGTCATCAATGAACGTCTAAGGGTAATATAAGGTGCAAGGGATGTAAGTAAGTGTTAAAGGGCCTTTAGATCATCAAAGAAGATTCATTAAGATGAGGCGCCTTTACTTGTCACTCCTTCCCCATATGAGCGCCTAGATTGAGATTGAGTCTAAAGCCATTCAAGTTGAGCACCTAAGGAAGTATAGGGTCTTTGAAGCCATCAATAAGTGGTTGAAATCATAACATTAAGTTTAGCGCCTTGTGAATAAACTCCCAAAAATGACCAAAATTGCGCCTTAGAGAGAGCTAGAAGACATGAGATGAAAGTGAAGTATTGGAAACTTTGACCTAGATTGGTGCCTAAAGGAAGGGGAGTCATCCCACAACCTTCACAATTGTCTAGGGCATGAAAAAATGCCAAAGATGAAGCCATTAGTCTTAGGCGCACTTTCACTTATCTACCAACCTAGATGGGCGCCTAGAAGAAATTGTGTTGAAAGGCATGTTTGAATGAATCTCTTAAATGGGAGAAGTCTTTTTAAACTCTTACAATTGCTAGAAATCATTTAAATTCATGAATGTGGGACTAAATGATGTTAGGCGCACTTTGTTCCTATTTTTACCTATATTTGCGCCTAAGCTTGAAAAGGATTATTACATGTTTAAGGTTATTCCTATCTTATGAAGTGATTGATATACTGTTTATCTTGTCTTGTAGGATCATCAATCAAGGCTAAGGAGTTATACAAGGAGTCACCTTCAAGCGAGAAGTCCGGAGTTACCTTCATCCAAGGAGTGAAGTCAAGAAATTGTTATTGCAAGAAAGAAGCATCATCATCATGTACTCTTCAAGATCATCATTTAGTTGCATCATTGAGAGGAGTGTTGATGAAGTCAGGAATCATCAAAAGCAAGTACTTGAGTCACCTTCAAGTTGCAGAGGAAACACCTTTCTAAAAGGTCACATCAAGTCCAACATGTTGATACTCTTCATCACTGACATCATGTTGGATCACATTAAGTTCAAGTGTATTACTTCAAGGCATCTATCCATTCAAGCTCTCCGAGGAATATCTTGCAAGTATACTTCATCAATGGTATTATGTTCGAAGACTTTCATCCATCTAAGCTTCAAGTCAAGGTTCGTCAAGCTTCAAAGTTTCTTCTAGAGGTTATCAACATCTACTTCACATCCAAGGAAGGTGTTATCATCTACACTCAAAGAAGGTCACTTCAAAGGCCATCAATGAAGGATCACTTCATCAAGTCTTCTACATCAAGCAAAGGCATTCATCCATTTTAACTTCAAATTCCATTCAACCTTCAAGTCCAAGAGAGATCTCTACTTCAAGCTTCATCATCATCTACTCCCATTCAAGAATGAGGTCATCATATCTCTACTACTCCACTCTTTAAGAAGAAACATCAAAGAAGATCATCATATCAACCTACCTGCAAGAAGAAGAAACATTACAAAGTCAATCAAATGAGCTACAAGTATCATACGTCCAGTTGCAAGGAGATGTACAAGGCAAAGATCAACAAGATGTATTCCTAAACATACAAGTTCTAGCAATCACATTGAATACATCACATAAAGGTGATACAATTTTCAAAGTATGCTGAGTTGGCATCTATGTGGCGAGAACACATCATTCAATTTTGATTAGCCACATTATTTAATGCATTCAATGTATCATTTAATAAAAGAAGCCAAAGGGATTCCTATGTGGAAGAATATTTTAAATGCTTTTGCCTTACCTTATCACATTGGAAAACGTGCCTTCATTGCCTCCCTCTTTTATGCTAAAAATAGCAATTTGTTGTAACTACCTGTGAGGTGGCATGATCTAGACCCTTGGCTATTGAATTAATCTCAGCCATTCATTGTATTCTGGGCACTATATAAAGGCCTTGTTGCCTCATTTGTAAGATATAGAAATTAGATTGTAGGCAAGTAGGAGTAGAATAGGAGACTCTCAAAATTCTCTGAGAGGACTTGAAATTGTTGTAAATATTTCTCAAGGTTAATGCAAAAGACATTGGAAGTTTATTTGGTGTTCAAGTGTTATCTTGTGAAATAACTTGGTTTCTTGTACTTCAATGGAATGGAGATGATGTTTCAAGTAGATTAGAAGTTCTTTGTTGTAATGTTTGTTGTATTGGATATTTGATCAACTCCTAGCTCATGCTTTTAACATTCATCACTGATGAAGTGTTGTGTAAAGCTAGTCTGAGCTTATTTGCTTAAGTTCGATTGTGGATGCTTGTTTGAGCTGCGCCGTCTTCTGGGTGCTCATATGAACCTTCATGATTTGAAAACCATTCGCAAACCTTAGGAGATTGCACCAACTTCATGTAGTTGTAGGCATCCTTGGCGAAGTGAAGTTAGGTTTACTTAGGAGTTTGTCTATTCGTACAACATCATTGCTTCATTGACCTTAGATTAACTTTCTGAACCCTTAACCTTTTTTTCATTTTATTTATCATTGAAACCCTGAATATATCATCCACACTGAAAGGAGGAATAAGCTAAACAAGTATGAAGAAGACTCTGTGTAAGTCCCTTTGTGATTATCAGCAAGATCACATGTAATCACTGAGTTAACCCATCAGGAATCATAAAAAGGAACCTTGGAGTTACTTCACTGGATCACATAGTTTAGCCTTTGAAGAGCTTTATTCAAGAGAGAGTGGGATACTCTAGTGTTTTACTCTATTGTTGACTTGTCTAAAAACAATCATCAACAAGGTCCACCTCAGGACAGCAACAAGAAAAAGAATATTCAGTGTAATTACTGTCACAAATATGGTCACATCAAAAAGGATTGTCGTCAGCGTTTGGCTTCTGAACAGAAGAAGCAGGGAGGGTCTCAACAGAAAGCAAATATTGCCGAGCACACTGAGCATAAGGAATCTGCCTTTTACACTTTTATGGCTAAAAGACCTGCAGATCATGTGAAGTCCTCTGCCTGGTACATTGATTCAGGTGCTTCGCGTCACTTCACTCATCGACGTGATTGGTTTTCAGACTTTACTCCCTTCAGTGACTCAGTTATTTTTGGTGGAGGAGAAGAATATACAGTTGTAGGTAAAGGCACTGTTCGGATTCAGTCTGGTGGGAGGAATCTCATATTCCTCAATGTCTACTATGTTCCTGGCATGGAACTTAATCTTCTCTCTGTTAGTCAGATCATGCGGCACTCTCCTCAGTTGGATGTGGTTTTCAGTACACACAAATGTTCCATTATTGATCGGGAGACTCGTAGCACTGTGGCTGTTGGTATTGAGGATCATGGTCTATACAGGCTTGTGGATACAGGTGATTCTCCAGAGTTAGCTATGGCAGCCCGAAATTCTTCCATCACTAGTCTTTGGCATCAGCGTTATGGGCATTTAAATGTGCACTATCTTTCTCAGCTATCTCGGGAGGGCCTTGTAGCCGGTTTACTTGAGATCCAGACCCAGCATCATGGTGTTTGTGGAGCTTGTCAGGCTGGGAAGCAGCATCGGACACCATTCCAGACTGGTGACTCATGGCGAGCCTCCAAGGTACTACAGTTGGTTCACGCTGATGTATGTGGGCCAATGAATACACCTTCGCCAATGAATACACCTTCTGTTACTGGTTGCAGGTACTTCTTACTTTTTGTTGATGATTTTAGTCGTAAAATGTGGGTGTACTTTCTCAGATAAAATCAGATGTGTTTACTGTATTTCAGAAGTTTAAGGCCTTAGTAGAGAAAGAGTCTGGCTGTTCCATAGTCACTCTTAGGTCAGATAATGGGGGGGAATTTTGTTCTATTGACTTCTCCACCTTCTGTGATATACACGGCATCAAACGTCAGTTAACCACACCCTATACTCCTCAGCAAAACAGTGTTGTAGAGCGGTGCAACCGCACAATCACTGAGATGGCACGTTCCATGTTAGAACACAGGGGTGTTCCTAAGAAGTACTGAGCAGAAGCAGTCTACACTGCCGTCTATCTCCTTAATCGGTCTCCGACTTATGCTGTTAAGGAGAAGACTCCTGAAGAAGCTTGGACTGGCCGCAAACCTCGGATCAGTCATTTGAAAATATTTGGCTCTTTAGCTTATGTATGGATTCCAGATACCAAGCACTCCAAGTTGGATTCCAAGAGTCAAAAGCTTATGTTCACAGGGTACAGTGACAACCATAATGCTTATCGGTTGATTGATATAGATACTGATCGTCTTACCTTCAGCCAGGATGTCGTCTTTGATGAAGAACGAGGACCTTTTTCTTCCTCGTCTATGCAGCATTCTGAGGATCAGCCTTTGAAGGCTGCTGATTTGGGTGTTCATCTTCCGTTAGGTCCACCTGATGGGAGGGATGATGATGCAGATTCTGATTTTGATGATGCTCAACCTAAATTTCCTCCAGATGATGTTGATCTTCCACCTGTTGCACCTGTTCCAGCTCCTGTTGCATCCGATGTTGGCACTTCTACTCTCCGGCCTAAATGGTGGGCTAAGACTATTGGAGATCTTCATGACGATGAGCTCATTGAGGGTAGATCATCCAGAAACAAGAGCAAACAGCAGCATACAGTTAATTTTGCTCTCATGGCTAACATTCACAGTGTCTATGAGCCTCAGACACCTTCAGAGGCTAAAGGAATTCCTGAGTGGGAAAAGGCTATAGAGTCTTAATACCAGAGTCTTCAGAAAAATCACACTTGGGTCCTTTCTGATCTTCCTCTAGGGAAGAAGCCCATTAGCTGCAAATGGGTGTACAAGGTGAAATACAAAGCTGACGGAACCCTTGACAAGTACAAAGCTCGTCTCGTTGCTAGGGGGTTCTCACAAAAGGAAGGCATTGACTATGAGGAAACTTTTGCTCCTACAACCAAGATGAGTACAATTCGGCTTGTCCTTGCCTTAGCAGCCCAGTTTGGTTGGAAAGTCCATCAGATGGACGTTAAGAGTGCCTTTCTCAATGGTGAGTTGAAGAAAGAAGTCTACATGACGCAGCCTCTAGGGTTCAAGGTTGCTGGTCAAGAACACAAGGTGTGTAAATTGGTCAAAACACTCTATGGCCTGAAACAGGCTCCTCGAGCCTGGTACATCAAGATTGATAAGTACCTCACAGATCGTGGCTTTCAGAGGAGTCCATCTGACTCTAATTTGTATGTCAAACGCACTGGTAGTGATATTCTGATTCTTGTTGTCTATGTGGATGACCTAATCATTACTGGTAGCTTGGCACATTTGATCACTGAGATCAAACAAGATTTGTGCAGCACATTTGACATGACAGATTTGGGACTCTTGCATTACTATTTAGGTGTTGAGGTTTGGCAGACCGAGCGCAATATCTTCATTTCCCAATCCAAGTATGCTCGCAGTCTTCTGGATAAGTTCCGTATGCAGGATTGCAAACCTGCCTCCACACCCATGGAAAAAGGGCTTAAGTTGTCAGCCAAGTCAGACTCACTTGTAGTGGATGAATCATTGTTCAGGCAACTAGTGGGCAGCCTCATCTATCTCACTGCCACTAGACCTGACCTCAGTTTTGCAGTGAGCTACATTTCACGCTTCATGACAGCCCCCAAGGCTGATCACTGGGTAGTAGTGAAGCGTGTGCTGTGTTATGTGAAGGGCACTTCTGATTATTGACTTCTTTACTCAAGGAGTCATGATCCTAGACTCAGTAGTTTCGTAGACTCAGATTGGGCAGGTTCAATTGATGACAAGAAATCCACCTCTGGGTATGTGTTCAGTTTGGGATCCGATGCAGTCACATGGACTAGTAAGAAGCAGCAGGTGGTGGCTCTCTCCTCGACAAAAGTAGAGTATCGAGGAGCAGTTAAGGCAGCTTGTGAGGCAGTTTGGCTTCGCCGGATGCTTGCTAATATGCAAATATCTCAAGCAGGTCTGACTCCCTTGTTTTGTGATAATCAGGGAGTTCTCAAACTTGCGAAAAATCCAGTCTTCCATGAAAGAACAAAGCATGTAGAGACACATTGTCATTTCATCAGAAAGCTTGTTGAAGACGGATCAGTTCAGTTGCTGTATGTTCCCACAGAGGTCCAGACAACAGATATTCTCACCAAGTCCCTTGGTCCAGATAAGTTTGTAAAATTCAGGGGGTCTCTTGGTGTAGTTGATCGATTGACCATTAAGGGAGGGTATTAGAATAATTATGTAATTATTTCTGCTATTTAGTATTTAATGGTCAATCATGTATTCTAGCTGTATATAGATCTTCTGCAGTTTCTATTTTAGAAACTTGCCTCTTTTGTAAATTTATCTATCTTTTTATTGAGCGATTTGCTCATTGTTAATTCAATCAAGTTTTTACCAATTACTGAGTGTAATATTCAAGGCTAACAGAATCTTGAGTAACATCTGACTCCAACCACACGTTGGGATGTTAATCCCAAAGATGCCAACAAGGTAATGAGGAGGAGACATAAAAGGGATTGGTTGGGGTTCCATTGGATGAGGCATTCCCTCATAGTGATAGTGACCTAGACTTAGACTCCGATTTTGATGCAATGTTAGTAGATGTTGATTAGGGGCAGCGGCATATTTTCTATGTTTTTGTCATTTTGTAGTTGAAACTTGCAACCTTTGGGCATTTTGTTGTAATTTTATACAATATATATGCACATTTATAATGAAAACAATTGAACTTTGTTAATTTGTTATATATTAAGATTCTATAATGTATATGATGAATGTCTTATCAATGTTACCATATCATTATTTGAAATTTCCTATATTTTAAAAATTTCTAGTGTTTCATGGCCCTAGGGGATGGGGGGACCAAGGGCCTAGATTTGGCGACAGCGAGGGGACAATGGAGGGATAGCGGCAAGGGCGCGGTGGGGAGGCGGTGCAAATACATATAGTACATAAAAAATCAGTTATAAAAAATACACAAGGAATGACATGAAATTTTGAAATACTCAAACATATTGCATAATTGCATTGAACAATGAAAATGCGCAATATAAATATATTTATATTATATTCAAAATTTCAAAATGATGATTACATACAAAATCCAAATACAATTGGCCAATGGCCCAGTGCCTCAAATTAATGAATCATCATTCATCTCTAAAGTCCACTCCAAACTCCTCATCACTCGAATTGTTGGACTCCTTGAGGTCAAGCTCCTCCAAAGCAATACCAACTAACCCTGTTTGTGCTACATGTTACATCCACTTATGATGGCTCCTATGGCTCTACATCCCATTGAGCTTCTAGACTCTCCTTGTACATAAGTATGTTGCAATCAATGAGACACAAGGTGCTATGTACAACTACAAGTTTCTCCACCCTCCTAGAGGTAAGTCTATTGCTCTAAACAGAGTGGATGAAACTATAAGTAGACTAATTCCTCAACAGAACTAGAAACTTGGGACAACAGTCAAATGGCTAGTGTGGTGGTCAAAGAATTAGGCCCACAGAGGATTAGGGTTAGGGTTGGAGGCACACAAATCAGAATTTAGTTTTTTTTTTTTTTCAAATCACTTTTGATGCTTTATTTTGCGAGGGATGCACAGAAGTCCCCAAAATGGTCGAAGAAAGTGTGGGCATCCCTTGGGTGTCTTGGGGACGTCTAGGCATTTCCAAAACTTGCAAAATTAATGGGGATGTCTCATAAATGTCCCTAAATCTTGGCAGGGGACATCTGGGCATCCCCTAGGCATCTCAAGGGCATTTGGGCATCCCTAGAACTTGCAAAATTAATGGGGATGTCCTAGAAACATCCCCAAATCTTGGACAATAGTGGAGGGACAGGGGAACGTTTCCCCATATCCCCGCATCCCCAAAACATCCTTGATGCGAGGACTTGGGAGGGGGGACGCGTCCCCATGGTACACTAAAAATTTCCCTATTTTTTAATAGTCATCCCCTGCCGTCCCCTAAAAAATGGCCTCCCTAGTGTCCCCGTCCTAGAAACGTGTCCCCCGTCCTCATCCTAAAAACTTAGGGTAACATAGTTCACATGTGATTTGAAATAGGTCAATAAGGACATGTAATATATTGAAATGTAGTTAGAATGAGTTATTACTAATTAGTTAAATTATGCTACTTGTTGACCTATACTAAAACTAGGAAAACTAAAGTAAGAGATCCAGAAAATTTCAGGGGATAGGAAAACTTCCTTGATCTATTCCTCTGACATTATAAATCATAACAACACTAAATTCTCTATTGAATTTACAAAACAACAACTTTGAAAAATCATTAAATCATACCGTCCTATCACATAATTCGAAGACATAATGGCAGCCATGGAGAGCATAATAGTTTATATGCAAGTGCAAAGCATTATACTCCGAGCTTGTAATCCTCTTCCTTTAATCTTTCCTATAATCTAACCAAATCAAGTGTGTAGGGTGGTCTCATATGCTAAATTCTACATGGGCTTAAGATTACAGGAAAAATTAAGGAAGACGATCATAGGCTTGACGTATAATGCTTCACACTTGCATATCAGTAGTTATGCTCTCCATGGCTGCCATCATGGCTTTGATTTATGTGGTAGGACGATATGACTTTATGACTTTGGAGCTGTTTTTTTATAAATTTAGTTGAGAATTTAGTGTCGTTACAATTTATAATGTATAATGTGAAAGGAACACATCAGAAAAATTTCAGGGGATAGTATTTTATTTTATATATATATTCTTAAGGTTCTACACTGAGATTGTAGGGGTGGGGGAAAGGGCAGGCTTACAGTTACAAATGTACATCTTCAACACTCCAAACCCTCATTACCCTTATGGAGGTCATCATAACGTGGTAGGGGGATTTGACCCTAGGCCACTTTCTTTAATAATGCATTGTAATGTCCCTAACTAGATTGTTAACACAATATTACCAAATTTTACAATTAACACGAACGCTAACTCTTTCTGATCACCAAGATCCCGATGTGGGTAATGTGAAAGCCTGCAGAGATAGAGACTAGGATGTGGACAATTAACATATCAATGCAACTTACTAGCGGCAAGCTATCCAGTTGATAGACAGTGTCAAACTAGTAGAGAAAGTAACAAAACCAATCAATGCCATATGCAAATTCCGATCAGTGTCAATCCAGCAGATTACAAGCAAAACTATGTCAATGACCAAATGGCAGACTATATCATCTAATTCTAAATCAACCCAAAATGGCTAATAATGAAATGAAAATGAATATGGTAGTAAACCTTCTAGAATTTGATACAAACAAGATTGATTAAATGATTATACTAAAGTTCATATAGTTTCAGTGGCATAGTCGTCTAAGAACTATTACAATGATTATGCCAAGAAATGGATTAGCAGAATACCATCCAATCAGCCACACAAACTAATGCTAAATACTTATTATCAACAAACTATCATGCATTTCATTGTGTTCTAAATATGGATTGCACTATGCACAAATTACTAATAATGAACCATACCAATAAACTCATGATATACCTTAGGGTTGCAGCTAATAAGGGAAGTAACTGTAATGATAATGAGGGTATTGCGACGGCTTAGGAGATTAGCAAATTCCACAATGCCTCTTAAGTAATTGTTAGTATATTTTGACATTTTTATGTCAAAGCATGTGTTGGACGTTTTTAGGAGGTTTTTTGAGTCATTAAAAGTCTTTTATGTTAAGGGAAAAAATCTCTTCGCAAAGGTTTGAGATAGGTTCCTGTTGGGACTAGAAAATCTTGTCCTTAAAATGCCCCATTTTGTCCCAAATCCCATCTGAATCCCACTTAAACCTATAGGTTATAACCGATCGGAGATATCTTTCATAGGTTTTCATCGAAAGTCGGAGTTCGGCCCTGAGGCCTTCAATCTTCTTCAAGGTAGGCGAAAAGGAGAAGAGAGAAGCTCCGAAGTCCGATGGGTCCTTTGTTCGAAACTTGCTAAGTATAAAGTGGGCTCAGAAGTCGGAGTTCAGCCCCAAGGCCTTCAGTTTTCTTCAAGGTAGGTGAAAGGGAGAAGAGAGAAGCTTCGAAGTCTGATGGGTCCTTTGTTCAAAACTTGCTAAGCATAAAGTGGGCTCGGAAGTCAGAGTTTGGCCTCGAGGCCTTCAATCTTCTTCAAGGCAGGCGAAAGGGAGAAAAGAGAAGCTCCGAAGTTCGATGGGTCCTTTGTTTGAAACTTGCTAAGTATAAAGTGGGCTTGGAAGTCAGAGTTTGGCCCCGAGGCCTTCAGTCTTCTTCAAGGTGGGCAAAAGGGAGAAGACAGAAGCTCTGAAGTCCGATGGGTCCTTTGTTCGAAACTTGCTAAGTATAAACTGGGCTCGGAAGTCGAAGTTTGGCCCCAAGACCGTCAGTCTTCTTCAAGGCAGGCGAAAGGGAGAAACCCCGAGGCCCGAAATCCGATGGGTCTTTTGTTCAAAACTTACTAAGTATAAAGTGGGCATGGAAGTCGGAGTTCGGCCCTGAGGCCTTTAGTCTTCTTCAAGGCAGGTGAAAGGGAGAAGCCCCGAGGTCCGAAGTCTGATTTGTTGGACCTAGAGAACGTGCCAACTATTTCCACGAAGGCCCAAGGAAGACCAAAAGTCATGCAAATCACATGTTCATCATGTATATGTGATAGCAGCAAGTTAACAGGCCTAAAATATTCAGTTTAGAGGTACTTACAAGCAGTTTAGGCATACTTAGGAGGCCCACATGGTTGTAACTGGTGTTGAGAAGAGTTCGGAGCTAAAATCATGCATTTTGGGGTAGTTTGGAGTCCTAAAACATAGGCTTTTTTGCCTTGTGCGCCCAACAACTCTAGTTCATTCGAAATTGATTGAAGACATCAATTCCAATCAATCTCATGCACTGGAGTCAGTTCAGTTCAGTTGGGGTTCACTTCCCCCAAGCGCCCAGTTCAATCATGTAGACTTGACCTTGGAGGAAGATTTTTTTTTCATCAAAAGGAAGCATGTAGGTGTTTTTTTCTCAGTTCTTTCTAGTTTTCTTTGCTCAGAGCAAGAAAAGGTTGTATTGTAACTCAAAAGACCAGATTTTTTCATTGTTGGACAACAACAATTTTACATATTTCAAAGCATTTTTCAGACTTGTAGTAGGCAGAAAAACTCGTTTTCTCAATAAAAAAGTAGCATCTTGCCTTCTCAAAATTCGTGTGTTATGTGTTAAATGAGTGATTTTGATGCAGAATTTTTGTGATTTTAAACAAATCCTTCAATTTTATGTCTCATTCTAAAAGCTTAATACAAAAAACAACTAATTTATACAGGTCATAGGTTGAGTTAATCATTTTCAGGTGGTTGTAGTTGTGAAAACCATTAGTTTTCCTTCAACAAACATGAAAATTCAAACCTCCCTATGAAATACTGATGTATAAGCATTGTTTAAATTGAGTTGTGTGAAACAAAGCCCTTGTTTGAGAGAAATTGTGAGTTGAAACAACAAGAAATAGTCTTATAAACTCGATGCATCACCTCCTAGGATCTAGGAGTTTTGTCATGCCCATTGTAATACTTGCTCCAATTGGAAATTCTTAATACAAATTTCATTGTTCAATTATGTTAAGTACACATTTTACCTTCTTGGTTGTTTCATTTTGGATCACTATGAGTTCTGTCCACATTATGGGCAGGTTGACGCAATATCAATGCAAAAAGGAGACTACTCTTCTAGAGTCAACTAGAGAGGATCTCAATTTAGGAAAATGGGTGCCTTTGAGGAAATCGTGCATTATTTCATGTCTGCATTTTTGGTCTATTTCTTGGGGAAACTTATCCGGATCCCAGGAATCTCCAAGAGACAGGAGCCTATGTTGCTAGAACTTAGATGAGAATCCGAGACACATTATAATATCAATTGCATTGTGATTATAATTGTGAAAATGAACGGTGCATCTTATTATCATTATGTCAAAGTATGGTAGAGCAAAAAATAGATTTCTCTACAATTAGTTTTCCCCACATCATTCAGTAAAGGCATCCCATGGATGTTATGCAGCACATGACAAGGGTAAATAATCTTCTGTAAATAATAAATTGGGATGCTATCAAAGTTAATATCTAATAGCCATGCCAATGTACACTAAAATACCATATGTGATGAAATGGAGGATTTGGAACTGTTAGAAATTTGTACAACACTGAATTTGGTTTGGAGTTGAACAAGACCAAATTTTTCTATCTTTTGAACCTCCTGAGGGAGCAAAATTATTTCTAAACTTATAAGATTATTATAATTTCTATTAGAGGCTTGGTACCCGTATTTATAACTCAAATCCTTAGGCCATTTCTTGAAGAACAACCACCAAATCATCTCTCCCTTTACGAATTACAACAGAATTACTTATGGCTTTCTAATTCCCCTCTTATGAGGAAAAAGAGAATTCTTACCTAAAGGAATTCAACAGCACACAACTTGAGTTGAGGATTTGCTGCAGACCAAGATCAGAGCCATAAGAACAAGTACGTACCTGACTTTCATATGTTTTATTGAAAATTAATGTCATACAAGCACACGATAACACAAGTATGTATGGGTGGTCTTACCACATTCATCAACCTCATGAATGTAGGATGTCCCTAAAGTATCGGTCTACCACATGATTATACTGGATGATTCTTTTACATTCACAACAGCTTATTCTTTGAATAAGTTTGTCCTTACACCATAATATGCTTCTAGGTGTTGTTACAGTTGAGGGGAAGGTGTGTCTTTTAAAGCCCGTTGCATTCCTTTCTCCTTCATGGTCTCACTAATGTAGACTTATGATGCCTTGTAGATATTGAAGAATTTTTTCTCCAAATGGATTCTCTAACAAACCATGTTCAGAAATGATGCCAAACAAGCAGAGTAATCATCCTTCTCCTCAAATAGCTATTGTTAACATCAAATTATCTGCATTAAAAGTTAAATTTGGAGGCAAGCATCTTGCTTACCTCTCTACTACTTTAACAGGCTCTAATTCAGGAGATTTCTGAAAGCTTCTCTGATATGCTATTGTTTGGTCCTATAACCTTCTATCTCACTGGTGGTACATAAATTGATTCAATGTTTTCTAGGACATCTTTTATTAAATGCTTTCATGTGTGTTCATGTGGGAGCACGAGCAGAGAGATGTTAGAGATGGGGAGTGATGGAGGTAGCATCATTTTGTGTTTCTGTTTACTGTTCTCTTGACTGTTGAATGGTAGATCTTAGGACATCTGGAGGATCCAAGACTAAAATTATTTAATATGTTGTTTAGAAGCACAATTTTCCCTTTCTTGGAATTTGATAGTTTCAATGAAATAAGGTCGGTTGATGATTTACTGAAATTCCAGCCCTTTCATATTCTTCACATAGACAAACTTTGTTCAATTTTTTGTTTGTAATTTGTAATGATAACTGATAGAGTGAAATGGCATTCATTATATCCAATTTTGCTAAGCAATACAAGCAACTTGGCAGATTGTCTGTGCTACCTATAGAGCATTGTAAATGGATAGTCGTATGTGATGAGCTCAAGCGGAGAAGTGTTCAAGCTTTCATAGTGGAGGCTCACGTTCAAATACACAAAAAACATGATAGTGTGTTGAAATTGGCTAAGATTACCACATACAACTCATTTGGTGTGGCATGCCACATACCCCAATGGATGAGGTTGGGTGTATATCCTGGGTGACTTTGACTGAAGAGATACCCCTCAATCCCCTCATACATGGCATCTAATCCATAAGCTACTCAGCAATGAAAATCTACCAAATCTCTATTAGTAATTGGATTTGTTTGGATGGAGATAAGCTTTTGATCTAGTTTTTGGTAATAAAAAAGCAGTCTTAACAAGAACAAATCCGTGAAAGTGATTGATCAATCCTATGTGGGTATAGCAATTCACGTTTATACATTATTAGTACAACAATATTCATAGAAATTTATATAGGAGAAATAGTCAGCTTCCAGTGATATAAAAATCACAAACATGTGCTAAGGAGACATTAGTACACTGTACAAAGACACATCAAGGATTATAGCAAACATAATTATGAGTAGAATCTCATATATCTTGAATTTCATCGACTCATATAAATAGTTTTATACAATTTATGATAAACATGGGGAATTCGGTAGTTGCAAAATGCTTGTATCCATGGAGTCTATTAACTGTCATCAAATCTCATAATGACCTTAACTGTCAGAAGGTTCTTTTACTGTCAACAGTACCTATGTTAATTTATTGTTTATGACAATTCCACATACTATGTTTAGTATGCTTGCATGGCCTCTTTGATTATCCACATTGTTTGCATCTAGTGTTAATATCTCAATCACCAAACTAAACTTTGGAATTGCTGGAGAAAATTTAGTGACAGTTTAGAGTGATTTGATTTTCATTACATTGCAAATGACTATAGAGTACACATTAGTGTTTGCTTTGGGAATTGTACTTGAGGCATTTGTTCCTATTTTCATGGCTGAGTATTTTGTTACAGTAACAGATGCCTACAGAGTATACATTAGAGTTTGCCTTTGGGAATTTTACTTGAGGCATTTGTTCCTATTTTCATGTCTTGAGTTTTTTCATTTTGTGACAGTAAGCTAGGACATTTCTTGACTGTCAGGGATTCAGGTTTTCATTCATCCACTATAAGTAAATGTTTATTTCAGATGTCATCACAATTGCATTGATCTGAACAAGGTGAGAATGCAGAGAGAAATTCAAAGCTCTAAAAGAAGCACAGAAACCATGATGGGCTTCGTTTAGAGAATTTATACAAGAACCTTATGTTTATGGAATTGTTGTTGGGTATTGCATTTTGACATCCTTATCATCTATTACCAACAAGTGGGCACTTATTAAGTTTCCTTTTTGTGGTTCTCTGACATCTCTGTAGTATTTTTCAAGTGTAGTAGCAGTAGTTCTTCTTGGTTGGTTTAAATTTTTGGAGCATGATAATCTTGATCTTCAAATGACACGGAGAGTTTTACCTTCTGTAACAGCCTTCTACTTGTCACTGTTCACAAATAGCGAATTATTGCTCCATGTAAATGTTGATACATTTATTGTATTTAGATATGTAGTTCCTATCTTTGTAGCCATTGGTGAAACTCTCTACTTGAAGCAGCCTTGGCCTCACATCAAAACATTGTGTGCTCTAGCTATTATCTTTGTGGGTGGCTTACTTTATGTGCTAACTGATTATCATCTTGTCATAACAACCTATAGCTGGGCATTGACCTACTTGATAAGTATGTCCATAAATTTTGTGTATATCAAGCATGTGGCCATGACAGTTGAGATGAATGCTTGGGGGTGTGGTTTAATAATTTGGAAGCATTGATTTTCTTCCCATTTGGACTAATCATTCTGGGGGCTTCCAACATATTAGCTCACGCAGCTCACGTTTCTATTCTCTAGAAATTACTGCTAGTTGGGCTATCCTGTTTGTTTGGATTATCCGTATCATTTTTTGTATTTTTTTGTCACACGAGTATATCTGTAACAAGTTTCACCATCCTAGGGGTTGTGAACGAAGCTGCTTACAGTAACCATTAATTCAGTAATTTGGGATAAGCATGCAACTCTTGTAGGGGCAGTGGGAATGTTAATCTGTATGCTTGGAGGTATATTTTACCAGGACTCAACTGCAAAGACTTGATGCATCCCGTCTGATCATGTTCCTAATGATCAGGAAAAGGTGTTCTACGGCTACATTCCTCAGAGTTAGAAGCTTCTGCAAAGGAAACACAAGGAACATTTTATTATGTACAAAAGTTCAGATTATGATTAGTATTTTTTTGTTACTTTTCAAGAAAACTCCTAGTTATATTATTCTTGATCCCAAGCAATTTGTCAAGGGATCTGTAACAGTTTTCTCCCATTGAAAAGTGTCATGTGCTTTGCAATTTTTAATAATTCAGCATGTCCTGCAATTTAAATTTTTATTAAATAGAAAATCAAATACTTGTGTAAGATGTGGGCAAACCTCCCACAATATCTAATTCAAATTAATTCACAAGAGAGAAATTGTTATGGTGCCATATCTTCATGACAAGCCAAATGCAGCTTCAACAAAGGTTTTGTTTTGACCAGTGAAACAAAACAGTGATATCATACTAGCTGGCCCAGTCAATTATGTTTGGTATTTACATGAAAAAAAAATTCCAAAATTCACACACAAATTGGCTAGGAAAGAAAATTGAGGTTTGTTTTAGTTTGACCACATTATGTCCATTTACATTGAATCGTGAAAGTAACAAAAAGAATATCAGTAGCCAAACTAAGTATATCTATAATAACTTGGCATTGCAAATTGCAGCAATGGAACATCACCACCAAGAGGATAAAATTGCAGAATCCTATATACTAAAATGAACCAATTTTTGCACAAATCATAGGCTTCTATTCATAAAACAAATTAAATCATTTATAATAAAGAAAACTTATCAAACCACAATGCAAACTGTCCATATTATTTTCACATATTTTTTAGAAAAATTAAAAAATACATCAGGCTAACATAATATTCTTTGAAGAGAATCATAATTTGCAGAAAACTAAAGATAGCAAATAAACATAACATACCTAGAACTGGCGAATTCAGACAATTTTCCCATGCTGGAAAAGATGATAAGTGCAATATCTGCACCGCAAAGAATAGCCAATTCTTGAGCTTTTTTTAGCAGCCCCCTTTTTCTTTTTAAAAATGTGAGTTGCCTGTTCACTGCATTCTCTATCCTCTTGATCTCTATTTTCCGTCGACCCATAACTTCTTGAGATATATTCTCTTTTCCCAAATAAAAATATTTATCTTAGAGTGACTATACAGAAGATGTGAATAAGAAAATCAAGTGGTTTGAAAAAATCTAATGCTAAAAAATTGCAGTAAAAGCATTCTTATTTTAAGAAAAAAAAATTACCACAATAACCAATTGTACAACTTCACAGGGTTCTCAAACAAGCAAAAAATACTACCTAAAATGGAAAAGCCATCCACTCTAAAAGCATTCCTTAAAACTCTTCATGTTTCAGTCTTGGAAAGGAAAATTGCTATTGATACTTTAGGGTTGGAAATCTGAAATGTATTTAATAATGTCTACAAGTAACCAAATAAATTAATGGGACTACAAGAAAAATACATTTGATCTAAAAGTTTGTAAGAAAAAGAAAAAGAAATTATAATTCACAATGAGCTCGCTTGCACATATAGAATGGAGGCTGACCAAAAGAATTTGAAGGTGAACGTTTAGACAAAGAGTTGTGTTGATGACTCTTAAGAATGCATACTCTGTGTGGGTAATGTCTTCAATGAATAGAGCTACACACCTTTGGTCTTCATAATGACTAAGATCTCATAGAGAGCCACGATTTTCTTTGAAGAGGCAATAAAACCTGCCACAGATCTCATAATACACCAGACAATAAAAACAAAATGCTCTTCTTATTCTGGGTCATTATTGAAAAGTCTATAAAATGTGCTAATCTCTTTGGATAAAGTGCTTTGATTCTATGCGGAGTTGACGAGAGCATACCCACAATTGGCCCAAAGGAAATCTCAAGCCAAAGCAAGCCTAATGTACTTGGGAGGAATAATGTGTCTATCCTCTGTATGGATATAGTACTTCAAGTAGTGATGCATTTTTGTTGACAATGGTTCTATTGGTTCTGTCCAAGTTGACTTTATGTAGGTTTTATATATTTCATCCCTAATGCCTCTATGAATATCTCTTTTTGACATGTGGGAAGCATTGATAGAGAAGGTATTACAAGGAAGACAACTGATATATACCAATTCGTTGCAAGAAACCCATACATTGGGCATTTTAGGTGTTCTTGATCCCTTGTTCACTTATATAGCATTTGTTGGTGTAAAATTATATTTACACATTAGCATAAGTTAATTAGGAAAGCATTTTCCTTTATTAGTTGTCAATCTTATCACATAGGATAAGGTTGCTTTCTGCTCTTCTGCTTTGTCTATTTTTGACAAATGCGATTGTATATGTATGTATTATTCTTTTGTGAATAATTTAATGCACATGCAAGTATTGATTACAATATTGCCTCTCATTCTAGCTTCTGCTTTTTGAAGCAATCCTCTTTGTAGAAGAAATACTACAAATGATTTTGGGAATCTAATAGCATTTAAATAAGAACTCTATCAACCTTAAGCCCAATTGGTACTGTGAAGTCTAGATCTCCAAATCTCACAACCATACAAGATTGTTGGTGATAATAAGTTTGAAAGATATGCAATTTTATTTTGACATCCTGAAATTGGAGCTGGAAACACTATCTCTCAACTGTATTAAGTGTAGCATAACCCTTGCATAATCCCTCTTCTACAGCAAGGAACATATTGAAGGGAGGTCCCATGAATTGCACATCAAGGTAAGTATAACAAGAAACCACTTCAACCAAATTTTCTTTGTAAATGAGATTAGTTGCATGTGCTTCTTTCTTAGTTGTATTGAAAACCATGGCCTTGGTTTTACTCAAGTTCACTTGTGTTGGCAGTAACTAGCAATACTGCAAATAGTATTATACAACCTTATATGATATTATCTTATGCCACAAAGGGTTTGCAGTACTGCACAAGGGAGTTTGACATCCAACAAAGGCAGAAGAAGAGGGTGTGTGATATTGCACACTACACTAAGGGCCTTGCAATATCGCACAAGAGCATTAGACCTCAATAGAGAGATAAAAAAGGTTATGTGGTATTGTAGATGTCGTTAGGGTCATTTTTGGATCCATATATGGGTCATATAGCCCTTAAATAGTTGTCAACACACCTTAACATGCCTAAATAAGCTATAATAAGGATAAATATCATAAAGGAAAAGGTGAATTCGTGGAAAGAAGATAACTAAGAGCTATTATGAAAGGATATAAGGAAAAGGCATCATGAAAAGGCACTAAGATGCTATATAAGGGGAAAATGGGAGATAAGAGTATGAGTCATATGAATTATATATGTGTGAGAATAAGGAAGTGTGGAGGACATAAGAGATATATATGTGGTGTAGGAACATCTGAGTGTAAAACAATTCTGCACATGAAATTTTCATCACAAGTTTTGGTTTTGTTTTGTTTGTTTTCCACAGTCAATTATAAGGGAAATGATTTGGCAGTTTGGGCACAAACAAATTCTCCTCGAATGCCATGACTGGAGAGGCACAATGGAAGATAATATCATGGCCAGTAAGATGGATATTAATGTAGAACACATCTATTAATTTTGATCATCTCACTTGGCAACAAAGCGTAAGAATTTTAGAAATTAATAATAAACTCTTATACAGAAGGAAATTCAATTATTGGTTTTTGAAGACAAGAATAAAATCGCACTGTAGTTGATTGAAGTCACCACATTTAAAATTGTGAACTATTCCAGATAAAAGTCGTTCAAATGAAGTTTTTGAAGTCGCTAATTGTTGTTTGAGGCGCCAATGATAGATAAGAAAATAAAAAGGCGTGGATATTGAAGAGACCCAACATACAAGGCAAATAGATAGAGTTTAAAGTCGCTGGAAGAGAATGAAGGCACCAAAATTTAACATGAAAGTTTGCGTGGAGAAATAAAATGCATTTGTTTTTTTATTTTGAAATCCTATAAAGGCTATGTGGAGATTGGGGAAAGGAGGAGACACAATAGAGAAAGAGAATGGATAAAGAAGTGAAGTCACCAAAAGTTGTAGACAAAATAAATCTATGAAAGGTCGCAAGCAAGTGAAAGTCACCACCAAACAGATCACAAGGTATTGATAAATTGTTAAAGACAAAGGAAGCCGTAGAAATCACAAGAGGATAAATATAAAGGTTTGTTTATTGTAGATTGTCGTGAAGATTGCCGATATCATTGAAAGATTTGCAACTCTTCAGAAAGTGAGTCACCAATCTTAAATAGCAAATCATGGTGTTGTTTAAGCTTGAAAATACAGAGAAAAATCTAAGTTTAAGAGGCCTGGACAGATTAAGGTGCAACATATTTAGTAAAGAGAATGGAATAAAGATGTTGCAAATGAGAGATCTTGCATACAAGGCGTGGCAAATTGGGAATATAATACAGAGAAGAAAGACGAAGGAGTCATGGGTATAGAAAATAAATAAATAAATCAAAGAAGAGGATCGATGTGGAGAATAAGGCAAGAGTAAGTTTTAGAGAACGTGAAAATATAGTTTCAGCTTTGAATCTAGTCTTGAAGGAATAAGACATTGAAGGCATAAAGAAGCAGAGTATATTTAGGTGACAATCATAGTATGAAGTGAAAGTCAGGAAGGAGAATAAAATGAAATATTGAATGTAGAATGGTGAATCAAATAAAATAAAAATTTCTTTTGACAATTTTTGTGAAGTTCATTGATGAATGTATGAGCTATTAAATTGATGATGTTATGTTTGTGAAATTTGTGCTCCTGGGTTTGAAGTAAATTTGACTCTAGTTGCTTGATTCAGCAGTTTGATAAGACCCTCGGATCCTATTGCATTAGTTGGTATTAGAGCTGGTTGCTCGTTGGGAAATAAGGTGAGGAGATTGTGACAAGTTAGTAAAGTTATTTTTATTAAGATGTATGTTGGAAAGATTACATGAAGCAAAGTGAGTAAAGATTTAAGATGGAAGGTGTCTCAAAAGACTCTAAGAAAATTTGTTGCAGGTGAGGAAGTCCTGTAACTGCAGAGGGTCTGAGTTCTAGAGAAATTTGTTGCAGGTGAGAGAAGAGGCCTGTAACTGCAAAGAGTTTAAGGAGGCACAAGAGTTGGAGAAAAGATTTGTTGCTACAAATTTGTTAAATTTATTGCAAGTAGAGTCCTGTAATTGCAAAGGGCTTTATGCTCTAGTGATTTTGTTGCAAGAAGATTCTTGTAACTATAGGAAGAAGTTGTAAATCTCCAAAATTTGTAGGTTGCAATGTGAGGTTATGTGTATGTGAAATGTCTTCACGAAAGAGGACTAAAGTTGCCTTGGGAAAGGCTATGAAATTTTGTTTTGCAAAGAGGAGAGAAAGAGTTCAAATGGAAAGGGTTTTTGAAGGGTTGAAAGAAATCCAATCAAGATTGAATGTAATGGAGGTTGTGCAAAATAGAGTTGTTGTAGATGTGAGTAGTTGTAATAAAGAATGTCGTGAAGAAGGCATGTTGAAAGAAGAGAAGATGGGAGAAGTTGAATCCCATAATTTTTCTAATGCTATTTTGTTTATAGGAAAAGAAGAGGAGAAAGGAATACATACAAGAGGATAGTGCGGAAAATAAAGAAGATATTGCAGCAGCAACATGTCTTTTTGAAGGCATGGAGGTGGTAAAGATTGAAGTTGCAGTTGAGGTTGAGGATAAAAATGAGAGTGCAACATCAATTGTGTGTTCTTTGGAGGACATGAAGGTGTTGAGAAATGTGGTGCAACAGAGCACGAAAAGACTTGTTGTCATGCAAGATGAAGAGAAGGATGAGAAGGTAAGAGGTATGGTTGTAGGTTATTGAATTTAAAGTGTTTGCAGATGTGGAAAAGTGTGAAGAAGAGGAAGAGACGAGTGCAAAAATAGTTTGTCCTTTGAAGGACATATTGGTAAATGTAGAAGATTGTGAGGAAGAAGAGATGGTGAGTGTAGAGGAGAAGATGGAAATCTTTAATTTCAATAAAGTTGATCATATCAATTTGTGTGCAAATGAGATGGAGTGGAAAAATTATTTTTGGTGGAGGTGGTCGGATTGTGGTGGGTTGAATCCCACAAGAGTAGAGGAGAGGAAAGTTAATTTGGTTGAGGAGGTCAGTCGGTGAAAGAAGGATTGGTAAACAAATTTTGTGGAGCAAGACAAGAAGAGTTCCAGGAAGATGTTGGAAAACGAGAAGAAATAAATTTCTTTTTATGGTACCTATGAGAACATTGGAGTATGCTGCATATAGTTTACTATTTGGAAGTGTGATTCAAACACTCAACTTCATTTTGTGAGCCATGCTCACAAACTCCTTACCTGGCGTGTTTGATATAGGAGCATCCAGGTGTAAAACAATCCCGACATAAAATTTTCTTCACAAGTTTTGGTTTGGTTTTGTTTTTGTTCCACAATCAATTATAAGAGAAATGATTTGGCGGTTTGGGCACAAACAAATTCTCCTCGAATGCCATGACTGGAGAGGCATAATGGAAGATAACATCATGACAAGTAAGATGGATATTAAAGTAGAATGCCTCTATTAATTTTGATCATCTCACTCGGCAACAAAATGTCATACGGTAAAACAAAATGGACACCAATAATAGAATATGAAGTGTTTGGATAAGGAATGGGAAACAAAAAGGCTGTCTAAGAATTTTAGAAGTTAGCAATAAACTCTTATATAGAAGGAAATTTAGTTATTGGTTTTTGAAGGCAAGAATAAAATTGCCCTGTAGCTGATTGAAGTCATCACATTTTAAAATTGTGAATTATTCTAGATAAAAATCGTTCAAATGAAGTTTTTGAAGTCGCCAGTTGCTGTTTGACGTGCCAATAACATATAAGAAAATAAAAACGCGTGGATATTGAAGAGACACAACATAGAAGGCAAATAGATAGAGTTTGAAGTTGTTGGAAGAGAATGAAGGCACAAAAATTTAACAGGAAAGTTTGTGTGGAGAAATAAAATGCATTTGTTTTTTATTTTAAAATCTTAGAAAGGTTGTGTGGAGATTGGGGAAAGGAGACACAGAAGAGAAGGAGAATGGATAAAGAAGTGAAGTTGCTAGAAGTTGCAGACAAAATAAATCTGTGAAAGGTTACAAGAAAGTGAAAGTCGCCACCAAACAGATCGTAGGGTATTGATAAGTTGTCATTAAAGACAAAGGAAGCCGTAGAAATCACAGGAGGATAAATATAAAGTCTTGTTTGTTGCAAATTGTCGTATAGATTGTCGATATCAATGAAAGAGTTGCAATTCTTTACAAAGTGAGTCACCAATGTTAAAAATGAAATCATGGTGTTGTTTAAGCTTGAAAATACAAAGCAAAATCTAAGTTTAAGAGGCCTGGACAGATTAAGGCGCAACATATTTAGTAAAGAGAATGGAATAAAGATGTTGTAGATGAGAGATCTTGCATTCAAGGCACAACAAATTGGGAATAGAATACAAAGAAGAAAGGAGGAGTCGTGGGTATAGAAAATAAATAAATAAATCAGAGAAGAGGATTGATGTGGAGAGTAAGGTAAGAATAAGTTTCAGAGAACATGAAAATATAGTTTCAGCTTTGAATCCACTCTTGAAGGAATAAGACATTGAAGGCATAAAGAAGCAGGGTATATTGAGGTGACAATCATAGTATGAAGTGAAAGTTAGAAAGAAGAATAAAATGAAATATAGAATGTAGAATGGTGAATCAAATAAAATAAAAATTTCTTTTGACATTTTTTGTGAAGTTCATTGATCAATGTTTGAGCTATTAAGCTAATGATTTTATGTTTGTGACATTTGTGCTCTTGGGTTTGAATTAATTTTGACTCTAGCTGCTCGATTCGGCAATCTAATAAGACCCTCAGATCCTATTTGCATGAATGTGTGAGAATAAGGAAGATGATAATGTGAGTAAAGCATGAGAAATGAATTATAAGACATGTATAAGACATTGAAGTATATTAATATATGATCTTATGTATATTGATGTATATATATGTGTGTGTGTGTATAACTTCTTACAATTCAGTTTGTACTTATTGCATATATTCAGAGGGCAAGACACCCAAAATAGATACACATGGAGAACCAAATTTAGGAGAAATATTGGTGGAGAGTGGCCACTACAACACTGATAGTGAGGATGCGGTAGAAGCATGGGTATTAAATGAGCCAAAAAGGAGAGTAAGGGAAGTCCTGGGTACAAGAAGAGTATACAACATAAGGAGGATTGAGAAACTAATAGTAGAAAGTCTCATAGAATAAGGAAACACACCGTAAACTCGTAGATCCTACCACATTAAGATAGGAATTTCCCATATTAAATTACCTCGCTATTCAGGAGTAGTTGACCTCATAGGATACCTAGAAAACATGGAGAAAACATTTGAAAGAGAGGATCTCAAAAGAGAAGCTATGGATGACACATTGGTACACAATGCAACAAGATGGTGGCATACTCATATCCCCACCTAGAAAGCACTAACCATATTAATAAAAACTAGATACCTAGAAGAAGAAGGGGACTAGGATTCAACCGAGATATATGATGGTAATTTAGACCTAGCTAAACACATAGAAAAATGCATGCAAAAGCTGGGATTCAATGAGAGAATGTGACAAAAGACTTTGCATACAGTTGTTTTATTGGACCCTATCTTGAATAGTTAAGACTTGGTCTATAAATTAGGAGAAGAGGGCAAAGACTCGAAGTTGGAATATGTTGCAAGAAGACTTTTGTAAAACCTTCTGGTTTTCAAATCCCAATAAACAACTACACAAGATACTATAGAGGATGAAGGAAGTAATAATATCCTACCTACAGAAGAGATGAGGGAAAGATTCGGAGAAAAGAGAGGCACATCAGTACCACAAAAAGAACAAGGCATATGGAAGATGGTGGAGAGGATGGAGAAAGAAAGTGCAATACCCCAAAAGACATGTTTTCAAGGAAGGAAGGTAAGGACTTAGAACATGAAAAAGGTCCCACAAATCAAGATGTGCGAGTCAAGAAAAGAGAGAAACCGACAAGAGTCAGAAGAGAGTCCATGGCAAGGAGTTCTACAGGGTTGTCTCGAGGACGAGACAATATTTTAGGCCTAGGGAGGATGTTGGAAGGTACTAGAGATACTGCAAATAGCATTATACAACATTATATGATATTAACCTATGTCGCAAAGGGTTTACACTACAACACAAGGGAGTTAAACATCCCACAGAGACACAAAAGAAGAGGTTGTGTGATACTACACAGTACACTAAGGGCCTTGTGATACCACACAAGAGCATTAGACACTCAATGGAGAGATACAAGAGGTTGTGTGATACCATAGATGTCATTAATGTCATTTTTGAACCCATATATGGGTCATATATCCCCCCTAAATAGCCTTAAACACATCTTAACATGCCTAAATAAGCTATAATAAGGATAAATATCATAAAAGAAAAGGTAAATTATTGAGAAGAAGATAACTAAGAGTTATTATGAAAGGATATAAAGAAAAGGCATTAAGAGGCTATATAAGGAAGGAAAATTGGGAAAGAAGGGCATGAATCATATATGAGTGAGTGTGAGAGATGTATGACATATATACAAAGGATATATATATATGAACATGAGAGGAGAAGATACATATGAGCAAGAGATATATAGAGAAGATATAGTAACATATATATGTGAGATATATTTATGAATGGTGAATGAATATATGTATATTTTCCTTTGTTTCTTCTATCTTACCACATATTTTGATCCTCTTCCTCTTACTAGGGTCAAACATAACTCTAACATAGAAATAACTCAAATCACCGGTCTGCATTTCTTGTCAACAACTTGTAAACCATGAGTATCACAAATGATCTCAATATAGGAAGTTGTCATTGTAAACCTACAACACTATGTGACATGAGAATAGTGGCATCTACAAGTAATAAAATAGTGATAATTATATCATAAAGAATACAACCATCATCTATTTTCCCTGAATTTGCAATGATCTCATCCAATTCATCTACGTAATGACCAAAAAAAGTAGGAGAAAGTGAACAACCTTGTTTAACACCAATGGTACTATTAACATCCTTTGTAAACCTGGTAGGACTTCAAACCTGACTAACCACCTTCTCATATAGTGTCATGACAAGAACGGCCAAATGTTCTAGATTTTGTAAGTCTCAAAGCCATTGGATAAGAAGTTTAGGAACAATGTCAAATGCCTATGATAATTAACAAACCAACAATAAACTTCACTTATGAGCTTTTGCTTCTTCAATTATAACTCTAAGCATCAATATGTGATTGATTGTTTGATGATTCTTTCTAAACCCTACTTGTTCTTTTGCTTGAAGTTTCTTGGAATCTACAAATCTAGAGATCAAATGATTCAACATTGTAACAAATAGCGTACTCAAGGTGTGCCCAACCATGATGGTTCTATAATTATTTGGCTCTTGTTGGTTTCCAATTTAAATATAGGAGATGCCCATGCAGGTGGGAATCCATGAGAAGCAATCATGTTAAAGAGATCAGCAATATGTGTTGCTAGGAGAGTTGGACAATTAAGAAGAAATTCAGCTCTTAGGTTGTCTATGTCAGATGTTTTACCCACCTTGAGTTTCAAGATAGCTTGCAGTACCACACGATCTATGAAGCAATACTTGCCCTACAACCTATTGCCCACTTAAATAGAAACTAGGTCTAGAATGTCATAAAGAGAAGATGGATAATTGGATCAAGTATCTTTGTCAAAAATGGCACAAGAGGATTTTCTTGGAAGGAAGGTTTTCCAAAAGGATTTAGCATTGAACTTGTGCATTGATAGGACATTATAAGGATCAACAATGGAGGAGAAGGAAGAAGAATAGACACATATATATGCGCCAAACCATAAATTATTGATAACATAAAAATGTACAAGAGTACATATAAATACAAGGTGGCATAACCAACTTTCAACCGGTGCCAATGTTTAATCACTCTTAATTGGTGTGGTTAAACTATATAAGCAAGAGACATAAAACATAAAGAGGAGAACAAAATAACCCAAGAACAAATTATGTGGGCATATATCTATCAAAACCCCCTGTATTCCAAAGTCAAGGTAGATATAGCATTGAACTTGTGCATTGATAGGATCTAGTTCCCAAGATTTCCTATTTTGATTGGGATACTGATGTTGACAATCTTTTAGATGAGAGTTGTGCTCCTCATGATTATGGTCCTTATTTATGTCTTTAGGTTATTGGAGGATATGGAGTATTGCCTCTTGTAGATTTGGTAGGATAGTTTAGGCCCGCATTTTATGCACTTGATTTGTAAGTTGAAAACCCGAAAGAGTAGCTTACACACTCTTCCCATTAAGTTGAAAACCCAAAAGGGTAGCTTACACACTCTTCCCATTAAGTTGAAAACCCAAAAGGGCAGCTTAGTGGAGACTTGTGATGAAAACCCAAAAGGGCGCCATTGAGTTGTGCATCCATGTATATAGATAGATTTGTTGATTTAACGATTTCTTAGCCGACAGACCAAAATCAAAACCAGCTACTCCAACAGAATCTTGAGACACTAAATAACCCTTGTCAAGACTATTCCCCCTCCAGTGGCAAGCACAAAACGAAAGAAACACCCCAACATATTTGACGCCACAGACCCAATCAACCCCCACAAGATCTAACAAGGGTGTCAAAGGGAGAACTATCACGCCCTAAAATATGTTTCAAACTTTTTGAAGATCACCAATCTACCACACAAGATCTAACAAGGGTGTCAAAGGGAGAACTATCACGAACATGAGATGAATTTAGACAAATTTTTGATAATGTTTTGAAGATCACCAAATTTCAAACTTCATAGCAGAAATTCAGCGAACCAAGTGACACAGCTATCAAGAGCATCAACAACAATCAACATAGTCTCATCTACAACATTCGATACAATCTCTGGCAAAGGTGTCATAATTGGAGCATCCACAAAAGCATTTGAAGTATCCCTAGTAATAGGCATGAACAAGGGATTTGCAATAGACAACACATGTTTAGACACTTTTCTTCTTAAAAGCGTGGGAAGAATCAGGAGTGTGATGACCACAAGAACATGGGTGTAAGTCAAAAAAGGAAAATTAACTTATGACTACGACAACCACAATAACTACACAGTTTGGGTTGAATTAATTGAACTCTACTCACACTCACAGGTGAAGACTCAATAGGACACATATTTAAGATTTCACCAAATGCAAAGTGGATGGATTTGGAATAATCAGGAACATACAACCTCAAAAAACCTTTGTACCCTAAACCACATCTACCCTAGTTGGATTTCTAAGATTCACAGACTTGCACAATGGGTTTCAACAAAGTAACAAATATAGACACAATAGATAACTTCTTTTGTTGGCATATTGGGACCATGGGTTTGTGACACAAGAGGAGATATAACATGTTTTTGCTTGGTTTCAAATGCTATATTTCTTTGTTTTTCACTTGTTTGTTGTGTAGAAGTGTTAGAAGGTACATCTTTGTTAACAACTTTTACCTACTTAACATCTTTCTTCTGTGCAAAGATGCTAGGTTTTTGTGTGGCACCTAACTAATTTTGTAACAGATTGATTTCTTTTCTTAATAATGTGTATTGGCTACAGAATTGCATGAACAAAGGTTTGTATTGTCTCCAACATTCTGATATCATCACTGCCTCATTTTTTGTGCTTACATTAATTTGAAGTGATAATATGTCATTAGTATACAATGTGGACATGATTGCAAGTAGAAAAACAAAACACAAAAAAATTACCCACATCCAAGTCAAGTTCCACCAAAAATGCTCGTAAACAAAACAAGATTGTAGGGTCTTGGCCTTGGACCTTAAGCGCACAAAATAGAATCCACAATTTACACCTTATAACTCCTTACAAACACTTATTTTCCCTTATCACATCAAATACACAAGCATTGTGAAAAATAACCCATTATTGTTGACATTTTAAGCGCAAACATCTGATGACATTCATTTAGTCGTCAAAGTTAACATTATGTCTTTTTAAACTCAAAAATTTGTAATGAGCTGCCCTGATTTTTTTTTAAATAGACAGCACACAAAAAGATAAGTGCAACAATGTCTTCCACACTCTTCTGATCACCTAGATCCTGATGTGGGCAAGGTGAGAGCATACAAGTGCTTCAGAGTTATCATTCAAAACCATAAACCAACAATAAGAACAACTTCCACTTATTCAGTGGGCATCCGCTTATGCAGCAGGCATCCACTTAATCATGGGAATGAAACATGAAAGGAAACATCCACTTATGCAGTGGGCAACCACTTATTCAGTGGGATACAAGAAAGTAAAACCAGGTGCATCCACTTATTCAACGGGAACTTGAGCCATGAAATGCAGGAAAGAAAATAGGCACATCCACTTATTCAGTGGGAAGCTATTACAATAATTTTGCATCAAATATGAGTATTACAATGAAGAGGCAATATGCTGCAACATCCAGATTTAACATGAATAAACCCAACATTCAAGTATGACAGACTAATCTTGAGTTCACTTGCATCGGTTAGAATAACATCATCAAAACATGTAGAAAATCATCACAAAGTTGACCAAGTCCAGAGATAAAACATTAGCGAGTCTGCTGCAACCCCAAATAGGTCTGATTTGACTGCTAAACGGACTGTACCAGCCAGCATCCAATCTGAAAAAGCATTAGAAAACATAGAATCCTCCTCCCATTGAAGTCAATGTTGCATCACAAGATCAAGGCGCCTAGCATACAAGAGTTTCGGAGTCAAAAGATCAAGCGCCCAGCTCACATAGCCCTCACGCCTGACATGGCACGGCACAGGTAGGGAAATGTACGGCCTACATAAGGTCTCACAAGACTGCAACAAGGAACTCTAAATCAATGTAAATCTGATCGCCCTAGTATGGATAAATGAACCATAATATGATGCATGTAGGATATTGATCAACCATTACACAGAAAAGAGAGCATTCATCAAATGGTACGACCCAGATTGGTATGGCCCAGCATGAAGCAACACCAGCAATCTCAAAAGGATCTCAAACAACACTCCAAAAACCTCACTAAAACCATTTTGCATTAACACAAAACTCATACAATCCAACACTCATCAAAAGACATCAAACTCCATGTTCAACACTATGTGATTCCTAGATGAAATCACCCCAAACCAACTAGGGTGGATCTTTCACCACCGAAATTGATCTTCTCCAAGAGGGTTTTCATCCTCAAGAAGGAATGGAAGAACACGCAGGTTCAATCCAACAGCATAACAATATAATCTCAAGCATAAACAACAAAATGAGCTCTCAACTCCTTTATATAGGCACCTTTTAGGAGTTTGCACAATAAAATGAATTATTAAATAGAAAAATAGACTTTTCCACACAAACTCCAATATTCCACATTTTTCACCACATTAGCTCTCACTTTTATGTGCTTAAATTGTGACTTTTCCTCTTTTCCAATGAGCTACAATACCCTTGCACTTTATAATTATTTCCAACTTATAAGACTAAGTGCAAATAATTAACTGTTAGCTCATTAAAATACTTGTTTTTTGTGGAAAATCCCAAACTTCACCAAAATGCCAAATAAACTATACCAACATACTCCATAAGGTTTGGGATGAACAACAATGCCTTCCAGGTGACTTTCTAAAAATAGACAGCTCCTCCAAGAATCTTGGAGAGCTATCCGAGAAGCCGAACAAACTTTTGAAAGTTGCATAGTCATCCTGAACACTATCTGAGCTCAATGCCAAAGCAAGACATCACAAATAACTGAACCTGTGCTCTCCAAGAATTAAGGAGCTCCCTAATCAAGCCAAATAGCCTACGGAAGCTCAGGAAATAGGCAATTGATCACAAACTTGGCTAAACGCCAATTGGAGACATTACAAAATTACAAAAGATTGATTAAATTCATTCAAATGGTTTTGAACCCTTGAAATCCCACCAACAAAACTTCTTAAAAAACCATCTTTTACCAATTTTTCCCAACCAACCTTTTAAACCTCAATTTTTCTCAAATTTGTTTTAAACGATGAAGAAAAAGAAAATTAAAAATAAGGAAAGAGGCTACTCATGCTCTATTCAATGCCTCTTGAAATTACAAGCTACTCAAAAATATTGGGGCCACCAAGCACATGTATATGATTTATAAAGACATTGGATTAGATCTGCAGGGGAAGAAATATGTCCACACGTCGTTAATTTGGGGCTTCAACCATAGCAGATGGAACCTTTCCCTCTACTTGGTAATCAACTATTTATTTGCACAAAACTAAAATACCCAATACTCAGATGACTCACAAAATCTACCAATTTGAAGCATGAGAAGGGGACTCTGGTAATTGAGGATTTCAAAGCGTGGAATGTGGAATACTTTTGGTCTCTTGGCTTCCGTTTTATTTTTCAAAACAACTTACACAGCTGGAAATTGCCTTAACAAGGCACAAATAATTGTTGTTCAAAATTGTGTACATGCACGTCAAACTCTGTGAAGAAATCTAGCACTGCTAGCTGATGGCAGATTTGCATTGCAGAAATTTGCTATGTCTTCCTCATTGCTTTCATGCTAAGGACTGGTCCCATGGTTTTCTCTCAATACAAACAATTAAAAAACAAAAAAGAGCTGCAGAGACATCTGTTTGATACTTTTCTAGGCACCGCACATAGATCACTTTTGGAGGTCGACTAGTTTGCAGGTTGTAGACAAATTTCTACAGGTTTGCACCCAATAACCACTTCATGACTCAATATCCAAACAATGTGCTTCATTTTCATTACTCTAATGGGATATTATCCTTGATTTTAAGGCAGTCCATAGATGCAGCCAACACACATAAGATCCTTTTCTAGTTAAAGGAACAATAAAAACAAAAAAGTTTAAAGCATCTTATCTCCCAAGATAATAGATTTGTTGCTTAGGATGATAAAAATAAACACAAATCTACAAACCATTATTCAAATGACAAAAAATTGTATCATTCAACCATTGAAGAAGCCTCCATAAAAATTTGACTGTTTGATCTTTCCATTATTTGAGGGTGACAATGTTAGTGGATCTTATCTAATAATCAACCTCCCTCTATATTCCTATGTAATGTCCCCATTTTTCAGAGTGATCACAAAAGAAAGGTTTGGGAGCCAATTCTCACGTCTCGGGATTTTTGGTAGGCAAATAGAGCATGGAAAATGGATTATCACATTTTTCTCATAATTTTGGTATATTAGTTGCAAATTAATAAAGTGGTTTCATAGAAACACGTCCCATTGGAGGTAGAGAAATATGAAGATTAAAAAAGATTTTCAAATCTTTAATTTGAAAAGATCATGTCGGCCTATAGGAAGGAAAATCTTCTAATCGGCTCTAATTTCAGATTGCAAATAAACCTAGCGCCTATTTTTGAAGGTGGTCGGCTAAAATACATTTAAGTCGGCCAAGTTAAGATGGTAAGTCGACCCAAGTGAAGGTGGTCGGCCTAGTGAAGGGCTATTTGGGTCAGCCATAAGAGAAGTTAGAACAAATAGAGCGCCAAGACTTGTTTAAGTTGGCCTCATGAGGAAAACAAATGAAATTTAAATTATTGAGCGCCAAAGTGGTTAAGTCGGCCAAGTTATGAAGGTCAACCCTTTTTGAAGGGAAATTATAATTCTAATTTGAAGAGTGGGTGCCTAGGTCAGCCTAGAGTGGAGATTAAAACAATAAAATCATAATATTTTTGCCAAGTCGGCCAGCCCATGGGAAAAAGAAGAATTCAAGTATTTAAGGTGTTGTGGATCATTTGGAGCACTATGAATCTAGCTTATTTTCTGATTTTTCCCTTAGTGGATCTGCAACTTTGTTGCATCTATTCCAAGGACAAAAACCCTTGCGAATATTAGGTGAGTTGGATGAAAACCTAGCTCATCTTGAGGAGGCTTCATGATGGAATGTAACATACACCCCTCTCTATATGTTTGCTCTGTGTATATTTTTTTTTGGTTTTTGCTTGTTTTGGGTTTAGGGTTTTATTGCATGTTTTTGCATGTATGATTTTTGCAACATTGACATAAAAAATGAAGCATATATGGAAAACCAGAAAAACTAGAATAGATATCAACAAAATAACAATGACCCAGATTGTATTTAACCAAAATATGAATTATGGTAACATACCCAGATCAAGATTTACAACTTCGTCCGGATGCTGTAGCCGAACCAGCAATAATGCCACAGAAATATGCTCACAACTCCAAGAAATGAAAGGATAATGTATTACAATCAGGAGCAGCAACAATAATGCCTCCAAACGCCAAGATTAAGGAAGGTAAATGCCACAAAACCAAGAAGAATAGCAATATCCAAGCACCCACGTCCCTTGCTGGTATGTACGGCCTGTTGGGAGGTTATATCAGCCACAAACTCATACAAAAATGCATTAATAACTCTGTTTTCTGCCTCTAACACATCTGCAGCAATGAGGCAACCTCCATGGAATGAAAACCAGTCACAAAATGCAAGAAACCTACCGCCAATGAGGAGTACGGCCTCGTAAATGGTACAGCCAGCTGACAGAAGGTACGGCCTGCACAAGAATGGTCTGCAACAGCAACAAATCACCACAGAAAACTCAAAATATGTCTTTCAAATGTCTTCCGTTAGCTGCAATATCAAACTCCTCCGGATATCCACATTTCATGCTCAAACAGCTTCAAAATGTATTCCCTGAATGCACAAATGAGACCTCTTGGTGAAGCCTCCTCAATTCTCTCCCAATACGATCTCTCACGCACGAGGAAAGGGACCAATGCTGGGGTTTTCGTCCCAACACAGCCACTGAAACCCTGGAGCCAAGCTCCAAAATGCCGAAGCACAACAATCTCCAAAGAGAGCCAAATCCAATAATCTTCGCATAACCAAATGAAACACTTTTTGGTCCTTTTGTTGCATCTCTCCCCAACGCCCAAGAAGGTTATTTTTTATTATTATTTTAAATTATATCCTTGACCCCTTACCACTCCATGAGGGGCATCCATCCCTAGGAAGACAACTTTAAGTCATAACATTACTTTATAAAATAACTTCACTTTATAACTTAATGTCACCGAGGTCTCATAAAGTAATATAAGTTAAATATTTAATTTGACTTATATTATATTGATTTGAGCTCTAGTCACATTGAGACCTTGAATATTGTGCAAAGGACCTCCACAACTGCCCTACTAAATATGGCAAGTGCCCGGCCCCTAACTTACTATAAATAGTAAGTCCCCTGAAATGACCCCCTAAACATCTCCATTAGCCAATGGGAGTCTGGTCATAGGCTAATCCATGTCCACTGGTCTAATGGGCTAGATGGGGGACATTACACGGAAGTCTAATTGCACTTCATTGGAAAGTTTTGAAGGTTTCTTGGAGCATTCATGGTATATTTTAATAGCAGATTTGTTGAAGACATTGGTTGAAGACTTCATTGAAGATCTTGGTGGAAGACATTGAAGATTCATAGCCGAATTGTGACGCCATCTTGTTGAAGACTTTGAAGACCATAGGCATCATCCTTGAGCGCCACATTGAAGACTTATCTTGAGCGCATTGTTGAGTAATTCAGATCTAGAGATCGGCTCATTCCTATCGCCATTATGGAGGATCGTGGATACATTGGAGTCATTCATCTCATTGGGAGTTAGGCAATCAGCTGAGGAAGAACCAGCGCCTTGTTTGCAGCAGTATACCCTTGCCACCGCCATATTTGGAGTGCAAATCCATTGTATAAGGTGCGCTGGACTGTTGGGAGTAGTTTGCCATTCTTTGAGGACTGCATTTAATAAGTTTGGTTTCATATTCGCCATCAACAAGAGGTCTGATCTGTACACATTGAGTATCATAAAGGTTGGAGAAGAGCGCTCAGCATTTGGGGAAGGTACGATCAGCCTTAGAGGCTCTTGGCATTGCATGCATCAACATAAGGAGGCCGATCTGATTGCTGATATCAGGACAGCACTTTAGCAACATACATTATCATATTGAAGACTTATTGGCTGTCCACCATCATCACAAGTAGCAGCGATTTGCATAGAAAAAGAGCAGCAGCCTTGAAGACATTGATATCACCTAGTTGCATCATCACATCCATCATATCTTGAGGGCAGAACTGAGTTGTAGAGATTCGCACCATTGTTTTGTCAAGTTGACACCATATTGGTATGTTGTAGAACATCTTTCATCTCTGATTTTTGTAGCAGACTTGTGTATGCATTTTGGCCATGATAGAGCCATCTATTTGATGTAATTGTGCATGTGAGCAGACTGCATTCATAGCAGCAGAGGACTGATTTGATTTACCATCATTCTCTATCATCCTAGTGTGTAATTCATTGTGTAATTCAACTAGGATTTGCTGGTACATTTTGATATGTTATTTGTGATGCATTTGGTTTGATAAATTGGATGTTATAAGTGTATATTGAGATCTGAAAATAAAATTAGAATTCAGTCCTAGGGTTTGAAGTTGGAAATTTGAAAATTCAGAAATTTTGGTTAAAAACCTAGTTCGGCACATTACATCCTATGACTCTGATACCACTGTCAGGACATTCCACGATCAACAGTGGAGAAGGAAGAAGAATAGACATAGATATATGTAGTAAACCATAAATTATTGATATCATAAACAATGTACTAGAGTACATATAAGTACAAGGTGGCATAACCAACTTTCAAACACCAATGTTTAATCACCCTTAATTGGTGTGATTAAACTATATAAGAAAGAGACATATAATATAAAGAGGAGAATATAATAACCCAAGAATAATATGTGAGCATATATCTAACATGCATGTCTACTGTTTGTTGCTTTCATATTCAAATACAGCCTTTTCTTTTTGCTTAAGAAACACCGATAAACTTTTTGGCGGGACTTCTTCCTCTAAGGATGTTGGTGAATAATGCGATCTGTAAGCCTATGAAGATATCTACAACTACTCTCAAACCAAGCATTACGAGGGCAATGACCAAGAGGGGAGCTAATGGAATGATTATGAATAGAATGAGGGAAGGATTGAAGGGTTATATTCCAAATTGTTCTAGAGAGAAATTCAGCTTTTTCAATTGGGATTATGAATAGAAGTTATATCTACAAGGTTAACTTCCAAGTTTTTGGTATATGTATCATCAAAATTATGGTCAAAGTAAATATGAATAGGAGGATGGCAAGTATAAGAGGTAACGTTTGCATCACAAAGGCTAGGAAAAATGATCTTAAAGGAAATTGGTTCATGGTCTACAAGGAGAGGAAGCACATCCACTTGAAAATGAGAAATTAATGGCCATAGGGATTTGTTGGTTAGGACATAGTCTAGCGCACTAGCTCCACTGACATGAAGATAATAGGTTAAGTCATCAAAACCAAGAAAGCGAGAGATTCCATTCAATACTAATAGATCATAAGATTAACCTAGTCTAATCAAATGTCTCCCATAAGATGTGACAATACGATCAATGGACAGCCTATAAATCCCAACTCTTCACCTATCTCATGTAATCTAAATGGATCCATACTAGAATCAAACAGTGAGCATTGTAGGCTACTTATACGAACATTAAAGTCTCCTAAGAGGATAGCATCTCCCATAGTCGAGAACATGGAGATCTCAAGATAAAGATCAGTGAATAGTGATTTGCCATCCCTTTCCATAGCATATGGTGAGTAAACTAGAGGGAAGTAACAAACAACTATAAATCGTTTGGAATGTGATTCCCCTCTATCAACTGAACACCACATATATCTAGCACAAGAATCAGATTCCTCCACTCAAATTCTAGAGGATAAAGGGTCTCATACAAGGCAAGCAATACACCCCCTAAAGCTCTAGAGTAATGGCGGAGTTCTATCCTATACTTGGAGAACCATGTGAATCGAAGGAAGTTTGGTAGAGGCTTGTTTCTTGTTTCATGTATCTTTGTGAAGAAAATCAAATCTTTACCTCAAATAACATCACTTGAAGAACCTAGAGAGAAGAAAAGAAAACCTCTACAATTCTGGAAAGCAATTGAGATATATAGAGCAAAGCTCCACCTTATGGAGTCAAGATCTTTTAGAAGGCCATGGCTTGTTCCACCAAGCTGGTGGATTTTCATGTATTACAGCTTTGCCATTCTTCATAACAGCCCATTTACCTTGTTTTCTAGCTTAAAACAATTTGGACTTTTCACATTTAAATTCCTTATGTTGTTCTGTCATGTCCTCATCTAGGCACACCTTTGGATCAGAACTAAAGATATTCCTTTTATGTTTCAAAGCATCGAGCTTATCATGTAGGTTATTGGTATATTCTCCACTTTTAGTTTGTTCTGAAGGAAGTTCTAAGCTACTATTGAAGGGATGTCTTCCTTGGTAAGACCTCTAACTCTAAGGTTTAAAACCTTGAATTCTCTTTGTTTCTGCTCCTCAAGTCTAGCTTGGATTGCTGCCTCAATGATTGTTGGGCTTTTAGAAGTTAGAACTACCTGAAACCACTTGAGCCCATGATTGTCCTGTAGTTGTACTCTCAAGCTTGGCTGCAAACCCTTTTTGATCTTCTTTAGTTGCTTGTACTTCTTCCTGAAGATTTTTAATAATACCTGAAGTAGCTTGTGTTGGCTGAACAGTAATCTCAAAACTAAGTTTTGCCAGTGCCATTTCCAGTTATGAGATGCTTTCACCCTGCATGGCAATCTGATTTGCATGTTTTACAATTTGCACTGTTTGTTCCTTAATAATTTGATTTTGTTCCATCACTGCACTGTACCTGTAAGCTCCTTCAAGATTTTTTCAAGTTTGTGGATGAATCATGAGAGTTTTCATTTCATCAAATTTGTTATCGTCTGTACAAGGTATGTGTTCATCATAATCCATTTTGGCAATCCATGTTCTCATGCAAAAAAGATAAATGCAATGTTTAAAATTATAAAATATACAAAATGGAATAGAAAATAAAGAACCTGGAAATGCTACACACAGAATGATGCAAATCTGATCTGGGCAATTTTCTATTTATGCATGTAGACAGAAATTCATGCATGCAGGAATGAGAACAGAAGTAGCACAGAATATGCATGTATGTAGGGTATATATGCCAGGCAAGTCTGGTGATTCTTGAGTACAGATGGCAGAAGCAAAACCTATGTACCGCATTTATGAAAGCATCTCTGGGAAATATTCAACCTCAGAATCCTGCAAGTTGGGGGTTCAAGGAAAACTCTCTCTCAGTTATGCTCCCCACTCACTTAATCTCCTCCCGTCCTTGGACATGAAGCAAGTTCAGTGTAATCATGCCCTTGCACCATACAAGCAACAGTTACAAACCACAATTTTCTTTTCTTTTCATGGCATTCCACTTACATGATTTTCTTTTCTTGGCATGCCCACAACCTTAAAATATGATTTGTAATGACAAATGGTAGTAAATTTAGGTTTATTGAATTGGAAATAAGTGCAACGTGTATCTTGCAATCTGAAGCAACTTCCTTTTAGATTCAGTCAGAAATATTCTCCGTAGATTGAGTTTATTTAGCTTACTCTCTGTATAAATAAGGCATTCTTAATTCCATTAACTACTCGGCCCTGCCCAAAAAAAATGCCCTTTTTAGACCATAAGTAGTGGCTACTAAAACTCTTACTATTTCTACTATAATGGGGCACATTAAGCAAATCTCTAAATTTGGAAATGTGATATGCTTTGTAACTCTCTATGAATTCTATAAACTAGTAACAGCACCTAAAGGTGCTAACAAATGGCCAGTAGAAACAGATATTTATAGCCTTGTCGGCCAAGCATTGCATGTTTGTTTTTTTTGGCAGAGCCATTCAGTGAAGTGTTTGGCCGACAGGGCTATAAATATCTGTGCCTATCGACCATTCAGTAGCACCTTTAGGTGCTCCTACTAGTTTTTGTTTCAATATAGATGCTAGAATTTCTTATCTAAAAATCCTCACTTCCTTTTAAAATTTCATAGAAAAAATTAATTTAAAAAATCATGGAATCCCTTTGCTTAAAAAAGGCTCCCAATTTTCCTGAGCAGCACTCACTAAGAAATTTTTGCTATCCCCTTCCCTTGTACCATAGCCTAAATTGCCTAAAGAGATGCTATCAATAATGACTTTGCATACCTTGCCTTTACATTTGCATACCTTGCCTTTACATTTGCATCTTCTTTTGAAGACATTGTTCCTCTAATCCTCATCCATTGTCTCCTTTCTGCCCATTACCAAGTTTCTTTGCAACATCAAGTTCTCTCTTGTTTCAGCTTCAACTTCTTCAGCTTGGGTCTCCTCTTATGCCATCATTTCTCTATTTAAAGCATTAGATTTTTTAGGACAGTCATATGCTTTATGAGTGTCACCATAAATAAAGTGTCAAAGAGGCTTGAGTACCTGTAGATCACTTGTCCTCTTCCTCTACCTATAAAGCCTCCTCTTCCTATGAATTTGAGCTTCCCATCTTGGCCATCCTTTGGCTCTTCCCCTCTAGTAGGTTTGAAGGAATTTCCTTGACCACTATTCAGAGTCTTACCTTACTATTCCTAATTGATTTCATCTTCTCTTATAAAGCATATTGGCATGCCTCATCCACAACGTGCTCCTTAAATAGAGTATAGTTCGTTGTGGAACTAGAATTGTAGTCCATTGAGATATTTCTTGCTTGCATGGATATTCTTATTTGCATCTCAAGAATTCTTCTGCATACTCTTGCATGGAAAGCTCCTTCTGTTTTAAATAATGAAATTGTTCAATTAGCTTCTCAAATAGCCTTCAGGCAAAAATTTTGCTTTGAGATGCTTTAACATTTTAGGCCACAATTTTATTCTCTTTGCCTTGCCTTCTCCTGGATTGATGAAGATTGTCTAGCCACAATGCCACGTGGTTTCATTTTGGAGACAAGAACTTAATTCTTCTAGGATCATCTTTTTCAACTTATTCAATGTCAAAGTACCTCTCAAGCTCCTTCACCTAATTTAAGAATAGGACTGTATTCAACTCTCCATTAGAATTTGACACATACATCTTAACCTTGGTCCTCTGTTTATAAATAGATCATATAAATCTTACCATGGGATCAACCACTCCAATCGGTGCCTCATGTTTTTCACATTCCTCTTCTAAGTCACCTTGTTGCACTCTTGTCTCAAGAGCATCTAATCTCCAGAGTAGTTCTTCGCCCATACCTCTCCTATTTTTTACATTCCTTCTGTATCTCCTTTTCCAGTTTAACTGGACTCCCCTCTAGGCCATTTTGTGCTCTGATACTAATCTGATGCACAATCCTACTTATCAATAGAAAAACCTTATTCTTTATTAAATGAGTTTTTTATCACATGTTTGCTGTGAATATTGCAGAAGGTATTGCCCAACTCCAAATACAAGGGGTCAGATCTATTTGTGCATTTGAATTACAAATAATCATAGCAGCTAATTTGTGTACTAATCCAAATCAACTAATTGCATATCTACCAGTAAAGCTACTTAATTGTTGGAACTGCATCTTAACTAAGAATTATAATGATACTAAGTATTTTAGCAAAAGCTATCTGCATATCCACCTTAAATAATTTTATATCCACATTTACAAAGTTTCATTAATTGTGGGAAGATCTTTAATTCCTGCCTTGAGTCTTAAATGATTTAGATTGCTTTAAAACCAGGACACATGGGCACCAAAACAATCTGAATCACAAACTATCTGCTTCAAAACATAGTGATAAGAATCCCAACTTTGAATCATTGTAGCAATGGCAACAATAATTAGTCAGAAGCAAACTTCAAGCCAAAAATTCACTTAAGCAGAGTGTTAGGCACAAGACACCTTAAAAGAGACATACAACTACTTTTCTAAAGTTGGTCATTTGAGGACAGATCAGTGGAATGGCTTCCATGAGACTCAAATTATTTAAACTACTGCAGAACCTGGATTCCATGGCACTGAACAACCAAAATCACAAGCTATGCAATTAAATCCAAAAAAACATGGATCACAACTTTGAATCTAATGCATGGATTATTCTAAATGTGACAATAATTACTCCAAAACAATGATGATGTCAGTTGGATAAAATGATGCAAGTGTTGCAGTTATATACAATGCGTTGACCTACTACACATTAGAAGATAATCTGACTGATGCACTTGGCAGAAAAAAGAACAAGAAATTGGAGGCCTTAAACCTCACTTATCTCCTTATAAAACACAGAGCACGCCATTACTCTTATGAGTCGAGTCAGCTTGCAAAGAACAGTGTGACACAGCCAGATAGGAAGTAAACGCAATGTGTGGAGTTAGATATGAGAGAATATTAAACATGTGTTATCTTTTATTATCAAAGAAGACCATTTATGTTCTGGAGACACAACTAGAAAACATATACTTTTGCAATGCTCGAGTCTCACCTACGAAAGGAAGAGATAGTTGCACATGAAAATACTTCGGTAATAAACAACAAGAATGGATGGTTTACTGTTGCAGAAAGAGGTTGTGTGACTAAAAACAGACAAGTTGCCACCATCACAACAAACTCCACCTGATCCTGTAAAGAGCACTGTGCGGTTAGCCTTTGCTAAACGCAGAGCAGGATTGTATGCTATTGCTTCTCTCTGTACAGAATATTCAGATATGACTACCTTACATGTATACAGAATAACTCTTCTGATTTTAACTTTTTCGTGCATGCAAGTACAAGCGGTAATAAAAATAGTTGAGGAAGCTGTAAGTGTTGATTTGTTCATTTCCCAGAGCTCCCAGTGCTTGAGATTTTGAATGGTCTTCAGGTAAATGTCATAATTCCTTTAGATTATTGTAGTTCTGAAGAGTAGACTGAAAGGACCTGGTTATGTTTTATTATATTCTAATGGGATCAAGCATTTAATATTATCACAGAATTATGTAGTTCCAGGAAACAAAACCCCATAGAGGCCCAAGTTCAAAGTGTGTCTTTTACTTTTGTGAATTATGGAACAATTGACTATACTTGGAGCTTTGTGTGACACATGCCTGTGGAATCAGCCCAGTATCTGTTCGTTTGGATGATTTTTCAAAGGAGTACAAGGCTTTTATCGTTCTTATTTTTGGGAAGATCCTTTGCTGGAAAGTAGTTCTAAAGTGACTTTAAGTTTATTCCTATTGAAACTTCTAAAGTTATATGACTTCTTGATGCATTGTTACCTCCAGTGTAATGTACCTAGACAAGTAATGATTAACAACAATAATTCATATTAATAGTAAAATGGATCCTAAATATTAAGAGAGGTGCGGAAAACCTTGTTTAAACATAAAATGGAGTTTTCTACTAACTCAATATATCTGACATAATTTCCCTACCTAATGAGGTGACTCTAACAGTGGTAGCAGAGCAAAGGATCCTACCTATAAAAGGACTCTTTGTACTTCATTTTTGTTGTCTCCAGCTAAGAAGAATAGAATAACTTTTAATGTCCACAAGGCTAAAAATAGCCTATGAGACATCCAGCCCAATCATATTTGCTTCTGCCTTTCAATTCTTCTTTTATTCAAAGATGTAATGAGCTCGCGGACTTTCTCAAATGACCCCTCTATAAATAAACCATGCCAAGAAGCCACTGTTAGGATGCCTGCATATTTTGCCCTGATATCCGTGTAAGCATCACACTCCAAAATAAAGTGTTTTTCTGATTCCACTGCCCCAACAGTGTAGAATTCATACTCTCTCTTCCCAAGTTTCTTTAGGCCTTTTCCACCTTCCCGATTCACATCGGAGCTGATAAGAGTTAGTTCTAAGCCGAGAAATCAAAATTTTAGCTCTCCAAGGGATGTTTGCCCCAATGTACGTTTTTTTGTTGATGATCACAAGTGGGGTTAAACACCTCAAGGTAATATTTCCTTTTTCTCCCTAGAATACCACCCTACATAGACTTGCGAAATTTATCTATGACAAAAGCTTTTATTCTTTTGTCATTTGTAGGGCAAACGTTCAAATAGATATTCCACTTGCTATTTTGTTTCATCCAAGACTTCTTTCTTTCGCTTAGAACCTCGTTGAAGACTACCTTAGGCCATCTACTTGCTTCCATTTGCTCAATTCTTTTGAGATATCTTAAGAGATGCACCATAGCAGTGGCTTCCATCAGAACAGTCCCTATTTTAGCTAACAAAATCTCATACGGAGTTGAAATTTTTAGCCTAAACTTGCTAGTGATCTTGTGCTTTTAGATTCTCTCTATTTGCTTCCACTTGGACTCTGACATGTTGCTAGCCCAAAGATCACACCCAAAAAGTACCACTAGACTTACCAATAGTCCAAAAAGAATTTGAACAGTTTTCCAATCCCATAACTCTACCTCTCTGCATCTATTTTGGAGGGCATACCATGCTTTCCAACCTCTCAAAGTTCTTTTCTTTCTGCAAGTCTCACAACTAAGCATGTTGTTAAAGTCAATCCCAAGATATTTGTACTCATTTACCTCTTCAAGAATACTTCCCTCAAAGAAAACATGTGATGGATCTTTTTCTTTTTGATGGAAAAAATCATTATTTTGGTCTTGTTGGTATTGACCTGCATACCAACAGGTTTGCAAAAGTGCTTGAGGACATAAAGGTGCTCTTGTAACCCATGGGGGGACTTAGCAATCAAAATAAGGTTATTAGCATATAAAAGGAGCCTTATCACATATTCCCCTAGTTGAACACCATCCCCACCCTACACATTCAGCCACTCTTCAAGTTTGTCAATGTATAAGCCAAAAAGAGTGGGGGATAAAGGGTACCCTTGCTTAACTCCAATGTCGCTCCTAAAACTTTCTGAGATGCCTGTTGAAGTTCTAAGATGCACTGGAATGTCAAGTTCTTTCATCCTGCACCATAACTTATCCCTAGGGACCATGTCAAAAACCTTTTTAAAGTCAACAAAACTACAATAAGTTTCTTCCTTTTCATCCCAATTTTTTCAATGACGTGTCTCAATGTAACTCCATGATCTAAAGTAGAATTCTTAGGCCTAAAACCTACCTGCCCTTTTGCTCTCTCACCCTTCTCTTCTACCCACTTGTTGATTTTGCTTTCAACCATGCTACCAAACAATTTTGCAAACAAAGGATTGATCATGATGGTCCTATAATTGGAAGGATTGTTAGCATCACCACTCTTAAAAGGAGGTATCGCTAGGCTAGTGATCCAATCTCTAGGGAAGCCATGTTGAATAATGTTGTTGAATATTCTTGTAATGTGAGGCATGAGAATCTTCACCCCTCACTTAATGTATTCTGCCTGAAGTTAAACCAAGTCCTTTGCTTTTCCAACACCCAACTTCCCAATACCAACCTTGACCTCTTGCACAGTGAAAAGCTTAGTTGTCATGTTGATCAAGGGAGGGGGCTCAATCTCTATTTCCTACTCATAAAGCTGCTTTGCACAATCAAACCAGACTAGTTGTGATGTTATTTTATGTTTGTTTCTTCTATAGTTGAAGTTCCTTCCAAAATAACTTAAGGTCATTTTTACCTAGGTAGTTAGCACTTCATGCCTTGTGCTCATGAACTATGTTTTTTTCGCTTTTATGATATGCTTGTAACACTTTATGTTCATATTCTCTTTGGCCGACTTTTTCAAAGCTTTCCTTGCAATTTTACAATCTTTATCAAACCAAACATTTACCGGAAAACTGTTTGTTACCAACTTATTTTTTGCCCTTTTGCACTTCTCAAGCACTCCTTGGATTATAGTGGTTAACTCATGACAGTTGAGAACTTGTGAACTAGTTTTCCCTTTTTTACATAATTTCTCTAGTGCTACCTTGAAAATATTATGGTTTTCTTGAGTTAAAATAACTCTACCCTTTGTAAGTGGTTGCCGAGGGGGCTGCATTTTTCTTGATCGCTACCTTTTTTCCAACCATCAAGGCCTTAACTATATTGGTCTATGATATGATTTTAACTCCCAAAAATGATCACCGATCGTGACATCCTCTATCTTTTCAATCACGTTTTTTAAACAAATTGCATAGTCAACAACACTTGCCCTGTTGCAGGTGTTGCATGTAAAATTTCTGGATTTCTTCCATCTATCCATAACATTACAAATGATTAGATCAAAGGTGCCACAAAGAGTAAGCAATTCTTTGCCATAATGATTAATGTCCTTATTGTCTTTTGAACATCTCGCTCATTGTTGATTCCCTTCTTCCATAAGCCAAATAGGATCGTGATCCTTCTTACCACATAAAACATTAGCCTGACCACTTGTTGTCCTAGCATTGAAATCTCCCAAAAGAAGAACCTCACCTTGTTGGGAATACACTGAAATTTCTTTTTTGATGGCTGCATATGGATCCTTGTCCAAACCATTTTGTAAGTTTTTGAAATCTAAGGGGAAAAATAACATGCTGCAATGTTTATGTGGTTCCCATTTTCTGATATTTTGACCCAAATGTATTGATTATTTGTCTTCTCTTTCCGATTGAATTTTGCGTCCTTCAAAAATTTTCACTAAAACCATTATGCCACCGTACCTTTTGCCATTTCCCACGACTTTGTTCTAAACCGCAAACTTCGTGTATCTTTCAAAGATGGGAGTCTTGCAGCCTTCTTGTTCATGCGCTTCAGTGAGATAAATTGTCTCTTCCTTCAAAAATAGGTCCTAACCCAGGTCCCCTCCAAGGGTAGCCTCTACAACTACAACACACTAAATTTAGGTGTGCCTGAGGGGGCCCTGATTGCTATTTATTTTGGTGCAAAAGTCTCAAAATTGAGTCCTTGCCCCTTCCTACCCATGCTTGTTGAGCTACATTCCTTGTTGTCCTAGAAACATCCACTCTTCATTTTTGTTGTCTCCAGCTAAGTTTCACAGTTAAATATACCTCACTCATATCCTTTATCTTTCCTTGTATCTCCATTATCAGTTTCTCCATGGTCATACATTAGTGTGAGGTCTTCCACAATCTTTTTTCATTGTTTTCCAAAACCTACTAATACTTTGCATTTCATTCATCTCTTTCCTATCCATTAAAGTATGTGATCCATAGTTTTTAGTCGATAGGCTTTTTACTAGGAACATCACTCCCAGGAATTGTCTCCTTGCTGTAATATTGTTAGCCTATTTGGATGTTTGCTTCTGTTATTTTTTTTCAAGCAGGTAGTGAGCTTCATCTCCTTCAAACAACGTCCTGCCATGTTTATCGACTTTTTATATGCTACGTGCTATGTCCTTTACCATACACATAACCCTGTTTCACATCTCATGCTCTTCTCTAACCTTTATCCACACCTTTATATGCCCTTTTCCCCTCACTAAAACATATTTATACTTGATCGCCAATGCCCATTTGAAATTCAATTCTTCATTGCTTAAAACTAAAATCTTTTCGACTCTCCTTGCGTACTTTTTAATTGGTTATTTTTGATGGGCAGTGAGAATGAGCAACAAGTCAAGGGTGTAATGGCCTTGATCACAAGGGAAAATTCATTTAAAACCATCTTTAGCAGTAGCACGAAATTAGAGGATGATGACAAAAATCAAGGGTCCCCATCGGCGTCTCACTCGCCTAAAAAAATGGATTTCAGAGCTTTCTTCCCTTGCTAATGTCTTCCTAGGGCATTGTGCAAGTTTTTCTTTCTTTCATTTTATTGCATGAATGCCCAACTTTTTCTTCTTTTCTTCATTTTATTATTTTTTAACGTCTCGACCACAACCCAAATGCTCATTCCGCTTACAAGTCTCCTCTTGTGTGAACTGATGAGGAGATCACATTCCATTTACCTTATATATTGTTCATATTTTGTACATTAAGTTTTTCCATCAGGATTAAAGAAAACCTTGCCAATCCACCCACACATGGAGTACAAAATGAAACTAACACACGGATTTGATAAGATGACAATACCCATTTTCCAAATTGTTCTTATTGTTTTTTATTAGATAAGCGGCAAAAAAGGGTGCCGATCCCATGACAAAACAGCCAACAAAGGCTCACCAAAACCCAAACAGTTTAGAACAAACCATTAAAGTTTTTGCATCATAACAAAAGGACTAAAGATCCAGGAATAAAACAAAAGACTTAAGAAATTGGACTCCACAGAAACAACAGACCGACCATGGACCGATAGTAGAGTAGCACCAAGCCTCCAAAGGCTATGTGGACATCTTGTCTCAGACATCGACGAGAAACTGGAGCACGTCCTCATACTCCTTCATCTTTTTGTTTGTCTTCTCTTGCCCCTTGGGAACCACCTTCTGGAGAGCCACCAGTGTCGTGGCGGACCTTTGCATGACTCTGGCCGAAAATTTGGCCAGGGTGTTAAACTTCTGCTCCAAATGAGTCATCCTAGCCTCCAGAGTATCTTTAGCCTTGTCCTTTTTGTTTTTAGCGCCCTTTTTCTTCTTGCCAGCCCCTTTTTTCTTTTTCTCCGAGCTGTTAGTATCTGAACCCTGCACATTAAAATTTGGGAAATTGTTGGGGGCCTCTTCACCAGCGTCCAACACTTCAATCTTGTTACCTTTGTTAACAGACACATCACCACCCATCTGTTCAGTCTCCACCACCGTGTTCGTCTTGATGTTGGCCTCAGACCCCAACCCCTGCAACTCAGCAGAACCCTTCCTAATATCATCCTCAGAGTCTTCTTCTTCCTGCATTTCCACAACCACCCCTTTGTTCTTCTCCACAGGCTGGTCCTCTTCCTGCATCTCCTCTACAACCTCCTTCACCTTCACGGTAGTTTTCTGCTTAGGTATGGAGGCCGGTTTAGCGGCAAGCCTAGACGACCTCCTGGTAGTAGGCATACGGGTTTTGCTGTTATTGTTTTATGTACATGATGACATTGATTGTGTTGCAATGTTGTGATTCACATCATATTGATTGTTCATAATTCGTGGATTGTTTCATAGCTTTGCTTCATAATCTCCTGCATTATTTCAATTTTCATAAGTGACCCTTTTGTTATAAACAAGATGCAAAAAGGTTCATCTTTTAGTAAAAAATTGCGAAGTCACCTTCAATTGAACTTTCCTTTGTTATTGTAAATCCATTTCCCTATGTGATTGGTGCCTTTTAGGGTTTAGAGAATGTAACTATGTTGCACAACAAGTATAGGAAATGGGTACGAGGAAACTTTATAAACACAAGTACCTATGGATAAAAGTTCAAACTTGTGTCACACTTTCGACCAACTAATAGTTTCTATAGAAACCATTTCCCTCTAGACGGTTTTGAGATAAACGGTTTGGCCTAAACCATGTGGCATAAAAAGTTTTGCTCGAAATTTTTTCGCTTGAAATTTTTAAATCTATAAAATCTAATTTCAAATTTGAAAAGAATATTTTATTGCATAGAAAATTCAAGTGAGAGAGTTTCATCTGAAACTTTGCCAAGTGATACCATCTTGCCTGAAACTGTCTATGTGGCATCCAATGTGGTAGCCAACCCTCCCCCCCCCCTCCCCACTTTCAACAAATTGAACAAAACTTCAACTTCACCTCCAATTTTTTCTAACCAAAGGATATTTTCATGAAAATATGAAAATACCCTTTGGTAGATCTCAAAGTGTGTGTATATATATATAAGTTCTATTAAGATTATTTTTAAATTTATTGCAAGTAGGTTATGATAATCAAACATGCAACTGATTAGAATAAAAAATAGTAAAATATACTAATTTTTTTCGAAAAATATATGACACTTTAAAAGAGAGAATCCTCTTGAAGAGGGTGTAATTTGTTTTTTTAATGATAAGAAAAAAATTTTTAAAAAAATATTGCTCTTAATTTTGTAATGTCCCATCAACCTCGCTTTTTTCAATGTTTTTTCACCAATTAAATTTATGCTCTTAAATTTGTAAAAAAAATAAAAAATATATAAACATAAACTACATTAAGAGTTCTACATTTCATTTCCTTTATAAAAGTGTGACACAATTCTAAACTTTTACCCCTATACAAAATACTAAATGTTTAAACTATTATCAATTAAAAAATTATTAATAAAAATGAAAAGTATTTTTTTTATTGGAAATTTTATATCATCCACAAAATCTTTTTGTTATTCCATAAGGGAGCACGAGCCTTAGGCTAAACCTCTTCGATTGAAAGCCAAGGATTGAGGGGTATCCATTCCACCAAATTCGTTTAGGGTACGATCCTGGCCTTAAAAAGTTTTTATGTATAGCTCAAGTAGAATCATTGTGGGTGCATGCATCAACAATGACCCAAAAGAATAAAAAAACTCAATCTAGCTAATTAAAAATATATGTTATATACAATCTTCAAATGCTTGTGAAAGCCATAAGCATATAAAACAAATATAGGAATTTACATACTTGACTCCATGTATATAAGATATAAGATTCCTATGGTGGCTTTACTAGAAGCTAATAAGAAAGTCTTTGGCACAGTGACCAACCACAATGAAGATCTGAAAAAATTAAATCAAACAAACTCTTGATCAAGCAAAATAAAAAGGAGCAATCAGGGACCAAATGTAGATGCATGCAGTAATCCATAGGTTCTCTGGAAGGCTATGAAGGTTGATTCAGTTGATATTATTTCATGGACAAGAAAACTCTCCTAGAAAATTAACTTGAGTGATTGTGTTGTCGATCTCTTATTTCTTATTATTTATGCAATTATAATTGTTTGGCTTAAGATGAGCTCTAAGAGATTGTGTTAGGTATAACATTTAGTATTATAAGATGATCAATATTTAATGTTAGTAGTTAAGCAGTTGGTAATACTACAAATACGAGACTTCCTTGTGTAGACAAAGGAACTTTACACTTTGCCTTACATGTTTTGTTCAAGTTTTTATGTATTTGGGTTTCAACTTTTCATAAAAGATTGTAGAGTTTAAGTTGTCACATATAAAAAATGTCTTCTCCAAGAAAAAAACTAAAGGATCCATAATATTTGCATCCTTCTATGCTTAATGTGGTTACTAACACCAACGACAATTGTGTTGCTTTTAGGCCATTGATATCTTACTTAATATTAGATAATGGAGACCCTACAACTCACCTTGGAGTCATCCCATAGACCATTAATTTAATCTTTTCATATTAAAAATAAATCTAATTGCCAAATAATACTAAATTGTTTCTTGCTTCTACTACAAATATCTATCTCAAATTCGTTGCCCATATGCTAAGTTATAACCAGCATTGCTTAACTTGTTCTCTTTCCATGCATTATTTATTTATCACTTGTTTTATGTATTGTAATTGTCTTTTTAATTATTATTTTCTTGGTTTCTCCATCCATAATTCCATTTTCTATTTATTTTTAAAAATATTTTGAATTATAATTTTTTTACCATATAAATTTTATTAAAAAAACTAATTATTTATAAACTATTATTTATTTATGTTAATAAAAAAATTTACAAGTAAAATTTAGAAGTCTAATTACGTCGAGAGAGGCGTTCTACACTCACAGCAAGGGCTGAAAGATTCAGATTCCCATAAACAATTAAGATTCGGATTCCCATGTAAACAAAATTCATAAAATGTGTAAATAAATAAATTCATGGAAGCCAAATGGATAGAAAAATAGAAAAACTTGGCAATTATGGAGTGAAATCTTTATCACGTTAACAAAAAATAAATAAATTTGTGGAAGCTAAATGGATAGAAAAATAGAAAAACCTCGGCAGTTATGGAGTGAAATTTTGAAGAATATGAAAAGTCTCGCAGCATAGTCTCTTTAAATTAACTCATGTGAGCATATCAAATATTCTAAATGCAAGTAATTTATAAATGCCAACAAATTGGAAGATATCTCTCGGCGTACTATAGATATATTTTAGATATATTTTTTAAATATAAATATACTAGTATATATAATTTTAACCTTTAAAAAAATCTATTAACTTACTCCCTATCCAAATAAAATATTCTTTAAAATGCCCTCTATAATCTGTAAATAGTGGCTAATAAAACTATAACTATTTCTACACTCTACTTAAATATCATCCACTTCAATGGTCAAACAATCAATAACAATTTTACACCTCATTCACAACAAAAAGTGGTAAATATTTGTCCTATTTTTATTGGCCAAAATTGACCTTTGACTGTTGAAGTGGATGATATTTAAGAACAACCCTATTTCTACTATAATAAGTGAATGTTTAAATTCGGAAACGTGATATGCTTTATAAATGTCTATGAATTCTATAGATAACGATAATATGATTCCATACAAAAATTTTATTTTGTGTGTTAATTGCCATAGAATCAAGTTGTTTAATTTTTTTTTTGTATTGAAGAAATGCAATAATACAAGGAATAAAAGAAACAGTCCTTAAGGGAACTGTAAAAAAACACAGAATACCAACTGCACTGACACTTCAACAGAAGGAAGCTTAGAAGATTGAGTTATTTAATACTTAGAAAAGGAAATCATGGATATTTTACGTCTACCTCATTCATTAAAATATTTGTATTGGATATTTTAAATATAGTAAGTGTGAAATTTGTATATTTATTTATATATTATAAATGGTATAATGTTACTTAGAGTTGAGTTTATCCTTTCGTATATATATATATATATATATATATATATATATATATATATATATATATATATATATATATATATATATATATATATATGGTGTAATTTTGCATGAAGTTGAGTTTATTTTTTAAACTTTGCTCATGCCTATATATTTCTACATACTTAGCCCCTACCTTATCCATCTATGTGTATATTGTAATACATTGTTCAAAACCTTGCATTTATTACACTTATTCATATACTTACCCTGGGATAGTCATTATTCACTTGGATCTAATGTTTGCCCACCCAAAGTCATTTCCAAGATTGCATACTTGATCCCTACCTTTCCAAATTTTAAATTTGTTTTCCTAATATGAGCCAACTAAGTACACGTTTTGCACAATTTGATGCTATGTGCTAGTATTTAAAGGCATTCAATTGCATTCATTTCACATCGCCTCATCTCTGACCTCATTTGCATATCATTCACATTACAATATTTTAGTAAGTATACTAAAAGGAATCTAGATCTCCACGAGCATTCTAAGAGCATGTGCATGTATGAAGAGGGTTGTCTTTGATCATTTTCTCAAGTTTTTCAAGGGTTGACTTAAGATAACGTGTCCCCTTGCAACACTAATTGTAATCCTCCAAAGGTGTTTTTAAATGTCATCAATCTTTAGATATAAAAAAGTAGCAAAGCAAGCAAAGGTCATTCAAGTGAGCCATAGAGTAGGGGTTCACATTGTGTAGGGTCAAATTTGAGCATAGAGGATGAGTCCACAAGTGCATATTGGACCTAGACCTATGGATTTGACCTAGGACAAAACATAAGATAAGCATGGAACTCAAGGAGTTACACAGATAGAGAAGCAATATTTTTTGAGCAAATATTAGCTAGATTCTAGAACGAGTCTTCATCAAAGGCATACATGATTCATTCAATGACCTAAGTATATTTCTTTTCTTATTTAATTTGCATATATTCGTGCTTAATTTTAGAATACATTAGCCCACCATTATCACCTATTAAAACTAGGTTAATCTATGCTTATTTGTATGCATCTTATTGGTTTAGCCTAGATCATCATTAGGAAAAGTTTATTTTCCTTTAAATTTTTGTGAATCCATCCAATCTTACACAACCTAGTTTTCTTTCTAGGATTTCTCCTCACATTATGGTTTTCAAATCTATATTTTTTTTTACATTCCATCCTATTTTCATAGCTAAAACTTCCTTTTACACCCTTGTGCTTCATTGGTTCATCATTTGTTTAGGGTTTGGTGCCTATTTATATATCTTTTCTTTTATCCAACTGTACCCACCTTTACATTGACCTTAGAGTTTGCATTTTTCACTTTATTTTAGATTTGATATACCTTTGGTTTTGTTGATTTTTTTTAATTTGATAGTCATTACCCTTTGTCATACTATTATCCATATTAATCCATCATGGATATCTTGAGAGGTTGGTTAGCCAAGTAAAACCTGATATATGAAGGTGAGGAGGTTGGTTGGGGTTTGACTAGCAAGCATACTAGATCAATCAAGCATGCACTTTATGATAATACACCTTTTGTGACCTATGATAGTGACTTAACTATCTCATCCATGTTGACAAGAAAATGTAGATCAAAAGTCTAAGTTTGATCTATGTGAGAGTTGCATTTACCTTAGTGTGATGTATAAGGAAAAATAATAGAACATATGTGGTAAAGATAACAAGACAAAATAAAAGAAAATACACATATACATAATCACCATTTGCACATATCTAAGATATTATCAGTTATTCATTATATTCTTCATAATCTCATTATATATCATTTGTACACCATTACACCATCTTATTCTATGGATATTCTTTTTTATCTATCTCTTCCCTATTTCTCTATTCTTCTCTTCTCTTGCATACATGCAATATGTTCCATTACATTGCTCATGTGTGATATAGTTATGGTGCTATTATAGCCTTTCTTAATATAGGGATGTGTCCCTAGGCTTGTTCCTTCATGGTTGTGTCCTTCAAAATCCTCCACATGTATCCTTGTACTGCAAAGCCACTTCTTTATTCCTACGATGACTTTTGTTGCAACTTGTTCTAGGGGAATATTCTTATCTAATTCTAGTCTTTGACACCCTTGTGGGATTTCACCATTAGCCTCCATTAGGCTACCCTTTCAGGCTTTCAACCTAATGGACATAGATAAGGCACCCTGCAGGTTTTCAACTAAACTACTTGGAATCCAAAGTCAACTTTGAACCCTCGAAACATTCTCCCCGCACTTAAACCATTATCTCATCCTTGAGACATCCTTCAAACTATACAAAATTATGCAAAACTTGGTAGACTCCTTTTGCCTACACTACAAAAAGTTAAACCACTAGGTCAAAGACAACATCATCTTATGTATAGTTGTCAACTGCTCTACAAAAGTTGAACACCCAATTTGCTAAGTGTTATTTTAACATAAGAAAAATTAAGTGAGAGTGCTTCTGGATTTAACTATGTACATTTTTTCTTCGACGTTGTAAAATTCCTCAAAATTGAAGAAATCAAGAAAGTAATACATTTTGATATGTAGTCTAAAGCTAATCATATGATGTGAACCAAGAAGAGGTGGCCTATTAATGTGCCACAAATAGGTCATGATAACAATGTACCCTTTTCTATGGTAGTTAATGCGGTAGGTTCTACCAATTATTTATCAATATGTTGGACTTCTTGAAGAAGACTCATTAATTAGGATAGATGTACATTTAGTATCAAACTTAACTCCTTTTGATCAATTGATTGATCCTTTGTACATTTAGTTGGTAGTGTTGGGACAAATTTACTACTTGATTTCTTTGTGATCCATCCAAATCAATCATCACATTATAGTTCACTAAGGCCTAAAGTAGGTCTCGTCTGCCCCTGTCAATGGAGACTGAATCCCGCTAGCAGATATATGGAGAATGCAAGCTGAAGAGACCTCTCCCCCTCCATATTAGTTGTTACTATTTATATGCGCTTGCATGTCACACTCCCCTGACTTGGACAGATAGATACTCAAAAATAGATCGAGGATCTACCTCTACTAACAACATGCCCACCATCAATGAATTGATCTTTAGTCTAGATCATATGACTGCCTATATATAGTTCCTTTGGCCCTATTGAGTGCCGGTCTGGAGGTAGGGCCCCTGGGTGGGGGGAATTATTTCTCTCAGTTGGGTCGCCAACTATAATTGTTGGGAACCCGGACCCTACCCAAGCCTAAAGACAAGTCTAGGGGCAAACCAAATAGTCCAATAGGTCAGATCTAGCTCCTACCTTATGAGTGGGGTGCCCCCCATTCTATAGTCTCAAGAAGGTAGAGCAAGATTATATACATGATATGTTTTTGAGGAATCGATTTAGATTCTCTAGGATCTTGTAGTCTATGTCTAGTTTACACAATACTAGTCTGTGTTATGTAGATTTTGTATCCCTTTCTCTAAGTTCTCCTAGCCATTCCTCCATTTTTTTAGCATTTTGCCCAACGCTTATGTCTCATATTGTTTTAAAATGTGATCTTTCATCTACTTCTTCGTTTGTTCTTAGTTGTTAATCTAGTTGAGTAGGCTTTGTGGTACATCCTCCAATTATTTTACAACTTTTGCAGAAGAATTGACTTGTATTTGTGGTTGTGTTTGTTGTACCTTGCTTAGCATATTCTTTAACCTCTCCTTTGTAGCTAGGCAATGTTGCATTAAGGCCTCATTTACGTTACTCCTAAAGACTTCACTAATTTCCAACTTTTGAATAGGTGAAATTTGTGTACGATCAACTCACAGACCCAATGGTGTGCTGACAAGTATATTTGGTCCCATGGTGACCATCAGAGCTATATGTTTCTGCCTTGCCATATACTCCTTGATTTTCCTACTGGGTCATTTAAAGATTAACCTATTAGAGTTTAAATATTTGTTGATTACCTTTTGTAGTTTGCTCCTACTTTGTTTCCCCTATTTTCTCTTCTTAGAGTTATCTTCTACTTCTCAGATCTCTTCTACCTGTGTTCTTGTGTTTCTTCTTTTTCTACATGTTGTACCTCTATTTCTAGTGTTTTATCTTCCACCATTTCAGCTTCCTAGGCCTTTTCCTGTAAAATATCCTCAATCATAGGCTCATTAATATGTCCAACTTCTTCTTCTTGTGCTTCCTCTTCCAATGGCTCTATCATAGATGTTTGTTGTTGTGTTTTAATATCCTTCTTTGTGAGAAAATGTGATAGGTTTTCCTTACATCTTGAAGAGTGTCTTCCTCTAACCATGTCTTAGCATTTCTTGAATCAAATAGTAATGTATCTACCCTTTGTTTTTACTTGAGTTCTATATTTTGTAATGTTTCCATTTGTGCCTTGCTTTTTGGGGAAAGCTTTCTGTTGTCCTATTTTAGTACAAGCCAAATAGCCCAAAGATCCCCTTAAAAATCTTGTCCTTCCATTAGAAATATCTGATATGAGAAAGATTTAATGGAAGAAGTTTCCCCTTCAAAATCCCTAAAAATTCAAGTATTTTGCCTTAGTCGACAAAATTTGAGTTTGGCGAACCTTCATTTCGCCGATCGACAAGTTCGTCAATTGGCCGATTTGCTGACTAAAGGAACCAACAGGCGGGCAGAATTGCAAAAGTAGTGAAGGCATGCCTTAGTCAACAAATTTTAGGTTTGGTGGACTTAAAGTTCGCTGACCGACTAGTTGTCTGATCAGTCTGATCGCCAACTAAGGAGGGCAAGGCATCAGGAAAGGTTTCCTTTGAAGGAGCGAAAGCAAAGACAAAAGAGTTATCGGAAAAACTCAAAGTTGGCAAACCAATTGGTTTGTCGATTGGCGACTTCGTCGACCAAAGAAAGGAAAAGACAAAGCAAGGCCAAGTTTGTGAAAGGGAAAGTTTGCCGATAAGGAAGAAAGAGACAAGCAAGTCGAAGACCGAACAAAAGAGCTTATCAAGAGATCGGGGAATCAGTGAAATCACCAACTCACCAGTGAGTTAGTGATTCTTGGGGTTCACTGATAAGGCAATTTGCTGACTAAGGGGCCCAAAAGGACAAAGGAAAAGAGGAAGGAAGAAGTTGCAAGAAAGATAATAATCGACCAAAGACTAAGGAAAGGGAAGCCAATCGCTTGGTAAGTTCGCGAAATGGTGAACTTGCCGACAAGTTCGTGATTTTCAAATTTATCCTATAAAGCAAGGGGCCAATGAGGAATGAAGACAAAGACAAAGGTGATGGTTCACCAAATGGAAACTTCATCGATTGAAGAGGGAAAAGCAACACAGAAATAGTTCGCGAAGGAGAATTTTCTCTGATAAAGGGGAAAAAGTAAAGAACAACTAAGTGGTCACTAGGGCAAGTTCGTGAGCAAGAAGATTCACTGATAAGGTGAAAATGAGGCAAAAGATCAAACAAAAGGGAGAAATTAGGGAATCGACAAAATTGCAAACTTACCGATCAGTGCGCGGTTTCTCAAGTTCGTTGATAGGGTGATTTCCCGACATAAGGGGTCCTAACGAATAAAAAAGGGAAAGACTTGATGGTTTTCCAAATGGAGATTTTGCTGACCAAAGGGAGATTAAGCAAGGAAATCACAAAAGCGTTAGAGAAAGGAGTTCGCCAGAGGGTGAATTCACCAATAAAGGAAAAATCATGTAGCGTCAAAGGCAAAATTGAAAATAAACACTTTTCAAGTGTTGCAAAAGCTTGCATGGCACGATTTCCTGAAAGCACGCCATTGTTATAGAACAAATTAAATGCCTAAAGGACAACGTTGCAAATTAGTCAAATTCAAGTAGTTGAAATAGTTAAATTCTTCAATGTGCTAGTACAAACAAGGGACAAAATGGACTTGCGGTTACCATGGAAGGATTTTAGATCTTCCCTCTTCAATGCACCTAACACCCATGTGTGTAGGCAACCTTCTTCTGTATTTTTTGTAGACCTAATAGAGCATGGTCGTCGTCCCAATTTGCAAGTTTTCTAATAGGGCCATGGGCCAAATTAGGGCATCTGGGCATAACATGTTGATCACTTTTTAGCATCCATGACTACTACACAGTGATTGTAAAATCTATACATGCATATGTCGAAGATGTGTTTGTGGTTGGTTGGCTGCACTAGATCATTTTTCGAGGTAAAAAGTTCTTTATAGGTTCGGGCCTTGTGGTTTTCTCTAGAATTGGGCAAATTTGATGGACTTTGCTCTTTTCTGAGCCTCTAATGTCTCTGTATCAGTTCCCCAATGAAGGAGAGTTTATTATTTTATGTCTATCTCATGTCTGTAATGAATTCGTCTTCTTTTGTAATGGCTATTTAGCCTCTATGATCAATATAAACTAACGTTTTATCTCTCTCATTGTTCTTGCATTGTGTTTATTTGATAGATGTAAGTTGTGTATTATGGATAAAATGGTCCCTTTCATAGTTTTATCTTTCTGCCTTGACCTCTGTTTGAACCCACGTGAGTCTATGTGAGTTCCCCTCAGCGTTTGAGATCATTACTCTACTATGTCAGTTGCAGTTAAACACCCTAAATCTTGGTGCATCATCATTTTCCTTTATGTATTCCTTCTCTCCCTTTTCCTCAGTGATCAATAGCATAGGTTTAGTTAAATTCTTTGGACCTTAAGTCCAGAAAGAGGAACCAACCTTCCCTGGAGGTCTGATCTCATTTGCAAGGTCCCACACCTTGAGATCATTCCCATGTTTCATTGAATTTGTTGGAACTGCCAAAAGCTTCAACAATAGGGTGCAAATTTAGGTGACAACACTTTCATTCCTCCACAACTTGTTCTAGATCATTATGTCTAATTTGTACATCAATTTTAAAAGCTTCCTCTCTTTTTTTCTTGATTTACTCTATCAGATCTTCTAGAAAATCTTGTGTCAAATATGTCATTCCATAAGGGCTCATAGAATGAAATTTGGTATAGTGGTTAGAATGACTTCTCTGTTTGTTGTGGTAGCTATAAGATAAGTTCTTGCCACCTCTAGAGGTTTCCCAATGTTAAATAATGATCTATAAAGAATTTCCAAGGCCATTTAGCAATTTGTCTTCTTTCTCCTTCTCTTTACCTACTTGGCTTATAGTCATCCTTTTTGTTGGCTTCAAATTATAGGTAAAACAATTTTTTTAACTCATTTGACAAATTGCCAACATTCCTACTTGAAAATTTCTTTCATTTTGGTGTTGATCGACTTGTTACTTCATTCTATTTTGTGTCATTACCAAGTTCTCCCTAAGACTAGAGAATACCTGTTGTTGATGTTGAATGTGTTCTTGAGCTGCTCTAACCTATGGGTGTTCTCACAATGAAGAGGTGATGAATGGTGGATGGTACTCATATAGCAATACCAATTGCCAAAAATGGAGACATTTTGGATGAAGTGTGGAAATAAGTGTTATACCACTATTCTACTAGTAGCAACCATTGCACCCATCTCTCTTGTTTATCTGAAGCAAAACACTAGAGATAGCCCTCAAAGCACTTGTTGACCACTTAAGTCTATCCATCTGATTGGGGATGATATGATATGCTATGATTAAGTTGAGTGCTAAAATAAGAGAATATGTCAGTCCAAAAATTACTTGTAAATATAGGATCACAATTACTTACTATGATTTTTTTAGTCCCATTTAGTTTCTGAATGGTATCCTTAAAGGCTATTGCTATAGTACTTGCTACAAATGGGTGTGACAATGCATAAAAATGTGCATATTTGGTTAATCGATTCACAACAAACATGATGGCATTTTTCCCTTTAGACCTAGACAACCTAGTGATGAAATCACTGGATACCTCCTCCCACCTCTAGCTTGGATTAGATAAGGGTTGAAAAAAACCTAGAGTCTTAATTGTTTCCCCTTTATTTTGTTGGCAAATCATGCATTTTTCCACAAATTTTTTGGACATCCCATTTAGCCCATCTGAAAATAAAACCTACTTGTTTATATGACAAGTCTTCAAGAAGTCTGAATGCCCACCTATAACAAAAGCATGGAGCTTTGCCAAAAGCTAAAGCTTAAGGGTTGAGTTCTTACATAGGTAAAACTTATCCTTGTACCATAGATCATCTCCTTTTGAAGCAATTTTTTTTGACACACTTGAATCTTGTTGGAGTTTTTGAATCAAAGTTTGAGTATCCACGTCCTCCCATTCTACTCATACCTCATCCATGCAATTTGCTTGTAATAGGAAACTTATCTTTTATGATGTAGTTGTTGAGCTCTCTATAATTAGGACACATTTTCTAGGTGTCATATTTCTTACACACCATTACCATTGGAGAGGAGTAAGCACTCTAAATATGCTTGATAATACCTTCGTTTAGCATCTCTTGTACCATTTTCTCAATCTCACTTTTCTATACATATGGGTATTTGTAGGACCTAATGTTGAGCACTTGGCTCCCTGGTACTAGTTTAATGGCATGATCATGATCTCTTTTGGGAGGTAATCCATTAGCTACTACTCAATGCCTATTTACAATTGCTTGCAAATCTAATGTTGTAGGAGCCTATAAAGACCCTACTTAGATCACTACATAAAACCTAATTAATCATAATACTTTGTCTTTTTTGTTTAGTATAACAATTTTACTAGATACTCAAGCATGGTTTAGCCTAATGGCTCTTTTGTCCTATAGGATAGGTATCTATCCCTCCACAGAATAGGCATTTGTCTTTCCGTGGAACATGCATCTATCCCTTTGCAAAATAGGCATATGTCGAATAAGACATGCAGAAGTGCTATGGCTAGAGATTTCACTCGTCATGACCAAATGGGTCCTAAGTCACTCATTGAAGATTGCAGTTCCCTAAAGGAAGTGCACCAAGGTCATCATTATTTAGGAGTACATATATAAAATAAAAAGGCTTCAGTCTTTCCTTAGAATTTGACCTATTGCCTCAACAAGCGAAGCAAATCTATCTACTAGATTCTTCTGAATACCAAATTTATTATTTAATATTTAGTTAATTGTTAATGTTAAAATATAGAGTTTCACAACTTGAGGAATGGAAATTACCTTCTATCCACTGGATTATTAAAGCTCACTAGGTGCCTGGCTCAATTTGTTTGAAGGATAATTATTTCATCTTTAATCCTGAAGGATTTATGTAATGAAATGAATCTATAAAACTAGATAAATGAATTAGCTTTTAATGACAAATTATGGCAATAAATATATTAACTCCTTGCAACATGAGAGTGACAAACAAATCCTAAGGGTCAGACCTAGTCCTTAGGGGCTCGTACAAAATGGCCTTGCGTATACATCAAAATTAGAGGCACCATAGTTCATCAACTTGAACTTCCAACCTTATTGGTTGTTCCAACGAATGAATGACATCATAACATTCTAATAATAGGTTTATAATTACTTTCATCTATCTAAATTTATGATTATTCCAATACAAGCAATCACATGGTCAATCGCTCTTAACCCCACACTACTAATGTTGATCGTAAAACACTAACCCATTTTACAAAAAAATAAAAACAAATAGCATTTAATCATTAAGTTTTTGTATCATTTGTACCCATAAGAGAAAACATAAGATGATTTACCCTGGCTTAAAATAAAACCATTTGCCTTAGACTCCAAAGTCATCTATTAATTATTTCTAGAAATAAGAACATAATTTTGATCTCATTCTAAAGATTTTGTAGTTTTCATACACTTGTAGCTATAATTAACTTGGTTCATAAAGCAATAAATCATTCAAGACTCCATAATCAAACAATCATATACCCTGATTACAAGAGCTTAAAAGATTGTCAAAAAATTCATGATTACCAAAAGAAAGAAACCTAATATGTTTCAATTAGAGGAAGGGTTAAAAAATACACTTACCTCTCATTGGTTACTTCTAGACTCTAAATTCAACTCAATAAATTTCCATTACAATCATAGGGTTGTAAACCAGTTTCCTTAGCAATTTTTAGCATTAATTTTCAATAAATAATTTTGATTTTTTTCCAACCCTTGGCTAAATTCCTAAGAGAGGAGGGAGACTTGACTCAATACTTTAGTATGATTATAATGATTCCCTTCATTCAATCAAATGTTTAAGATAGAAGATTTTAACATCAATACAGCATATTGAGCTATATTATGAATTCATTAGGGACCAATATTCAAAACAAGTAGCCATTCATGGAACAATGTGATGGTTAAATCATGGCATTGTTATCCTTTCCACCAAGGTTCAAGCCCTCATTGGGCCAACAAGCTCATTGGCTTTAAGCCCCACTGGTCTGATGAGATTACGGGCCTTGCATCCTTGCAACACCCCTATTGGGCCAACAAGCTCGCGACTTAAAGCCTTCGTTGGTCCAGTGAGCTCGTGGGTTTGAACCACCAACATTAATGCAGTGTTCATGCCAAGGGATGAGGTCCCCTAAGTTGTGGCCTCACTGGCTCATAGCTCTGGTAAAAAACATTCACTAATAAAAAAAATTCAAAACAAGTCAACTCTAACATATTCCTTAGAATTAAATATTTTCATATTTATATAGAATACATGTTACCATTATCCTATAATGCATATATGATGTTATTCCTATCAAATTTTGCACTTCATGAAAAGAATTAATTTTTAATTGCAAGTGAGAGGGAAGATCCTAGCCATTAAAAATAATTTGTTGGAACCAATCTATATTAAGAAGGGATACATATGACCAGCAAAATAATGGGATAGGAATCCAATAGCCTAGACATGTAATGACCCAAATTGAGAATACCACCTACAAAAGTATAATTTTGACAAGTTAGTTGGCATATACAAGAAAATATATGTTTATGATATTCAATATTTGATTAGTTTCAACCATTCATCTTTTGAAAGTAATAGAAAGTCATTTAGTGGATCTTGGGTGAGATATTCAAATTCAATTTTAGAGATGGGTGACTGTAAGCAGGTACACAATCCTTTCCAGCGCTCAGTTTCTCCAAATAGTTTCCTGTCGACTACTACCCACTTGGATAAAGTAGTGACAACCTACTAGATTTCTAAGTCTCATTACAATTGCAAGTTTTGACTTACACACAGTTTTGAGTTCAATCAATAAAAATAGATGTTTGAAGATTATTCCAAGGAAGATTTCCCGCTTCACTTGGAACTTAACAACAGACGAGATGTCATTATTTCTCCCTGGTGATTTATATGGATGAATCCACAAACATTATATTGCAGCTATATTAGGTGTTAGATGCGGTAGTTCAATTGCAATGGCTTTACTTGTAAACATGAACTTTCGTAAACGTGAACTAGAGGTGTTGTACATACCAATGTTGTGATTTGTTTGGTTTGCAAGAGTTGTTTATTGGACTTTAAATATAGAACTAATTGTTGTTTTAAAATAAGATTCAATAAGGACCATTGATCTACATGTTTTAACTAATTATTATATTTTAATGTTAAGTAAGGCATGATCTACATAAATTTAATATCCATAATTTATTAAAAGTCCATTATTCAATTTTTGTAACTATATGTAAATATCAATCGTAATCAAGGTTCTATCTATCTTACATAATGAAACATTTTTTTAATTCCAAGTTATATAGAGACCTATTTTGGGTGAATTAGTACAACTCTATATAACAATTGATTTGATCACATCTTCATATTATACACAAATCAAATGAAATCAATTAATCTAACTTTAAATAATATTTAATTTTAATTACATATTCAACTTATAGAGAAATCAATATAAGTCAATTAATCTATCCTTATGTAAAAAGCTTCTTAGATCCCAACATTTTAATTATATGCCAAAGTTGATTACCACTATATATAATTTAAAATTCGTTCTAATTAATCTAACCGTATCAATTTAGTTACATATTTCAATAATCAAACGTTAACTATTAATTTAATCAATTAATCTATCTTTGTGAAAAGAAAAAGAAATAAAACATTTTAAATACATGTCAAATCAATATAATCTATTCAACTATAACTATATATATTTGATTATCCATATATTTTATCCGTTGTTTATTTGAAATTATACCAACATATTTTGTTCATTATTAGTACTTGCCTTTAGGCAAATACTATTGTAATTAGGTTTGTTTAACTAGTTATTATTAATTGTACTCTTGAGCTAATTATTTATTAGTATTTTTCTTCTATTAAACGAATATTTGTCTTTTAGAAAGTTTATATGCAAATGTTTTAACAAAAAATAAATTCAACAATCTAATTGGTTGTTTGGTTGTAAAGTTGAGGCTCTTATTATACCACATTTTCCAAAGCATTAAATTTGTTTGCCCATCCATTGGTCATAATATAAACTTAGAATACAAGAGATGGTAGAATTATAATAATATTTTAATGCCCAACATGATAAAAACCTAGTCAAATTATTAATTTGATAAAATTAGAAAGCAAACTATAGGTATGAACACATTGTAGTTCGTCCTGAAATTAATACTCTACATGATTCACCTATTTATCATTGTCTATGTCTAGGCTAGTATATATTAGTGTATTTGGATTGGTTTGGATATGCCTATGGTAAGACAATTAAACAAAGAAAGTGTTGAAACTCACTGGTCCATGCATTAATTGGAATTAATAAATAGTCTGAGTAGATAAGATATTAAGTGTTCAATTTTGATTAGCAGGGGCCACTCCCAAGTCAATGTTAGAGTTGATGAATGTGAAGGATCTCGCCTTGGCACATGTTAAGAGCCATCTACATGAACTATATTTATATACTTTGTTTCCATTTTATCTTCTAATTTAAAGCATATGCAGACATTTAGATCTACAAAAATAATTATAGAAAAACGGCAATGTTTTTGTTTATTTTAAGACCAATAAAGATTATTTCTTATAGTGAAAAATGCATTGGCACTGCTTCCTTCATTCAAATGGCCCATTCATTATTTTTTATTTTTTAAATCTTAGGACTATCTAAGAAATTTTTTCACGATAATAACTACTCTTCTTGGTGTGCACATCATGTGACTCATGTAGATGTATCGAACTATAAAGAAGGAAACTATTTGTTTTAGCAACATATAAAGTAATGGCAATAATTACTATATGGGGTCTACCTTTGAAACCAACATTTACTAAAATTGTTTGACTTATTATTAGATTGATAATGGCCTCATTATACAGACTTAAATGACTACATGATTTCATTGTTTTTTGGTTATGACATAAGATTACATGGTATGAATGAATGAAAGTTTTTAATGACGTCTATTGGTTTTTTCCCAGACTGGATGCTTATTCCTAGATTTCCCTACAAGGTAGCCATCAATGATCAACAGGATCTCTGGGCCAAGGGCCAACAGTATAGGAGATAGGCTCTATTTTTATCTCCTCTTCTTCTTCAGGCTCTGCAAAACCTAGGGGGTATTCCCTACTCAACATCCATGAGAATATGCATACAAAGGCTGGGATGCTGACATGAAGCAGATAAGTCCTCCTATAAGTAGACCAAAACTGCAAGATAAGAGCAAAGGGGCTAGCTTTGGGCCTATTTTCAGTTGTAGACAGAGGACTTAGGGTCCTAAAACTAATTCTACTGTCCTAATGGTTGTTTTGGAATTTGATTTTGATGTTGTGTTTGGATGCAGAGCTAGACCTGGTGTATAACCTCAACACAGAACTAGATTGGTGCCTATCCAGGACTTGGAGTCAGTAGCCATACACCTGTGAATGGTCAACATGAACAACTAAAACTGGATTTCTAGGGGATTTATGTGATATCTGCCTTACAAATATCTCCCAATACAGAGTGTTAAGCTATCTATACTTATGGCATCCCTATTGCAGTATACCCTTCCCAATATTTAATCTGAAAATAATTTAATCTACCCCTTGAGCAGAAGTTAAAAGATCAAACATTCAATACAGGAATTCTGTATTCTAGAAAACCAAATATCCATTAGGTATCTAGACTCAGAAGAAGGACACATGCAACACTGGAGACAGAATTAGCAAAACACATGCAAAACAACATTATTCATATAAGATTAATCATGAAATCAGTAGATTCATGCAAGAAACATACAATAGGAGATGCATAAACTCACAAGGACTCCTGCACAGAGCAAACCAAAACCAGTCGTATTGTATTACAGAGCCAAAAATGTCCAACTTTCAACAACCTCAAAAATGAGTCACATAGTCCCTTATATACAGCGAGGAAGGTGCACTCAGCATTAATTACATGGGAGGCCAAAAATCCCGCCAGATACACTGCATAGAAAAATGGTGCTTAGAATCATAAATGTTGCAGAGGGACAGGGAGGAGGGAACAGGTGAACTCGGGAGATGCGCTGCCGCTCAGGGACACTCCCCATCAATCGGGTGGTTGAATCTGTCAACTCGACCCATACCTTCTGCAAAATCTGCCATTAATGTTTCAACCACTCACAGCCTCCGAAAACGCAGCCGCAACAAGCCTCTGAAGTTTTTCCCGCCCAAACACGGCCACAGATATAAAGAAAAAACCTATCGCTGCAAGCTTAAAATGTGGTCGTCGATCAAAACCCATCGCTAAAATCAACGGCCCCAAAAGTGTCAAAAAGTCGCCACCAACAAAAACGTGCCACGCAGACACTTTGAGTTTCTATCGCTAGGTCGTCGCTCCCTTTATCTTCCCTGCCAAGAGTCAACAGCCAGAACCTCACGCGGAAACAGCCACGTGGCAAGCTCCGCGGCATCCTTGAAACATTAGAGACCCCCTCGAAAGCTTGGCAGAGGCAGACACATGGCGGGCTCTGCGCCCTCTTGAAACACAAAAGAGTCTTCTTTGAAACATAGCGGACTGCGACACTTGGCACCTTCTGTGCTGCTCAGAAACTTTAAGGGGCCGCTTTGAAACTTATGCGGAAGGTGACATTTGTCATCACCCGCGACACTTGTGACACTCACCGGGACCCACTTCAAGTTAGTCTTGTTTGTCGGTTGGGTTAGTTAACTAGATGTCAACGTCTAGGATAAAGTGTAACATCCTAGTCGAAAGTCGTCATATAGAATCTTGGAGTCGTCGATGTCGTCGTAAGTCCATCATAGCAAGTCGACTTATTTAGACATTTATTATTTTCGTTTATAAGTATTTAATGAACCTTCTTGTGGCGAAATTGTAAATCATGGCTCGTAGTCGAAAGATGTGAGAAGTCGGCTTTGTGCGTCTAACGATGTAAGAAACTCGTTTGCGTTACGATCAATCTATCGTGATTGTCGTAAAACGCATCAAACTTGTGTTGTGAATTTATTTCTTTCTTGTAGGTCGACGAACGTTGATTTGAAGCCATAGCGTGAAATAATTGTTTTTATGGTCGTCGTTTAGCGTGAGTCTTTTCTTCTAGCTTTGACCGCGATTTGTTGTCAATTTAACCTTGAGTTTTCTTAATTAGATAGTCTTTGTCTCTCTTTCCTTCTCGACCCCAACGATGCTCAAACCATTTCGTAACCACCGCCGTGTCGAGCTTTAACTCCTCAATTCAATCTTTAAGTTGGTCTTGGAAGGTTGATGCCTTTTTGTTCTAGTAAGGACGGAGTTGTTATGTCCTTTGGCAAGCCACATCACCGAAGGAACTTTAATCTTTCTTGTGGTCGTAGTAAGTATTGAAGTCGGTTTAACTTCTTGTGGTCGTAGTAAGTATTGAAGTCGGTTATACTCAGTTAAACAACTTCCCTGAGTTTAGGCATATTTCAGTAGTCATTTAATGCCTTAACTACCGTCACCATGGCGTGAAAGAGAGGTAGCTACAGTTGTGAAAGAATATAACCGTAAACTTTATGCAGATACTCCGTGAGCTTAGTGGGCGCGGTGGTTTGTTGGGAAACAAGAGAAAAATCGCAGGCAGAGCAGAGCCTTTTGCTGGGCGGTTGAGGAAATATGCTGAGTGGGAGTAATGCCGGGGGAATGGGGAAGAACGAGAGTGGAAGGCTTTACACGGGGATGTGGAGAAAGAAAGGTAGTTAGAAGTGGGATGGACGAGTAGAAGGGAATAAGGGGAGAGTTGATAGGAGAACAGCGAGAGGGTGGCTATCGTGGGGAGAAGAGAAGTAACTGCGAAGGGGGATATCCTTGGGGAGTTTTAGAAGATGCGAAGTAGGAGAAAAGGGTAGAGAGTCTGGCAGAGTGGAGAAGGAAGTCAGTCGCTGTTTAGAAAGGAAGGAAACAAACGGTAGAGAGACAAAGAGGAGTTACTTTCTGCGCATCGTAGAAAGGGTAGAGAGTCTTAGAAGTTGGAAAGAGAGTTTTAGAAGTTGCTAAGGGGCAGTGAGGGAGTAGTCTTGCAGTGTATAGAAGGGAGGGGGATGAGAATACAGTGGGGGCCTGTCGTCATCTTGAGAAGTGATCGGCAGAGAAGAAAACTGTGGGGTGTGTCTTTGTTTTGAGTAGTGACCAGCTGAGAGGAGGAGAAGAACTTGGCACAGCAATCTTTATCTCTGTCAACAGGTTCACTTTCCTTTCTCTTCTTTTTCTCAGTGTAGACTTGTTAATGTGTCTCTTCCTTGCAAGGAAAAATATGTTACAATGAATAGATTATGATATCAACGTAAATCTATTGTGATTTCCGAGTGAGGTTTATTCTTGAAATGGTATCATTGATGTGTTATGATATTCGAAAACTCAGAAATAGTTTTTATTGCTGTGGTTAGTATTCTTGAACTCAGAAACTATTTTATTTCTTGTCATGGATGACACTGTATGATGAAAGAACACAGTCCTCTAACGTACATACATTTAGGAAACGAACTCTACATAATGCATGATGTAAATTACCTTCTTGAACAATTGGCAGTGACGTAAGATCGAAGAGTTTCCTTTAAGACTGAATTATCAACATAAAACTGCCCTTGGAGCCTTTGAACGAGAGCTCCACAACGAGATGACACATTGCTCCACGTGCATGTTGTGTAGGAGTCGAAACCACAAGTTTTTAAGCATGTTTTGACGTAAAATTTAGTGTGTTTGACAGCCGGAAAATGTAGTTGTAAATAGTTGATGTCTTATCCGTCTTTTATCTTTTGTTAGAGGTCGACCATGTGTTTGGTCATCTCTAAGGTCATAAGAAAGAGTCCAAATCTTTCATTATTTTATTTTGCAATTCTTACCTCAATAACTTATGCGAAATTAATCGACTTGGAAAGGGAAGAAGGGAGTTAATGTACTTGTGTCGAAAACCGTCATGGTTTTGTATTGAGCAAGTAGAGTGGGAAACCCATTTATTGAATCCAGATTATGCTGCATGCGACAACTCTAGTAATGTTTTGTAGACCTTAAGAGTCTAGAACCCTTGAATTCTGGGATAACGAGAAATTGTGTTAGATACTCGAGTGTGTTGTGCAAACATGGAAACTGAGTAAACAAGTGTGAAACCACTTAGGAGTGGGCGTTATTAAACAATGTTTTTATATGAATATGCGTTTATGAAACTCTGAACTCGGGATTAGAGTAAATATTGCGCCATGTGCTATTACAGGAGAAAATCCTAAACCCTTGAGGTCATCAAGGTCGTCAATTATTTCAAATTATACAAATAGGAAACTGTAGGATTTCGATCAGTTCAAGTCGAGTAGGGTGGGTGAACCAAGTTCATGCGTTCTTAGAACGCTAATTAAAAACAAATCCTTTGGCCAAGGTGGTGTACTATCCTCAAGTGCATCGAACGTTCACCGTAACTGGATGGCATTTCTTGTGGAGTGTCGTGCATGACTAGAGGGTATCTAGGGATCTGCACGATAACAAGACACGTAGGTTACAACACCAGAGCTCAGATGGCAAACACCGATGGTTATCCTAAGTCTATCCTCTTGAGTAGGGTAGGGCCATTTCCGGTTAGGAAGGAGTGCGGGAGACCGACGGTCTGTGGTTGGAGGTTAAGCTCCTTGAAGATACTTTCTCTTCCAAATAATGAGGATTGCCGAGTCTTGAATGTGATGGGTCGACAATCGAGATGCATGTTAATGGTATGTTTCCAATATTTGTTGTTTCAAGAAAATTTCATTTGATAGAAAACAAAGTGTTTAATGTATATCATTTCTTTCAGTTTTATGAAAATGAGATCATGTTTATAATAGAATGAAAAATGTTGTATTGGATTATAGATAAGTTTATTTTGTATTTGATTACCTAGTAAAAAAAAAAAAATTACCATTGTGAAAACTTAGTTTTCTTGTCTTTTCGGATTTGGATGTTACATGGGTGTTGTGCAGAACACCTTCCTTGTTAAGAGGGAGTGTTAATTTTTGTGTAGCTCGGAAGGTGGAGTTGCTTTAAAGCAACTCGAGTTGGATTTTCAACAACAATAGATTTATTATTTAAGAATAGAATGTTTCCAAGTCTATGAGGTTGAGATAAAATCAAGAGCGATTTTATGTGTGATTTAAAGTTGAATAAAGCAAGGAAAGTTTCTTTTCTTGCACGTTAAGTAAAGCAGCTAGGCTCTATTTATGTAAGATTGATGTAGCAAACTTGTATTGTATTTTTGAAGAGAAAGTTTGTTGTTAGGCTGAATAGAAGATCCAACAGTTGCAGGTTTTTCCCCACATTGGGGTTTGGGTATATCTGTGTTATTGTCTATTTGTGATTGGCTTCTTGTTATTTTTGTTTCCGCCGTTATTAGCTGTTAATTAACCCAGAGTATTGATTGTTATAAATCAGATAGAGGTTCTATTCTATGAATCTATTGTGCAATTAATTAGTAGCTGGGTTATAAGAAATTAACACTTAGAATGTAGACATCAAGATAGTCTCTACTTTCCTTGTTTATTGTAATTGTGAGAGATAGATGTTTGTTCACTCGCAAAATAGTGACAAATAGTGAATCAATTGCATATGTCTATTCAATGTTTTTGTGACCATCTATTATAAAGAATTAATAGAATAATTATTATTGTTAAATTATTAAAAAAATATTTAGCTGATTTCTTTTATATATATACATATATCTATTTTATAAAGGTTTCAAAGAATATATATATATTTTTTAATATAAATAATTAATGGTTTTAGTTAAGTTTAAGGACGAATTAGTTAAGAAAGATCATCTTATGAGATGAAGGATAAGGCGTAGAAAGGGGAAGACATTTTTGGCATGTAAAGTAGTAAAGCAATTTTTGCTCTCTTCATCGGTGATTCTTCCTGAAAGAAGATATCTTTTACTCTCGCACGACGAAGAAAATAAGGATTTTGCTTTCTAAAAACAAAGGATTCTTTGATTTTTTTTTGTGGGAAGTTTTGATATTATCTCTCCATGGGTAAATGGATGGGAGGATGTATAAAATCTCCTTCAACTCGTCTACAGAGGATGTGCATATATAAAATAGCCAGAAGAAAGAAGTTTTGAAATTTTATAAATTTGCATGAAGTTATGGAGAAAAGAGATTTAGAGACATGAAAATCTCTTTGAATGCACATGCATAAGATTACAGGAAAATAAACCAGGTCTCTTGTGCAAGATTAGCATTGTAAACCTCATTGCATTAGAGGCTCAAAACAAACGCTATAATATCCAGATTTTGAAGAAGGTGTTTTGCTTGATACCACATGTAAAGACCATTCAAGTGGTTGAATTATTTCTCCAACCTAATGCATGTGAAACACTTAGGATATAGACCTAAGATGACTAAAGATGAAAGTGTAGTTTTCTTGTTGGCACAAGATGTCAATCTTAAACTAAGCTTAGTACCTTTATGTGGAGACTGAGTTAGTGTTAAACTTTCTATAAAATAATCGAGTTATTTCTAATATTTATTGCACATGAATGTAGTAATATAGTTGAATTTAACTTGATGGGAAATGTATCCTATAAGGGTTGTAGTACATTTTATTTTGTACATGGGCTGAGGATGACCTTTGAGTGTATATAACTGCTTGTGTTCTTGGTAGCACTTATAACATGATAGTAATGCTATTTTTAAATGTGAGGATATCATTATGATTGATTAGGACATCTAAATATTGCATCATTAGTCAATGCAAAGTATTGTTTGTGGTATTAGTTTCCAATTGACTTCTAAGTGTTAATTTTTCAACCATTTTAAACTATGATCATGTTATTTTATGTCAATGTAATACTACTTACTAATATTTGAGAGAGGTAAGACAAGTGCCAAATATGGAGCAACAAAGAGTAGTAAGTTACTTTTCTGGCTTATGATCTAACATGATAGTATAGTATTGCACGTAAAAGATGCTTTAGCCGAAGTTTTTAAATCAAATATATGTGTGCTCTTTATTTGATTCTTACTCTATCATATCATGTTTTCTAAGGACACATGCATTAAGACAGTATTCTTGCACAGGCATTAAGGTAGTATTCTAGATTGTCAGTGATTACATGTTTCACCAAATTCTTTCATACCAACTCAATCTTCTAGAACCTTCGTTGAAGGGTTGAAGACTTTCTCCAGTTTAGGAGATAACACAAGGAAGTTTATGCTTCATAGTTGGGTGGAAAAGCACCTTGATTATGCTCTCTCTCTTTTCTCTAATGATTGAGGAGTACCTCTAGAACGATTGAGGTGTATGGCACTAGATGTGCAAGATCCTATGTTTAATATTCACTTTAGGATATACCATATTGGTGAAATGTATTTGTAAAATGCCTTGTAAATGAGCCTTTAAGACCTATTGAAAGTAAAAGGACTAAGTCCTTAATGTAAAATAAAATCTTTTTTTAAATTAAGCTTGTTGTGGCATCCAATGTTGAATATATATATATTATATCAAAACTCTAGGTTCAATACTAAGGCTTGGAGTCTACTTGCTAAAGATTACATTACTTTGATGTAGGAAGTCAACATGGCTCAAATGAGGAAGTCTGATTATTTTGGTCTTAACAAGGAGAGAAGTCAATAGTAAAAATTAGATCACATACTAGCTTTGTAGACTGATACACATAACATAATAAGTGTCTTGGAGAAAGAAATTAAACAAATTACTAGGATGGAGAAATCTGGTACAGAAAATGTTATATGACTAGAATTGGTTTAGTCAATGACTTGAAAATTGTTGCGACCCCTAAATTAGAAGGTAAATCTGAAGGGAAGAAAAAAATAAAGGGGCTAAGACAAGGATCAAACAAGAAGATAAACCAAATGTTTCTTCTACCCAGAAGGAAGCATTTTGGTTGTCAGATTGTGATACTTTGGTGGTAGCCATGAATCAAGTCAAACTTGAAAAGGGGAAGCAAAAAAAGGATAACCCCTTGGCTAAACCAAAATCGAAGAAATTCTTAGTCATACGAGATCCCCCCTTCAGTTGTGGTAGAAATGCTCCTACAATGAGCGGGAAGAGGCCATAAAATACTCTCATATGCATTCTGTCGGCAAAACATCAGTTACTAATTATGAGAAAGAAGAGCCAGAAGAAATAGAATCTAGTTACGATTCTAATTGATGAATGAAATTGTTTTTATGTTTTTAAAGAAGTTGTATAATCATCTTTTTGAAAGACTAAATGACTCAAGGAGTCATATTGAAATTGATTAAGCAAGTTATTTAATTCTTTATGGATTGAGAAAAATCCAGATGTAGCAATGCAAAATTTCTCCCTTTTGTGACTAGAATTAGTCACAGTGTATGTTAAGTGAAGTTTTTGATTTAATACATTCTTAGTTATTGATGAATGAGTGAATGATGATTTTATTGATGTTATAATAATTTCTTTAATCTTTTCAATATTATAAAACTATGGCCCTGTTAATGAACCAACAAGTAACTATGACCCGAATAATGAACAATAAATATTATAAAAATGTTCATATATGTTCAAGTGTCACATGCGAGTAGGTATGTATGACAAAGATGAACATATTTATTGTTTTTTATAATGTTTGTGGTTTAAACACTTATCTAGTGATGACGACAAGTAGTATGGGATGCTTGTTTGTCATCACAGTTGGCATTTCTAGTGTCACATACAAGTAGGTATGCATGACAAGATGAACATATTATCTATTTCTTCTTCTGTGTACGACAAGATGTGTATTTGCACACAAATGTTTTGAGTGAGATAGTTTGTCTCTCAATTGATGGAAGGTGAATGCTTTAACAATGCCAGTAAGACTTGTTTCAAACCCATTATAGGATGAAGGATATGGGTGAGATGATAAACTTGTTGTATAGCAACTTAAACCATGCTTGTAGAGACAAGTAAAATGGCAATCTCGAGTTGGGAGTAAGTTATTCTAGATCAAATGTATATCATGTCTAGTTAGTGTTCATGATGTATGATCAAGTTTGTGATCAAGCCTAATGATATTAATTATCTGTATGGCATTGATAATAAATTGAGTTGAAATCTTAGTATGATTTGCTTTGCATTTAGCGATGATGGATGTTGATGTAATCCATTCGTTGAAATTTTCACAGGTTATTTAATCCTATTAGTTAATGTTCTAAAATCAATGAAAGTGTTTGATGAATGATTAGACATAAGGACCATGTTAGGTACATTGCTGAAGTTTCTAGCAACATGCTGAAGTAACACAAATTTGAAAAGTTATAGAAATTTGCTAATCATGTTATGATGCCAAATAAAATTTTATATTAAATGCTTGACATTGTTGATGTTATTTCTACATACTATAGGCATAGAGATGATAACCATTCCTAGAGGGGAAAGATGTCACACCCCATTTATTTTGCCTAGTTTTAAATACATGATTATTGTATTAAAGTGTTGAATAGCAAAGAATTAAAAAAGATATTTGATTATTCATTTAAAATGTTAAGTCAAATCAAGTTTTGATAAAGACTAACTACTTCTTTTTGTGTTCTTGAGTGCAACAAGGAAGGGTCGAAACTCTCGTGGTCGCAGAGAGTATCATCAAGGAGATGGATTCTAGACGGTTGGTAAGTTGGCATGAATGAGAAGGATCCTTCATAGGCTCCTTCACACAAGCATGTAGAATCGTTTGTCAATTTGTGCATATTTGGAATGTAGACATCAAGATAGTTTGCACTTTCCTTGTTTATTGCAATTGCGACAGATAGGCAGATGTTTGTTCAATCACATAATAGCATCAAATAGTGAATCTATTACATGTGTATATTCAATGTTTTTGTGACCATCTAGATCCATTCATATAGGACCATAATATGGAATTACTAGATTATTTCTTTTATGGTTATATAGATAATAAATAATTAATAGAATAATTATTATTGCTAAATTATAAAAATAGTATTTAGGTCATTTCTTTTATATATATACATATATCTATTTTATAAAGGTTTCAAAGAAAATATATTTTTAATATAACCAAATTATTGGTTTATTTCTTCTTTTATGTCATATATATAAATAATTAATGGTTTTAGATAAGTTTAATGACAAATTATTTAAGAAAGACCATCTTATGAGGTGAAAGGATAAGGCTTGGGAATAGATTAGGATAAAAGGTAAGAAGGATAAGGCATAGAAATGGGGAGAAATTTTTGACATGTAAAGTAGTTAAGCAATTTTTTCTCTCTTCATCAACAATTCTTCTTGAAAGAAGATATCTTTACTCTCCCATGAAGAAGTAAATAAGGATTTTGTTTTCTAAAAATAGAGGATTCTTTGAATTTTTTGGAAGATTTGATATTTTCTCTTTGTGGGGAAATGGATTGGAGGATGTATAAATTCTCCTTTAACTCCTCTATAGAGGATGTGCATATATTAAATAGTAGGAAGAAAGAAGTTTTGAAAATTTATAAGTTTGCATGAAGTTATGGAGAAAAGAGACATGAAAATCTCTTTGAATGCATTTATGCATGGTGAAAGTACAGGAAAATAAAGCAGGTCTCTTGTGCAAAATTAGCATTTTCAACCTCATTGCATTGGAGGCTCAAAACAAATGCCATTATCTTGTCCTATTGAGGTGTCTCTTGGCTTTCTTTAGCAAATTACTTAAGAGTTTTAGTGTAAAGATCCATATTTTGAAGAATGCATTTTTCTCTTATAGTAGTATTAATATTTATTATACCGATATTTATGAGATTGACCAAGATCATTAAGTGAATGCAAGTACCGAATCGAGCCACTCGAGACAAACATGAGCATGCTCAATCTGCAAGGAAACAAGTATTGCAAAGTAATGGGATAATGAATTAGCTTCCAAGATGTAGTACATATAAGGCATAATCGACTAAGAATAGTCGAGCCAATAATAAGAAAAGCTCACTAAGAATAGTGGTGCTCCAAGAATAGGGAAAGCAACCACTAAACATAGGCAAAGCTAATCTAGGCATGTCAAGTATAGCTCAAGGCTAAACATAAACTCCTAAATATGCACTCCTAAGCAAGCTTAATATACACCAACACCCCCCCCTAAGCATAGATTAGGTGGGCTAAATGAAGGTGGGTCCCAGAAACTTGGCCTGATCAGGTACCCATGTGTAATGTAATCACAGAGAAAACCTAGTGGGAAAAAACTCCCCTCCAAAAAGAGAGAAAAGAAAGTGACAAGTCTGCACAAAGCTTGAAACCATGTCACACTGACTGAGATGGTGTAGACAAGAACCTCTCAAAGAAGAGAGGAAGAGAGAGAGAGAGAGAGAGAGAGAGAGAGAGAGAGAGAGAGAGAGAGAGACTATCCAACTCCCCACAATGAAGTAGCCCCTATGCCAAAAGAGGATGCCCATGTATGAATGTTGAAAATGATTTATTTGTGGCAAATGACATTTCTCCCCTTAGGAAGAAACAACTCTAATGGTGAATGATCAAAGAAGCAAGGTGAAGTGGTAAGTCTCATGATGTACCCTATCTCAGAATACTGCTCAAATTTCTTCATGTTGATGTCAAAATGAGTCACATTCAAATCAAGAGGCTCAGGCCTAACTAAAACAAGTGACCTCTCAAAATCATGAGATTGACCAAGATCATTGAGTGAATGTGAGTACTGAATCGAGCCAACCAAGACAAACATGAGCATGCTCAATCTGTAAGAAAACAAGTATTGCAAAGCAATAGACACAGAATGCAGATAATGGGATAATGACTTAGCTTCTAAGATGTAGTACATATAGAGCATAATCAACTAAGAATAGTCGAGCCAATAATAAGAAAATCTCACTAAAAATAGTGGTGCTTCAAGAATAGGGAAATAAACCACTAAACTTAGGCAAAGCTAATCTAGGCATGCCAAGTATATAGCTCAAGGCTAAACATAGACTCTTAAATATGCACTCCTAAGCAAGCTTAATATACACCAACAATATTACATGGTCCAAGTATGTCATTAAAATTTGTATATGTTTATTTAACAGCTCTGGAGCCTTGTCCAAGCTCTACTTCTTTTAACATGCCTCTTTACACTAAACCACTATATCTTGTTATGGAAATCTTCTTCATTTTTTTATGCTATGAAGGATTACAATACTCACACCAAGTTTTAAATGAGTGCAGGCCACAAGAATATTGGCTATGTGTAAATGTTCTTAGCTTTAAATCAACCTTAGAGCATAGCCGACTTTATATTCATGATAACACAATCTATTGACATAAATAATAGCTCACGTCCCTTGTTTATGCTACCACGTCTATATGTTTGATAGTTCAAATCCTTTTCAATAAGTCCATTTTGTGCATATCCTGCAAATAATGTGTTCCATAGAATGACCTCTTGGTGAGATATTTTGTAAACAATTCATGTGTCTTGACTACAATATCATTTTATGATGAAAGACAATTTCTAAGCTTTTCTACGAACCATTGTGAAGGTTGTAATACTTTGCTTATCTTGTCTATGATTTCATGTTTTGCATGCATGTCTACCAAAGAAGATTCTACTATTTGTTGATGTATCCTCTCTACTTATTTCTAATTTTTCAAATTGATATTTAAGCAGTTGTATTTGGTGACAACTTTTGTACATGTTTCAATCAACTTACATGGGATAGTATGTACAAGAATTAAAAATTTCTTGTGGGTGTACAATAGTTATGTGTTAGGAATCTCAGGACAGTCTAGAATGATAAGCAAACATCAACAGTCACCTTAATTAAAAATATGTGGGCCGATGAACACAAGTTAAAATTATGAATTTGGCTTATGATGCCAACCACAATAACTTGAAAGTGTTTAGGTATTGATAAACTAGTATGTGTATAGTTCGCAAGTTTTATCTTTGTTGGATGAATATTTTGTTCTCAACTAACTGAGGACAAAATGGTTATATCAACCGCAGTATGATGAGATTAAATCTCTCCTCTTAGAAAGGGGAGGCTCCCTTCTTATTGCTATCTGAATCAACTAATGATTAAACTATGCTTATTTACACTACAATTATCCACGAGGGCATTTCCATTAACATATTCTCTTTCTTCAGAATAAGAGAAATGAATTACAATAAAGACCTTGATGATTACAATGGTTAAGGAACTAAATAATACCAATTGTAGAATTAATAACCAATATACAATTCTGTTAGATGAAAGAATAATAGGAAAGATACCAGCACATAAGAGTAACTAGAAAATCCACAGGAGCACAAAATATTGTGCCACTTCCCGCGATGATTTCACTTAAATAATCTGTGCAACAAATTATATCTCTAAGACTACTAACTTGCAACACCACAAACTCACAAGAATATAGACGATACTTGTGGCACAAAGTCTACAATCTCTCAACCACACTCATATACAAAACATATATCTCCAAAGATAATACAATAACACAAAGTTTACAGTATTAAATATGATTTCCTCTCAACAATGAAATACTAGATTACCCACAAATCAACTTCAAGATAATACGATAAGAGAGACGTAAGAACACTCTTTCATATAACAAAGACATTTCCAAAACAAAGGTTGGAGATAAATTCACTTCTTTTATCGATAAGTTCTTGACTCACACTTTCAACATAAAGTTTAAAATATGCTTCACAAAATTGGCAGAGCTTTGCTTCAAAGATTAAAAGGTAAAATTTACAAAAGAGGCCCTCTTTATTTATAGTGAGAAACCGCGAGAAAAAATAGGAAAACTATAACTACTTTGACTTATTCAACATAAAAGTCCAAATTGATTTAGGACTTCTTTGTTTTTACATGTAATTACATATTGAAAAAGTACATGTAAATATGTCTGGAGCAAAATACAAAAAGCATGAAAATATTGAAAAATAAACTAAGACACAATCAATCTTCTCCACTGTCTTTCTTCATGAAATCTTCATATTTCTTCATTACTGATTGCACTTCATCCACGTATGTTTAAAAATAGCAAGAGCCCTAGTTATAGAATCTTTCACAGTGTTGCTAGATTTTTCATGCCTGCCCAGAACTACCTTGAGATTGTCCAGGGTCAATTATATATCCAACAACTTATCCATAGAAGCCACTGAGAAAGCTTGATCTTCTAACTCCTTCTAGATCATGTTATTGAATGCATGTATCACTGCATCTGTGGAAAGAAACTTATGATTGTCATCAAGCAATTCACAAGGAAGTTCTTCAATTTTGTTGACAAGATTTACATCATTATCTTCACTAACTTCCCGAGCATTCTGCAAATCTTTAATTAATTCTTTGACGACACTTATTTTGTGAGTCATAGTTTCCTTGATTTCCACACACATTTCTCGATTAGGAATGATCCCAATCTCTACCAATGTGCTCAATTTGAGCTTCTTCATTTTGGTCTAATCATGTAGACTCTCCTCCAAGACTTGTTGCTCATCAGAAAAAGTATCAGCAACCTTATTTCCAACTCAACTCTTACACTTTCCATCCTCTCCATTTTTTCCACAGAGGACTTTAAGAGTTGTGATCCTTATGCCAACATTCTATCCAAGAATTCCCCAACCACTTTACCTCTTGTGTGAATCTTTTCAACCTTTTGAATAACAGGATCTTCCATGGTGATAGCCACAGGTTCCACTGATTAAAAAGACAAGGTAATCTTTTGAAGCACTGACGTCAACTGTTTTGCTTTAGCCTTGTACTGATCTTTCATCTTCCTCTCATGATCAAACTTCACAATTAGAGAATTCAAAGTATATTGTACATCAAATTTAGCACTCTCATGAGTGATCTTTCCCAATTCAACCCTTGAAATAGAATAATCATTGATACCAAACTCTTCAATAGATATGTCAAGAGGAGGCTAAGCTATTTCTGCATATCTGTGACCCTTGTCTTCAAATAGCCTAGAAAGAGTCTTCGACTTCTTCTTGGTCTTGGTCTTCATAGGCATCAATTTCTCAAAGTCAAAGTCATCTGGGGAGATAGCTTCCTTCTTCCTCTTTGGTGTATGAGATGATAGCCAAGGGGGAAGTGTAGACAGACTTGCATCTAAACCAACAGTCATAGTTGGTGTAGGAGAAACTATGCTCACAAAAGTTGAAGTTACAATAGGTGAAGTATTAGTGAAAACAACACCAGGAACATCTACATTTGGAATTTGACCAGAATCAGTCAAGAGTTGCTCAAAATCATATTGGGTGTGTATATCAAATGAAGGTGAGGTTAGACTAGGCAAAGAGGAGGAAGAACCAAAAACAATTTCAAAATTCTACTTGAGACTATCAAAAGTGGCCCTAGATGAAGGAGATGAATGCACAGATTGAGAAGACCCAGAAGACTCAATAATGATTGGAATAATTGGAGTAACTGAGGAAGTAGGAGTGGAAACTTAGAAATTGGAAAAGTGTCCAAGGAAGAAAAAACATGTGGCTCCTGTAAAACATCCTCATGAGAAGACATATCAGGTTCTTCATGTTGTTCCTGTTCTTCTTGCCTTTCTTCTTTATCAACTTCTTCTCTTTCCTCTGAAAGTGGCTCTTTAGTAGATTGCTCCTCAGCAGATGGCCCCTCGGCAACTGCTTTTGCCTTTCCACCCTTTGAAATAAATTTGATCTTGGGCTTGGCAATTTTACTCGAGCAAGGCACATCACTTTTATTATTTGTCCTCAATTCTATCTTTTTACTTGTTTCTTTGTCTTGTGTTTCCTCTTCTGATCCAATTACAAAATTCTTCAAATGAATTCCTTTTCCTCCCAACCATACATTGGTGTAAGACATAATTATTTGACATCTTTGTCGGATAGAAGTTACATCCTTTTTTGACCATTGTATGGCTGGCAAAGTAGAGTCTACAATGTTATCTGTCACATAGGTGGGATCCAAGATATCATCATCAACAACCATGCCCTCTGGAATATCAGCCAAGTCAAATTCTTCAATTTGACTCAAAGTCTACCTGTAATAATCCATTTTTTTTATTTCTTCTTATGTTCTCAAATCTACCCAAATATCCTCCACTCTAGGCATATGGGTCAAATATTTCTTTTTGATCTTATCTTTTACCCCTCTGAAATCAAAATGGGCCCTTTTCTTATAGAGTTTCATTGTAACCAACTGCATCTCAAACTCTATATCTTTGGCCTTATGAGAGGTAGAAATGGAATACCGGCTAATCTCAATTGGAAATCTGAAGCCATGTTTCTTTAACTCCATTTGCTCACTATGCACAATCATGATTTGTATGCATAGTTCCATCAACACAATCTTGTCACTGGGGTACCTTGGAAGCATATAAGGATACCCCATGAAGCAACCAACCCTCAGATAAGTAAATGTGGGAAATTACAAATACATACAACCATATCTGTTTACCACTGACCAAGCTTCGTCAGAAACCCTTCTTTGTTCCAATTGGGGATCAAATAAACATAAGAAAACAACAAAGAAAGCATCATTCACCCTCCTGAATTGATGAATTCCTCCATCAAGGGTTAACTGAGGATAATACTGATAAACATAAACCACTCTCCGATCTCCCTCTAATGTCAAACCTAGAAAACTCCTCATTGTGGCAGTAACATAAACAAGATACAATGTCATGTAAAACTTGGATGAATTAGACACCTTTGTGAGTTGTTCATGAATAGCATTGTTGATTTGTTCTCCCCAGATTATCGGTTACTTTCACTTCAAAATGATCCTAATGTATAAGTACATCCACTCATGAAAGGTGGAAGATGTAGCGAGTCCTCTTACTCTGCTCAGAAGAGTAATCAAGTCACTGACCGAGCTTCGATGAAATCACTATGAGGAAAGCTTTTAGGCCATCTTGAGAGATTTGGCCTTACAGACTTCAACCATTTGGTATTGATTATCAAAGAATTATGGATCCATTTTGACACATCAAGGCTTTATCAAACAATTCTAGATCCAATCTTATGATTACATTCCCCTTGGAATCACTAACACTCCTGTTATCTCTATTATAGTGAGCCGCCACTTGAAGGACAAACTCAAGATTGTGTGTGGCAACAGGGAAAGCAACTACCAAATGAATGTTACTTTCCACAACTCATCTCATGATTTGACTAAGAGGTCATTTTTTAGTTCTCTACAAACTCGGCCATATCAACATGACCGATCTCAGTGTCCTTGATTTCATCCACATTGGAAGTTAGCGATGCCACCGAAAAAACTCCTTGGGACTTGTACTTCATGTATTTTGACTTTTTTGGAGATGGATTAGTCATTTGAAGCACAAAATCTCTGTTGAAAGATGGACTTCGAGAAGCGTGCATAATAAACTACAACACAAGATTTAGGGTTTTCCAGTGTTAGGAAAATCTGCTTATTGGAAACTACAATAATGGGAAAATTCAGAGCAATGACATGAGATTTGCAAGGCTAGAGTGTGTTTGGAGAGAAAAATGGAGCTAAATCGAACAATTGGTTGAAAAAGGAAAATTTCCCAGTGTTAGAGAAATTTAGGGTAAATGTGCAAGGGCAGCAAAATTCAACGCTTCTACATGTGACAAGGGTAATGCATTGGTTGTGTGCAAGGGTGGTAAATTTTTCCCACCTTGCATATGGTTAAGACTTTGAAGTATTTGTATGGGCGGTAAATTTTGCCGCCCCTACATGTGGGTAAAAATCATAAGTATATGCAAGGTCAACAATTTTTGCCAACCATGCATGATGATAGAAACAGTTAAAGTTTTGCGGTGTTGGGCAAAATTTTTTGACCCTACATAAAGGTAATATAGACATAAGTGTTAGGTCTGCAAAAATCACCGACCATGCACTTATGGAAAAACCTTTAAGGGAAAACCTTAGAACATTCATGCTCAACTTTTTACATGATGTATGGGCAGTGAAAATCGTCGACCCTACACTTTGAAAAAGCCCTATGTTAAAGGTGTAAGGCCGATGATTTTCGCCACCCATACATAGGTAAAACATTCAACACTTACAGTGAACTTCGCTGATCAACAATGAAAACATAGGCAACAGAGTGTCGCCATGACTAAACGTTCTATTATGAAGGGGAAATTTTCGTATAAAACTCCAATTGTTCAAAATAAAAGGATTACAAACTCAAAACCCTTCAACTTAAAATAGGAAGAACAACAAAAAAGCAAAACAAAAGTTTCAGAGGGTTTTAGCTACTTAAGTGATAAGATACAAATCTCACATAAGTTTTAAACCAACAAAACCTAGACTGTAACTAATCATAAAAGCACAAAATGAAAATAATACAACATAAATGAAAAAGGAAGAATGACAACAAGGAAAATACATACCCGAATGAGAAGTGAAAGTGACAAGAAGTAGCGGGATTGCTTGTTGGATTCACTCATAGATTGCACACAAAAAAGGAGCAAGCACTTCTCGTTGACGCAGGGTAACAAAGAGACAACAATGAGTAAAGCAAACAATGAAAACAAATTAATAAAATCGCCTATAAAAACCCCAAAACGCCAATTATGACACTTGTGTGGACAAACAGTTGCCCGGTCGCCCTTTTTCGCCGACTGTGTAACTTAGGTAAAAGGATATGTAGGGTCGGCAAAATTTGCCGACCTTGCATCACAAAATTTCTTTTAACATGCAATGGCGGCAAATTTTTCTGACCTTGCATTAACAAAAATTTTCCTAACTCCCAAAAAGGTGAAATTTGCAATTGGACTTGTTTCACAAATTTCGAAAAACCAACATAAGTTGACACTCAAAAGGACGTTATGAGACTAGGAGACTACACATGAGGGCAAATGTGATTGCCTCATTCTGCATGCTTAGAGTTGTAGGCTATGAAACGAACAAGTTTCGTAGGGGTCATCCTACAAATTGAGTGTAGCTAAATTTGAGGATAACAATCTTATCTACAAGTCTAACATGGTAGTTGTTATTACATCTGGTAAAATTTATCTATCCTTTTTGTTACATCCTTTTCCAATGTTAAGTTTCTTGGACAAGATCAGGAGGATGTTGTGGTCTATTTATAACTTAATAGAGACATCAGTTGAGTCGCTTTGTCTTGTTCGACTTCTCTATGATCACTACGAAGTATGTCTTCATCTACTTTGTTCAGCCAAGTCTCTATGGTGGAAATTTTGTTTCAAATGAGTGTCGGGGTAGATAATTATAGTCTTAGTCATAGCCTCAATCTTTGCATTTGATGTTGACTATTTAATGCCAAATTTGTATAACTTAGTTGCCTTCATAGTAATTCTTGATAACTAGTAACCAGTTCCAAGTTACTGTGTACATTTGGTTTTCATAAAAATTGATGGCGTTCATAATGCTCTATTATGGTCCTTACCATATTAGATTACATATACTTATGGATGTTAAAGATGTTTCTCTAACTCAAATAAGAACTTGATCCTGACCTTGATCGTGATGACATTCAAACATTCCACTCGAAGCAATTTTTAATAGTAAATAACTTGATATAAGATTTGAAACTATGAATGCATGGAAGGAGTACAAAAGGGAATTCTGGTCTTTTATGTTACATCCCCAAAACTTTGACTATGCTTTATTTTTACTTGCATGTAATTAGTGGATAAATTTTCATGGATTAATGATTTGATGTTAGAGAAAATGTCAGGATAAATCAATGATTTCATGAGTTATGATAAAATGCATAGAATTTGACATGTGATTAAATTCTATTGAGATTATTTAATTATGATGTAAAAGGATTTACTTATGATACACTAATCCTAGTTTGTGTGACTGTGAGTTGTAACCAAGGAATAGATTTCCACCTCCGAGAAAAGAGGAAGAGCATCATTAGAGAGAAGGGAATAAATGTTTGGAAAGGAATAGGTTTTGTCATTTGAGTCCTGTGCTCTATAATTAGTGAACCCTCATGAGACGGGTAAGTAGTAGTTGACCCTTCTTGTTTAAGTCAATCTTGACTCGGCAATTGTTGATTTGTCGTTTAGGAAAAGTTTTCTGACGACAAACCTTGCTTGTTTTGGATAAAGTGATTTTTGAGAAATATTAATGTTGTTAAGGGGTTAACAACTTTCCTTATCAGTACCTTTCGATATATTTTCCAGTGATTACCTATTTAATTTTGTTTTCATCAACGCAAGGTTGTGAGGGGGGAGAAAACCTCAACCCCATACTCGCACCATGTCGAATGATTGTTTCCAACATCTGTATTTGTGATAGCGCTACCATTTTGTTAAAATATGTTGTAATTATTTATTTGTTTATTAATATATTAATTAAGTGAACTAGTACGTTAAAGTTTTGATTGCTTATCATGTTATGACAAGTTTTCAACCGAATTATAAACCACTTCATTTCGTGGTGGTGCTCGACCTCCATACTTCACGATAATGTGGAGAAGAGGGGAGAAGTACAGTTAAAATTTTGGAGTGGACTTGCTAAAGAAAGATTCCACTCACCTTGTGTGCTCCTTTGGTGGAGATTATGTAGGAGAGAGGGGTAGTTATCCCCGTGGTAAGGAAAGACTTGAGATGTCAAGTATCATTGTGAAGTGGGAGTTGGAGTAGATTCATCACATAAAATAAAATAAGGATGGATAGCAAAAAAGGGAGGACCAGAGATCAAAGGAAAACACGGCTAGAACAATTCAGACTTTTAGACAAACAAGCTACCAGGTTTGTTATTGTGTTACCATCATTTTATGTGACCTGTAGTTTCATCGAGGCATTGTATGTATTGTAAGCCAAGTCTTTTGTTCTAAAGTGATGTTTTGTTTACGTAGAGTTGACACCATTATTTTGTAGTCAATGGCTATATATATGATAACATATTAATATTCATAGTCAAGATTTTATCAAGCGGTTGGTGTAAACTGAACCTCAAACCTTGAGGTCGACATCTTATATACTTTATTACTATTGTGAGTTTCGACAGAATATAGTGCAATATACCTGAGTATGAAAATCACGCCGGGATAGTAAACAAGCAATGTCGTTCTTCACTGTCAAACCATTCCTACATTATCTCAATGAGATAGTGGTAAAACATTTGTGACTGGCATAAATCTTTCTTTCAATAAAATAGACATAAATGCACTTCACTGCGAAGGGATGCAAGTAGATAGCTTGATTTTTTAACCAAATAACCTATGACTTCTCGGTGTTTTTCCTTAACAGTTTGTAGTTGAGGAAGTTACAGTAGCTTGAAAATAGAGACTATGTAATTTCCTTTACTATATGTGGTTATGACACTTATATCTGGGTAAGAACAATCAAACTTCTGATGAAAAGAAAAGGCTTCTAAGAAAGTATGTAAAGAATGAATACTTTTTGTATTCGGGATGTATATTAAAACATTAGTTTCAGAACTACTATTATATTCGAAACAAAGCATTATTATCTTTTACTAAACAACATGCCGACACTAGGCCTCATGAGTTTCATGATAGGATATAGAAATTTTGAGATAATAACACTTATGCTATGAGAAGTTGATACTGAGAAGAATATAAACTTTTGTTCTATATCAAAAGTTAAATAATAAAATGAATGGTTCAATGGTATTCTAGGGAAAACCAGGGGGTTGATATAATCTTATTATATGGTTATATTCACTTGAATTTGATTGCAAGAATTTCTAGATGACATTTGAATAATAGAGTTATCTCTTGACACCTAGTATATAATTGGTGGCCATTGAAGTAAGTTATGATATTCTTTTACCTACATGCAATAAGAGTATTAATGTTTCTTTGTAAGAGGGTTAGAGGAGAAAATCCTTTAATGGATAACCCTAAGATGTTTAGTAAACATAAGATTCTTCTTACTCATATTGAGTAAAACTGTTTTTGTTGACAAGGATTAGTCAAGAATCCTTAGATCAAGACAAACATCTAAGAGGAGTTGAGAAACCATTGACAAACTTATATGCTAATATCTATATTAGACACCAAAACCAAGAATGTAAATCTTTGAAACAAGGTGTAGAGTGATAGGGAGTCATGGGTTCAATGTTACAAGTTGTAACAAGAGGCTTTTCGAAAGACTATGTCCTCATTTTGAACCATCCTTGGTATTGTATTCAAGAATTCAGGAATAAATTATAAGTCAAAAGGACTGTGGGTGAAACTTAGTCAAGTCGCTCTGACTAGTATGAGTCAAATTTAATTCACTGTAGGATGAGATAGTTTCCAAGTCAAGTTAGAGGTATGTGAACTCATGACTACATTCATTACAAAACATTTATTTATAATGAATCTTTGGCCAAAGTAATGCATCCATCTCTACATTAATTAGTCAATTCATTGTGCTCCAGATTTGTATAACCATCTAGTAGTGTCATACTCGGTTAAAAGGAATCTATAGTTGTATGACCATGTTGGTTATGTAGGACACAACACTAGAAACTCAGATGGCAAAAGTCTATTGATTCTTTATATCTATACTCTTCGTGAAGGATATGGCCACTTCCAGGAAGGAAGGTGTGCGAGGGACCGTCGGTCTGTGGTTGGAGGTAAAGCGCTCAAATGATGCTCTCCCTCCCAAGCAGAAGACAAGACGAGACTTATGAAAACAGATATCAAGATTCTAGATGCAGTACATTTTATGATATGACTTTTGATATTCAAATATTATGTAAAATTATTCTTATTGCCAAGATCAAAACATTGTAAATATAAAGTGAAATATTTCACTAAAATGCTATCTTTGAATATGTTGTAATTTTCAAGTTTTGAAAATATTCAGAAATGATATGCTATTATTTCCTTGTTATTATGCAAAAATTATATGTTTATAAATTTTTTTTATGATGATTATGTTCATTTACCTTTCTAGTAATTTCAGTGTGTAAATCCGAGTATTATGAGAAGACATGTTACATTTTAGTTCTAATTTAAGGAATTGATAAGCTTAACTGATTGAAGAGTTTGGAAGGATTAGGTGCAACTTTGACACAAATTAATACTTTGTAGTTGTATTTATATTTGATGCCAACTGGAATTAAGTCTATTATAGTTATTTGGCATGTTAGTATTCTATTAAATAGTCAATCAAAAGTAATTATGTTTGGTTAGTTACTACAACTCATGACACCTACCAAGAGGATGGCATACATATCGATGACTTATTGCTAACCTCTCATGTCTACATTATTGATGGTATTATATGAACTTTAGTAAAAACTCTTTTACAAGTTAATGATTATGATGGATCCACAAATTCATCCTTACTTGAGAAGTTATTTTATTTACTAATTATCTATACGTAGAGAATAATTGGATGAAAGTTTGGGTACTCTTTTATTGGTTTAGGATATCATAACATATTATTTGGTATTTGTATAACCATGTCTTGTTTAGATACCAACGTTGACAATAGTCAATCAAAATTATTAAACCATCCTTTTAGAAAACCAAAGACAATGCAAGTGGTTGAATTATTTCTTCAACCTAGTGCATGTGAAACACATAGGATATAGACCTAAGATGACTAAGGATGAAATTATGCAGATAGTTTTCTTGTTGACACAAGGATGTCAATCTTAAACTATGTTTAGTACCTTTATGTGGAGACTAAGTTAGTATTAAACTTTCTATAAAACAATCGAGTTATTTCTAATATTTATTGCATAGGAACATAGTAATATAGTTTAATTCAACTTGATGGGAAAGGTATCCTATAAGGGTTGTAGTACATTTTATTTTGTACATATGGAATGAGGATGGCCCTTAAGTGTATATTATTGCTTGTGTTCTTGGTAGCACTTATAACGAGATAAGAATGTTATTTGTAAAGTTAGAATACATTATGATTGATTAGGGCATCTAAATATTGCATCATTATTTGATGCAAAGTATTGCTTGTGGCATTAATTGCTAATTGACTTCTAAGTGTTGATTTTATCAACCATTTTAAACTACGATCATGTTATTTTATGTCAGTATACTATTGCTTATTAATATCTGAGAGAGGCAAGACATATGCCGAATATGGAGCAACAAAGAGTAGTAAGTTATTTTTCTAGCTTACAATCTAACATGACAATATAGTTACTGCATGTAAAATATGCTTCAACCAAAGTTTTTAAATCAAATATAAGTGTGTTATTTATTTGATTCTTATTCTCTTCCATATCATGTTTTCTAAGGACACATACATCAAGATAGTATAATTGCATGGACATTAAGGTAGAATGCTAGATTTTTAGTGATTACATGTTGCACCAGATTCTTTCATGCCAACTCGGTCTTCTAGAACCTTTATTGAAGGTGTCACATATCAATTTTTTGGATTTCATTTATAAGTCAGGCTATTTGACATTTCTTTATGATTGTTTTACTAGTGGATAATTACATGTGCGCAGAGGTAAATTGTCATTATTTTTATAAATGCATAAATTTGAAAGTCGTTATAATGATGGATTAATATGTTTATGGTTATGGATTTATTTTTTCTCGTGCTTTGGCTATGATTATATGGACTAACCTATTGACAAGAATCTGAGTGCAAGAACATGTCAAAGACAAAAACATGGTTGAGGTAGAAGCGTCCTAGCCGCCCGACAAGAATTGGCATGATGAAAAACCCGATGCATGCACACACTCACTTAGTTCATACATATTGCATCATGACATGTTCCATCAATGAATGGTTTCATTAAGTTTTCACCTAACATGGATACATAGTCCTAATTGAATGTTTCATTTTGAATATTGGATGTCGATGATGTATAATGACTAGTTAATTATGTAATCTTGTTTAAATCTTTCTATCTTTTGATTAAAACTATATGGTCTGACTTCAAAATAAATTTATTATTATTTTATTTTACATCTATATATATAAATTTATACATGCAAGAGAAAGATAATAAAACCATTGTAAATATACACATGCAATATTAAAATAATGGAACTGCAAGTATTAAGGGGAGTTAAATTAAAAAAGCAAAAGGATATGAGGTATTTTGGGCACCCACGTACCATGTAGAAGTGTAAGTTAACTGAAAATAAAAGAAAAGCTTGAACTAAGAATAAAATGCCAATTTTAGAGCTGAGATTTTTGTCATTAAAAAAAGGGGAGAGAGAGGGAGCAAAAAAAGCATACATAGAAAGGGAGATACAGAGAATAGAAAGGAGAGAGAGGAACATTGGTGACAGAAGGGATCAATCGAAGGAAGTGATCTTGGTACCAGGTTTTTTCTTCTTTTTGTTTACTATGATTATCAGGGATGTGCCTATGTTCTATCTAATGGCTTCATACATGGTTTTGAATATTAAAATATCTATGTTTCTCGTCATGTTTTCAATCTGTAAAGTGATTATGAACTGGCCTGTGTTTTCCTTGTTGTCGGCCTTCTTAAAATGACCTTATATCATTTATATTGACTTGTATATATTTTTTTTATATATCAGTCTGATTTCTTCTTTCATCGGCCATGTATATTATAATGGCCTCTATAATGTTTACAATCAGCCTATGCCTTATTTTATCACATCCTAAAGATCATTTTGATCAGCCTGTTTGTTAATCTGTTCACCAATATACTTTTCCTTGGACTGCATCCTTATTCTTGGCCTGTGTCTTGACCTCAAACAACTCCTATACCTTTGTAAGAGGCCTATGTAATGTTTTTCATCGACATGTGTATGTTTCCTTCAGACTAATCATTACTATTCCTTTGGCTTGAGTTCATTCATCGGCCTGTTTATTCGACCTAGGCTATGATTTTCAGCCTACACTCTATTCCATTGACCTCATGTCTATTATGATTGTTGGAAGGATATTGATCTTGTCAGCCTGCATATACATATTGGTTTGTTATTCTAACGACCTGATTACTATTTCTTTGGCCTACATGTTGATATTTAATAGCCTTTATATCTTCTTAACGATCGTTGTTTTATCTGGTCGACCTGCTTCAACTATATTCTTGTAGCCGCTCTCTTTTCCTATAGCAGTTTACTGGTTTCCTGTAGCGACTAGTTGGACCCTATAGCAGCTCCTTGATCACTAGTAGGTTTAATTTATATAACTTATATGTTTATGTCTTCACTTAAATGGTGTTCTTATTTGGCAAACATAACTCCCAAAGTGTTAGAAAATATGATTCTCCTTAATTTCTTATCAACAATTTAATCATAACAATATTATAAAACCAATCTTGCTTGCGGTTATGAACATAGATCTAGTTTTATTTTTGAGATAATTGTGAATACAATGTATAGAACCATATACATACATACATACATACATATCTTATCACCAATTTAATCATAAAGGTATTATAAAACCAATCTTGCTTATGGTTATGAATGCATAGATCTAGTTTTATTTTTGTGATTGAGTGTGATTGAGCTTACCTTCCAGAATAGGGTGTCGAATGTGGACTAACAGAGAAGGTTGATCCTCTTTTCGGGGTCTGCCGATATGTATAAGTGCTTTGGCCAAAGTTTTGTGCTCATTGAAATAGATGAAATTTGCCTAGTTATATTGATATGTTTCTCTACCACATCTTAATTGTGACGTAATGCACATTCTAGTTAGAAATGCATGTAGACATCAAGTTGCACCAAGTTTTCCCTCCTGCCTATTGTTTCCAGGTTGCTAGCCACTTCATGCAGGGTCGGGTATTCTTCGATGTAGGAAGAATTCCAGGGAAGCGTAAAGCTTCGTGGTTGGGCGGAACCATGTTCTTGTTTCTCGACTTTGCAGATGACCATGTGGGTTAGTGGCAGCCGATGACAATGGCTTTATTCATTATCATTACTTGTATATTGTACTTTATTATTATGTTGAGATGACTATATGGCATGAGAGCTAGAGATGTATCATTGTATATTATTTTCTTCTGCTAACACCTAGTTTTGGTACATGTATTTATAAGACGTAAGTTGGTATTTTTACATATATTGAAGATGTATCTTTTCTATTTTTATATTAATGTGGTTGAGATGGTTATTTGCTTTCATTTAATAGTTTTGAGATGAGTACTTTACATTTGGTATCATAGCACTAGATTTAACACTAGGGCCTTTGTCTACTATGCTAAGATGCAAATCTGATGCAGGATTGATCCTAATCAACCATAATGGATACAAGAAACACAAACCACAGTGGCCCGAGCAATGAACAAAATGAGAGGTTGGACCAAATCCTCAACCTCCTAACACAACAAGGAACTAGAATGGACAATTTAGAGCAAGAGATCAAAGGAAACCAAGGAGGTCAAAACCAAAATGAGAATCAAAGGAGTGAGGAACAAAACCAAGAAAATGAGGATAATGCAAACAATTGGGGTAGAATTGGGTAAGGGCCTCGAGAAGGTTTCTCCACCTAAATTTGATGGTATAACCATTGGAGATGGAGCAAAAGATTGGATTATTGAGATGGAGAAGTAATTTGAACTTTGTAATCTATCCAATGAGACCAAGGCTATGTGGGGTGCATACCAACTTACTGGAGAAGCAGCTACTTGGTGGAACAATGAGAAAGTTGAAAGGAGGTTGTTGCCAGGGGAGATAGCGTGGGAACTCTTTCTCCAACTTTTCAAGAAGAGGTGGTTACCTCAACTCTTCTTTGACAAGAAAATAATTGAATTTCAGAATTTGAACCAAGGCGGTATGTCGATGACCCAATATTGGGAAGGTTCTCCCATTTGCTTAAGTATGTACCATAATATCAGTTGGATGAGCGATTTAGGATTTGAAAGTTCATCATGGGATTGAGACCATAGATTGGAGTAGATGTAGACATCCATAACCCTTTGACTATGGGTGAGGTTTTCGAGAAGGCAATCAAATAGGAACAAAAATTGCAGCAAGTAGCCAATTACTACAAGAATAGAGATGCTAAATTTGGGAATAAGAGATTCCAAAGCAACAACAATAATCAGGGAAACAACAGTTGTCAAATCTAGGATATGAATAGAGGCAACAACTCCCATGACAGAAATGGAGGAAATCAAAATGGAAGTAATAAGAGAGGCAACTTCAACAACAACAATAGCAGAAGGGATAGGCCAGAAGGACCAAGAGCACCCCACGGTAGAAGTTATATATGCGGAGGAGAAAACTATGCCAATACTTGTCCTCAACGTTCAGCAGGGCAAAGGGAAAGAAATCAACACAGAGCACCGCAACATCAGATCCATGCGACTATAAACAACTGACAAGCTAACTTTTGAGCAACACCAATTTAGTTTCTAGGTAAGCTATATGGCCATCTTGTCTTTATATTAATTGATACTGGAGCAACTGAATGCATTGTAGACCCAAAAGTAGTTTTCAAATTATTTGTTAGACCAAGACACATGGCAAATTCATGGATGGCTCAGTATGGAAATCAGACAGAAAAGAGGGTAGATTCTTGTCTTTCTTGTAGTGAGTTAGACCTTCCAAGTTTTCAGACTCAAGTCAATCTTTATGTAGCACACTTAGGGTCATATGACATGATTTTGGGGATCAATTGGTTAACTAAACACAAGTCTATTGTGAATTGTGAGGATAAGATTGTAAGATGTTTGGATGACCTTGGTAATCATGTCGAGATTCATGGTTTTCAAAGACCCCTTGAGCTTAGATAAATTTCAGCTATGCAATTAAAGATGGCCTCAAGGAAGGGATGTTCCATTTATGCAGTCAAAGTTAGAGATCTTGATAAAATGGAACCAATACTTGATGACTACCCTATCCTTAAGGAATTTCAAGATGTGTTTTCATTTGAGTTAAAAGAGTTGTCGCCTAAGAGGGAGTTTGACTTTTCAATTGACTTGCTACCAGGGACTGAGCCTCAATCAAAAGCACCCTATAGGATGACCACTGCAAAGTTGTATGAATTGAAAGCACAATTGCAAGAGTTGTTGAACCAAGGGTTCATTAGACTGAGTGTATCTCCGTGGGATGCACCAATCATTTTTGTGAAAAAGGATGGGACTTTGTGCTCATGCATTGACTATAGAATGCTAAATAAGGCAACTATAAAGAATAAGTACCCACTTCCAAAGATAGATGAGCTCTTTGATCAAATGAAAGGAGCTACTATGTTCTCTAAGATAGACCTTAGATCCGGCTATCACCAATTGAGGATTAAGGACGAGGACATTTCAAAGACAACTTTTAGGACTCATTATGGTCACTACAAATTCACAGTGCTACCATTCAGGTTAACCAATGCTCCCTCAACTTTCATGAACCTAATGAACATCGTAAATTCAATGATTACTTGGATGATTTTGTGCTAGTATTCTTGGATGACATATTGATTTATTCCAAATTAATTAAGGCGCATTATAAGCATTTGAGGATAGTTTTACAACACTTAAGAGAGCGTAAACTCTTTGGTAATCTATCCAAGTATACCTTCTATCAAGAAAAGGTGCATTATCTAGGTCATGTCATTTCTACAGAAGGATTACAACAGATGGACAAAGAAAGTTAAGGCAATAATGGAATGGCATGCACCGCAAAATGTGACTAAAGTCTCAAGTTTCATGGGACTTGCAGGGTATTACTGGAAGTTTTTAGAAGGGTTCTCTACAATCACAGCACCGATCACTTCACTCCAAAAGAAAGGGAAAAGATTTAATTGGACAGAGAAGTGTGAGCAAGCTTTCCAGTTTTTCAAGGAAAAGATCACTATGGCTCCAATTCTGACTATACTTGATCCCAATGAGAATTTCACGGTGATAACCGATGCATCAGGAGAAGGTGTAGGAGGAGTGCTAATGCAGAAAGGACAAGTGGTTACTTATGAGTCTAGGAAGTTGAAACAGTATTATCTGAACTATATGCAACGCATGACTTAGAGTTAGTAGCCATAGTTCACACACTTCAGATGTGGAGGCATTATCTCATGGGGAAACCTTTTGAATTGAAGATAGATCACCTAGGACTCAAGTATATTTTTACTTGACCCAATCTTAATGCTCGTTAGAGGAGATGGCTAGAATTTCTCAATGAATATGATTTTGGGATTGAGTACATCAAGGGAAAAGAAAACAGAGTGGTGGATGCTCTTAGTAAAAGAAGGCATCTAGCAGCCATGGTTACTACAAGGTCAAATTTGAGGCAACAAGTGATTCAAAATCTTCAAGGAGATGAGAACTACTCTACAGTGAAGCAAGCTTTTGAGCAAGATCCCTTAGACCGTCGATTCGATGGATATGTGTTTGAGTCAAATGAAATTTTGAGATATCAAGGCATAATGTATATTCCAGACTCGAGGGATTTGAGGAAGTTAATTATAGAAGAGATCCACAATGCATTGTATTCAGGAGACCCTGGAGTGACCAAAATGGTAGAAGAATTGAGATTGTTATATTTTTGGCCAAGACTCAAGAAAGATGTGATTGAATTTGTGGCTCGATGCTTGGAATGCCAGTGAGTCAAGGTTGACCATGTGCATCCAGCAGGGCTTTTATACCCACATAGTGTACCAGAGTATAAATGGCAAGTGATTAGTATGGATTTCACTTAGGGATTACTGATGTCCAATAATCAACATGATTTCATCTTGGTAGTGGATAAGTTGACAAAGGTAGCACATTTTATCCCAGGAAATCTTAAGGATGGTTCTTTGATATTAGCCAATAAGTTTGTCCAAGAAATCTTTTGTTTGCATGGAGTACCTGAGACGATCATATCACATCGAGATACTCACATAACTTCTAGATTTTAGACAACGTTGAATGCAGTTTTGGGGATAATTAAATTTAAGTTCAGCGTATCACCCTTAAACTAATGGTCAGATAGAAAGAGTAAATCAGGTAATTGAAGACCTCCTTAGGATGCATTGTATGCATTAGCACTATAAGTGGGAGGAGTATCTTCCATTGGTGGAGTTTGCTTATAATAATTCCTACCATGCATCTTTGGGGATGACACCTTTTGAAGCTCTTTATAGGCATAAGTGCCGCACGCCTATCAGTTGGGATAAGCTAGAATACATGATTGTGATTGGACCAGATATGCTTAGGGAAATGGATGATCAAATGAGATTGATCAAGAAAAATTTGAAGCAAGCGACAAACCGACAGAAGAGTTATGCAGACAAGAATAGGACATTTTGATAGTTTTTAGTAGAGGACGAAGTCCTTTTGAGGGTCAAACCTCAAAAGAGTTCCAATTCATTTAGCAAATCGTCCAAACTTGCTCTTAGATTTGTAGGACTGTTTGATGTGTTGGAAGTGATTAACCCTGTTGCTTATAGACTTGTTCTACCACCTACTCTTGCCTGAATCCATAATGTAAATTCATGTTTCTTTGCTTAAACCATACCATCCTGATGCCTCACACATACTTGATTGGCATGCTTTACATGTACAAGATCAAGTAGTGGTGCTGGTGGAGCCCACTCAAATTCTTGATAGATGTAATGTTAAGTTGTGCAACAGAGATATTGTTCAGTATAAGGTCCAATGGGACCAATATTCTGTGGATAGTGCCACATGGGAGGATGTAGAGGAGATAGATCGTTCTTTTCCTCATGTGAGGACTTAGCTGAGATACTTTTATTGCATAGTTGTGATGCTTTGTTTGCTTAGTGTGATATTTTGATAGTATTAGTGAGATACTTAATTATTTTAGTATATGCATAATAAGACATTGGGACAATGTCTCTTGCTAGTGGGGAAGGATGTCACATATCAACTTTTTGGATTTTATTTATAATTTAGACTATTGGACATTTCTTATGATTGTTTTACTAGTGGATAATTACATGTGCATAGAGGTAAATTGTCTTTATTTTTATAAATGCATAAATTTGAAAATCGTTATAATGATGGATTAATATGTTTATGATTATGGATTTATGTTTCCTCGTGTTTCAACTATGATTATATGGACTATCCTATTGACGAGAATCTGAGTGTGACTGAGTGTAGGAACATGTCAAAGACAAGAACATGGTTGAGGTAGAAGCGTCCTAGCCACCCGATAAGAATTGGCATGATAGAAAACCCAATGCATGCACACACTCACTTAGTTCATACATATCGCATCATGACATATTGCATCAATCAATGGTTTCATTAAGTTTGCACGTAACATGGATACATAGTCTTGATTGAATGTTTCATTTTGAATATTGGATGTGGATTATGTATAAAGACTAGTTAATTATGTAATCTTGCTTTCTTTCCATCTTTTGATTAAAACTATATGAGCTAACTTCAAAATAGATTTATTATTATTTTATTTTACATCTATATATATACATATATAATTTAAACAATAAATATATATGTATATATAAATATATACACATGCAAGAGAAAGATAATAAGACCGATGTAACTATACACAGCAATATTAAAATATGGAACTGCAAGTATTAAGGGGAGTTAAATTAAAAGCAAAATGATCTGAGGTATTTTGGGCACCCACCTACTATAAATATATATACATGCAAGAGAAAGATAATAAAACTGATGTAAATATACACAACAATATTAAAATATGGAACTGCAAGTATTAAGGGGAGATAAATTAAAAGAAAAAGGATCTGAGGTATTTTGGGCGCCCACATACCATGCAAAAGTGTAATTTAACTGAAAATAAAAGAAAAGCTTGAGCTAAGAATAAAATGCCAATTTTAGAGCGGAGATTTTTGTCATTAAAAGAAGGGGGAGAGAGGGAGCAAAAGAAAAAAACATACAAAGAAAGGGAGATACAGAGAACAAAAAGGAGAGAGGAACATTGGTGACGAGAAGGGATCAATCAGAGGAAGCAATCTTGGTACCAAGTATTTTCTTCTTTCTATTTACTATGATTATTAGGAATGTGCCTATGTCCTGTCTAATGGCTTCATACATGGTTTTGAATATTAAAATATCTATGTTTCTCATCATGTTTTAGTCTATAAAGTGATTATGAATTGGCCCGTGTTTTCCTTGTTGTCGACCTTCTTAAAACAACCTTATGTCATTTATATCGACATGTATATCTTTTTTAATATATCGGCATGATTTCTTCTTTCATCGGTCATGTATAAATTATAATGGCCTCTATAATATCTACAATCAGCCTATGCCTTCTTTTATCACGACCTAAAGATCATTTTGATCAGCATGTTTGTTAATCTATTTGTCAGTATACTTTTCCTTGGACTACGTCCTTATTCTTGGCCTACGTCTTGACATTAAGCGACTCCTATACTTTTGTAAGCAACATGTGTAATGTCTTTCATCGGCCTGTGTATGTTTCCTTCTAACTGATCATTACTATTCCTTTGGCCTGAGTTCATTCATCGACATGTTTATTCGACCTAGGCTATGATTTTCGGCCTATACTCTATTCCATTGACCTCGTGTCTGTTATGACTTTCGGAAGGATATTGATCTTGTTGGCCTGCATATACATATTGATATGTTATTCTAACAACCTGATTATTGTTTCGTTGGCCTGTGTGTTGATCTTTAATGAACTTTATATCTTCTTAGAAGCCTTTGTTTTATCTGGTCAGCCTGCTTCAACTGTATTCTTATAGCTGCTCTCTTTTCCTATAGCAGATTACTATATTTTTGTAGCAGTTTACTAGATTTTTGTAGCAGTTTACTAGATTCATGTAGTAGTTTATTGGTTTCCTGTAGCGGCTAGCTGGACCCTATAGCAACTCCTTGATCACCTATAGGTTTAATTTAATGACTTATCTATTTATGTCTTCACTTAAATGGTGTTCTTGTTTGGCAAACATAAATCTGAAAGTGTTAGAAACTGTGATTCTCCTTAATTTGTTATCACCAATTTAATCATAACAGTATTATAAAACCAATCTTGCTTGTGGTTATGAATGCATAGATCTAGTTTTATTTTTGAGATAATTGTGAATGCAATGTATAGAACCATATATATATATATAGAGAGAGAGAGAGAGAGACTTTTATGATCAATACTGGCATCTTTCATTGTATAACTTGAAATAAATAATGGATGGAGCTCTTTGTTTGATTTATAGTATGTATACATCATCATAGATCTCATTCTTGTTAAGTAAAGTAGATTCACATTAATTTTTGCAAGAAAGTAATCAGTAACAGTTATTAGGCAAATGCATGCATTATTATGGATTGTTTTACAAAGGAATTAGTTTATTTTACTATGAGTGTGATTGAGCTTACCTTTCAGGATAGGGTGTCAAATGTGGACTAACAGAGAAGGTTGATCCTCTTTTCGGGGTCTTCTGATATGTATAAGTGCTTTGGCCAAAGTTGTGTGTTCATTGAAATAGATGAAATTTGCCTAGTTATGTTGATATGTTTCTCTACCACATCCTAATTGTGAGATAATGCATATTCTAGTTATAAATGCATGTAGACATCAAGTTGCACTAAGTTTTCTTGCCTATTGTTTCAAGGTTGTTAGGCACTTCTTGCAAAGTTGGATATTCTTTGATGTAGGAAGAATTCCGGAGAAGCGTAAAGCTTCATGGTTGGGTGAAAAAGTGCATGAACCATGTTCTTATCTCTCGACTTTGTGGATGACCATGTGGGTTAGTAGCGGCCAGTGATAGTGACTTTATTCATTATCATTACTTGTATATTGTACTTTATTATTGTACTGAGATGACTATATGGCATGAAAGCCAGAGATGTATCATTGTATATTATTTTTCTTGTGCTAACACCTGGTTTTGGCACATGTATTTGTAAGATGTAAGTTAATATTTTTACATATATTGAAGATGTATCTTTTCTATTTTTATATTAATGTGTTTGAGATGGTTATTTACTTTCATTTAATAGTTTTGGGATGAGTATTTTACAGAAGGGTCGAGCTTTCTCTAGCTTAGGAGATAGCACAGGGAAGTTTATGCTTCGTGGTTCGGTAGAAAAGTGCCTCAATGATGCTCTCTCTCTCTTTCCTCCAACAATTTATGAGTACCTCTAACGATTGAGGTGTATGGCACTAGATGTGCAAGATCCTATGTTTAATATTCACTTCAAGACATACCATGTTGGTGAAATGTATTTGTAGAATGCCTTATAAATGAGCCTTTAAGGCCTATTGAAAGTAAAAGGACTAAGTCATTAATGTAAAATAAAAGCATATTTATTGAACTTGTTGTAACATCTAATGTTGAATATTCTTTATAAAAAAATATAAAAAATTAAGCATCTTTTATTGCTTTTATTTAAAATATTCCTGTGTAGAATTGAAATATTTTATTATTTATTGCAATTATTGTTTATTTTGTTTGGTTGAGTGAGTTTAATCTTTAAAAAAAAAATTATCCAGTTGGTTTGTAGTAGTATCTATAATGCAAAATGACATGATGTACTTAGCTACTCATACTTTCACGATATGAACACTTTCACTCATAACATGTTTTTTCCCTATTTTTCCACCAATCTATCATTAATGTTTTAAATAAGTACGACCATATATACCAAATGCTAGATCCTAGATACTAGATCAAAAGATAGGTGAGCTGCATGGTGAAGAAAGGAAATTGGAGCTCCACAGCTTGAAAGAGACTGTGACAAGACTTCTCTTCCTAGCTACACACAACTGGGAGCCATTGAATGCTTGGTAGAGGATTGAGAACATGTTACTCATTTAGCTCCTACTTTAGGAGCTAAATGAGAAGTGCAGTAGATACTAGATCAATCAAGGTGACCTTCTTTTCCCATAGCTCCAGTTCTTTAGTTATAGAGGAGTGTTTCTATTTAAGTTAAGAGGAGGAAGTAGCAAATCGACAATAACCAAGTTTATTAGTTCTTAGTGGTATGCTTGTATAGTTAGTGGGTGCAATGTGTCAGTTTCCCAACACGTGGCAAGAACATCTCTAAACTAGTATATGAATCATCTAAAATTAAAAGGCAAGAACATTTATTGAATTAGCCTATGTGATTGTAAGTAATTCCATTAAAAACCCTGTGACACTAGATGGTTTTTTATTATATATATTTTTATGTATGACTTTTTGGGGCTCTTTATGAGTTATCTTTACTAGTATGTCATCTCCTGCCAAATTTCTTGCAAAAGGGTTGACCGTGACATTTATAGTATATGCCTTGTAATCTACAACACATGTTGATCATTTCTAGTCTTTCTGTGGTCAAGTTTTGTTCTAGGTTGAAGATTTCTTCTTGAATCATATGGGTTTACCTTTTTCATATTACATTGTGGTTCTAGGGTCAACCCACAATACCATGTCCCAATTTTTGGCTAAAGTGGGATATTAAAATCAACATTTTTAACCAAATTTTCACTTTCTAACACCTATACCAACTAATCCATTAATAATTTGGAGATGATGTGAACTAGGGATTTTTGAGATTTTGTGTGTAGATTCTAAATGTATTTTTTTAAAGAATTTAAGAAATAATTTGTGAATTTATTTTACGTAACTTTTAATAACTTATTTCTATAGTTAACAACATTTTTTAAAAATGATGTTTATATCATACAACATAACTTTTTTTATAGAAAGGACAAAATTATAAATTTTTAATATAATTTTTTTTTAAATTATGGTAAGCAACAAAACGAGGGACACCAATATCTATTGCATAGATATTTTTTCATAATTTTTTGTTGCATATTTTTCTAATTAAATTTTTAAGTGAGATTAATTATAATTCAAACATAGGTTTATACCATACAACATAACTTTTTCTATATGTATCCAAATTAACTTCTTTTTTTATTGAAACAAAGACATCAATACCTAGTGTGGAGATATTTTATACAAAAATTTCTATTTTTAATTTTTATGTGTATGTGGAATAGAGACCTTAATGTTCAGTGAAAAACTTATGTTCACTAGACAATAGAAAATAAATATAATAATTGATTATTATATTCAATATCATACTTTTTTGAAAGCTTATACTAAAGGATACATACTTACAAAATAGAATTTCTAAATGACTTCATTTGATCCCCAAAAGGTGAAGCAAAATTAATTTTTTTGTCAACATTTTGATAGGTGTGGAGGAGACTCCATCAAGGGTTTGATTTAAGACTAAGGGATTTTTCCAAGGGAGTTTGATCTAAGGGGTTTTATCTAACCCCCTTTAATTAAACCCTTTAGATGGAACCCCTCAAGGCTTAAATCATTATTTTAGACAAAAATCAAAATGTCCCATAAGTGGGACACACTATTGTGGTAGCACCCTCTAGTCAAAAATTAAGCAAGAGAAGCGAATTCTACACCTACCATTAAATTATACATAATTAATAATTTAATCATAAAGAAATATATTGCTCATAATTATAGTAATAAAAATAAAACATTATTAATAAAAGTAATAAATTGTAAAGTAATTATAAAATTCAATAGAAATTATTTAAATTAAATATTTGTATTAACATGGAAAATAATACAAATGGGAAAATCGAAATTTACCCTTGTGCTATGGGTTGCTTTGTGGTAATTTATGCTTCCATATTTGATCGAGAATTCATTGAAGAGCATTCATGGTTTTGGGGCAAGTATCCCCTCTTGGTTAAGCCATGGTGCTCCTCTTTTAATCCTCTCACCGAATCATTCCACACTAAGTTTGGATTTGTCTCCCAAACCTTCCTCTTCACTTTTGGTGTGATTCTAGCTTTGCAACAATTGGAAACTCTTTGGGTTGTTTCAAACAAGGGGATTCAACTACATCTCTATTCTCTATGCTCATATTTTAGTTGAAATGGATATGTCAAAGCCTCTTCCTACAAATATTATGTTTTAGGTAGCAAATAAATCAGACTTGGAACCAATCTCTTGATGTCATTGGTGCTTTTGGCATCAAATTTCCCTCACCAAAAGGTCTTGAGATCTTCTTCAAGATGGAAGAATGTTGTTCCTGATCAACTAGGTCTTGAGATCTTCTTCATGATGGAAGAACGTTGTTCCTGATCAACTAACCATAGATCTTGAAGACTCTCTGTTAGAGTCTTGTGTTGTAGAGGTGGTCTTGGAGCCAATCGCTACCATGACCCCTAGTTATGTGTATGCTAGTTTATTTAACCAAGTATTTAAAATTTATTTTTAGTTATTTTACTATTATAATAAAAATAGTAACTTAAATTTTTTAAATTATTAAGTAATTTGATAAATAAATTAGTAAATAGTTTTATACTTAAGTAAGTAAAATACGTAGTATATTTATAAAATAGTTAGTAATATTTTTGAATTAATTATTTATTTTAATTTTTAGAACTATTTTATTTTAATTTACTTTATATTTTATTGAAGAACTATTTTATTTTTCAATAACAATATAGAAAATATATAATCCCATACTTGAGACTTATTTATAGTTAATTTATCTACTTAAGAGTTATTATATTATATTTATTTAACAACTATTTTATAGTTTTTTATTGTTTTTATGGGCTCTTTAGTAGTTTTTGTTAACACACTTAAGTCATTACACTCCACCCCTTGTTTACAAAGAAAACACAAATCCTATTACAAAATATTTTTTATAGTTACAATATTTTAAAGAATTCTATGCCACTACATGGCACTTATTATATATGAGTTTAACTCCATAAATATATTGAGCCATACTTAATCTACCTATTGACAAGTATTGAGCAAGTGCCTTTGATATATTGCAATAATAAGATTTGTTTTGCTTTATAATGTTGTAGTGTTTTAATTTTAAATTGATAAATTGTATTATGTCAATTAATAAATTAATTATATATTATATTTTTATAGTAGTATACATATAATATAATAGTTATATTTATATTAATTTTATAATCAATAATTTAATATAAATATTAATATATTAATTCTATTATTAGTATTTATTAATATATTCTTAATGGGGTGGCCAATTGTACAATGAATTAAATGAAAAGCTAGATTATAAATAGTTTAATTTTTCAGTTGGGTTTCATTTAGTTTCATTTTTTTTAATTTAAGTTATATTTTGAATTGTAATAAAGACCAAAAACGGTTGGGTAAAAATAAACTGGCAAATGAGGACATGTGGAGTGCTATCCAAGAGATGAGAGAAGTGGATAGACTTGTTAGAGAGAAACTCTCAATAACACATGTATATGTATGGGCTATTCTTAAATATCATCCACTTCAACAATTAAATGTCAATTTTGGCCAATCAAAATAAGACAAATATTTACCACTTTTTATTGTGAATGAGGTGCAAAATTTCTATTGACTCTTTCACCATTGAAGTGGATGATATTTAAGTAGAGTGATATGTATATGTATGTATGTGTGTTAAGGTGACTAAAAAAACTATAAATAAATATTAATTTTAAACAAACAAAAAGACTTATAAACATAAAATTTAAAAATCTATTTTGCAAGCTTAAAATATTTGAAAAACTATAAATAAATATTAATTTTAAACAAACAAAAAGACTTAAAAACATAAAATTAAAAAATCTATTTTGCAAGCTTAAAATATTTGCCTTCTACAACTACCTTGCCTACTTATATACGTTGGCATGTTAAATGAGAGCACTCTACTTAAACATCATCCACTTCAATGATCAAACAGGCAATAATAATTTTACACTTCATTCATAACAATAAATAGTAAATATTTATCCTATTTTTATTAACCAAAATTAACTTTTAAAGTGGATGATGAATAAGAAACCCTAAACATGCAGAGATTAATCCTTATATGAATGTTAAATGGATTTGGTTGGTTCAATTAAATGGCATCGGAAAGCACTCGGGGATTTAAAAATCAATTGTGAAGAATGCTTCTATGCTCTGTTCCTTGTGATCTGAATTCTAAAATGATCGTCATGAAAGAAATTAAATAAGAAATGAAGAGATAGAAGAACTGACTTGGAAGAAAATTTGATCGGCCATTGGAGAGGGTGTACTTCATCTCGCCCAAAGATAAGCGAATCTGCTTCGAAATCGTTCTGAAGATTGTAAGAATTGGAGACTGCTTTCATTTTAGTGACGTTATCATATACTTTTGCAGTGCTTACCTAAATGAAGAAGGAAGGCTTGAAATATTTCAAGCAGACCATTAAATGCATCCATCTTAATCTATTTCCACTCTCTCGCATTACGAAAGCGCCTGATAATTACACAAACATGAGATTTAGCGGCACAGAAAAAACAGTACAATTAACTTACTTGGATTTAAACATTTGCACTCTACAGTTATTAACCTTACTGGAAATGGCGATGAAACGGAGTGCAGGAAATCGAACTCCCAAACTTTTGCATGAAATTCTTCCGTTCTTCTTCTCAATGGCTGTACTTGAGCCATTACAAAAAAAAACCCAAATATATCATTAACAGTAAGAGACGCAACTCGGAGCGAATTACTGGAAAGGAACTTCACCTCCTAAGCCTTACATACCATAGCAGATATGATCACCTGGAAATCATGCCTTGGGCGATTTGAGCGTAAATTTTTTTAAATAATGCATGATTTAGGTATACAACCTCTCAATCCTCAATAAATCTGATAGATTGTTATTATATTGCTGTAGGATTTTTGCTAAGCGCGTATGACTGGATGTTGATTCTTCCGGATTCAACAATATCCACCAATATATAGTGATAAAGATTTCGTTTTTTTCGCATTCTACGAAATATTGATTTGATCCCTCTGTATAGAGGTGTAGGGTTTCTTTTCACAGATTCTAGCAAACATGAAGAAAAATCCAACTACTGGAAGTGAGATTTTCTTCGTCTGTATAGTGTTGTAGGGTTTCTTTTCACAGATTCTAGCAAATACGAAGAAAAATCCTTCGTCTGTATAGTGTTGTAGGGTTTCTTTTCACAGATTCTAGCAAATACGAAGAAAAATCCAACTGGAAGTGAGATTTTCTTCCTCTGTATAGTGTTGTAGGGTTTTTTTCACAGATTCTAGCAAATACGAAGAAAAATACAACAACTGGGATTGAGATTTTCTTCCTCTGTATAGTGTTGTAGGGTTTTTTTCACAGATTCTAGCAAATACGAAGAAAAATACAACAACTGGGATTGAGATTTTCTTCCTCTGTATAGTGTTGTAGGGTTTTTTTCACAGATTCTAGCAAATACGAAGAAAAATACAACTGGAAGTGACATTTTCTTCCTCTGTATAGTGTTGTAGGGTTTCTTTTCACAGATCCTACCAAAGAAAATTCCAAAGGCTTTTATATGTGAGCATTATAGTGCTCCAGATTGTCTCCCACCGTGAAAAAAATTCACGTCAGAAAATTTTCGAAACTTACCCGTTGTTCCTATCGGCGTGTTGCTTGAACCTCCTATGGGTGCAAGTGCTAGTTATTATCCATCCTAACCATATCTTTTATCTTTTATGAGTTTGACCTCATAATAATATTCAACTATACATATATCTAGCAATTAATCCCATAGGGCAGGCCTCCTAACAAGTATTGAATAAGGTTATAATATTATGTAGTGTTACTGCCATTCCAAGGCTTAAATATGGATGGCACAACATTTTGTTTTAAAAGAATGTAAGAGGAATGATCTAAATCTGGTTAGAGATTCAGAGGACAATACCTCATGAGCCGATCAGATGTGGTATTGTAGAAATCAATAACAATTGTTTTGAAGTAGTCTGGCAATCTTGTTGAGAGATGTATGCTTTCTGTGGGCAATCTCGTTGAGAGATGTATGCCTTCTCTTGTGACAATTCTGATGGGTCAAGCAAGGCCTCTTAAATGTGCATCCTGGCTCATGTTGGAATGATTCACTTGAACTCTATGAAATGCAATACTGATCGATGGTTTCTATTGACATGTTTTTAAATGTCTAGTTGAAATGTGAGCTCATATTGACATGTTTTTAAATGTCTAGTTGAAATGTGAGCTCATACTTTAATTGGTCTATCATATATAGCAAGGGTTTGTCTTCCAATTTTAAGCTACCATATTCATTTCTAGGAGCATTAGAGAATCACTTTCTTCTCTGTGTAATGTTCTGTCCCTATGAAGTTCTTCATTGCTGACTTAAATATATGTTCAGTAGTCACAAATAGTCAAAGGTCATATCTGTTGAGATAGAAACTAACAGAATGAATTAATGAATGAAAGATTTTAATGGCGTTCATCAGACCAACTAGTTTATGTGATTCGAAAGTAAAACTAACTGTCCCAAACAAACAAATTAGTCCACAAATACATCGATTATTTCTGGTTGTTTTCTAACTCTTTGCTGATCTTATTTCTTCTTGTTATGATGAAAGGCATTCTACAGTCATAGTTGAGAGCACTCATTTTCGGTGTAAATATATAAAAAAAATTAAAAAATTAAAACAAAAAAGAAATTGGAAAAGATAAAAAATAAAAACAAAAAAATAGAAAAAAAATAAAAAATAAAAACCTAAAAAGAAATTGGAAATGATTGAAGGAAAAAATTGGAGAAAATAAAAAAATAAAATTTGGAAAAAATAAAAAATATAAACCAAAAAAGAAATTGGAAATGGTTGAAAGAAAAAAATTGGAGAAAATCACAAAAACCATAGAAAATGCCAAAAAAAAAAAATGAAAATTGAGTGTGCTGCTTATGAGGACATCAGCAGGCAATAAGGAGAATTCACGGAAGGGAGGAGTCATAGCGAGCTCTTTGAAGAGGCTAAGCTACACGTAACGGCCGGTTTCTTAGTCAAGTTGCATGTTAGAAGAGTAGAAATGGAAAAGAGTTTGAAATTATCTTAAGGCTGCGGCTTCTTGGTCTCTTAGGCTGTTTTGGGCCTCGTAGACGTCATTAAAATTCAATTTAATTCAATTTTCCTCTTCAAACAAAAACATTAAAAGATTTGAGTTGAGAAGGATCTGCCGTAACCATGCCCAGCGATACTTATGCCCAACAGCCTATACCATATATATTTATGAGTTACACTGTTTTTTTTTAGTTTAATTTTCTTCTTGTGTACCATAATAACACAAATGCCATTGCAGCGCTCTCTATATATAAAATCATTGAGACGTATTTATAAATTATATATGAATTTATATTATATTTTCAAGTTATACTAAATAGATAAAAGTTTTATAGGTGGTTTCCTGGAGCATTGTTTATGTTCAGCTTAAAGGATGTTTCTGTGTTGCTGGACACGGTGGTTTTGTGTGCACTGCTGAGCTCCTTCAATCAGCCTTCAGTTCTCATGGTGCTTCTGCCCTTGGTAATGTCATGTTTCCACCTCTTTCAGGTTTCATGTTTGGCTTTGTAACTCTGTCACTATGATCTGCTTGTAACCTGCTTTAAAATTTCAAATTATTTCAAATTTGCTCATGCTTTAAAATGTATAAATTAAATATTTAAGAAAACTTATAATATTTTTTAAAGATTTGTACAACAATTTGTATATATGTAAGAACAAATATTTAAACAATTGAACGTGGTGTCAAAATTAATAACTATAGTAAAAGATCTTGTGAAGGTGAGGTGAGAGCATACGGTGTTCACCTCTTTCCAGTCATCCAAATTGGAAGAGGGGCATACAGTAGATGAATAATGAGTGTTGTGTTTTCTATTGACAACAATATCCAGAAACAAGGTAACTAGTTTACAAAAGTAAAGTAAATACCTGATATGAAAGCTTGATTCCTTCAAACCTAAGGTATTAATAAAATTTTCATATGAAGCCACCATTCAGAAATCCAAAGAGCTCTTCCTTCTCGTAGCCTGCAAGTTTCTTTTCAAAAATCAACAAGATAAAACCAACAACTCCTTAATGCATACAAGCACCCTCAATTTATAGAAGTTAGAGGGTGATTTTGTAATAAAGATTCCCTCTAAAAATGGCTCCATTTCTTCTTGGTTATTTTTTAAAAAAATTGTCATAAATCTTTTGTAACTTCTCATTAATATCTTGTCAGAGAATCTATCATAAAGATGTCATAAAAACTTTGTCATATAATAATATACGGAATGTCCAAGCCTTCACCAAAATGCTTAAATATATCTTAATTTGTATATCATTAATTAATCTAAAAATAAACTCATCCATTAATATCTTTTTTCCATTACAATTAATATATGTACTTCAATAGTTGGAATACTCTATGGAATAAAGTTGAATATAGACCAAATATATCCATGGTTGAATATATAATTTTCTAATAAAATTAGTCTTGATATTCTAAATTCCGTGTAAAATATCCATAATCCCACCCTTCTCATATTAATTCTGGATTTAAAATGACATTAATTTTGATTGTTTTCAATTTTATTTTTATTTTTAGACATATGGGTGGTAACAGCTGTGACGGTTTTATACTCGACGGTTTGATATCCTAATTTTAATGGTGGTTTTGATGGCGGCTGTCAGATTTGGTGGGCCAGCTGCATGCTTCATCTTGAAGAAACTCTGCCTCCAGTTCCACAAACAAAAGTATTTTAAACAAGCAAATTGAGTGTGCATGTATTAATATTATTTTGGACGGTTTGCAGTTTGCAGATCTGCAGAAAGCTGCAGGAACAGCAGTCTTCATAACATGGTCTATTAATTAGTAAAAGCATCAAAGGTGCTATCAAATGGCTGATAGGCACACATATTTATAGGCTATCACTAAATAGTTTATATTTATATTTTATTGGAAATTCATTAAATGTAGTAGTTGGTGGACAAGGCTATAAATACTATAAAAATTTTAATTTTTTGTGGCAAATAAAAACAATGGAATAATATTAAATGAATAACAATATGAACTAAATTGTGAATGAACCATTAAAAGAATTAAATCATAAAGAAACCATTAGAGAACTATGACCACCCATTCAACCACAATGAAATATATTATCATTGTATACTATTAGAAAGTTATATTTTAAACACGTTTAAAGAAACCATTAGAGAACTATGACCACCCATTCAACCACAATGAAATATATTATCATTGTATACTATTAGAAAGTTATATTTTAAACACGTTTATTTAGGATGTTTCACTTTGGAATATATTTATTGTTTGTGTGGAGTGCAACTTTGGCATTAACTTTAGTTTGATATACTTTGTGGAATTATGGGTTTGAACTTTGGAATTGATTTATATTTGTTTCACTTTGTATTTTTAAAATTGAATTCACGTGATATATTTATTGTTTGAAATTTAGCATGGGTTTGAAATTTAGCATTGACTTATATGTGTTTCATCTCTTATGTTTAAAATTGTGCTTTGACATGTACTTTGTGTGTGGTTAAATTTTGATAACCATTGATTGTTTATTTGAAGTGTCTTTGAATTTTATTTGTTTGAAGTGTGTTTGAACTTTAGACATTAATCCAATTTTTATAGCAATAGTTGGAAGAAAATGAGTTATAGATAGATGCAACTAAACTGTTATTATCTTCATTTGTTAGTGGGAATATATGAAGCGTGAATGGAGTAGGTATTAAACTTATTTGCAATTATGTATGTTGTAATGAACACTTCACATGTGGTAGGTAACCTTGTGTTTGAAAATTATGTAATGATGAAATATATAGTTATATGTAGGCTTCTATAAAGTAGTGGTATGTAACCTTGTATTGTTTGAAATTGTGTAATGATGAAATATATAGTTATATGTAGGCTTCTATAAATTATGTTCCTCAAGATTCATGCAATTAATTTTATTTCCTTATGAACTACCATTATACTGAAGTTGAAGATAGTGCATATCTCATGAGCAAGTATAGCATTAGATAGTTTTCTTTAATCACCCACTTAATTTAAAAGCAACTATTATCCTCAAACATCAAGACATGAACTTATTATGAAATAGCAATATAGTTCATCAAAGGTAAAATTGAGTACAAACTTTTGAGATCAAAAAGAGATTAAAATTGACTCTTATCTATCTACACCTAAGGTTTGGAGGTGTGACTCATCACACAACTCCCCACATCAGCGTGTCTAATAGAAGCATCCTTAAAATAATTTTTTAAATATTTCAACACAAATTTATCATGGAATCCCTAGTAGTTGAACAAAAAGTTATCATTTGTTGTTTGAACAATATGATATTCTTAATTAAAATATAACTTAAATATGCAACCTATATGATCTCAATACCTTTTGGTAACCATGAATTTTACCTTTTTAAAAACAACATATTCTTATTTAAAATACAACTTATATTCATATTCTTTTTTTACAACCTTTTACATTTCATGAAAAAATAAGGGTATTTATTGTACTCACCTTTTATATTTGTCATAGGACAATATAATATGAAGTATTGCAATGCATATACAATACCACCCTAATAGTTGTACATATAAGAATAGTATTTGTCCACATAACAACAATACTGCTATGTGAATTGTGAACAAATTTTAAAATGTTGTAAATTGTTATCGTATATGTAAATTGTTGGTTTTATATATCTGAATAGAATGCAACAATGAATGATGCTTGTTAGCAAAATGCATTTTTTTTAAGTTTAAAATAAATATTGGTGTATCAATTTCTTTTAAAAATAGCCTAGTAAAAATTTCAATTCTAATTTCTAAGTTACATTAAAAAAAACTTACCTAATTTAAATTTAAAGAAAAAACCACTAAACATAAAAAAAAATAGTAATATGCATTGTAAAAAACTTATAGCTATTGCTTAGTTTTAGATTTTTTTTAATATTTTAAGATTAATATTAAAATATAAAGTATATTAATATTTGTAAAATTATCAAAGATGATAAACTAAAGGATATAATTTATATATGGTAGTTATATTAATATGTCAAAATTATTGTGATGCTTATATGCATATAAAAAGGCTTCAGATCAAGAAACTTATAGCTGTCATAAAACTTCTTTAGCACTGTGCAATTATGACTGTCGTTGTACCTCATCATTTAATCTGTTTTCAGATGTCAAAGAACTAGGACTGTGTCCATGGCTGTCTGCAACTAGGGATTCTAAGTGACCAATTTATAGCTAATCCTAATGCTTAAAAGAATGACTAATCTATCTGCTTGTTGGATAAATGGAATGAATGCTTGTAAAACAGAAGAAAACAGGAAATGTACTCAAAGCAAAGAAACAATAACATGCATCTATCTATTAAAACAAGAAACACCTTTATAAAAGAAAACTTGAAACAATAAAATAGAGATACTAACCTCCTACCTGATTGGTGAGAGTGGGCCCTTGCTCCGCACCTTTGAGGCTGAAGGCTATTGCAGGAAATCAGCACAAAAGATGATCTACACTAAATTCAGTCCAATTCATTCATTTCTATATTCATGAAAATGTATGGCTATAGCAGAACTGAAATCTCTGAAAAATTAGAATAATTTTATCATTGTTATTCTATTACTATTTCAGAAAGTATATATAAAAAGAGTGATGATATATCACTGAACTTATCTATCAGTCTTTCTAGGAGATGACACCATCTCTTATTTGTACTTAACTGTCTAACTTATGAAAGATCACCATGCAAGAAAGGTAGACTTGAGTGGAACAGAAGTCCACTCAGAGGTCTAAGTTTAGGTCTTAATACACTTGGGCATCAAAGCCCTAAAAATAAGAATATTGGATTAGTTCAATTCGTAACTCATGCAAAATCTTTGGAAAGATAAAACTTCAGCAGTTTAACTGATAGTTGACCCTTCACCACTCAGGTGATGATTTGAGTGAAGTGAGGGGGGTATTAGAATTGCTGCTGAAGTGTCTAGGTGGCAGCTCTGTCTGGAACATGCCCCATTCTCAGGAGGTGCCGGAGATAGCTGTTCCTGTCTGCAGCTCCGGAGATATTCCAGACACTCACAGAGCTCCGGAGAGTCATTCCCCGTATCTTCAAAACTCCAGGTGTCACTGTTCTTTGTTATGGTCTTCAGAGATATTTGAAGACGATCTCCGAAGATGCACAAAATCGTTGTTTCTGACATTTACACCTGCTGATTCAAAAAGGAAAGAGAAATTTTGCATTTTTCCATTAATCCCATGCACATTAGTCATCTAATCAAAAATTCTAATCTCAAGTAATCTATCTTAATTAATCACAAAATAGAACAATCTTGCTAACTTATTTGAGTGCAGACACAAGGAAGATGAACTGAATAGGGGAAAAAGAGAGGCAAAAAGGGGAGTATTTTATGAGTGCAATTTGACACTCATCATCAAAATACTATCTAAAGAACATTCTTCTATAGATTAAACAATGACTTTCCAAATCTCCTAACCTCATGATTATAAATTATGTTTTCTCAAATCTCACTAGTTAGATTCTAGGTATGAAGATGGCTTAAATGATTTAATGGAATAATCAATCCTATAGTTCTAATAGAATAATATTTATTAATAATAAAGTTACATTGGATTAATTTACCATCAATAAACATAATTGAGAAATTAATGAAACATCATTATTCAAAATATTAAAAATCTATGCATCTAACCCTTTACACAAACTAATATACATTATTATTTAAAAATAAAACAATCATGTGTTAAGCCTACATATAATTTAATTTAGAAATGGAACTATATAAAATTATAGTTTTATTTTTAAAAAGTAAGAGATAATTTCAAAGATTAATATGAAATTTTAATATCAAGATTGAATAATCTAAAATCAAAAATTCCTTCATAAATTATTTATGTAAAGTACACGGAATACAAAAGTTGGTAATAACCCTTCACACAAACTAAAACCTAATTCCAAATAGAGACAAAACCATCAAGCCTTCATCAACAATCATAAAAACTCCAATCACAATAAAACTAATAATAATATTTACTTGACAAAACTTTCTTTTTACTAAAGGCATCTACAATTTTTTTTTGACTTGTTACCTGATTATGATAGCCTTATAAGTGATATACTTACATTAATTGTAATTCTATTGGAATTTCGAAATCAAAAATAATATAGTAAAATAATAAGTTCCCTTTTTCTAAACCTAATTAATATATATAAAAACTTTATAAAAAGAATTATATTAATTAAAGAAAATTCATAATTAAAAAATAATAATTTAAAAAATATACATATTAAAACTTATATGAAAAGCATAAAAAACATTATAAAAGAGATTAGAGTATTGGAAAAGAAACTAATATTAAAAGAAATTTATATTAATAAAATAAAAATTTAGAAACTTTAAATAACATAAAGAATTTTTCTAGGAAAAGTGCAGTAGGTGTCATATAACCCATAGTTTTGAGACTTAGAGTCTCCCAAGAGAAGTGGCCCTAAATTACAGTAGACTCGCCTTGGGAGACATGTCAATCAATAATAAAATAGTAATACCAAAAAAAAGAAAAAAAACATTTGTTGAACTTCCCCTCTATCCCTCAATTTAACATCTAAAATTCTGCTTTTCAACCATCAATGAGAGGGAAAAAATAGGATTTGTAGCAAATTTTAATGATTTTGGCCAATTTTCAGATGATTTCAATTGAGTTTTGATACTTTAGTTTTGATACAGATTGGGGCTATAAAAAATGTTGAAACTTGAGAGGAGGGTGCTTAGAAGTACCCCAAAATCCTAGAAACAATATTTTAATAGGAAATGGGACGAGGGCTTAAGGAAATGGACCTATCTCTCAGAAATGTATAGAATTGTATCTCCTTTTATTTTCACATGCAACTTGGTTCAAGATAAATGTTTAAAAAAATATTGGTGACTTTGTTATAACACAGAGTACGATCTCCATATAGTAAGGGGATGAAATGTAATCAAGCAAGCAGAAGAATTTGGGGTTTAACTTTGTGATTTGTTGATGTGTGAGTTTTGGTCTTTTGGTCATTTGTATTTATTTACAAATGTGTGATATTGTTTGAGGTTTTGGGTATACTTGCCTATCTTGTTTAATTCCAAGCATTTTTTTAATGATGGAAAACCCTTTTTCCAGTGAAATGTATTTTAATAAGAAAAATAAAATTCATGTGGAGTATAAAAAGCAGGTGAGGTTGAGCATCAAGCATCCTCATCCTTAAAGCCCTTTTATGTCTCTAAAAGGTCATCTGAACTAGACCAAGAAAAATTGTCATAGCTAAGCGTTTTTCAAGCCTCACCCTCTTAACAAGCATAGCTGCAATTCAATACAAAATGGTAAGCAATTTCAGGGTTATGTTATTCATCTGAAGGCTGAGGAGTTGTGCTATCCTAATTTTTTCTTTTGAATGTTCCTATTTGCTTCAACAAAAATAGGGCAAAATCAGTATCATTAGCCTTGTGGCCCAGTGCTCTACTTGCAAGATTATATTTTCTTCTGATGCTTGGGCTTCTGCTCTGTTATCATCTCATAAATCTCCAAAATACCTATTAAATAGCCACTTCTATGGGAACAGAAAACTCGCATTAATTTGAGAATTGTACTTGTGGCATTTTTCTACGGTTTTATGGTTTTAACTTTTAAAGTACCATGGATTAGATTTCCATGCCAATGAATTAGCAAGCTTCATTCCACTCTGTTACAATTCATATGACTCTGCAACTAAGTTTTGTGAATTTTTCTTAGCATTTTGCTCAACTCTTAATTATGAACTAAGTCATTTATGGAGTCATTTGAGTTGCATGCAAACATAACTGAAGCGCGAAGGAAAAGGACCATTCGATTCAATTAAAAATAAGGAGAGAAAATGAATAGATAGGAGGGTATGTTGGTAAAATCCTGTTAATTTATTTCTTTCAAACATAAAATATACAAAATGGGTAAGAAAAGCTTTGCCATGAAGTCTTGTTTCAGAAAGATTTTTTTAGTCGAGTGGAAATTTAAGAAAGCAAACCCTCTAAAGAATAGCAATAGTAAAACTAATAGCAGTTGCTATGATAGAAAGCTTGGATTTCGGAGTGAGGAGGCTCTGATTGAAGAAGCCATAAAGCATGCATGTGAAAATTTTACTAGCAAATTGATGGATATATTTATGGCTTCAAGAAGAGATGAAGAAGCAGCTGTAGAAAGGTGGGTAGTGGCAGCTTGGCTTAACAACATGTTTGACACATTGGATCTTCCACACAAACCTTCAGAAGAATATTTGAGAGCATATTTGCTTAATGGATCCATTCTTTGTCAAATCATGAACAAGTTCAAACTTGGAGCTATACCAAATATCTTAGGCAAGAATGATAAGGGAAGTGTTGCATGTTCAGTAATTCATCAATTGGAGAATGTTAGAAATTTCAAAATCCAACACAAAAAAAAACACCAATACAAAGTTTTGATAACAATTTAGGATTCCTCCTTTGTTGCAAGACACGCCTGCTTGTATTGACTATTGGGTTAGATGCAGAAATCTTAACAATGAAGAACTTCTTGCAAGACACACAGGGAAACCCAATAAACCCAAAATGAATAACATCTAAATTCCCACAACAAAAGAAGACAATTACATCTATACCCAAAATCCAAAACTGATATCGCACATAAAAAAATAGCAAAAACCACCAACTAAACCTGCAACCCACATTGCAGACCATTATGAGGTATTATGGTTTTGGTATGTAGGGAATGCAAACTCCTACAGTCCCAAATGGAAACAAAATAAAATTCTATTAAACCAAGTTAGCATACTGAGCCAGCAAACACTCTTTATGATATACAGTAGCAATGCAGATTGATTTCAATTTCTTCTGGCCCACCAGCAGTGGCCATCTTTGCCCTCTACATGGCCTTGTACGCCTGATTCTTCCCCATCCTCACCCTCTAATCGCTAGCCCCCAATTCGCTTCTCTGTGTCGTCTGGTTCAATTTTGGAATAAAAACTTTAGCTCCTACTCTTGGCTAATCAATGTATACTCTAAATTCTGGATAGCCTATGCCAGAATAAAATGGCTTAGATTTCCCACATTCCACTGTTTCTAAAATGGAAACAGATGTAGAAACACCCCTAACATCATAATAAATATGACAGTTGACCCTGCTAATGGAGCAAATTTTCCTTAGCTGTTTTAGAGGATGGTTAGCATTCGCTTTCAAAATGCATGCCTTACCATCTGGAAACTCTTTCACATACCTCTGAAAATATTATACACTGCACACCACAATGCTCGACAGATTAGAAGCCAATCTTGATAACGAAACTTTTAGATACTCCTTTTAAATAGGGAAATCTAGATTGAAAACATAATCAGAATGGAATTCTTGTGTGCAAATATCACAATTGCATATGGAATTAAAGAGAGATTGTTCAAACTAGAAAGCAACCATAACTATGAACTTCTACGAATTACTATTATAGGGTATTTTCATCTTGTGCTTGCCTGACTAACGAAGTATGCAAAAATCCACTACAAAGCAAATGTTTTTATCACAATGAAGAATTCGAGCATACAAAAATCCACTACAAAGAAAAGCTTTTTAGTACAATGAAGAATTCAAGCATATAAAATCCATTGCAAAGCAAATGTTTTCAGCACAATGAAAAATTCAAGTAAGAGATGCAATTTGATATGCTCGCTTGAGTTTTAATAGCTTCAAATTTAATTAGTGGTGGGTTGTAATGTTTTTTAATTGTCCAATGCATGCAAGATAAAATTTAAGGAGTTTTCTTTATTTGGCGCTCATCCACAGCCTCAAACCTTTATTTTCCTATGGCATGGCAACTCCACCATCATAGACTTAAAAATAGAATCCATTGCTCTTATTTAGGCTTTTTATTTAATTTCACAGATTGGTTTTCATGTATTAGATTTAATTCTAAAGTAACCGCCAAGAGAATTTTTTTTTTTGTGTGTATTTGCAAAATCAGTCATGGTAATTAAAACCACAAAGATTCTAGGCCTATTTTTAGGGAAGGACTACCAAAAAAAATTATTAGGACTATCAAATTTTTTTGGCAGTTACAAAATGTGTGCACATATAGAATGGCCTATCGGCCAAAAAATGAAATTCTTCATTGAGATGAACTGCAAAGAAAAATGAAACTACAAACAATCCCTTGGGAATAACATGGTCTATTAAAAATAGAAACAGTAATTTGTCTTTACTCATCTTTTAATCTGAAGATATCAGATCAGATCTAGAAAAGGATTAGTGATACTCATACGGCTATGCCTCCTCAGCCAAGCATTTCTTCTAAAACATGAAAGAAATGTCATGATTTGTTTCACAACTCATGGATAGGACTCACCCTTTTACGCAACTAATGAAGAAAGATTCTCACTTCCAATGGAATTCTGACTGTCAAAAAGCTTTTGATGATTTAAAGGATTACTTAGCTAATCCACCTATTTTACAACCTGTTGTTTCCGATAAACCATTTCTATTATACATCTCAGCATCTAATAATGTCCTAGCAGCTTTGTTAGCACAGCATAATGCTGAAGGCAAAGAATCCACTGTCTATTACATCAATCGTCCTTTGCTCGATTATGAAGTGCGATACACAGTTATAGAGAAGCATTGCTTAGCTTTAGTGTTTGCCACTGAAAAGCTTAAACATTATCTCTTAAATGTTGAGGTGCATGTAATGGTAAAGTTTGACCCTTTGAAACATCTTTTTGCAAGAACAGATTTATTGGGTCGTCTTGCTAAATGGGTTATGTTGTTAACAGAATTTGATCTCAAATTTATTTCACAAAAAGAAATTAAAGGGCAAGTGATAGCTAATCAATTAGCTGACGTTCCCTCACCCTTTTCTATACAAAATGTCAATGTGTTCCCTGACAAACAGATTTTAACAATCTCTACGGATGAAAAATTAGAATTATATTTTGACGGATCAAAATGTCGAACTGGCTCCAAGGCTGGTGTTATATTGATACCTCCCGTTGGTAAGCCAATTCCCTTATCTTACCGCTTATATTTCTTATGCACAAACAAATAGCTGAATACGAAGTTCTTATTGCTGGACTTCGTGCAGCCTTGGCTCTTAATATCAAAAACATTACAATATATGGTGATTCTCGGTTAATTATTAAACAGATAATGGGATCGTATCAAACTAAGCACGATAAGCTATCTCAGTACCGTGAGTTTGCATTATCTCTCTTAAAACAATTCAAATCATATTCGATCAATACCATTCCCAGGAAAGATAACTGGCATGCTGATGTAATGGCAAGTGCAGCTTCCCTTATATCCCTTGATGGTTCTCTCGAGGAATTCCCTTTGTTGTTCATAATCTTAAGACACTGATAATCGATGACCCTATAGTTGCAAATTTGGAACTCAGTGGTAATACATACATGGATGAATGGTTCTCCTACATATTTAACTATCTACGCGATGGAACCATTCCAGATTCGACATCTAAGAATGCCCGACTCTGTTTATGCAAACTAGTGGCGCGATACATTATATTATCGAATGTCTTGTCTCAACAAAGTTATAATGGTGTTTTACTCTGATGTTTAAGCAATTTAGAGATTCTAATAGCTTTAGAAGAAGCTCACTCTGGTGTCTGTGGAGGGCATTTTGGTGGAAAATCATTGGTGCAAAAATTGTTATGTATGGGGTACTATTGGCAACATATGGAACAAGATTCCTTTGCTTACATCAAGAGATGCCTGCAATGCCAACAACATAAACACCTAATCCATGCTCCTTCTCAAGAGCTTTGTGCCCAGGTATCACCATGGCCATTCTCTATCTGGGGTTTGGATTTAATTGGTAAAATTTCTCCACCCTCCTCTCAAGGACGTACATTTATCATTACTGCTACTGATTATTTTACAAAATGGGTTGAAGCGGTCCCTTTGTGATCCACGACCGCTGATGTAATCTATCGATTCATTCAAGATAACATAATTTCTTGATTTAGAATACCTTCCTCCTTGGTTTCAGACAATGGTACACCATTTAAGAACAAGGATGTGAAAACATTCCTCAAAAAATACCATACACAACATCGCTTCTCTACGCCTTATTACCCTCAATCAAATGGCCAAGCAGAAGCCTCAAATAAGGTTATTAGATAGATTTTATGGAAATTGTTAATAAACATCAAAAAGATTGGCATACGCAGTTATCCTATGCCTTATGGGCTTACAGAACAAGCATTCGAACAGCTACGGGTAACACACCGTATAATCTTGTCTATGGTGCAGATGCGATAATGCCCTTAGAGTCAGAAATTCCTTCTTTGAGAATTTTCCTAAGAGATATCATGGATGATAACATAGAACGAGAGAAAAGATTATAGGAACTTGAGATGCTTGATGAAAGATGTATTAACGCTTTTGAACATCTCAAGGCTTATCAAAAAGGAATACAATGAGCCTATAATGCGCAAGTCATACAACGTTCGTTTAATGTTGGGGACTTGGTTCTTTATGAAAATCAACGCAACATAAATGCACTGCCTGGTGAAAAAGGTAAGTTCAGCCCTAATTGGCTCGGACCTTATATAATCACTGAAACCTTTGGATCTGGAGTGTATAAATTAGCCGATGAGCAAGGTATGCCGCTTAAGGAACCTATTAATGCGGCACACCTCAAAAGATTTTATACTTAGAGATTTAATGTTAAATGTTCCTAAGCTAATTTAGCACATAGATTAGCTTCAATTTCGACAAGAAGTATTGTTTTGTCTTAATTCATTTGGCATTACATCTTTGTTCAGTTGATCATTGTTGCATCGTGTGTAAGTAGTAATTGCTTAGATCACTTTTGTATTAACTGAATATAGCATGGAAATTAAAGTTATATGTAAAATAATTAATCATTGTGTTTGTTACTACATGTTCTTTTTTAGAATTGTTAGTATATCACAATAGCATTAATTATAGCATTTAGACATCATCACTAGTTGCATTTTTTTACAAAAATCACATGTGATAGATCAAAAGCCATCACACAAATAAAAAGAAACCATCATATATATATATATATATATATATATATAAGTTTCATGTATACATCCAGGTCGACTATCCCTCAAAACAAAATAGGATGTCGTAGTGCCTAAAATCTATGCATCACATAGCTGAGCCTTGATCACCAATACCCTCAGGCCCTCGTGGTGTGCGAGTGACAGAAGCCTGATCATGTGTGGCTGCAGATCGTGAATGACTACTAGAGATTCTTCACGATCATAACCCCCTGATCTCGCCTCTCATCTCTATCATCTGCTCATGTGCCTCCTGGTAAATCCTCTGGTACCTGTCTCTCTCGGCCTAAACCCTGTCTCTGTTAGCTCTTGCCTACTAGACCTCCCGCAGTAAGAACTCACTGACAGCTAGCTCTCTCTCTGATGTAGGAACCGCTACCGTCTACTCTCGCTGTGCCCTAAGCTCAGCCTCGGTGCACTTAGCTCTCTGTCGAAACTCCTCTCTCTCTCGTGCAGACTGCTCTAGCATGGCCTCTGTAGCAATCCTGTATCTAACAATAGGCATAAATATCTCAGCATGCCACCCAGCGGATGATTGTGGTGAATAACCTGCCCACACTCGCTGCTCTGAGGCATCTGTCGGTATTATGTCTCTTATGACGTGACTCACAAAGTCTCTCCATGCATCAGTCCCAACTGCAAAATAGAGGATGAGATAGATGTTAGACTCCCATATAAATATCACAAATAATAATCTATACAAAGCATCAAATAACAAATCAAGCCTAACCTGGATCTCCATCTTTCCAAGATGGATCTCAGATTGCCGATGGTGTGATGAGCTCTATTGTCTGATCTGTAGCTGGGGGCATAGACCTACTACTTTCCCCTTTCTCTATCTAACTAGGCCTCGTATCATCTGCAAGAGTAGGACCACGAGCCTTGGACTGTGGTCTCGACTCGATCTCCTTGTTAGTGTCTGCCTCTTGCTGGCTCTGTCGTGATCTCGCTCTGAAGACATACTGTAATGGGACCTCCTCGGACTCATCCTCGTCCTCCTCCACATCCTCCTTGAGATCGTAGCGTCCCGCGAAATCACTGACGTCGTCCTCCACCCCTGTGTCACTCGCGTGACCAACCCAAGGTTGAGCATCTCCTATAGGATGCCCAGATGGAAAGATAGGTGCAGGCCGTGCTGTGTGCCACCAGGTCCAATATGCTCAGGTACACCCGACATCATTTGTGTCTGACACTAGCTCTGCATCCTCAGGACCCTCATCGTTGCTAGGTGGCACATCTGCTATAGTTGGTCGTCAGACGATATTGGCTCTGACTGCACTCCGAGCTGCACATGCATAGCTCAGATGAACTACAGGAACATCATGTATCTGTCCGAACTGTCATGCCACCCTGTCAAAGTAGAACCAAGATATAGTATGATCGAGGCAACTAACCATCAGCCGATCCCTCTACATCCTCATTAACTACCTCTACTCGCTAGGTCATCTGATGTAGCCGCGATATGGTCTCCAGATGATGTCACCAGACTGTAATCTGTCAAATACTACTCTCTAGTATAGCAGATAATCGTGCCTCCAACACATGACTAGTGGATAGGCGTAGACATGTGGATGGGTTAATGCTGCCTCTATAGGAAAACCCACCAGTTGTGTGCACCTGATGTGCTTCAAGGCCCAGACCTATAGTAATGTGCAGACCATCAGACTATGCATCTCATAATGGACTTATCACCCTAAGTCGCGATAAAGGTGCGCAAGACCCCATGCGTAGACAATCTAATGCTCCTCCATCGCTCTAATGGTGTGAACGAGACCCCCGTGAAGGTGAGTGCCTCATCCATTTGGTGCAATGGCTAGTGTGACTGTGACAATCATGATCCTCCGTAGTAAGGGAATGTCTCTGCATCCCTACTTTAGCAAATGGAGCTGAATGTGTCCTTGCTCTGCCTGTGAAATAGTGCAACCCAAGCAGTATAGCTGACTCTCACGAGTATACCCCTCTAAGCGATGTCCAACAACCCTCACTGTCTCTCCTTGGATCGGCAGTTGAAGGATCCTAAATACATCCTCCAGTGTGATGGCAATCTCGCCAGTCGGTAAGTGGAATGTGGATATATCTGCAGCCCACCTCTCCATCAGTGCCATGAGCATAGCGCAGTGGAATTTGATTGTGGTCATCTCAAACACCCACCATAGGCCCACCGTCTATAAATGCTCTCTCTCTCTGTGACAGTCAAGGCGCTAGTGCACTCTCGTAGAAGTGCCATCAGATGACCACCTATGTGCTCACACATCTCAGGGACATCCTGTAGATCAGAAAGCAAGCAAGAGTATCAGAATCCCCTCTAGAAACTAAAATAAGCTATCAAGAACTAAAAAGAATGCTTGTGCCTAAGGCCTGTGTCCTCTGTGGACTAGGGCACCCTAGGAAGACTAGGGCACCCCAGAGGGACACTGGTGCCCCTGTGGGACTAGGGCGCCCCAGAGGGACATTGGTGCCCCTATGGGAGTAGGGCACCCCAGAGGGACTCTGGCGCCCTAGGTGGACCCGGGTACCCCTGTCTGGGAGCCCTGTCCACCTTCCCTTGTTGGCACAGACATCGATAAACGTAAAAGCAAAAGTATAATGAAAGATGACAGAAGAGTTGGATCAGGACCCTACCTCAGCCTCGAAGTGTCTTTCCGCCACTCGGGCTCAGAGCATCTCCAGTCGTGGTGGATGATATGGATGTCGGCTCGGCATGGCCGTTCTCCTATTCTCCTTCTCTCTCTCTGCAATGACAAGAAACAAGAATGAGTTAGTGATAAGTGACAACTCCCTTTTACATAAAGTAAGTGAGTGAGAACTCCTATCCCTAATTAGGTGCAAAAGTGTGCTCTTTCACTCTTGAGCCCTTTTCTTGAGCTGTCGAGCTCCAATTTCAATGTCGTTTGATGCGTTTGAATCCTGGTTTTGCTCTCTTCCTTTCCGAATGTGTTACATTTGAGCATTGTTTCTTCAAATGACCCTCACAACACATTTCCCTTGAAATTGACGCGTGTGGATATCTCCTTATTTCTACTCTCAGACTAAGCAAGCAGAAACAAGGGGGGCATATATCTCCCTCGACTTCCTCCCTTCCCATCACTCAACCCCTTAGCATTTTTGATACTAACTCATTGGTGGTGGTCGCAGGTTGATTTGATTTTAATTTCTCTAACAAGTGTTCCTTTGTAGGTTGCGGTTCCTAACTTTGTGGTCTTGCAGGATTACAGACTTGGGGGCTCCTTCCTTCTCGACGACAACACTTTGGCTTCCTCTACAGTATCCTTTTGGGTTTCCTTTTCATGATTGATGCATTTTACTTTTCTTTAGTCGCATATGCATGTAGTGTCATATGGCCACTAAAGTGGGAGCTAAATGTAACGTCAGAAATTGTCCTCTTGTATGGAATGGTATAATTTCCCTCAATTTAGCTCCTCACTTTGGTGACCTCTCAACCTTTTCTTTTCTGGCCTTCCCAAAACCCTAATTGACTAAGTCTAGGAGCAAATCATTCACTTTTTGAGTTAACTTGTTGATAGAACCCGAAAAGGGGATTTGAGATTTGGGTCCCTAGGACCCCCAAAAATGTAGATCTGAGTGGAAATAGGGCGCTTGGACTTGGGTACCCATGACCTAGTCCTCCCCCGTTTCCTAGGATTTTAAATTTTGGTGGGCTGTCGGCTCCCACCGAGTGCCTCGGGATTCTGTTTTCAAATTCTTGGTTTTCGCGCGATCTCGAGACGTTATTTCAAAATTTGAATTTCCCTAAAGCTAGATATAAAAAGACATTTGCAAATTATTTTATCACACACAATTCTTATGCAAGCTTGATGCCAAAATTCTACTACAATTGCTATTGAAGATCAATGACTTGTTGAATCTTTTGAAAGTATTTTGTATTTGCTATCATGGAGACAATAGATGAAGATTAGGAATCAAGATCTTGAGTCTATCTTGCTCTTCCTAGGGTTTGTACACCTTTTGCATGATTGGGAGAAGGGTTGAAGTCTCCAACAGCAAGCTTGGAGATCCTCCGTGGACATTGCTGATTCACCTTCTTGTTCATGCAAGTCTTCATTTATCTCATCTCCTTAAGGTGAAGTTGTATGTGTTTATTGATGCAAAACAAGTTGTTGATCTTCCCTTGATTGAGGCATCTAGGGTTTGATATTTTTGCATACACATTGTTAGGTTTGCACACACTTCTGCAAATTTTTATCTCTAGCTATTGTTGAGGTAGAAATACCAAAGACGGGGCTTGACTGAGGCAAGCTCCTATATAGCCGCAACATTCTCCTTCTTTTATAGATGCAGATCGTGTTTTGCAGGTTCCGACGAAAAGAAGCTACATAAAGGAAGATATTGCGGATACAGTTGCGACAAACTTTCAGATTTTTAAATTTTGAGACTTGCGGGACATTGGAACGGGTGCCCTAGTCCAACTAGGGGTTATTTCTGGGATCTGGAAGCCTTTTAGCAGTCTCAGACACCCTGTGCAGAAGATTTTCCAGTTCAAAAACTTGTGGGACACTTGAGCCGGCGCCCTAGTCCAAGTGGCCCTCAAAATTTGGGTACACAATCTCTGAAACCCTATCTCTGCACTTCTGTGATTAGTTTTGCCAGTTGTTTCATCAGTTTCTGAGAATTTCTAATTTAAGGAATAATTAGGGTTTTACTTAGTTGAAAGGGAAACACTTGATAAAATCTTGATTAGGGCCTTAGGTTTCACAACCACGCGAGCGTAAGGGACAAACAAAGTGATTAGAAGCTTGTTCATAAGCGCAGTCCTTGTCCTCCCAATGCTTAGCGGGAAAATGGTGGTATTTAACCTAGCTTAAACAAACTATCAAATTTCCCACTAAACAAGTTGTTGCAGAGAAAAAACAAACAGATTCAGGAATAGTTGCCGCGGGTTCGCAGGAAGAGATTGAAATAATTGTTGCAAGTTCTGAGACAACACTGTGGCATAACAGACTTGGGCATATGAGTGAAAAAGGTACGAAGGTACTTCATTCTAAGAAAGTTTTACCAGGTCTGAAATGTATTAATATGGATTTTTGTGAAAGTTGTGTGTATGGCAAACAAAAGAGAATTAGTTTTCTCAAGGATGGAAGCAAAAGAAAGATGAAAAGTTGGAGCTTGTGCATACAGATGTATGGGGACAAGCTCAGGTATCTTCTCTCGGTGGCTCTCAATATTATGTTACATTCATAGATGATGCAACTAGGAAGGTTTGGATTTATTTCCTTAGGCAAAAATCTGATGTATTTGAAACATTTAAGAAATGGTGAAGCTTGGTTGAGAATGAGACAGGTAAAATATTAAAATATCTCAGATCTGATAATGGTGGTGAGTATTGTAGCAAAGAATTTGAGGATTATTGTTCCTTTAATGGAATTCGTAGGCAAAAAATGGTTTCAGGGACTCCACAAGAAAATGGAGTGGCTGAGCACATGAATAGGACAATAATGGAGTATGCAAGGAGCATGAGATTGCATGTTGGCCTCCTTTAAACATGTGGCCAGAGGCTATCAATATTGTTGTATATTTAATTAATAGAGGTCCTTCAGTTCCTTTGGGTTGTGGTATTCCAAAGGAAGCATGGACAGGTAAGAAGGTGAGTTATTTTTTTCTGAAAACCTTCGGATGTGAAGCATTTGCACATGTAGATTCTAAAAATAGAACCAAGCTGGATGCAAAATCAAAAAAGTGTATCTTCGTTGGATATGGCATTGATGAATTTGGTTATAGGCTTTGGGATGTTGAAAATCTAAAAATTGTGAGAAGCAAGGATGTTGTATTCAATGAAAAGATGTTGTACAAAGATCAGTTGCAGTAGCATGAGAAGAAAGAAAAGGATTATATGGTGCTAGATGATACTCTAGATAGTGATGTTCCAGTGGTTCCTCATGCTCTACAACAGCAACAAGAAATACCACAAACTCCAGTGAATGTTAGACGGTCAACAAGGCTAAGTAGACCTCTTGAAAGGTTTTCTCTCTTTGTATTCTATTTTGTTAACAGATGTTGGTGAATCGAAAGGGTATGATGAAGCTATGCAGGTGGATACAAAGGTTCAGTGGGAACTTGCAATGAAAGAAGAAATGGACTCCTTGCTGAAAAATCAGACTTGAGAATTATGTAAGTTTCCTACAGGTAAAAAGGCTTTACCAAACAAATGGGTTTATAGGCTGAAAGAGGAATATGGAGGTAAGAAAAGATTTAAAGCTAGGTTAGTTGTAAAAGGATTTGCACAGAAAAAAGGGCATTGATTTTGTTGAAATTTTTTCTCTGATTGTTAAGATAACTTCTATTCGTACTATTTTAAGTATTGTGGCTGCTGAAGATTTGCATTTGGAACAACTAGATGTGAAAACTGTCTTTCTCTATGGTGATTTGGAGGAGGAGATATATATAAAATAGCCCCAAGGATTTGAGGTCAAAGGTAAGGAGAAACAAGTGTGCAGGTTGAAGAAGAGTCTGTGTGGCTTGAAACAAGCACCTCAGCAATGGTATTTGAAATTTGATAGTTTTATGGCTGAGCAAGGCTACAGCCGGTGTAATTCTGAGCATTGTGTTTATTTTAAGAGGTTGGATAATGACAGGTACATTATTTTATGTTTATATGTTGATGACATGCTTATAGCAGGGTCTAACATGGATCACATAAAAGAGTTAAAACAACAGTTAGCACAATCATTTACTATGAAAGATTTGGGGGCAGCAAAACAAATCCTTGGTATGAAAATTTGCAGAGATAGGAAGAACAAAAAATTGACTCTATCTCATGTTGATTATGTTGAAAAGGTGTTGTAGAGATTCCATATGGAGAATGCAAAAATTGTCAACACACCTTTGCCTAGTCATTTGAAATTGACTAAGGAGATGTGTCCTAAGACAGAAGAAGAGGAAGAAAAAATGTCCAAGGTACCATATGCTTCAGCTGTAGGAATTTTAATGTACACCATGGTATGCACGAGACCTGATATTGCAAATGATGTAGGAGTCGTAAGCAGGTATATGAGTCATCTCAGATTGGAGCATTGGAATGCGGTAAAATAGATTTTCAAATATTTGAGAGGTACATCCAATAAACACTTATGTTTTGGGGGCTCTAATACTGATTTAGCAAGCTATGTGGACTAAGATTTGCAGGTGATATTGATACCAAGTGGAGTACTACAGGTTATGTCTTTACTGTAGGTGGGACAACAGTGAGTTGGATCTCTAGGTTGCAAAAGGTGATTTCTTTATCCACCACGGAGGCAGAGTATGTAGTTGCAATAGAGGCAAGAAAGGAGATGATATGGTTGTAATCTTTCATAGAAGAATTGGGGAAACAATAGGCTAACAGTTATTTGTTTACAGACAACCAGAGTGCCATACATCTTGCAAAGAATTATGTCTTGCATTCAAAGACCAAACACATACAGTTGAGGTATCACTTCATTTGATTGGTGTTGGATGATGGATAGTCAAGGCTGGAAAAGATACATACAGATGAAAATCCAACTGATATGTTTACAAAAGCAGTGACAAGGGAGAAGTTGAACTCCTCTTCAGCTTCGGTTGGTCTTCAAGACTAAGAACATAAAATCAGAACAGGAGGGTCCAGGGTGTTTATTTCCAGTGGGAGCTACAGGGTCAGTGGTGTTATGATCAATCTCCAAGTGGGAGATGATATGTTGTGGAGTCTGATCAGTTTCCAAATGGGAGATTGTTGTTATATGGAGCCTAATCATACTCGAAGGTTAAATTTTCCCCTTTTATCGATGCGGTTTCCCCCCAAATTATTTAACGGGGGAGTGCAGGGGGGCAAAGCCCCTCCTGCGGGGCCTAGGAGGGCCATCCCCCAGGGGAGCCCATAGTGGGGGTCTGGGGGCAGTGCCCCCAGCCAGGGGCTCGAGGGTAGCACCCCCGAAGCAAAAATTGCCTATTATTTTATAAAGGCGTCAGGAGTTATTTTTCTATTGGCTTACATAAAAACCCTATTTTTGTAACCGACATAAGGCTTGATAAAAGTGGCTAAGGGTTAGGGTTTTCACTGATATTGTATTGTAGCATTTGCAATAGTATTAAGTTGCAAGGATTGCTAGTTGTAATCAGTTTGATTTACTAAATAATAATATTGGACTCTCTGTTGGTGGATGTAGCCCGGGTTTGGGTGAACCACGTTAAAACTTGTCTCTCGTTGTTATTATTTCTTTGTATTTCTATTCCTCTGTTTAATATTTATTTGCATTTAATTGATATCTTCTATTAGCTAACCCTAACAATTTTGTCTTGACTTTTTGAGGCAAAACTGAAATCTCTCAACATAATCTTCCAGAGGCTCATCTTCTTTTTGTGACATCCTAAATATGTCATCCCCCTTCATGTCTCTACCATGACAATAATCCTGATATTTCTGCAAGAAGTTTTCTTTCATGATGGCCCATGTAGTTACAGAGTTTTCTTCTAGACCCATAAACCATCTTAATGCAACATCCTTGAGGGTGGTTGGGAAAAGCTTAAGCATGTATGCATCTATAGTGTAATCATAACTCCTATAGAGTACATCAAACTCAAAGAGAAATGTATCAGGATCTTCAGTGATTATCCCATGAAAGTTTGGTAAAGCAGAAGAAGGGATATTCTTCAAAGTGTTAGCTCTCCTAGTTAGTAATAGGAAAGGCAAAGGTAACTGGCTCAGATGGATTCTCTACTTCTTCATCTGCCATGTTGTCTAGGTTATGATCTGTAATATCTTCAAAATCCTCAGTGTTCTCCAGACCAAGGGATGATTCAAAGTGTTCTCCTTCTTCTGTTGAACTAGTTGGAAGAAACCTCCCTCTATGATCTCTTGGCTGCCGCATACAATAATGTATGAGCTAGTGGCTCTATTCCTGCACCATGTTAGTGAATATTTTGGAGATATATGGAATATCTAAGCAATACTAAATGATAAATAGAAAGTATTATATCCTACTAAAGTAAATACAAGCATAAATCAACAAGAACTTAGAAACACTAAACCTTAGCACCATCCCCAGCAACAGTGCCAAAAATGTCGAACTTCGTTACTTACCAATATATTGATGTAGAAAGGACATATATACTACTCAACAGACCAACAAATCCCTTATCAAGCAATCTATTGGTTACATAACATGCTACATTTACATTGTCAAACCAGGGAATCGTATTCTTCTTGGATGATGTCTATACTGTGTGTACAGTTGAGGATTCTTGAGTTTTATCCTAAAGGTTGTGTAAGGGAAATAAAGCAATGACAATATTCTAAGTAAATAGGAATAATGGAAAACAACTAGATTATCCAACGCAGCAGTAATCAAATATCTTTATGTAACTTCTATGTAAAAGAGGAACTTGACAAGTGGTTCAGTCAGTGATCACCTTGACTCAATGGACTTGACAACATAAATTATCAATGTTAAACTACTTCACATGATTCATAATAACAAAACATCAATCACACACATATATAAACATATAATTTATAAACTGAACATATGAACAAGGTGGAGAAGCATAGTACCCCAAGTGGCCGGCTTGAGTGGTTGTGATCCTATGAGATCTACCCAAATCTCTACAGAATCTTTGTAGTCATAAACATAACTCAAAAACACGTGCTCCTTTATTGAATGTTGAAAGTAACAGGGATACAACAAAATATGCTAGTGTATCTCTATTCAAAACTTGTATGAAAAAAAAATATAATCTTACTCCATCCAATCTAGCTAATCGAGATCAGCATTGTCTTTTATGAGTAGAGCTACTAAATGATAAATGTCTTAACTACCCATTATCCCACATCATAGGAAAGGGACTTTATTACAAAGCAACTGAAAATAGGAAACTAACATGAAGGCGACAGAGGTAACACGGTCCTACTACAATTCTACTTCTTCATTATCCATAAAGAATAATCAAGACTTACAAATAGAATCATAGAGCACGATCTAGGTTCCTTAATTGCATCATTTATTAAAAGATAACTGTTATAGAGTCATGGGTGACTCATCCTAGTTAATTCAAGATCTTCTTCCTTTGGCTACAGGTACCTATATCATCTTCTAAGGATATCGGTATCTCCTTCAGCTGCAGGTTGTTCAATGTTCTTCACGATATGAAGCCAATCTTTTGTTGCATGAAGAGTTAGTACTCTATATAATACTTATGCATCACTACCACTTAGAATCAACATAAAATACTAACTTATCACATGACCAATCTATTATCCACACACTATTAGTTATCAGCATATTAAATACCATCTTCATACTTCAGTGTCTTAAGGATAAACATAGACATAATTAATACATATATGAGTCTAAAAATGTCTTTGGGAAATAGGTAATTAAAGAAATAAAAACAAAACAAATGATGGTCCCATCACCCTGCAATCAAGACAAATGATGGTCATAACAATGGAGCAATATTCTATACAACAAATTGTATGAAATACAATGAGAGAGCCTTGCTTATAAAGGCAAAGATAACAATCAAGAAGATGTAGTCATGTGATAAGTATCACATTCCTATCACATGTGACAACTAGAGGATAGGATGCCAACTAGAGCACATGTGTAGGATAAGACAACTCACTACAACTATCAACAACTAGAAATGTCTAGAAGACTCACTAAGTCAACTTAACATGTGAATTATGTGTGATGTGTGAATATTATTTAACTAATAAATAGTTAAATAATATGAATTATCCACACAAGGGGAAATTAACTAAACTAGTTAGGAAAAACCCATATTCACACCAACACCCCCCCTTAGTGCAACTTAGAGAGTAGCTAACTAAAGCAAAGATGCAATGATGGGTCCTAACTACTAGGCCATGTTAGGTACCCATGTACAACAAATCTCAAGTAGAGAAAAGGAGAAAACCTCATGGGACAAAACTCCTCTCCAAAAGTGAGAATGCAAAAAACAAATGGAATGAATGATGTGATGGAAGGAGGACTCAAGACCCCCCAAGAATACATCCAACACATATGTACAATCAATTACCCCCCATAGGAAAGCAAGTGTGAGACTCTAGATCCCCATATAATGATGTAGCTCTAGTGCCAATGGTAAATGCCTGAAGAAGAATGTTGAAGAGAATCCAAAGCCTACAAACAACATTCTTCCCCTTAGGAAGAAACAGGTCCAAAGGCTGATGTAGAAGAAACCCCATCTCAAGGTATCAGGGAAAAATCCTCATGATGTATGATGTCTCTAAAAACTGCTCAAGTATCCTCATGTCACAACCAAAATATGTCACATAATCAGGTGTTGCATGCCTAATCAAAGAATGTGACAATCCAAGACAAGATGAAAACTCAAGATCATCAATCTCCAAAGACAAAGAATCCTCTAAATGATGTTGAAGATACTCCAACTCAATGCCAAACTATGACAAGTGAAGAGGATAAGATGGTGTTGTCACATCCGAAGTAGAAGAATCAACTCCTTCAGAAAGGTGATGAATGTCATCAATTATGTCCTCCAAGTCATCAAGATAGGATTCACAAAACAAGTCTGAAGTACCTGTCAAGTATTCATCCCATAAACCTGTATCTGAAAGACAAAGAATATCCTGCTCAAATAAAGTGGATGAAGTTATGGAAATGCAAATCTCTGATGAAGTAGGAGAAGGAAGAAGCTCAAAACTAGTCTCAGGAACTCAAGTAGATGCAAGAACACCAAGGTTCGAGTGACCAAACTTCTCCTTACAAACATGATTCACAGATGATGCATGAGTGTGAATATCAATCAATGGATCTACATCATCATCAGAAATAAAATGGGAGAATGTATACAAGTGAGATGCATGATCAACCATCCCAACAGCAATGATATCTCTACTCTCCAAGTCTTGTATGATCACAGAATCAGGAGTGAACTCAACTATCTTCCCTGCACCACAATAAGTAATTTGGTAGATGGAAAGGAGATTGGTTGTCAAGGAAGGTACACACAACACATTGTTGAATGTACTCTCACTGACATCAATAGTTTATTTTACAGTTGCATGCATGTATGTATTGTTACCCATCAAAATAGGTGGCAAAGTATATGATTGAAATGAAGAGAACACCCTTGTGAAGATGCCATATGATGAGAGGCTCCTGAATCAAGAAGCCATCTATCTGACTGTAGACTTGTTGAAGCAAAGAGTGTCACTTTATACTTAGTGCGATTTACAATTGTTCTCAAAGGACCAAAATTGAGAAAATAATTAAAATCTCTTAAAAAGAGATCTGAGTGAGATTACAATCACTCACTTATTTATTACAGTAAACAAATCCCTTCAAAACAAATTTCACTTCCTCAAGTCTCAAAACACCCAAGTTATCACTCAAAAGTCAAAGAACTGAAAAATTGAATTAAATGAACTTGGAGGTGAATCTGAGAAAAGTGCATGGATGACTTTGATGAGCTCCTAAATACCTTTTTGATGTTGCAAGAATCGTGAAAATCAGAGATCGTGGCTGAAAGTTATGAGTTTGAAAGCCAAAAAGAAGATATGTCTTCAACCTGCAATAAATATTGTCAAACAACAAAATCTGGGAAAAATTATGATGTCACTATGAAGTGCTCTATTAGTTTTCCGTTGATATATGGTTTGTCTAATTTCGATACCCTAGGCAAATGTTATGCAAAAAAGAAAAAAATGTTAGGGTTAGGGCATATCAAAGCAATAAACACTAACAATTATATGCAGATTAAATAGCCTAAATATAACAATAAGGAAATAACACAATAGAGATCAACACAGAAATTTAACGTGGTTCACCCAATATGGGCTACATCCACAGAAACACAGCCATCCAATGATTTTATTATCCAATGCAAAACAGATTACAATCTCGCGAATGCATCACTGTACCATACATCCCAGCCACTTATAACAAGCTTTTCAGAAGCTTCTAGAATTAGGGTTTTGCAATGCCATTTTTCTTTTGTCGATTAACAAAAAATTAACAATTGACTCCGATCATGCAAAAAGAGGGAAAAAAATATTCGGCGAGGATGCATAACTTATGTACAGTACTTCCATGATCAGTCGCGACATACCAACAAAAAAGCCCTACTTTAGGGCTTTGAGGGGCAAAATAGCCCCCCCCCTTACTGACAAAATATCCTTCTCTGGGATGGAATATTCTACTAGAAATGGAATATTCCCTGTAGTGAGCAAAAAACTGCTAGTGAGGAAAAAAATTGCCAATCTGGGCCAAAAACCACTATTTTGTTGAAACCACTGCAAAACCATGTTCTGTAAGATTGGGGGGAATATTCTCCTATGGATTCCCTACACTGGAATAAAGTCTGCTGCACTGATTAAACTGTTATTAGAAATGTTTTAAAACCGCTGGATTTTCTTTTTATTTAAATGCGGAGAAAGAATTTTAAAGGGTCGAAGCCCTGCCCAAGGGTTGTGGGGATTTACGCCAACCATGTAGGCACAAGGGCCCACAGCGGCCTACCTACGGGTACCGTAGGCCTAAGCCTACTAGTATAGGGCCCGCAGGCACAGGGCCACACAGGTACCTTTGTACCCTTTAAAAAATGCAGCTTTATATTTTTTTATCTTTTTAAAAATGCAGATCGAGTATGGCGCTAATGCAATATGGTACGCTAGCACATGTGACTGTACTTTTTCGTAGAAGCCCTAACCATGGGGCAAAAAAATAGCCAAAAAATTTTCTAACCTCCGATTTTGGCGTTTGAATAGGCGATCTTTAGGTTTTGGCACCTCCTAATTGCAACGGTGATGTCTGATTTGCTCCAAGATGCACCTAAGATGCTACTCCTAGCAAAACCTCTCCAATGAGGGAAGAAAATTACAAATCTAGCTCTGATACCATGTAAGAGTCAATGTGACTCAACAAGTCAGGATCCTTGCAATCAAGACAACCTTCCACACAAAGATAAAAGAGAAGAATATGCTAAAACAATGGAGCAATATTCTATAATACAAATTGTATGAAACTATATGAAATACAATATGAAATACAATGAGCGAGCCTTGCTTATAAAGGTAAGGATGATAATCAAGAAGTTGTAGTCATGTGACAAGTGTCACATTCCTATCACATGTGACAACTAGAGGATAGGATGCCAACTAGAGAACATGTGTAGGATAAGACAACTCACTACAACTATCAACAACTAGAAATATCTAGAAGACTCACTAAGTCAACTTAACATGTGAATTATGTGTGATGTGTGAATATTATTTAACTAATAAATAGTTAAATAATATGAATTATCCATACAAGGGGAAATTAACTAAACTAGTTAGGAAAAACCCCTATTCACACCAACATTTTTTTCTGTTGTTAAATGGAAGGTGGAATGGTATTGGCCTGACTGTAGAAGCCCGATGGTTTTTTGTCTAAGTCTTTCGAACTTCGAGGGTCAAGGATTCTTTGGTTCCTATGCTCAAGTGCAAATGTTATGATGGAGGCATGACTGTCGAAGTCTGACGATTCGCCTTGTCTATATTTTCAGACTTCGAAGTTCGGGAAGGTTCTTGTCCTTTGGTAGAGCATTGAAGTGTTATGATTTTAGCAGTTTTCCAATCCCCAATGTTGCATAATTGTTCTAAGTCTTTCAGGATCACGGAATCAGGTGGTGCAGGTTCTTCATGATCGATTATTAGATGCTCAACGTAGACTTGATTGTCGATGCCCGATAAGTGCTTCCTTGTGTTTCTTTGAACTTTGAATATCAGGGTTTCATTCTATGCCCATTTTTAGAGAAGAATATATTGCGACGCCCTGACTTTCGAAGCCTGATAAGTATTCCTTTGCTTGTAGACTTCAGAGTTCAAGATGATGCATGTTCATTTGGTCAAAGGATGATGATATCATATGGAAGCCTGATTAGTCGAGGCCCAACGATTTTTCCTTTCCTGTACATTTGTTGCTCGTTTCGCAACGAGACGTTTCAGTGACTTTCTAGGTTGCCATTAATGGTTGTTCAAAACCCAATAGCATGTTAGATAGCTTCTTCGCACCCCCAATGCTATTATAGTGCCCTCATTTAATGAATTAATGTACCGAGTTATGGGCAAACACTCCATTTCTGTAAAATTTATTGGAACAACCCATGTGGGCATGACGCAGCATTTATGGATGACCTGCAAGTGTCCCCCTATCCTGGAAGTCATCAAGATAAGTGATGAGGTATAAACAACCTCATTCTTATGATGAGCTAAATATCCCTTTTTGTTCTTTCCAACCACCTTAGTCATGCCAATTTGTTTATTTTTAGAAGCAATAATTGTCTACTTTTTATAAAATGATGTATAAATCTTTATTTCTCAAATTGATTGGAATTAGCTAACTAATGTTGATATAATGGTATAGACTTTGAGTAATTGTGCAGAATTTATGCATAGCCTATGAAAGGAGTGGACTTCAAGCGGTTGAAGTCAGAGCACCGGAGGTTGGAGCGCTAGAAATATAGGCATGCATAGTGGAAGACTTCTTTTAAAGCATTCTGTTATTTTATGTTAAGACTGTTTGAGACTTTACGGCTCCACTCAGAGCCTTTATCATGTTTTATGTCATGAACATCAATTAGTTGTAATTCTATTTAAGACTTTTTCAATGGTATTTTCCCACCATCTGTAGATTAGGATTTGGTAGTAGTGTGGTATATATATATATGTGTGTGTGTGTGTGTGTGTGTGTAGCTGCTAAAAACAAGGATATGTTATAATATATTTCGCATATTGTTCAATTATGTTCTCGGTGCTGTTACATTTTCATGATATGAATAAATGAATATCGCCAATATTGTTCTGAGTAATGGAAGTATTGTGAATGGATTTACTTTGAAGTTGCTAAGTACCGCATGTGATTTGAACTAAAAGTAGGAACTCCCAAGAGCTAGCCACTCGAGGGATCGTAGAATATATAGGTATTTTTATCGTCAATGTTGTTATTTCTATTCTGTGCATGTTATATTTAGATAGATGTTACTTTGTGTTTAGCTCTGTTGTTTGTTCCTGCAGGTTGTGTTTTTAAGTTACTGATCTCTGAGTTGTGTTTCTTTGGAATTTTCAGAGCATCCACTATGTTCATAAAACTGATGTTAGCTATTGATTAAAGGATGTTAAGTGTACTTTCAGTTAGTAGTTAGTCGTCTTTGTTTCAATTCCATAGTTAAACTGCAAATGTTTATTCTTAGATAGTTTACATGCTTTATAGACAAGTGTTGATTCTTAGATAGTTTACATGCTTTATAGAATAGAATTTGAATGATTTCTAGCTTAAACAATCTCATGCTTTCTAGTTTAATTTTTGTTTTAACCTCTTCAAAAATTCAAAAAACTGCACTAAGTGAAATGTCCAAAATATCCCCTATTGCATACAGCCTTTGGACACTACCTGGTCAACATAATTGATATATTTTTTAACTAAAATGTTAGGACCTTACGACAACCTATCAATAAGGATAGAAGCACTACACCAAAACTACTTCACACCAAACAAGGGAAGCTACATGACAAACACCCACAAGATAGAATTTATAACATATGCAATGTAGAGGTACTCACAATAATATAAAGCACAGTAAACTAAATGCCATAAAAGCATAATTCTTTTCACAAAACACCTTCTATTGATTGAAATACAACACAAAGAATTCCATGATCATCAATCATTTTCACACATGCATAGAGGAATTCACACATTGTACATGTTTATATAAAAAACATCATCTCATATGCAGATACACCCAATACAAAGTTTACATCCTAACACATTTTCATTCATCCACATCATAGGGATAACAACACAAGGTTCACATATAGGTCCATGGGATGCCACGGTCACATCATAGTACCAAGTAACCAAGAACCAGTGCCAAGTAACCAAAGATCCAAGAATCGAGTGGAATGATGCTCTCAAGGCCATGCGTCTGGGGACCCCTCCATACATTTCCACAAGTGAACTACCTCTTGTTTGTATAAGGGGATTAGCCTCCAAGAGATAGTCAACATAAGACATATCACTAGGAAGGTAAGTGGATGATGACTGTCCCATTCTAGCCCACACTTACCCCCATCCTCAAAAGTTTCCCAATCTACTTCTTCATAAACACTCAACCAAAGGTCGCTCCATCGACATGGAGAGAAGAACATCACAACACAGGACCAACACTTGCAAACAAAAAGAATATAACTTAGCCACCACAAATATCAAAAATACGAAAAGAAAGGAGTTTCCAAGTCCAATAATAAAATAAATAAATCGTGCAATTTCAACAATAAATCAAACGTAACCACAAGAGTTATGTGAAAATGGAAAACTCAAAGATTTGTGACTAAGCTACTTTCAGAAAAGTTAAAATAGCATTGTTGGACCAGACAAGCAAGATAAAAAGGTCACCAATAACTGAAAGAAATGATCGCAATTTACGAAAGTGCACATTACATCACTATGTGACTAACATCAAGTCACCAATAAGGAGGAAAGTCACGTCCATTACATATGCTATGTAAACACAATAGCATCATGTAGACTGCATATGCTAAGAAAACACAGCCGATGCAATAGCATCATGCAAGAGGGTAGTCCACTACATATGCTATGCTACTACCATCGCAATAGCATCATGCAAGAAGGTAGTCCACTACATATGTTATGCAAGCATCATGCAAGAAGTGGTATCAAATGTGCCTTCACATACAAGTACATGGGATCGTGTCCTCATGATAGTGACACGTCATCATCACCTGCACTATGTCGGAACATCAGTGCGGTGTGGCAGCACATCTATTCGCATCATGTCGGAACATGTGCAGATGTAGTCGCATCTAGTCAAAACATGTGCAGATGTGGTAAATACCACAACATAGAATAAGTCAAATGTAACACAATTAATATATTAATATGCTAGAAAATGAATAACTCTTTTTTTAAAATGTTAACTCTATCATAATACTAATGTCTCCAAAGTGCAATTGCAAAATGTACTTCATGCAAGCATTCCTAGTCACCATACAAAAGAGGCAATTACTAATCCCAAATACCTAACATATGAATAAAACATCATCTCTTTCAAAAAATAGAATACATCATTCGCATGAGAGTGCATAGCAACTCATCCCAATCATTCAGGACCATACCAAGGTCAATCACGCAAAACTCACAACCAAGGATCCTTTCAAGAACCCCAAGAAGCAAGAAGATCCACCACACAAAAATAACATAACAAAAGGCACAACACATGCCTAACTATTCCCACGATGCTAACCTCCAATCCCAACCACATGGAGAGCATACCAGGGAACAATAACACACTTCACAAAAAAATCACAAGGCCAAGAAAAAGGCCCAACACAACCTTCAAAATTTTAGACCAACCTACTCAAGAGGAGAATCAACAAGGAGGAACACAACTGCAACAAAAACAGAAGTGGAAGACTTCAATAATCGTGTGACAAAGCCACCACAATAACTAGATGAGAGGATGGAGCTTCCTCCAAGATGAAGGTTGGATGTTAATCCACAACCTTGCTCTCTCGCAACCACACGCAGTAGGATGAGGGTCACAACCACCTCAAATCCATTCCATGACGACCCAACAAACACACAACTACCCGAGAGCTCCCAATGCTACAACATGGGCTCTGATACCAGATGTAATGCCCTAGCTTTTACAATAGGACATTAACAGACACAAATAGGATGAACAAAATTTTCGCAATGTAATTATAACATTCACATGTCACAATTGCACACTCAAGCATGAAAACCACCACATGAAACATTAAGACACAAGGAGAAGGTGGAAACAAGAACACACACACACACACTTCTCTACTTCACAAGAACAACCAACATCAACAAATGGCCAATAAGCCAAGCAATGTCGACAACGACCATCAAGCCAAAGGAGGATCAATCATGAAGCCTCACAAGGATAAAACATCCAAAATGGATCCAAACACAAAGCATCCAATTACCAACCATGAATCAACATGCTAACTAACCCAAAGTATGAAAACAATCCAAATAAAGGTAATACACAATTTCTAATTTAAAATAACATGCATGCCAAATAAGAGCTGTGAACTAGCAATCCACAAGAAAAAGCAACATAGCATGTTACAATCAATATCAAAAATAATTTGAAAATGCCTGCGAGCAGGAACAGGAATGCGAATGCAACTGTGAACGTCGTTGGGAACGCTTCTGTGAATGCAAATGCAAAGGATGGCTTAAGGGTGTTTGCAATCGTGGACCCAAAAAATGTAGAGGAAACCGGCGTTGGTTTGGTTCCCTCTGTTGCAGATGCTAATGCTAGGGCTCCTGTTGAGAAGGGGATTCCTATTGCATTGCCTCTCTTTGGTGGGGGCATGAACAATGAAGCGAGAGTGAATAGTGATCATGTAGTCGGTGATGTTGTTAATGGTTTGTCAGCTAAGGGGCTTCAAGATCCTGGGGGTCGTCGAAGGTCCTTCTCTACTATCGTGACTGGTTCTAGTGCTCGAACCCGCTCACCTCAGTGTGCTCGGCCTTTGCCTTGCGCCCGCTCTTCCCCCATTATGGTATGTGGTTCTAAGGTCACAAAAAATGAGGAATTATATCACAATAGAGGGGTGATTTGCAGATTCAATGGACTTTGGCCCTCTCTGCCCAACCTTCACAATTGGGTCATGGAATCATGGAAGCCGCTAGTTGAAGGTAAGATTGAGCTGTCTCCCAGTGCACATGGATTCTTTATTATGACTTTTGCTTCTTCTGAGTAGTGAGACTTAGTTCTCGATGGCAGGGTTTGGATGTGGGGTGAGCATTCCCTCTCCATCAAACCCTGGACTCTTTCTTTCAATCCTCTCACTGAGCCACTTAATATCATACCAATTTGGGTCTATCTCCTAAATCTCCCTCTCTACTTTTGGGAGGATTCTTGCTATGAGGGCATCGACAATGTTATCGGTTGCTTCGTGAAGCTTGATTCTACTACCTCTTTCATGGGACATTCCACAGTTGCCCACATCCTAGTGGATATTGACATCTCCAAACCCCTTCATGGAGATGTTGTATTTTTGGTAGGGGAGAGGCCCTATAAACAACCATTAGATTATGAGGGTATCCCATTTAGATGCAGACAATGTTTTGCTATCAGTCATTTGGCCTTTGGTTGTCCTCTCTCACACCACAAAGGCGTTGCAACTTGGTGGAAGGATGCTCTCCAGGATCACTTGACTATCAGTGCTTCCCTGGAGGTTGATTCATCTCAGGAGGATGAGTCCTCTCGAGCAGATGAGCACCCTCTTGGGTCTATTCCTGAGGGTGTGGTGACAGCTGCAATGAACCCTACAAATTCTTTGGACTCTTCTGATCATATCTCAGCTCACATGTTGGCTCCTCCTATTTCAGGCTGGACTACTAGTTCTACAATACCTACTTCTTCCTCAGTATTGCCTACTTCTGCCTCAGCTTCCCTGCATGCAGATTCTATGGCTAGGGCGTTTGCTGAGGTTCATCGTGAGACCTCTTTGGCTACGGCTTTGGGGGAGGATCCCCTCTCTCCTCGTTCTAGAGATTTTGACTCTGGGCTTTCCTGGATAGTGGTTCAGTGAAAGGACTCCCTCATTTTGTGGTTGCTTTGCACCCTAGAATCAAGGGAGTTAGGTTTTCTAGGTCAAGTTCTGGAGTTGTGTAGTTTCTTTTCATTGGTTTTATCTAGCTAGGCCACTGTGGCTGCGTTGTCGTTTTGTTGTTTCTGGCTTGTGTTGGCTTGCTTGTTCTGCCCTGGGGACTTGTTTGTAACGGGATTAGGACCTTTTTCCTAATTTTTCTATTGTTTGTTTGTTGCTCGTGGCCACTGGCTTGTTTTGCTACCTATGGGGCTTTTTGTAATAGGGATTTGCACCTATGTTTGCAGCTTACCAATATCAAAAACATACATGCCAAATATGAGAAATATCAGACAAAATGCTATTCTCATTCGACACCAACATCAAGATGAGCTAAAAATAATAATGGGAATCTCAACCATAATATGGGAATATTACAACCCAAATCATAAACATAGCATAAGATATTGTTACAATAATAAATAGAGGACTCCAACATCCTAATTTAACCATTTACATCAAAAGTAACTATGCTAGAGCAAATTGGATATATTTTAACTCAGAAGTTTTGAAAACATAATCCCAATCATAAAAGAATGACGAGCGCGGAGATTTCAAATGAGCCTGTGCACGAGAGTTCGCCTGTGTGTGGGTTTGTGTCTGCAACAGTCGAGGATAAGCCTGCTGAGGACAGCAAGGTGATTGCTCCAGACGTTGGCCGTAAGGGTCCTCTGGGCATTCAAGGTTTGGGTTTCGAGTTACTGGGCTTGTCTTCTGCTGCATCGGACAAGGAGGAGATTGTGAGTGGTGGCAACGCTATCGGGAATGATGGTAGTGGGGTGCCTGATGTGGGTCTCAGGGCTCCTGGGGACCTGAAGAAATCCTTTTTTGTTGTTGTATCAGGCTCTGGGGCTCGGTTTCGCTCACCTCAGCTTAGCTCTCGGCCTATCCCTTGTGCCCGAGAGTCTCCTGTTGTGCTGTGTGGTCCGAAGGGCATAGAAAATGAGGACTACTGTCGCAATAATGGTGTGATATGTAGATTTAATGGATTTTGGCCCTCTCTGCCCAACCTCCATTCTTGGGTCATGGAGTCATGGAAACCACTTGTTGAAGGTAAGATTGAGTTGTTTCCTTGTGCAAGAGGGTTCTTTATTGTGGTTTTTGATTCCTCAGAGCAGAGAGACTTAGTTCTCGATGCCAAGGTTTGATTATGGGGAGAACATTCCCTTTCTATCAAACCCTAGACTCTGTCCTTTAACCCCTTTACAGAGCCGCTTAGCATCAAACCCATTTGGGTCCATCTCCCAAATCTCCCTCTCCAGTTTTGGCAGGATTCTTGCTACGAGGGCATTGGCAATGCTATTGGTTGTTTTCTCAAGGTTGATTCTACTACATCCTTCATGGGGTATTCCACGGTAGCCTGCATCCTTGTGGATATTGACATCTCCAATCCTCTTCATGGAGATGTGGTTTTGATGGTAGGGGATAGGCCCTGGAAACAACTATTAGATTATGAGGGCATCCCTTTCAAATGTAGAAGATGTTTTGCTAGAGGGCATTTGGCCTCTGGTTGTCCCCTCACGCACCGCAAAGGTGCTGCTACTTGGTGGAAAGATGCTCTCCTGATGCACTTGACTGTAGGTGATTCCTGGGAGGATTATTCCTCTCGGGAGGATGTATCCTCTGATGAGGATGAGCTTCCTATTGGCACTGTTCCTGAGGGGGTGGCTGCTGCTCCAGTTCCCTTGCATTCTCTGGACTCTTCTGATCATTCCTCTGCTCACTTGTCGGCTCCTCCAGCCTCGGGCAAGATTCCTTCTTACTCTGTTCCTGCTTCTTCCTCTTCGGTCTCTGTCGGGACGTCCTCTACTGCTACTACTAGGGTGCCTTCTCCTTCTGTTGGGGCTACGGCTGTGGGGAATGGTTCTTCCTCTCCACTTGCTCCTTCCCCTTCGAAGGATTGTGTGAATATTTCACCGCCTTCTTCTCCCACTTCTACTGTCGGAGAGGATGATGTCTTATGGACTGTTGTTCATCGAAGGAAGCGTAGTCTTCCTAAGCATGTTTCCCTAACCCATTCTCGGGCCAAGGGTGTTCATCCTGCTAGATCAGGCTCTTCTCTTGTTTAGTTGTTCCTCGTTGCCTTACTGCAGCTGTTTTGTCTGTGAGCCGTCGATGTGTTGTTTTTGGCTTGTTATAGCCCTGTTTTGCCCTGGGGGCTACTCTATATAGGGTTCTAGACCCTCTTTTCCAGCTGATCTAATCAAAAACTATGCTAGAGCATGATAAATTCCTTTCTAAACAAGGTTCATTTTCTAACAAAATGAAATCATAATACAATTACATGACGAAGGCTACTTTCCAAACATAGAAGGATCACACTCCAATAATTAAACTACATAAATAATAATAATACAATAATAAATCACCTCCAAAGTGCTCTAATAGACACGAGATACAACATGATCATAAAGTAAACAATACACAAGAAACGCTTCTAGCTTCCAAGAGATCTTCCTGTAGAACCAATAGGGAAATGTTACCCACCACCCTACCATATTGCCATCGTCGAGCGCAATAGATGTCTATGCCACTCTAGGCAACCCCCGAGCTACGGAGAAGAAGATCAAGGAAACACCACTATCAAGCCATCTCACACAAACAAGGGTCTCAACAAGACTCCAAGGTAATCTGCACAAGGTTGAACATGGGTTCCACACACACCCAACACAACACTAAGGGGATAGAATAACTAGTAGAATTTGATGCACATCCACACATGAATACACACATATCATGGTCCAATGCATAATTCACCATAGGGTTACTCATGACCCAACCAAGCAATAGGAGGGAAAGAGATTAACACAAGAGCATCAATACTTTTAAATTCATACACATCCTTCTTTAATACATCATCACTGACATACCATTTCATTGTAGTGGAGAAGATAAGGAAAAACACTTCAAATCCATAATACAATTCATCTAATAATGCATACCAAACATCATTTTCTCAAAATGGAAATAGCACGAATAACAAGGTATGACGTCATCACATCAATAAACATACATACAATCTTCAAGATCAAACAATGATGCAAAGGGATTATGGCCTTCTACAAGCAATCCATAAGAAGACTAAGTATCGATTCCTAAGTCTAAAGTCAACTTTGACCAAAAAGTCAAAACATGGGGAAATGAGGTCAAAACACATAACACATATCCACATAACCAGAAGTATACAATTCTAACATAAGGCCTAAAAAAAGGTCAACTTTGAGCAAAAACTCAACTATGACCCAAAAATGGTCAAAACATGGAGAAATGATGTCAAAACACATAGCACTCATATCCACGTGGCCAGAATTATACAATTCCAACATAAGGCCTATACAAAGGTCAATGTTGACCAAAAGTCAACTGTGACAAAAAAATGTAAAACATAGGGAGATGAAGTCAACACACATAACACCCATATCCACGTGGTCAGAAGTATACAATTCAAACATAAGGCCTATAAAAAGGCCAACTTTGACCAAAAAGTCAAAGCACAGAAAAAGAGGTCAAAACATGTGACACTCATATCCATTAAGTAGTGAATCCTATTTCCCTCATGAGACTTTCCATCTCACAAAATAATACTAAAAACTAAGGTTTAAAACATAATTTTCATTTTTCAATAAGAGGGAAAAAACCCATAAACCCCAAATTCACCATTTGGAGACCTCCCTCAAGAACTCCCAAATTTCTTTCATAATACATAAAATTTCAAAAATCTAAAAGTGCCCTTATGGTTCTAATATGCACAACAACATGCTTTTCAACTCAAATAAATTCTTTCCTACTCACAATCCATTCTAGAAAAATTTTACCATAACTTGGCCTCTTTTCATGCATTTTCAAGATAAAATTTGAATGCAATTAAAAAACAAATTCAATCTAATTCTTATTTGCATCATTAAGCTATATTCATTCCTACAATGAAGAGACCATAAACCTCCACCTATTGTGGGCATGGTAAATGCAAAATTTAAATTCAAAAAGAATCAAACCACAAGTAAAATACCTCCTTCCAAGCAAGCTTTCACATGGAAAAACCTCTTCTTGAGAGGCATGAATCCAATATGAATTTCTTCCTGCATCGAAGCAATCCCAAGACCATTCCAATGCACTCCCACCCACAAGCAAAATCCAATTGTAGCCACCTCCATGAATTTTTATTTGAAAGGAGAAGGAGAGGGAGAAAAATATAATAAAACACATAAAAAGAAAATAGAACTCTATTTTCCTTATATGCTCCCAAAACCCTTTTTATTTTCTCATTTCTTTGATTTTCTTTATTTCCCATTGCCAAATATTTATTCCAAAATACATTTGAAATAATAGGAAACTACTAACCGCATTCCATAAAATCCAAACACTCACATAATTAAATTTAATTTTCTTTATAAAATGATTCCTACGTAAGACAAAAGTCTAGAAATAGATAATTCTAATAAATGGAAATTAATCAATTTCCCAAGCACATAATAATGAAATATAATGCATTTTCCACAATTTTAATATTTTGAACTTACGGAAAATAACTCTAATAATTAAATTAGAATGCATTTCACTTGACAGCATAATTTTTGAAACATAAATAAATAAAATACAAAGCCTTCCCTAAGGCACACAATAATTACATATAATTATTATTCCACAATTTTAAAAAACTATTCACTCAAATTAGATAATCCATTTTCTTGTTTCTAACCATTTAAATATTTTGAAAACACGAAAAACATATTTTTAAAATAAATTAAAATATAATGTGAAAAGCTAGGAAAAACACATGCAAAGTACTCATTCACACTTTACAGGTTTAATCACAACATAAGGGTCCAGAATTACAACAGATTCAAATGAGAGGCAAACTGCATAGACACGAAAAACATCCTTCAATTCACAATTGAGTAAGATGGGTTAAGCAACCAATCTACCACAAGAAACACAAGGTCAACAACTCAACCACTAGGACTAGGTAAGGAGAGACGACTAAGGATCCCATGTCAACTTTTCCACATCCCACTCATTGATCAAGCACTTGTAAAAATTTATCCTGCACACTCAAGGCAAAGCATCAAATCCAACAATGGAGATCATAGCTGAAGCAACATATAATGACCAATGAGGATGCATAATCTAGCAAGGCACATATCCATCTTGCAGTTACATCATATAATAATCAACTCAACATATCATTTAATCTAACCATAGAAATAATAGGACACAATAAGAGATGCACTGGGTGGGCACTACACGTGTAAAACACTCCAGATTCCCACCCAGTTGCAGCAGTAGATTGTAATGCTATCTATACCTGGTTGGAAGTGGTAGTGGTGGTTGGTCTTTTCGCATTCTCTAGGTGACTGAAGTGTAGAGCTTTCTAATATTTCAAGAAACAAATGTTCCAGTTCTCTAGCAAGGTCAATAATAAGGTTATATAAAGATTTGAATTTGTATTTGGTACTAGTGTATGTGTAAGGAAAGCACAGGTGCGGAAAACTGCTTCCCTAATGTTAATTCCCAGGGGACAGTGTAGACCAGTCACTTTTGAAATTACAATAACACAGATGAATACACAAGAGAAACCAAAATAGACAATAGTTAGAACACAGACACACAGAATTACGTGGGAAAACCCTTACGGGTAAAAAACCCACCACCACAAGAAAACAATCTTTATTACAGTAAGATATACAGTTACAATAAAGAACTCAGCTTCTTGCTCTGGTGTTTGATTCTCGACATCGTACACAGTTCATCTCCCTGTACATTTACAGAACGAACCTCTATTCAAGTCTCATCATCATAATACCAACGACACCTATAGACATATCATTCTATTTCCAATCTGCAAGAACAAGAGTCGTTACAGACTTCTGCTCTAACTGATAGAACAGATTCCTCATACGTCGCTGCCATCTAACCGTCGCAACGGTTCACATTTCAGTGAGGCGTTTAGTCCCACATGTACCAAGTCGCAAAGGACTTTGCAGTTTATAACCGCCAACAGGCGAAAGAGTATTGTCAGCAATTTTGTTGCCGACAATACCAAGCCTCCAAGTCCATCGGCATAACAACTCCCATCGGCCCTCAGACTTCACCTCCCACCGATGAGCATTGTCTCCCCGATCACCAAGGTTACCATCGGTATGACATTCTCCATCGGCAAAAGATCTAGCCCTCGCTCCGACAGAGGTTTGTCTCACCGATACCAATAAGACTTCCATCAGGATGTCCGCAGTACATCGGCCCAACACCTTTAGCCGACGGGTATTCTCTTGCCGATAGACATACGCCATCAGAGTGACTACTCCTGTCGGAGTAACTCTACAGTGTTTGGCCGATAGGCCTTGTCTTGCCGACGACCGTAACCTTCGTCGGAGTGACTACTCCTGTCGGAGTAATTCCACAAAGGTTGGCCGATAGGCCTTGTCTTGCCGACGACCGTAACCTTCGTCGGAGTGACTACTCCTGTCGGAGTAACTCCACAAAGGTTGGCCAATAGGCCTTGTCGTGCCGACGATTGAATGCTTCCATCGGGGTGACACTCAGCATCGGACAAACTTTCGATGCTTATTCCGACGGCCCTTGTCTCACCGATGCCAATGGTCTTCAACATGGTCCTGCCGATAGTGCTTCGTCACAGCGATGCCGACATCGCATATCCTCAGACCAATGAACCAAGGAACAGTTGAACTAAAATTCATTGAACCTACCAAATGAACTCTAGAAAGGTTCAACAAAGAGGTTCAAAACATAGGTTCAACTAAGAGGTTCAAGTAGTAATTTGAGACACAAGTTCTCTTCAATCTCCCACTTGTCGAAGACATTACTGCTACCTCTTAGTCCTCATTTGATTATTGAGAACTATGGGCCCGAAGACCCATTTCATCTGAGCACCATTTGAACTTGGCTGTGTTCACTGGTTTAGTTAAGGCATCAGCAACATTTTCCAAAGTGTCAACCTTTTCCAGCTTCACCTTCCTGTCTTCCACCATATCACGAACAAAGTGATATTGGACATCAATATGTTTTGTCCTAGCATGAAATGTAGGATTCTTTGCCAAACATATGGCACTTTGACTGTCACAATGAATTTGTATTTGCCCTGCATTAAAACCAACATCAGAACACAACCTTTTCAACCAAACAGCTTCTTGGCATGCACGAGTGGCTGCCATGTACTCTGCCTCTGTTGTGGACAAAGCGACTACAGCCTGTCGCTTGCTCATCCAACTGATAGCACCACCATGTAACATGAACACGTATCCACTGGTGGATCTCCGACTGTCAATGTCCCCTGCCCAATCAGAATCAACATATCCCTGAATACTGATAGATCTCTTAGACCCTTCTGAGTTTCCATGATAACAAATAGCATAGTCAGAAGTTCCCTTCAAATACCTCATAACTCTTTTCACAGCATCCCAATGTGATCTGCCTGGATTCGCCATAAATCGGCTCAAAACTCCCACTGCTTGGGCAATGTCTGGTCTGGTACAGACCATTGCATACATTAAACTGCCAACAGCACTTGCATAAGGTACTCTCTTCATGTCATCAATTTCATTTGAAGATTCTGGACAATCTTCAACAGATAATTTCGTTCCCTGCAAAACTGGAACAACTAACTGTTTAGAATCAGACATATGAAACTTATCAAGAACATTGGTAATATACTTCCTCTGGCTGAGCCAAATTTTTCTCTTAGATCTGTCCCTTTTGATCTCCATTCCCAGAATGTACTTTGCTGCCCCCAGATTTTTCATTTCAAATTTCAAGGACAACTGAGATTTTAATTCTGAGATCATCCCCTTACCATTGCCAATGAACAACATGTCATCCACATATAGTGCAATTATAAGAATCTGGTCACCTTCAGTTTTATAATAGACACAATGATCAGATTTAGATCTCACATACCCCAAGGATAAAACATACGTATCAAACTTTTGATACCACATTCTGGGAGACTGTTTCAAACCATAAAGAGACTTCTTAAGTTTGCATACCAGATGTTCTTTACCTTTTTCCACAAAATGCTCTGGCTGAGACATATAAATTTCTTCTTCAAGGTCTCCATGAAGAAACGCTGTTGTCACATCCATCTGCTCAATTTCAAAATCATATGCTGCTGCAAGTGACAACAGAAATCTAATGGATGTCAACTTAGCTACAGGAGAAAAGATTTCTCCATAATCAATACCTTCCTTTTGGGAATACCCCTTAGCAACCAGTCTTGCCTTGTACTTCTCAATACTACCATCTGGACCATATTTCTTCTTAAATACCCACTTACAGCCTACAGGTTTTCTTCCTTCAGGCAAGGGCACCAGATCCCAGGTTCCATTCTTCTCCAATGATGTCATTTCACTATGCATGGCTTCCAACCAGGAATCTGAATCAGGTACACTAATAGCTTCTTTCACAGTCCTAGGTTCATCAGTATTAGTAAGTAAAGCATAGGCACAAGTTGAATCAGGTACTGAAAATCCATACCTATTTGGTTGTCTTCTTTCACGTGTAGATCTCCTCAAAGGTTGAGGTGCAGGTTCAGGTTCTTGCTCTGGATCAGAATCTTCGGAGCTACTTGAACTCTTATCTGAACCATCTACACTTGGTGCTTGTTGTTCCTCTTTTACAGGAGTCAGAGGAACATTCACAACACTCTTTTCTTTCTTTTCTTCTGTCTTTTCTGGCTGAGGATCAACAACCAATGGTTTCAGCTCTCTGAAAATTACATTCCTGCTGTAGATTACCTTTTCAGTTTCAGGATTCCAAAGCTTGTATCCTTTAATACCGACTCCATAGCCAACAAAGATACATTTAACTGCCTTGTTATCCAACTTAGATCTTTTAACTTCAGGAATATGAGCATATGCCTCACAGCCAAAGACTCGAATATGTCTTAGAGAGGGCTTCTTACCAGACCATGCTTCCATATGTGTCTTATCAACCAATGCTGATGTAGGAGAACGATTCAGCAAGTAACAAGCTGTAGCAACTGCCTCAGCCCAGAACTTCTGTTCAAGACCAGCATAACTCAACATACTTCTTGCTTTCTCCATCAACGATCGATTTAACCTTTCAGCAACTCCATTCTGTTGTGGAGTATAAGGTGTAGTTTTATGCCTTTTAATTCCATGGTCTACACAATACTTATCAAAATCCGCATTGCAATATTCACCACCGTTATCTGTTCTCAAGCATTTTAGTTTTCTACCAGTCTGATTTTCCACAAGAGTTTTAAATTCTTTAAATCGACTGAACACTTCTGATTTGTTTTTCAAAAAATATACAAATGCCCTTCTTGAATAATCATCAATGAACGATACATAGTATCTTGATTTAGATAAAGAAGGAACATCAACTGGACCAAAAACATCAGAATGCACATAGTCCAGAACACCAGAAGATTTTTGAGAACTAGAGTAAAATGAAACACGGTTTTGCTTTCCATATATACAATGTTCGCAGAAATCGAACTCCAGATTACAATCAATCAGCCCATCTACTAGATTTTTGTTTTTCAAGGTTTTTAAACCTTTCTCACCTATGTGACCAAGTCTATGATGCCAGAGCATTGTTTTCTCTGCAGGAAGTTTAACTTCCATAGAATTTACGTCATGTGTTACAATAGTAGCCTTTTCAGATTTTGCAGACATTATTACAGCACACTGGTTTAGCATCTAACCTATACAGAGTTCCAATGCGTTCACCTTTTGCCAGAACAATAGAACCTCTAGTCATCTTACAGCCACCATTCACAAAAGTAACTTGCACTCCAACATCATTAAGTTTACTAACAGAAAGTAAATTTCGAGCCAGACCTGGTATATGAAGAACTTCATTCATTCCCTTTATTCTGCCATCCGGGAACTGGATTCTGACTCGACCTCAGCCAACTATTTCCAGTGTTGAATCACTAGCCAGGAACACCTTGCCACCAGCATAGGGTTCATACTTTGTGAACCACTCTCTATGAGATGTCATATGAAAGGATGCTCCTGAATCAATCAGCCAAACATCTTCAGAAGCAGGTGTTGCCAGAGCAGCAATGAAAGCATCAGCATCACTGTGTGAAGACTCAGAGTCAGAGAAGTTCTTCTTCTTCTTTTTCTCCTCTTTGCAGTCTTTCTTGACATGACCTTTCTGTCCACAATTCCAGCACTTCACCTTGGACTTCTTGCCAGGAGATTTTGATTTCCCCTCTGATTTGGACTTAGACTTCTTGTCCTTCTTCTTGCCTCTTTCCTTTGATCTACCACGAACTGACAGAGCCTCTTTGGCCATTCCAGAAGATTTCCTCCGCATCTCTTCAGACAACAAGGAGGCAACAATAGTTTCCTGAGAAAACGTAGTTGTTGTACTTCCAATAGCCATCACCAGATGGTCCCACGAGTCAGGTAAGGAACATAACAGAAGCATACAGCGATCTTCCTCTTCTATTTTTACACCTATAGATGTCAACTGAGCAACAATCGTATTGAATGCACTCAGATGTTCTGCTACAGATGCACCTTCATCCATCTTCAGAGAATACAATTTCTTTCTGAGGAAAAGTTTATTTACCAAGGACTTGCCCTGATAAATATTATTCAACTTTTTCCACAAATCACTTGCAGATTTCTCCTCATGGATGTTCAATAGAACAGAGTCAGATAAACTCAGTCTTATAAGTCCTTTGGCTTTTCTGCATATCAGTTCCCAATCTTCTTGCTTCATGCCTGTAGGTTGAATTCCAGACACAGCAACCCAAAGATCTCTATAGACTAACATGTCTTCAACTTTAAGTTTCCACAACTCAAAGTTTGTGCCATTGAATTTCTCAATGTCTATTTTGTCTGATGTACTTGCCATCTCTATTTAATTTAAAAATAACTTTCTACAGAACTCCCACACAACAGAATTAACACAAAAAACCCAAACTACCGACAAGGATAACACAACGGGCCAGGCTCTGATACCACTTGTAAGGAAAGCACAGGTGCGGAAAACTGCTTCCCTAATGTTAATTCCCAGGGGACAGTGTAGACCAGTCACTTTTGAAATTACAATAACACAGATGAATACACAAGAGAAACCAAAATAGACAATAGTTAGAACACAGACACACAGAATTACGTGGGAAAACCCTTACGGGTAAAAAACCCACCACCACAAGAAAACAATCTTTATTACAGTAAGATATACAGTTACAATAAAGAACTCAGCTTCTTGCTCTGGTGTTTGATTCTCGACATCGTACACAGTTCATCTCCCTGTACATTTACAGAACGAACCTCTATTCAAGTCTCATCATCATAATACCAACGACACCTATAGACATATCATTCTATTTCCAATCTGCAAGAACAAGAGTCGTTACAGACTTCTGCTCTAACTGATAGAACAGATTCCTCATACGTCGCTGCCATCTAACCGTCGCAACGGTTCACATTTCAGTGAGGCGTTTAGTCCCACATGTACCAAGTCGCAAAGGACTTTGCAGTTTATAACCGCCAACAGGCGAAAGAGTATTGTCAGCAATTTTGTTGCCGACAATACCAAGCCTCCAAGTCCATCGGCATAACAACTCCCATCGGCCCTCAGACTTCACCTCCCACCGATGAGCATTGTCTCCCCGATCACCAAGGTTACCATCGGTATGACATTCTCCATCGGCAAAAGATCTAGCCCTCGCTCCGACAGAGGTTTGTCTCACCGATACCAATAAGACTTCCATCAGGATGTCCGCAGTACATCGGCCCAACACCTTTAGCCGACGGGTATTCTCTTGCCGATAGACATATGCCATCGGAGTGACTACTCCTGTCGGAGTAACTCTACAGTGTTTGGCCGATAGGCCTTGTCTTGCCGACGACCGTAACCTTCGTCGGAGTGACTACTCCTGTCGGAGTAATTCCACAAAGGTTGGCCGATAGGCCTTGTCTTGCCGACGACCGTAACCTTCGTCGGAGTGACTACTCCTGTCGGAGTAACTCCACAAAGGTTGGCCGATAGGCCTTGTCGTGCCGACGATTGAATGCTTCCATCGGGGTGACACTCAGCATCGGACAAACTTTCGATGCTTATTCCGACGGCCCTTGTCTCACCGATGCCAATGGTCTTCAACATGGTCCTGCCGATAGTGCTTCGTCACAGCGATGCCGACATCGCATATCCTCAGACCAATGAACCAAGGAACAGTTGAACTAAAATTCATTGAACCTACCAAATGAACTCTAGAAAGGTTCAACAAAGAGGTTCAAAACATAGGTTCAACTAAGAGGTTCAAGTAGTAATTTGAGACACAAGTTCTCTTCAGTATGAACTTCTCTTTTGTTAATTTTTCAAAGAAATCAAGTTGCAGCTAGAGTTTCCTCATGCCACACTTCGAGGTATGAATGTAACCATTGATGAGATGAATATGATAGATTCTAAAAACATTACATGCTTTGTAATGATCTCTTTTATGGTTGTATATGGATGATTGCATTTTGATAAAGGATTACTAAGTATATTCTTCACTGGTTATTGTATTTCAACATATGGGCATCCAGAAAGTGTTGTCGTTCATTTTTGCATTATTTCCGTCCTTTGTTCAATTATGGACTTGATAGCCCATTTGAATAAGCACCAGTCTGGAAGGGTTTGGTCACCCACCTTCTTAAAACTAAAACAAATCCATCAAGTGTGAAGTACAAGTAGTTATAACTGTATGCATCTTTTGGTTATATGTTTCACCCAGGGAATATCTGTCAAAATAACAAATTTCCATTCTCATCAAACCAGATATGCAAACTTGCATCTTGCATTGTTGCAATGATGCTACCGTGAGCTTTAAAAAGGTCGCAGTGAGCATTTGTTTTAAACCCATGACAACCTTTGGGGTTAAAACAGTCTTTTGGGTATCACTATTTCATTGTTGTTTTGCATACATTATGTAATGTGTTTAATCCATGTTGAGGGACACCTCTATAAACACCCTCCTTGGCTTAACTGAGCCAAAAGCGAAGAGGGGATTACCCACTCTTACCAATTGGCCCTCTATCATCTTTAACCTATCGACGAGCCCTTCCTCTGTCTCTTTGATGACACGCCTAGCCTAAGAAATATGGAAAAGCTTTAGGGTTTTGGAGTGGCTATTTTGGAAACTAGTTGATTTTGGTTGAAATTATTGCAGTTTTCCAATGCATTGAAAATTCTTCTAATTCTTGAGATAGAATAGCGCAAAGATTGAGAGATATAGAACTAAAATAGTAATTGTATTATTATTTATCTATTCATCTTATACATGACATACTCTTGAGAAAGATGTATGATTGTTATCTTCAAATCTATGTCTTCTGCATCTATTTGTTATATCTCTATTGATATTGGTATCTAAGCTATGATGTAAATATGTATATATAGAGATTACATGTCGTAACTATTTACATATAGTGACTCCTTATGATTTCACAATATTGAACCATTTGCTAATAGGTGCTTGATTTGGTGGCATATGACCTAGCATAGAAAATCCTTGAGGGTGCCATTTGGATTGTCGTAAATTGACTACACTATTTGAAGTCCAAAGCCTAATTTAGATTGTCGTAAATTCACTTAGAACAACAAGGTAAGAAGTGGTGAGAGTTAGGCTTTACAACTTGGCCTAGAGGTGTGTTTGACCCTACTAAAGCTATGGTAGAAACCATAAAAGGTTTGGCAAAAATATGGTTACTATAGAAGTGTTTGCCCATGTGTAGAGTGTTATGCACTATCGTTGAAGCATGTGGCATTTGTTGGAGATAGTTGCATGATGCTTGTGTTATTGAAAACATATGGAAGTTGTTCTAGTGTACCACAAACCATCAAAATGTTTCCACATTTACAGCGAGCCATGAGAATGGTCTTGTCATTACCATTCGAACTTTGTTTGGTAGATCAAACTTTCCATTTTTCTACAAATCATAGGTTGAGTATGTTCAATGGAGTTTCATTGACTTCACCCTCAAATTGACATGACATACTGTTAAACCGATTTGAGAAGACAAAAATGGTTCATAAAAAAACTATCAACATTTAAGATAAATAATTTTTCGCTTTAAAAAATTATTACATGAATAATGTTTTATTTTTAAATACACTGTTTATATGCCTAATTAATGTTTTATGTGCAACCACCAAAGGTTTTCTCTTAGCTTCTTTAGTTATCACATCACTTTTGCAGATTTGTCAGAGGCCCTCCACATTTATCTTGCCCTTGTTTGTCTTTAGCGTGGTGTACTGCCCTATAAATGGACAAAGTTGTCTTCTACAATTAAAGCTAGTCAATAGTGACAACGCCTACAACATGACCCTAGAAATTTGTCATCAAGGTTTATGACGAGGTAAATCGTCATAACCCAATGTTATTGTGCCTACAAATAATGTTGAATATGTTGGAAATTGATGTCAAAATCATTGCCTTATTTACTTATTATGTGGGTTCTATCCCATCTAAGCAATATTTTTTTTTGGGTTTGAAACTCCAAGGACCCCGTGACATTAACTTGTTTGGGGTTAAGAACCTTTCAAAGGGGATTTCCTTGCTCATATCTCATGACCTCATAACACCTTGCTAGTGCTCCATTTGGGTGGAACTCACAAATCTCCGTGTTCCTATCGAGACTACCCGAAACAAATTATCTAGCCTCTTTGGTGCTTTATTTGTCATCGACAACAAATATCATTCATGACTTTGCACAGACCAATGGGTATAGCCTAGGGAACATGCTAATTAAATATAGTTAACTAGCCTACATGTCTAGAATGTTAATATTGCATGAAAGGGATTAAAAATATGTTAAGAATGTTTATAACAATAAAAAAAATTGTATGCATCTTGTAAAAAAAAAAAACCACAATAACACTAAAATATTTAATAATTATAACTATAACAATAAAAAAATCCCTATGCATCTTTAATAATAATATAATAATGCATCTTTAATAATAATAATAATAAAAGATGATTGAAATGACATGTTCTCGAGCACGCCATCAATTGACAATCTCCATAGTCTCTCCATTAATTTTAAAAATCCGTTAAAATTTAAACAGCATAGTCCCAATTAATTTTAAAATCCGCTAATATTTAAAAAGCTTATTTCATTTTCGCACTTACTATTCACAATATCAACCAATGGACAAACAAATAATTGATATTTTTTAAATTACAACATAAAAGAAACTATTTTAAACTTTTACCATTGTTGTTTCAAATTTTAAATTCTCAAAAACCATCGGCTGCATAGAAAAACGAAATTGCATACGCGGTGGGGGTAATATATTACGGTAATGGAGAGAAGCTACGGTGCGGGACCCGCCCATCAACTGGAAGCTGGGTAGTAGAGGAGGAATGACTGATATCAATCGATCCGGCTCCATTCCATAGGAATTACTTTTAGAGATCCATCCGTTCAAAATAATATGCCCTAACCCCCACCAGGGTGGTCTATCGACAAGAAATAAAAAGGGAAGAATACAATGTGACTCAATTTAACGCATTGGCAAAAAGTTTTGAATAAATTTGGGTAAAAAGGAACATGTAAGCCTTCTAAGCAAAAACAGAGTACACAAGCAAGGACCAGTCTAGCTTCAAGGGCCATTATAAATAATTTCAGGAAAAAACATATGATAAGCCATCAATGCATCTTTTTAAATGTGGGAGCAAATTTTTTTTTAAATGATTATTACATACAAGTCTTCGATAACATTGTTCACCTGATAAAATGGCATTAAAAGCAACATACACATAACCCCACACACATACATACACATGCGGGTGTGCGCTCCCACACTATATATCTCTATGTATGTATGAAATTGTTACTTTTTTCTTTCTGAAATGTATATCCTACTCAGATCCAACAAACATAAAATTTCTCAACTTAACAAACTAAGTAGCATCAATAAATAACCGACTAATCCAAGCTCGTGCACTTTTACATGTATAAGATGTCATCTATCTATATATGAGTAAGATCTCGTCACTCCCATGGATCCCCCAGTCAGCAGTTCGTGTTTTTAGTCCCAATACCATACCCAATTGTCCTGTGGTATAAGCCCATTTGCATACAGACATCAGTATGTGGTCTCACGTAAGATGAATGGTGTACATGATGCCAAAATTAATTCTTCAATTGTTTGAAAATCATACAAGCACTTTTAAAGTAACATTAAATATGTTCACACTATAAATGTTCTAAATGTGAAGTTCACCCTTTTACAATAAAATCTCTGGCATCTCAAAAAATGGGGTCTCTGCAGAATTCCTCTCATGTTTAACATTTTAAAGGAAAATAATTTACGGCTTTCTAAGTATTTTTTAAAACAAATTTAAACAAAAATTACAGTATGTTTAATACAAAATTGTTTTATATGTATTCCAATACAATCTGACAAAACTCAATTGTCTGTCTCAAAAATTCTCAAACTTAGCATTTGATGTTATGCAATCATTTTTATGCCACCCTTTTGAAGAGTGGTAAAATATTGCACAGTATACATTCACATTTACAATATAGAAGTCCCAATATCAACGCCACAGACCTACAGAATGAACACACAACTATTTTAGATATTTCTTGTATTGTAAACACTCATGTCACCTTCTCTAATAATTACAAACTATGCATGAAAACATCAATTTACAGAGAGTCCAGTAAATTTATAGCCAATTGCCAGATTTAATAGCTTACTTTCAACAAATTTCCATTTCAAACTTGTGACTTTCTAGATACAAGGGCTAGCTCATACTTACCAACTTCACATGTTCATCGCACATAAAATGATAATGAAAACCTTACGACTCCAAAGACTCCAAATTGCATTACTACACTAGGAGGATTCTTCGTAAATTTCTTCTCTTGTACAAAGCTTCAGAACTCTTTGGCAATATAACCTGTTATTGGATGAATGAGCACTCATAATAAAGCACTATGTACAAAAAAACATAGAAAACGTTTGTGCCAACCAGCATTAGCAACATGAAAAGCTACGATATGAGCTAAAAAGGAAATGTTATGGACGGGGGAAGAATTGAGGTAACCCAAACAATTTGAAGGCATTTTCCAATTGTCAACAGTACAAAAAAACTCCCAAAGAAAAATGAAGGCCAAAATACAATGACCAGAATGCAATGAACCAATGGGAATCACAAAAGAAAACTTAACCACAGCAGCCTAATCTATAAATGCGAACCAAATTAAATGCCTAGAAAATTGTACATTATACCAAATCTCAAACTACATTTCAAGGATTTAATTCCAACTGTATGGCATTGCAGTGTTAATACAGAAAAGAAAAATCTAGGTATATGCCCAACAATACATAATTTTTCACAACAGCCTTTTCCTGTGTCTAAATGGGTGAAGTAGAAGTACGTATTTGGCATTGGAGAATAGTTCCCTTGCAATAGTTTCCTCAAAGTTGATTTAGTTTACAATAAGCAGTGCTCCATCCCATCTGCTTGTAGCATGAAGATTAACAACGAGTATCTGTGTTGAATATATTTGTTACCCGAAGAAAAAATAAGACATATATGGAGCACGGCTCATCCATTCTTGGACTTGGGTGGGTGTCTTTGTCCAGTCTCAGGGCTTTAACTTAATGCAACAAATGAACTAATATAACTTAATTTTGGTGTCTGTCTGCATTGGGACACTGTGGCACACATCAGCTTGGCCTCGTGCTTTCCCCAATTGTGAAAACCATACTTACATACATGAGTACAGTGGTCCATATAATATCTCGTTCACTTGAATCCAAACAATTATCAAGCACTCTCTATGTACTGCAAAGTTGTGAACAGATTCATTAAGACAACAGGAGGATGGTCTTTGGATGGTTTTCTGCTACAAATCACAAAATTTGAAAATACCGATGGCCCAAAATAGTAGCAACAAATGCATCAATGGTTGAAATCTATGTTGCCAGTTCTGGTTCGGATCCTGGTTCAGGTTCGCAGATTCGGTTTGTGGAACCAACAAATTTCTTTTTGAGGTTGAGTTCCTCCATACCAAAAACTTTTAAAAATCATAAATAGATAAATATTTTAACCTAAAAATAGGGATAACCACATAACATAGAGTTAATAAACAAGACAACTAAAAAATTTTCATAAATACATATGATAAATTTGCATTATTTTAGCATACGCATTTAAGAAATGAATTGAACATTACCATCTCTATCTATATGTTTATGTTCTTTTCTTTCAACAAGACCACTTATGGAATTCTAGTGAACCCAAACTGTGATTACACCACCCCAGTGTTTTGTTGTGGGTCCATTCACTATTCTAGGCGTCATCATGAGCTCTGCAACTCTTCATCTCACCTGGGGAAACAGGATAGCCACAAGGAGATTGTTGCATTGAAACAGGAAGTAGGGCTCCTATGGGCATACTGCTGCAAAGTTGGTAAGGGGTTGGCAGGGCTTCATCTCTCCCAAGACAATGGACAACTAGAAGTTGCAAGTAATTACACCATCCCAGCATTTCCACGGTATACATTTCTCCTCACTGGTTGGACCTGCAAATCTTTGGAATGCGTATGCAGCTATACCATGGAATACATGTCCCTCGCTGAGGCCTACAAATCTCTGGAATGTGTATGGAGGGCCGAGTGGAGGAGCTAATCAAAGCAGTAGCAGACAAGCTGGGTAGCAGAGAGAAACAGGGTGTGGTTTAGACCCTGGGAGTAGCGAGCCAAAAGCTTAAAGTTGCCTTCTGTGTTAGCTATGTTGGTCTTAGTATATTTTGTCTTGTGTTTTGGCTATGGCTGGTTCTTGTACCTGCTTTCTCTCTTTGTTTTCTAGAGTGTATGTAAAGTCCTACTAGTTTGATGTTATATTTATGTTGAATGTAACATGTAATATTATGCATGGATGGGGGGGCAATTGAACCCCCACTAAATTATCTCATATATATATATATACAAATTTTGCTCCATGGTCCCCTTGTTCCCGAAACTCATCCCCCCATTCTGAAACTCTATACATGTATTTTTCCTGTCCCGAGCACGAGTTATTTCCTCCCTATCTTCAGGCAACTTCTCCTCCTCAGGTGGACTTTAAATAAATCCTTTCCTACCCTTTCCATGCAAGGTTCTGTGGGGGGAAAATTCAGATGGTGCTAGGGCAGTAGATTGTGTTCCTCCACAGCTAAACATCCTCAACCTTGCTCGGGAAATTAACAAACTTTGTGGCAGCAGTCCTAATCACCCTACTTCTAGCTCCTCAACCTTGCTCGGGAAATTAACAAACATTGTGGCAGCAGTCCTAATCGCCCTACTTCTAGCTCGCACTCACACCCAGATGGCAGGCATTCTTTTAATAATTCTGCATGTAGTGGGCTTGGTCACAGGGTTTTTCTGGCCCTAAAAGCTTCCTCTGTGTGTCCCAAATCTTCTCAGACAGTTGCTCCATTTGGTGTGGATGATTTGATTTAGAACTCAGTTGTCAGTTCTGGGTCAGATCCTGGTTTGGGTTCGCGGATTTGGTCCATGGATTTGGCCAAAATTCTTTTGGGGGTTGGATTTGATATATATATAAATCATTACACATATTTTATAATGGATTCGGCCAAATATCTTTTTGGGGTTGGGTTTGTTCGTACAAAATATATAATAATATATTAATAATATTATATATATAAGTTTTAATGGATGCGCATTCACTTCGCATCCATTAAAACTTATTTGGATGGCATTGATAATATATATATATATATATATAGAATAAAACTAACCTTTTTCCTTTAGTTTAAGGGAGTGGTACCCTTGACCACAACTTACCTCTCTCTCTCTCTCTCTCTCTCTCTCTCTCTCTATATAGAATAAAACTAAAGAAAAATGAGTGTGTTGCAGTGACAAAGTCGATTCGAAGATTGGTATTGAAATTTCATTGAAATTCGTTGCAACAGCGAGAAATCCCATTGAAATTCGTCGAAGGTTCATCCGGGTTCATCCCGGACAAACCCATAGAGATTATTCCACCCCCCAAGCGATTCTAACACCGAATCGACCCAAATCCCGAACTTGGCCCGAACGGGCTCCAGGCGATGAATCCAGTAACAGATGTTTAGAAGCTTCTTCTGCCCTAAATCATAATTTGGTTCCCCTTAAATCATTTCATGATGCTCTATGTGGAAGGAAACTGAGTCTTCGTGTGGAGAATGGTGATTGCAGAGGTATTGGTACTGATCTGGATAATTATTGTAGCTCAAACCTCAATTATTCAGCTCAAGATGTGCGACGAAAAGGTTGCTAATACTCAGATTTGGAAAGGCGGTGTGATTGCTAGAAAAAAGAGCAAGTGTATGAAATAGTTTTTGATCAGGATAAAGAAGTGGATGTGTGAAAAAACCTTGATACAACACACCATAGTAGGAAGATTCAACGATTTTTAGCCTCACCTTAGCAAATTGTATGAGTAGATTTTAGAGCTTTGAAAACCCTTGTTGAAGGAAAAAATGAAAATTTCCATGTGCACAAGGATTTTTTATTGTGGATTGAATGCCGTTTGATGATAGAAAGACTATTCTTAATTATTGGTCATAGTTCTAGAAGGATTACATTTTTTAGCTTTAAACCTCAGTATCCATCCTTTGATCCTCTTTAGGATTCCTTCTTTGTTGTCCTTATTTGGGTACACCTTCCTTATTTGCCATTGCAATATTGGTGTTCATCTTGCTCTAAGTACAAGGCTATTGGAAATTCCTTAGGCAAATTTTTGGATGTGGCTCAAGAAACTATGGTGCATTCTCGCACCAGTTACACTCAAATTTGTGTCGAAATGGATTTCGATGAAGAGCTGCCTAAATAAATTATTTTGAAAAAGGAATGTAGACCTTGGGTGCAAAAAAGTGGATTATGTGAATATCCCCTTTCGATGCTGCTTTTGTTTTGTGTATAGGCATTTGGCTTCTCATTGCCCAAAGAGAAGCTCTAAATCAATCCTCCCCAAGATTTCAAGAAGCAGCTTTCTTCACTACCTACTTGGTGGAAAGGGGCTGAACCTCATCATCTTATAATATTCTAAGTTGTCAGTTCTGGTTTGGATCCTAGTTCGGGTTCGCAGGTTCGGTTCGTGGATTCAACCAAAAAAAATTTGGGGTTGGGTTTGTATATATATATGCAGCGTAAAAGCAAGAATTAAGTGTAGAACACCACATAGCATCATATAATCAACAAAACCACCATAAACTTGAATATCATTTAAAATTTAGAAAATAGAAATTTTATATATTCATTGCTCGAACTTCGAGTTCAATATCAAAATAATAATATAAAGTTCAACAATTAATTTTCAAATACAAATGACAAATGTCATCAATCATATGGATTTGCTAAATCATCCACATTATTATCATCAACATCATGGACATTAGTTGATGCAACAACATTTGAAGAACCACAAGCAGTGCCACTGCCACTCGCTGTAAAAGTGTGCTCACTTTTTAACCCCTCAAGTGCAACATGTTGGGAATGGGAATTGGAAGCATCCAAGTTAATATGCTCTGGCTACACATCCCACAACTTTGATTCCCCTTCCATATTAGGCATGTTTGTGCTAAAGAAGGCGCAAGTTGGAATGCACATACACTAAGTTCTCCGCCTTTTTTGAGTGCAATCAGTTGCGCTTTATTGAGTGGATGATAGAGTATGTGCTCCAATTCCTCTCAGATGCTTTATTGTCTTCATAGGTTGCTAGTTCATCTGCATCTAAAAGGAATTGTGCTACTTTGTCTTCATAGGTCGATAGTTCATCTGCATCTGAGAGGAATTGGAGCACATACTACTTTGTCTTCATAGGTTGCTAGTTCATTTGCATCTGAGAGGAATTGGAGCACATACTCTTTCATCCACTCAATAAAGTGCAACCGATTGCATTCAAAAAAGGCGAACTTGGTGTATGTGCATTCCAACTTGTGCCTCCTTTCGCACAAACAACATGACTATAAAGAAAGGGAATCAAAGTTGTGGGATGTGGAGCCAACGCATATTGACTTGTGGATGCTTCCAATTCCCATTCCCAAAATGTTGCACTTGAGGGATCAAAAAGCAAGCACACTTTTACAACGAGTGGCAATGGCACTGCTTGTGGTTCTTCAAATGCGTCAACTAATGTCCATGATGTTGATGATGACGATGTGGAGGATTTAGCAAATCCATATGATTGATGGCATTTGTCATTTGACATTGAAAATTGATTGTTGAACTTGATATTATTATTTTGATATTGAACTTGAAGTTCAAGCAATGAATATTTAAATTTTTATGTTTTAAATTTTAAATGATAGTCAAGTTTATGGTGGTTTTGTTGATTATATTTTTGGGTTCGTTTATATATATATATATATATATATGCAACCTAAAAGGAATATTCAAGTTTATATATATATATAAACAAACCCAAAAATGAACCTGTAATGTTCCATTTTTGGCGCATTGATTATTGTGAGCATTTGTGCTTGTTCCTAGTCTCTTGGAAGCTATCCAACATGTTTGAGAAGAACTCCAATGTTCTTGGAGTGGTCTAAGTTCAGTCTGCAAAACAATTATATAGGTTTTCCTTGTGTAAATGGATTATTTTTCATGGCTTTGAACTCAATTGATGTTCTGGGTAACAGTGTTGGTTTCTAAAGTTTGATCGGGCTTTTGGTTTGCTCTCTAGGATTCTTAAAGGAATTTTCTATTTTTGGAAAATCATCCAAAAGGCATCGTTGCACATTCCAAACCTTACAGAGCATATTGGTTCAGTTTATTTTGCATTCGGAGGCCATTTGGGATTTCCCGCAAAATTTAATATTTAATGAGCTATTTTAATTATATTTTTCACTTAAGCTCCTAAGGGTGAAAAATAATTAAAATATTATTAAGTGTTATAGCTCATTTGAAAGGGGAAAACATATTCTTTTATGTAGGCACATAAAAGTAAGCCCTTAAGTGGAGGAAAAAAATAATAATTTAAGTTAGAAGGAAAAAGGTATTATTTTCAAGAAATAATTCATTTCTTTTGTAACTCCTCCAGTGCCTTATAAAAGAGAATAAGCTCTCATTTGGAAGGGTTATGTTATGCTTTTGGATTTGATATTGTTTGCAGATGGATTGAACCTGTGAGTTCCTCCACATTCTTTTGAAGACGAAAACCCTCTTGTAGAATGCTCTTGAGGACGAAAACCCTCTTGAAGTTGGGTGTGGTTTCATTTCAGGAATCACATTGAGCTTCATGAAGTTGATGTATTTGAGATGTTGGATTTGAAATGGATTATATCTTCTATGTGAGATTGTAGTGAGGATTTTTTTATGAATTTTATATCACTTGAATGTCTTTGAAGTTGGCTGTGAAAAAACCTTGTTGGATGTACTATGCAGTCCATACCTCTCTTGGGAGTACGATTTGCTTATGAAGTCATTTCTTATTGATTAGAGTAAATAAAGGTTGCATAGTGGTTTTCATTTGTTGGCGTCAATATCAGTTCCATCTTTGGGGAGTTTGATGCTTGTTTGGTTATTAACATTTGCTGCCGTACTTTGTGAGGGGCCGTACAGCAGAATGGTACGATTTCTTGGTTGTGCATTTGATGTGAGTTCTTTCATACATATTTTTGGATGGGAAATATTTGCATTGATGTGGTAATACTATTGAGTTAAACCCTTTGAGATCTGGGTAGTGTTTGAAGATTTTTGGAGAGTCGGGCCGTACGGACCTGTAGAGTGAACTTATGATTCTGGTGCAGACTGCTCATTAATGTTGGGTTTTCTTCAATACATTTGGATTGGGAATTGAATCTGTGGGAATGTGCAGCTGTTTGGAAGGGAACTATTTATTACTGATCATTTTTTGGAGCCATATTTGATTTAGGACAGCCGTACAATAAGAAAGTTTCATAGCTGATTCAGTCCATCATGTGCTTGTTCAAGGGCCTGTGTGATCCAGCAGTCATATGGTAAAAATCAGTTCTGAGTGTCTTATTTAGTATTTGTTGTTGATAATAAATCATATGCAATTGATACAAGGAAATGGAATATTTGATCATAGAGTGTTGCATGGGGTTGGTGGTATGAGACTGTTATGATGACTTTTTCAATGCAGCCATAGAAGTGCAGTCTTGTTATTTTGCTACAACAATACCTTGGTGGAGTTCATTCTTCATACTCTTCCTATTGGATCATTCATGGTGGATTCTAAGACTCTTACGATGCTTTATTTATGGCATCTTTGGGCTTTGTATATGCTCTAATTTGTTGCAGCTGAGGCAAACTGTGCAATTCAGGGGTAGTAGTTTAGTTGCTTCTTGTTCATAGCATTGTAATCCTTCTTTTTATGTTGCACAAACTCATATTAACCCCTGGATGGTTCAACCCCCAGTGTGGAGCAAATTAACTTTCTTTTTATATCTACTCTACCGACTGAATAAGTGGTGAATCGCCACTGAATAAGTGGATGCCTGCTCATTAGCAGATGAATGTATTGTACTTGTTGCATAATGCTTTAGTTGTAAGCCAAACACCGTATGCTCTCACCTTGCCTTTCCGGGATCTGGGTGATCAGAAAGTGTGAGGCAACTAGTTGGTTATGCATTGTGCTAACATTGTCATATCCTTGTTCATTATTTTTGAAAAAATTGGGGTAGTATCTTACAGAACCCAACCCCAAAAAAATTTTGGCCGAATCCACGAACCGAACCCGTGAACCAAAGCCAATATCCGAACCAAAACCAGCAACTTAGCTCAAAAGTCTAGATTATAAATTATTCACATTGTCGATGTAGATGACAAAATCATCACAAGCAACAAACCAGCACAGTTTAAACAGAAAATTAGACTTGTGCTTTAGTTTTAACATGAGACATTTAAGTATCTTGTATCATTGCCTAGGAGTAGAGTTTTGCTAATCCCGTAAAGAATTTTCAATTCTTAAATGAATTATGCAAAAAACAAGTTGGAGAAATTTTAAAACGATGATTGCCACTATGGAGGCTGGTCAAAAGTTATCAGCCATAAGTGACTCAGAAAAACCAATGAGACACATTTTTAAAAATTGCCGAGCCGTTTGACCTATCCATCAGTCTATCAACCTGATTTAAGTTCTGATGTGAGCTTTATTGCCATTTTATTTGTGAACCAAATCATTGGAGAGCAGCAAAACGAATTCTGCGATGTGTGAATGGTGGTACAACAGAGTTGGTATTTGGCATACATGCAGTGATTATTTGGGTTTATTGGTTTCATTGGAGCTGTTTGTGCTAGTTCAACAGATAGAAAATATACTAAGTTAACGGTTCAAGTATGGCAAAAAGAAATTTGGGATTGGGTTTGTTTTGTGTTTGTCCATACAAAATACATATAAAAATCATAAATATTAAATATAGACATATTTGCAGCCTAAAAACAGGAATTAAGCTCAGAATACCACATAGCATCATATGATAATCAAAACCACCATAAAAATAAAAAATACCATTTCAATGTCAATTTGTCAAACTCAAATGTCATTGCTAAATGCATTTCTGGTGTTCTCATCTTTCAGCTCAAATTATATAAATCTACAAATTTTATTTTCAAAGTTAATATAATTTAAAATTTAAATTACAAATTACAGAATATAAAATATTATAATTTAAATATAATTATACTAAACTTAACAATATCAAAATTTAAAGATAATTATTGAAATTTAAATATAATTGTATTAAATTTAAGAATATTAAATTTTAAATATATTATATTAAATCTAAAAATATTAAAATTTAATATAATATAAATACATTAAACTAAATAAAATTTTAATAATTTAATAAACTTGAAACACTAAAATTTAAAAAAATTATAATCTAACCTAAAACATAAAAGTAAATAAATTAGTATTAATAAAGTTATAAATATTTTAATGGATATTATAAATATTAATAAAGTTAATATATAATAATCAAGTTATACATAAAGTTAATATTAATAACTACTAGTATAGATATCTTAAATATATCTATCCAAAAAATGTTCCCAGATATCAATTTGAAGCTATTTTTTAGATACATGTATTTAAGATATTTATAATGTTTATTAATATTATGTTTATTATTATATATTCATTATTTGACGTGTAAATGGTTGTAAAATATTTATAATGTTTATTACCCGTACCGGGGACGTACCGGGGACGCAAGGACGGCTAGGAAACGTCCCCTGACCATCCCCATTTCCCCAGGGACATCCCCTTTTTTAGGGGACTTAGGGGACTAGCCGTCCCCGGTACGGCCGGGACGTCCCCTGACCGTACCGGGGACTGCTAGCCGTCCCCTATGGCCCAGGAAACTCCCAACTCAAAAAATAAAATAAAAAACACACTTTTGGCAAGAAACAAAGAAATAGTTAGCAAGGCTGCACTGAATTGTTTTTGTATTCATTGATCATTGCCATATTTTATTTTTTCCTACTACAAATTTGTCAAATACTTGATGTACTGATCATTCCATCTCCTTCACTGTTAGTGATGTAATCTACATGGGAACCATTGCATCTACATTTCCTTCCTATGCAGCAATTTCTTGTCTAAGTTCTTTAGCTTGGATACACACAGTTAATCCATATGTTGTTCGTATGTGATTGATTAACTTGCGATTCTATTTTGCTGAAGCTCATATACTTTGAACTAGTCCAAGCCAATTCTCATGTGACAATTTGAAAACTAAGTTCAAGTGTAATGTTATGGTTATGTATGCATGTTTTAATGTTCTATAATGTCTATAATGAATGCCTTATCAATGTTATCATCTAAATAATTGAAATTTCCTTATATTTTTTTAAAAAACCTTATTTTAGTAGCCGTCCCCTAAAAAATGGCCAAAAAAAAATGTCGTCCCCGAAACTCATCCCCCCATCCCCGCCCGTCCCCGGTACTTGGGGGAACATAGGTTTAGAGCTAAGTTATTTTATTGTATTTTAGAACTATTTTATTTATGTGTCCATGTATGCATGTAGTAAATAAAATATAAAATAAAGTAACTCTTTAAGTAAATAAAATAGTTTGAAACTGATATTTCTCAACATTTTTTAGATATACGTATTTAAGATATTTATAATGTTTATTAATATTTAATATTATGTTTATTATTAAATATTAATTATTTGATGTGTAAATCTGTCAAATTTATGTTACAGTGTTTTTATGTACACGGTCACAACACAAGCCTCCTTGCTGCCACTGTAGAACCCCTCTTGGTGTAATTAATATTAAAAATTATTAGCATTACATATTGATAAATTTATACCTAAAATTTAGGTTTAAAAAAGATAACAAAAACTCCAAACAAAAACATTAGTTTGTATTTTGGAAACCTACCTCCACTGCTGCCGACACCACCACTCCTCAAATGCTGCACAGACGCTCCTCAGATCAGTGAACAAGCACAAGGGCGCAGAAAGGGCAAAACACAGACCAAGCACAATGAATACAGCGCTCACAAGAAACGGTGCAGACAACCCTCATAAAACGCAGCAATGAAAGGTCAAACATCCATGCAGACAAGCAAACTAACAACCACATAGACAAAAAAAAATTGAAACAAAAACGTCTTCTTCAGACGGGTTCAACCCGGGTTCTGTCCAGGTCTGTTTTCACTCAGGTTCACCCTGCAGAGACCCAGCCAAATCCAGGTCCACTTGGCAGTGCCCTGAACAGGCCCATAGGGAATTCAAACCAAAATCCGGACAGGGTTCAAACCAGACCCAGATCCGGGATTTTCCTGGACGAACCGGTAACAGAGAAAATATATAGAAAGATACACTTTTGGCTCACAAGCAGTAAATGTTTCATCCAGTAGCAAGCAGTAAACAGAAATTGATTCCTCCACTAAATCAGCAGTATAAAGCTGTTGCCTTTGCATCACGTGAAGTAATATGGTTGAGGAAGTTATTTGCTGATTTGCAGATCAAATAGGGGGAACAGTGATTCATTGTAAAAAATAGAGTGCAATCTAAATAACCAAGAATCCAATCACTAATGTACAATCAAAGCATGTTGAGGTACATTTTCATTACATTCTACTACTCCTCGACACTGGAGAGATAGAGTTCTAATATTGTGAGACTCGACCAGAGTTCTGATATCTTCACAAAACCAATAGGTTCAGACAAACTTGTCTAGTTTGAATACAAGTTTTATGTTGTACCATGCATACCCATTAAGCAGGGGTATTAGAACACATTTAATGGCCATAACAGTTACAAGTTAGTTTGGAGTTATGAGTTAGTGCAATTATGAGTTAGTTGAATGTTTGGACATAGTTTAACAGTTTTAAAATCTAAGAAGTATTTGCCCCTCTTCTCTCTTTACATCCTCAGCTATTCCTTCAGGCTTTAAGCTATAAGAATCTAGGTGTGTGCTTCGTTAGCTCCTCTCTCTACAATGATTATGGATACAACTTTTAGTTGCTTGCATAATGTCCTTATTTCAACATTTTGTGAACACTTATTAAAAATTTGCTCATACCTATCAGGACTACTGTTATGTATGATGATTCTTCATATGCATTGTAATGAAATATATGATGACAATTAAAAGCTATCACTTGTATGTCTGGCCTGAGCACTTGCATCCTACTTTTCCCCCCTACCTCTTCAAAGGTCATTTCTGCTCCTCTCTACAATGATTATGGATATAAAACACTTTTGGATATTTGCAATGTGCATTATGTCCTTATTTCAGCATTTTGTAGAATACTTGTTCAAAATTTGCTCATAGCTACAAGGACTACTGTTATGTAAAATTCTTCACATGCATTGTATTAAAATGCCTGATGACAATAAAAAGCTATAAATTGCATGTGCAGCACTTGCATCCGATTCATGCCCCTACCACTTCAAGGTTCAAACTGTTAGGACTAAGGTGCCATCAACCTTGTAAATTATTCCAGATATTGTTTGTAAATGCATTCATAAGGGATGGAGGATTCGCCAACAGCGGTAAATATTTTTTTATTAGTACGATAATTAATTATTTACTGGCAACTGTAATTAATTATTTACTGGTATTAAAGCATCGTATGCATTGGGATTGTAAATAGGGGCATTTATGTAAACTAGGCCCCCAAGTTGGTGGAGGTTATTCTTGGGATGACTATTAGTAGGTGGCTATGACATTTGTAAGGAATCTGTTATTATTAGCCAGCTATGACAAGGTGGGCATCTAAGATAGTTTGTCCATTATTGGTGATTTATGCAAGTTGTAAGAAGAAGAATTATTGACTAAAATTACCCTGGCGATGGGATTCCCTATGTGAGGCGTTGAATTTTTTTCTATGTTTGGTGCCTCACCTCATGTATTTTTTAGAAATTGAGAGCTTGAGAAGGTAGAAGACATAGTGTTTTTGCATAGGGGCACAAAAGTCGTCAAAGTGGATGCAGCAGGATTGAAGACAGTGATTGTATTGTAATCTTTTTCAAAGATAATATAGACTTGGCCTCTTTCCTGGTTGAATTTTTTACCCAAAAGGGTTTCTCCACGTAAACACTGTGATGTGAGATTCTTATGTGTTTGTTGATTTTCTTGTTGCTGATTTTACATGCTTTAATCTCCATTTGGCATTTTAAAGATTAAATTTCAAATTTGCAATATAATTTCAGATTTCTATATTGTAGTGGTTTGCCTTCATTTCTAACACAAACAGGCATCCAATCCATCGGAAGATCCAGAAAAGAAACCAACAAAAGCATTTAATCAGTTGTTAACACTTTTATATACTCACTTCTCCGATGTTCAACAACAATTTGGTTGATTTGTGAGAATTCTTATGCTTTGTCAAGCTGAATGACAGCAATTCATCCTTGATTTGAACCTAATCATCCCCAAATAACTCCAAACAGCTCTATTAATCCTAACCAAATCTATGTTGCAGTTTGGGTTCAGGTTGCGGTTTGGCAATTCGCTGAGAGCTTGGAATTGGCAGCATCTATACATGATCTCAGACCGGCCAGAAAGGAGATCATTAGAGTGTATAGGGAAGTGAAGATGCTAAAGGATTACCGCTTGGAATAAAAATATCAAACATTTAAAATATCAAATAGAAATATAGGGAATAAGCAGAATTTTCACTGCAATGAGAAGAATGACTAACAAAACAATGAAACAAAAAGGATTGTTGCAGTCAAGAGTAATGAATTCATTGATGTGTAAGATGCTAAGGATAGGCCTTGATTGATTCCCATCTCTCATGGCATGGCCTAACAGTCTTGACTCTTAATGAATAATGAAATTTGGAGAAAGGCATGGATGAGGTGATGAAAGAAATGAGTAGGCAGGGAAAGGACAACATTTTAAATGTTAGGTGATGAAACCAGAGCTGAATATGGTGTTGAAGATCAGCTCTTTGTGCAAGCTAAGAAATGGTTTCTACAAAATATTCTGTTCTTTAATGGATAGAGAGTACCCTGCCAGGCTACTTAGCTTGCTGCATCTTCTTGTCTTTTTTTTGTATAATGGGGACTTGAATGTGATTATAGGTCTTGGAGGCAGTAGAATATAATTAAAGTTAAATCTAGGAAAAAATCAAAAAAATTATAACTGGGGATTTTGGGGTAGGTAGCAGTTTGGTCAGTATATTATTATTAGTTTTGGCATAGTGATTATGAACAAAGTACATGGAAACTTGCTTGGACTAGAACTTCTGTTATATTTGTTTGACTACTTATTTTTTGGGATTAAAATTGGGGGATTAGCACCCCATGTTCAATGGTTGTTTGAATTGTCATACCTGACACTGCCTCGTCTATATTTTCACATTTTGGAAACCATGGTTATATAAGCTTTCAGGAGCTCTCTCTTAATCTCAAGTTATATCTTTTGTTTATTAATTTAATGAGGAGATCTATAGGGGACTCCACCCAAAAAAAATGGTTTTACATAAAAAATGACCTTAACAATCAACAACAAAAACCAATCAAAAGAGACAAACAATAAAATTGACTAAACCAAGGACAACCAATCAAAACCTCTATCAACTTGTGGCAAAGCAACTCACGGCAAAGAGCATGAACAAGGTTTTGGAGTCACAAAACACTAACAGCCCACTTCGCCACCCTCTAGAAAACTGCTGAAACATCAAACACATGCCCCCCAACATCCCACACCTCTAGAGGACATAACACCCCAGCCCACCAAATTTTCCACTGGCACCTACTCCTTTCCCTCTACATTACTGATTACCACCGTGAGCAAAGCCAAATCATGAACCACTAGACCCGGGAATTTTACACCATGATTTGGTTCTAACTCCCTTCATTGAACATAGTATGGGCATGGTCGACGCCTCCAGGCACCCTTGAGAATGGGTCACCATTAGATTTTCCAAAACCCGACCAAGGTCCAAGCAGTAATCCTTTAGCGTTTTCACTTCCTTGTCCACCGTAATGATCTCCTTTCTGGCCAGGCTGAGATCATTCATAGATGCTGCCAAATTCAAACTGTCAGAGGATCCGACCACAGTCCTTCTGTAGACACCTCCATATCCGAGAAGAGTGTCAGGAAGAACAGACGAAGGAGCTGTCTATGCCCCACAACAGGCACCACCATCTCCATCTTTCTGATAAAGTCATCCCAGATGGACTAGTCATGAAATACAGGTCAGTGTAAATCAACTCAAAACTACATAACGAATCCAAAAATCATCACATAATTTGATACACTATACAAACACCACCTATATAAAAATGCATGTATAATGAAACAGATACCATACTTTGTATTGTGATTCCAAAAAAATTATGCAATATAGTTACTGAGGTCATTGGAAAGTGTCAGTCTTTCACTTCAGTTAATTAATGAACTCTTACAAAACATTTTCTATACTTTTTGTTACTTAATAAAGGTTTAGGAAAATAAAAGAGTAACTTTATGTTACCCTGAAGTTAAAGGGTAAAGACAACAATGATATAAGGAGAGGAAAGTACTTTGAGTTATTTATCTCAAACAGACACAGTGGAAAAAAAGATCAAAAGGTAAAAACTTAACTATAAAAAAGTCTCTTAGGCATTAGGAGTCTATTATGTTTTGAGGACAGCAGTTATTATACACAAGTCTGTGACTATTATATTTGGCCAAGGAAGCATACATACAGTCCAAATTTGGCCCGAGTTGTGCCCTCTGAAGGATGTTGTTCTTTCCATGGAATGTCATCTCTTACTTTCCAGCAATAGATAAGTAAAGCTTTATTTCTACTTTTCTCAGTTTCAAAATAAAAAGAATGCACGTGCAGTTTCAGATTTCCTTCTAGAATTTTTCAGAATTCAATTTCTGTTTACAGTTTTGCAGTATTTATCAGTTTCCGAAAATTTCAGCAATTTTAGGACCCTTTGCAGTTAAGTTTGAATTTGATTTTGTTTATGATTCAAGGATTTAGACCAGAAAAGTTCCAGAGATTTCAGAACTTATATATTTCCATTTTAGATCATGCTAAAGCTTCAAATTGTATCAACACAATGCAACCAATTATTGTAAAAAAAAAATTAAACTTCCATCATAGATCAGGTGATGCATTTGTATAGAATTATAAATTCTTTAGAAAACTTAAGATGCGCGTCTGAAAGCAAATCTGGTTGAATCCAACCTTATGTCAAAACATTCAAACTTCCATTGTAGATTGGGTGATGCATATGTATAAAATTATAAATCCTTTAGAAAACTTAGGTCCAAAACTGAAAGCCAATCTGAATGAAACCTCCCTCGTCTAAAGTTTTATAATCAATAACACACATTCGAACAAAATTTACACTATCAATTCTCTCCGCTACTGATCATATGCAAAAACAATAACAAAGTTCAACATATCTTGTTTTAAAATGCTCTGCAAAAACAATAACGAAGTTCAACATATGGAAGGAAAAACGGGAGGGAAAGAAAGCGAGCTAACCTAGACAATAGCAAACCCATAAGCACTGCAGAACTCAGCAAGTGCAGCTTGATTGGCCGGTTCCAATGATTGCTGAATGATGCCAGGATACTTTCCAGGGGCATGTGCAGAAATTCTCGCCAATGAAGTTACAAGAAATCCTTTGGTATCTTTAACATCCTTAACTGGATCGTCCTCTTTCTTTCCGGCATTGTAAAGTTGAGCAAATGCTGGAGTATATCCTACAGTTTCTTCTAGGTCAGGAATCTCCACCTCCTCCTCCACCCTCTCTCCCTCTGGTCTCACAAGCAAACTCATAATGCTATCAAGCATTTTCCCCCAGAGCTGACTATGTGAATTGTCCAAGAATATTGGAGATTCACATAAAAGCCTTGTAGATGCAACTAAGCACAACTTTGTCTCATAAACTCCCACAATCGATTTGAGTGTAGGCACCCAAAACCGCTCCAAAATCACCGGAAAAATACCTGGCTGAACTGTATTTATAGAATCGGTAAGAATTGTGTGACCATGCCTAACCAAAAAGAGACACATGAAAATTACAACTGATTTATCAAATTTCACAGTATGCCCATCTTGAAGGCGATGAAAGAGTACACTCCAGATGTTTCCCAAATAAGGAGATATTGCTTCATAGCCTAAAAATTGTATCGTGGTGTTCAGTATGTAAAACCCTGAACTTTCTGTGCTCTTTGCTGAAATTAGCTTACTAAATATTCCAAGCACTTGACTCAGCCGCCCTTCCTGAGTCACTTCTTGGGGAGACTTTTCTAAATAGGCCTGCAATAGCCTTACAAGAGCAGGAACATTGGCTTTTTTCTGCCAGGTTTCAGGAGAAAGAAGCAGTTGAAAAACCGGCATGTACGTTGGAGGAAGAGGAGGCCGATTTATTTCAATTAGCTGGGCCAGTAATTGAAGCGCGTATGGTAAGAATTCAGTCACATCATGAACCAAAATAGTTTGTAAAACTGGAAACAGGTTTGCTTCAAAACTTGTGACCAAACTCGGCTCTTTTTCACAGGACCGTCTTACTAACCCAGCAACTGACTCAAACAAATAATGATTGAAAACGGGATTTTTAGGATTCTTACAAACTTCATTAAGAATGGTCATTAAACCTGTAAGACAGGCAATAGCCAGATCTCCAGCAAGGTCTGCAATTCCCAAAACCCTCATTATACATTTCATTACATATGCATTCTCTTGGGACTCTGGCAATTTCAGTGCATTAAACAGATTGGTCATGAGAGGCTGCACAAATTGATTGATGTCTGTTGAAGTATATCGTAACTGATTGCCTTCTTTAATGATCAACATTTTCTCAATGCAATTAGCAGCATAAGAATGGACAACATTAGATTCAGATGAAAGGAATCTCATTAAATGAGGAATCAGACTCAGAGCAGTGGCCTTGGGAATTTGGTAGCGGAAAGTTGTGATAAACTTCAGCGCATCCGCCTTCAACAATGCTTGTGAGTTCACATCCTCGCTTTGTAACTCGGGCATTATCATAGACATGACAAACTGTTCAAAATTGACCAAATCGGTACTTACCGAAGTTCCAGCAGCCTGTTTAGTTGACAGAGAAACCACCAAGTAGATAGCACAGTTCTTCTCCTTCCAGTTCTGAACGGGGTTAGCAGCATATTTTGCCTGCATGTTCTGTATATGCATTGAGATCATAGTCATCACATGTTCCCTATAATGGGTTGCGAGCCCTTTCACCAATTCACAGGCGATTCGCCTTCTCGTATCAAGATCACTACCCTCAATATCTCTTCTAATATATTCCACATGATTCATCTCAAACAGCTCCTCATCCTCATCCCTGATCATAACATTGGGCACCACAATACTCTCGCAAATCTGTTGTAAAACATCAACACCACTAAACAATACATGATGCACACTCTTACTTACCGTTGTCAAAAACTTGATGGCAGTAACGGCCAATCGATCATGACTAGGCGTAGTGGAAATGTTCATGAGCAAACTCCAGACGGCAGAAGCAAAGTCCTTCAAATAATCCTGAAACTCCTCTTCATTCTTTTCCATGTAGAGATTGATATTCTCGCAGATGGCAGCTCTGAGTTGGTCCACAAGACCATCCTCCAATGCAGGATACGGAGTAGTCAAGTAAGTGCGAAACTCCGTCATCCATTCCTTCATATGATTCTCGAAAAACTCAGGCAGCTCCTGAAAGTTGAGCGAAAAGAAGATCCGGCAACACAACCTCTGGCATTCAAACAACCGCCCCAAAACCACCCCATTCTGCAAATTGCTCACAATAAGCTGCCCCGTCCGCAGAAAAATATCCAGCAACGGCGCCGCAAACCCATCAAGGCAATACTTGAGATCAATATACAGATCATTGCTCTTATACTGGTACCTAAACTTCTTAAAAATCGAATTAGCAGTTTGAAGAATACCATTGATCACAGTGTAATCAGTAGAAGCCTGGAGATTCGATACGAGCTCCGGCAGTAGGGTTTGCCACGCCTTGGGAAAATCGTGCTTGCTTATGATCGCTAGGGCTTCGCTCAGCTGGCTCTGAACTCGCGGCGGAGCGCTCAGCATTGAAGACACAATAACTCCTTTGATTTGCTCCTTATCAGGCTCTTGAATGACGGCATACTCTGAAGAATCCGCCTCCTGAACCCCCCATCTGTATCTCACATAGTTTTTGAAATTTACGGCGGCCGCCTGTCTGACTTGCTCCTCCACTGCCTGCTCCGATAACAGGCGCAAAATGGCGATCCCATATCCGGGCTGATTCGCCGCCTGTTTCAGAAACTCCTCTGCCTGTCTTCTCGGCTCTGGATTCGGAACTAGGGTTTGTAAGAAACACTGTGAGAGGGTTTGAACGCTTTCCGGAGTGTATTGCATTCTGTGAGTAACAAAAATACTCAGTCAGGGTTTCCACCACAACAGATATCCTCTAAACCCTGGAAGTTGAAGTGAATAATATCTTAGGAGAAGAAAGGGACATGAAATGTCTGTCGTTGCTGCAAGCGCTAAACCTATTATGAATTCAACGGTGTAGATCACATGGCGGAATCCAGCGGCTACCGACGGTGTAGGTCGGTCGAAAAACAAACTGCCACTTTATTTTTCTAACGGTGGAAATTGAATAGGTACCACTTTCCCTCTTTGTCGACGTTATTAGTTTGAAATATATAACTAGTATATTTATATTTAAAAATATATATATATCGGAGAGATATTTTCTTAGGTTTAGACATTTTAATTGTAAAATACAACTGAAATTTTGAAAACACCATATCATATGAAAGGAGAGATGTTGACAAAATGTATATATATATATATAATTTATCTAACTAAAATATGTCATAATATTTTAAAGGCACTATTGAATAGATAACTGCCCAAAAAAATAACTGCCTAAAAAAATTGCTTGGCAATGTAAGTTGACTATCAAATTTAAGTCATGGAACTTTGTCTATGGCTTTTTTGTTTTCCATAGCTTTCTTTCCAATTTTTTTAGTTTTTATTTTTATTTTGGGTGTTTATTTGTTTTTCCATGGTTTTTGTGATTTTCTCCACTTTTTTTTGTGATTTTTTTTAATTTTTTCCATTGGTTTGAGAATTTTTTTAATTTTCTCCACATTTTTTTTTCTTCAACCATTTCTAATTTTTTTTTGTTTTTATTTTTTATTTTTTTCAATTTCTTTTTTACATATATATACACAGAAAATGAGTGCTCTCATCTCCACCCATTGTGACTGTAGAATGCCTCTCGGCATAAATAAATGTAATCAAAAATTTCTATAAGAAAGGTAATTATTCTAAATGTTATAGAAGAATTTATTTAAATTGTATGGTAGTCAAAATGTGGATTTTATATATAGTGAGGAGTGTTAATATAGTATGAAAGGACAGGTCTTAATGTTTGGAAGTGACATTACACCTAGATGATCTTCTTTTTATCTCCTATGATGATAAAAAAATATCTTGGTTTAATTTAGGGTGGTTAATCTAAGGCAATCAATAAAATGTGTTAACCTAGACTATTTTAGAGTTGGGTCAGTCAATAACTACAAATGAATATTTAAGCAAGTAAATGAAATGAATTAGTGTACTTAGCTCTGTTAGAAATGAAGGTGCAAACCACACAATGAAAATCTGATTCAAACCTTATTTATGTTCTCTAAACAATGTATAATCAATGGAGATTGCAACCAAAAAAAAAATCATTACACATAAATGGCATGCATTAAGAGTTGAACACATAACACAGTATGTAACGTGGAGAAAACCCATTTGGGTAAAAAACTCCACCAAGAAAAGAGGCTCCAAGTTGTATTATCTTCAAATATGAGATTACAATACATGCACTTCCGCTTCTTCTTCAGTCTTCAATCCAGCAGCGCCTATTACTCTCAACTACGCTAAAAATGCGGTACAAATATCCTTATAAAAGGGGGTTGCCTTCTAGGGCAAGAAAACTGACATAATATCAGTTGTCAGCTTTGTGACCTAATGACGAACGGTCCAAATTTACAATGATAAAATATAAATAAAATGTGGTTTCGAGGGCGCTGCCCTCAAACCCTCACTAGAGCACCCAATCCCTGGACCCCCCTGCCGGGGGGATGAGCCCCCTGACCCCTCGTAGGGTGGAAACCCCCTGCGACCCCTCGTCGTAAACGAATTAGCGTTGGGTACCGAATATAAACATGCAGCTGAAACAAGATCATTGCTGGTGAAACCTTTCATCCCTTATGGGTGAATTACATATGATTTACAAGGTTGATGGCACCTTAATCCTAACAAGCTCTATAATCAACAACGAAGGAATGAAGCTAATGATCTATGCAAAATTGTTTTGTCTCATATACCTAAATTTTATTGCCCTTAGAATGATTATTATCTCATACTCTATGGTCCAATCTTGAACATTGTGGATTCGACTCTAATTGTTGAGGATCTAACATGTCACATGTGGATATGATCTATTGAAAAGCAGACTTCAAGTCATAGTGTGCCTTGATCTTTGATATCTAATAAGCTTGTTTAACAACTATAATGGATTGTAAGATTTGGCTGTGAAGCCACCCGAGAATGCAAATGAGTGAAAAGAAAGTAAAATTAGAAGACCAAAAATGATAGAATAAATCGTACACTATTTAATAAGAATGCAAAAGATTGATTACAATGAGATGCTCATGTGAAAGCAATATGTGGATATGTTATAGGATATTCCACCTAAGAGACTAAAAACATAACCAATATGGGATAAAGTGAAAAAGTCCCTAAGTAAACTAGGTGTGAGAAGGACCTAAATAGATAACCAAATATGTAAACTACCCCATTCACACCAACACCCCCCTTAAGTGCAACTTAGGGGGAAGCAAAGACATGAAAAGATGCAAAGATGGGTCTTGACTACAAGGCTTGATGAGGTACCCATCTACAAAAGATCCCCTCAATCAAAAGAGAAAGAGAAAATCCAATGGGAAAAAACTCCTCCATGAGAGGATGAAGTAAAAATGGCTAAATGAAATCCTTGAAGAAATGTCTCACACCCCTAAGAGAACCTAAAGATTAGTGTACTTGCTCTCAATGAAGAGTTTGATGAAGATATCTACAAACAATTATGTTGTCGAACAATGGCACAAATTAATAACCTAATCCTAAATCAACTCCTCGAGGAAATGCATGTGAATCTTGATGTGTTTGGTCCATTGATGATGGGTTGGGTTCTTTAAGATATGGATGGCACTCTGGTTGTCATACTAGATAATTGATGGCTTTTGCAAAGTGATGCCAAGTTCAATGAGGATATTTTGAAGCCAAATAGCCTCAATGGGTAAGTGCAGGAAGATGGGGGGCCAAAAAGGGGTCTTAAGTAGCCACTTTTTTTTCTGAAATCAGGAAATACTGGCCTTGGATGAGAAATTGAGCATAGTTACACTCAAAATTTGGAGATGCAACCAAAACAATGTTCGTAGTGCTCCGAGTCTACTTTCTAAACTATTATTTTGTTTTGAAAATGGCATAGATTAAGGGGTTCAAAAGAGGGAGCCACAAAAATTGGTGTTGTTTCTGTCAAAAAAACATAACATAGCATGTTTTGTGGCTCCCTCAAAAGGTAAACTTTTTTTTGGTATTTTTAAAATCGCTTTGGTGAGAAATTAGCTAATAGCATGTAGTTTATGCCTGATTTTTCTGATAATTTTTTTATGAATATTTGATTTTTTACTAATTTTCAAAGTGGACACATCCTAAAAAATAGAATTTTGGCCGTGCTACCCCTATAAATTTTGAAAACTAATTGAAAATTATTTTTTTATTTTTTTAATATTTGTAGAATGGAGTCTAGTTTCTAAATATGTAATTTTTTTGAAATTTGAATGAATAGTTATTTTACAATGAAAAAAAGACCAAACAGTGGTTTTTGCCTAAAAACGGACACACAAACAAAAGAAATTAAAGATGAAAGGCTTAACATTGTTAAAATGTGAAAAAATCACATCGTCAAATAGCTAAGAGAAAGCCTAACATTACCCATGTGTTTGATTTGTTCGACCTTAAAACACGTGCAAATCTGAGGGTTAGCACAAACGAAATTATGTGAAATTTTGAAGAATATAGAAAAACACGTATGTGACTGTTCATAAGGCACTCCAGGCCTTTGGGTTGGAAATCCAAAGCAAATCCCAAGCCCAAGGCTTGGGATTCCCAAAGCAAGAAATAACGCGAGCGTGTTATGTTTTGCCTTGCATTTTTCTTTCCCACAAGTCTGTTGTTTGTCATGTTTGACATAATGCAAGTGCGTTATAACGCGCTCGCGTTATGTTCCCCTTAATTTTTTTTACGTTCAAGGCTATCAATCATGAGGGTTAAGGGATAAGGGATAGCGTTGGAGGGTTTAGGGATAAGGGATTAGCGTTTAAGGTATAGTATCGAGCTCGTTGAGGGTCTAGGAATAGGGATAGCGTTTAGGGTTTAGGGATGAGGGATGACAGATTAGGGTTGAGGGTTTAGGGTTTAGGGATAGGGTTGAGGGTCAAGGGATCAGAGTTAAGGGTTGAGGGATTAGGGTTTGACATTGAGGGTTGAGGGTTGAGGTTCAAGGGTCAAGGGTTTAGGGATAGGGTTTAGGGTCGAGGGATTAGGGTTAAAGTAGAGTGTGGAGGGTGTAAGGATTAGGGATAGGGTTGGAGGGTTTAGGGATAAGGGATTAGGATTTAAGGTATAGTATCGAGTCTGTTGAGGGTTTAGGAATAGGGATAGCATTTAGGGTTTAGGGATGAGGGATTATAGTTGAGGGATGATGGATTAGGGTTGAGGGTTAAGGGATTAGGGTTTAGGGATAAGGTTTAGGGTTGAGGGTTGAGGGATTAGGGTTTAAGGTATAGTGTTGAGGGTTGAGGGTTGAGGGTTGAGGGTTGAGGGTTTAGGATTAGGGTTTAGGGTTGACGGATTAGCATTTAATGTCGAGGTTAAGGTTAGAGTGTCGAGGGTAGAGGGATTAGGGATAGGGTTTAGGGTTGAAGGTTTAAGGATTGAGGGTTGAGACTTTAGGGATGAGGGTTTAAGGCTTAAGATATAGTGTCAAGTGTTGAGGGTGTAGGGATAGGGTTTAAGTTTTAAGGGTTAAGGGTTGAGGGATAGGGATTAGGGTTTAAGGTATAGTGTTGAGGGTAGAAGGATCAGAGTTAAGGGTTGAGGGATTAGGGTTTGACGTTGAGGGTTGAGGGTTGAGGTTTGAGGGTCAAGGGTTTAGGGATAGGGTTGAGGGTCGAGGAATTAGGGTTAAAGTAGAGTGTGGAGGGTATAAGGATTAAGGATAGGGTTGGAGGGTTTAGGGATAAGGGATTAGGGTTTAAGGTATAGTATCGATTCTGTTGAGGGTGTAGGAATAGGAATAGCATTTAGGGTTTAGGGATGAGGGATTAGAGTTGAGGGATGACGGATTAGGGTTGAGGGTTGAGGGATTAGGGTTTAGGGATAAGGTTTAGGGTTGAGGGCTAAGGGATTAGGGTTTAAGGTATAGCGTTGAGGGTTTAGCAATAGGGTTTAGGGTTGAGGGATTAGAGTGAAGGGTTGAGGGATTAGGATTTGATGTTGAGGGTTGAGGGTTTAGGGTTAGGGTTGAGAAATGAGGGATCAGAGTTAAGGGTTGAGGGATTAGGGTTTGACGTCGAGGGTTGAGGGTTGAGGTTCGAGGGTCAAGGGTTTAGGGATAGGGTTGAGGTTGAAAGGATTAGGGTTAAAGTAGAGTGTGGAGGGTGTAAGGATTAGGGATAGGGTTGGAGGGTTTAGGGATAAGGGATTAGAGTTTAAGGTATAGTATCGAGTCTGTTGAGGGTTTAGGAACAGGGATAGCATTTAGGGTTGAGGGATGAGGGATTAGGGTTGAGGGTTGAGGGATCAGGGTTTAGGGTTAAGGGTTGAGGGATTAGGGTTTAAGGTATAGTGTTGAGGGTTGATGGTTTAGGGATAGGGTTTAGGTTTGAGGGATTAGGGTTTAGGGTTGATGAATTAGGGTTTAATGTTGAGAGTTGAGGGTTGAGGTTGAGGGATAGGGTTAATGGTCAACGGATTAGGGTTAAATAAGAGTGTCGAGGGTAGAGGGATTAGGGTTTAAGGTATAGTATCGAGCCTGTTGAGGGTCTAGGAATAGGGATAGCGTTTAGGGTTTAGGAATGAGGGATTAGAGTTGAGGGATAACGGATGACAGATTAGGGTTGAGGATTGAGGGATTAGGGTTTAGGGAAAAGGTTTAGGGTTAGGGTTGAGGGATTAGGGTTTAAGGTATAGTGTTGAGGGTTTAGGGATAGGGTTTAGGGTTGAGGGATTAGAGTGAAGGGTTGAGGGATTAGAGTGAAGGGTTGAGGGATTAGAATTTGACGTTGAGGGTTGAGGGTTTAGGGATAGGGTTGAAGGTCGAGGGATTAGAGTTAAGGGTTGAGGGATTAGGGTTTGATGTTGAGGGTTGAGGGTTGAGGTTCGAGGGTCAAGGGTTTAGGGATAGGGTTGAGGGTCGAGGAATTAGGGTTAAAGTAGAGTGTGGAGGGTATAAGGATTAGGGATAGGGTTGGAAGGTTTAGGGATAAGGGATTAGAGTTTAAGGTATAGTATCGAGTCTGTTGAGGGTTTAGGAATAGGGATAGCATTTAGGGTTTAGGGATGAGGGATTAGAGTTGAGGGATGAGGGATTAGGGTTGAGGGTTGAGGGATTAGGGTTTACGGATAAGGTTTAGGGTTGAGGGTTGAGGGATTAGGGTTTAAGGTATAGTGTTGAGGGTTGATGGTTTAGGGATAGGGTTTAGGTTTGAGGGATTAGGGTTTAGGGTTGATGAATTAGGGTTTAATGTTGAGAGTTGAGGGTTGAGGGTTGAGGGTTGAGGTTGAGGGATAGGGTTAATGGTCAAGGGATCAGGGTTAAATAAGAGTGTCGAGGGTACAGGGATTAGGGTTTAAGGTATAGTATCGAGCCTGTTGAGGGTCTAGGAATAGGGATAGCGTTTAGGGTTTAGGAATGAGGGATTAGAGTTGAGGGATGACGGATGACAGATTAGGGTTGAGGGTTGAGGGATTAGGGTTTAAGGTATAGTGTTGAGGGTTTAGGGATAGGGTTTAGGGTTGAGGGATTAGAGTGAAGGGTTGAGGGATTAGAATTTGATGTTGAGGGTTGAGGGTTTAGAGATAGGGTTGAAGGTTGAGGGATCAGAGTTAAGGGTTGAGGGATTAGGGTTTGATGTTGAGGGTTGATGGTTGAGGTTCGAGGGTCAAGGGTTTGGGGATAGGGTTGAGGGTCGAGGAATTAGGGTTAAAGTAGAGTGTGGAGGGTATAAGGATTAGGGATAGGGTTGGAGGGTTTAGGGATACGGGATTAGAGTTTAAGGTATAGTATCGAGTCTATTGAGGGTTTAGGAATAGGGATAGCATTTAGGGTTTAGGGATAAGGGATTAGGGTTGAGGGTTGAGGGATTAGGGTTGAGGGTTAAGGGATTAGGGTTTAAGGTATAGTGTTGAGGGTTGATGGTTTAGGGATAGGGTTTAGGTTTGAGGGATTAGGGTTTAGGGTTGATGAATTAGGGTTTAATGTTGAGAGTTGAGGGTTGAGGGTTGACGTTGAGGGATAGGGTTAATGGTCAAGGGATTAGGGTTAAATAAGAGTGTCGAGGGTAGAGGGATTAGGGTTTAAGGTATAGTATCGAGCTTGTTGAGGGTCTAGGAATAGGGATAGCGTTTAGGGTTTAGGGATGAGGGATTAGAGTTGAGGGATGACGGATGACAGATCAAGGTTGAGGGTTGAGGGATTAGGGTTTAGGGACAAGGTTTAGGGTTAGGGTTGAGGGATTAGGGTTTAAGGTATAGTGTTGAGGGTTTAGGGATAGGGTTTAGGGTTGAGGGATTAGAGTGAAGGGTTGAGGGATTAGAATTTGACGTTGAGGGTTGAGGGTTTAGGGTTGAGGGATTGGAGTGAAGGGTCGAGGGATTAGAATTTGACGTTGAGGGTTGAGGGTTTAGGGATAGGGTTGAGGGTCGAGGGATCAGAGTTAAGGGTTGAGGGATTAGGGTTTGACGTTGAGGGTTGAGGGTTGAGGTTCGAGGGTCAAGGGTTTAGGGATAGGGTTGAGGTTCAAGGGATTAGGGTTAAAGTAGAGTGTAGAGGGTGTAAGGATTAGGGATAGGGTTGGTGGGTTTAGGGATAAGGGATTAGAGTTTAAGGTATAGTATCGAGTCTGTTGAGGGTGTAGGATTGAGGGTTGAGGGTTGAGGGTTGAGGGTTTAGGATTAGGGTTTAGGGTTGACGGATTAGCATTTAATGTCAAGGTTATGGTTAGAGTGTCGAGGGTAGAGGGATTAGGGATAGGGTTTAGGGTTGAAGGTTTAAGGATTGAGGGTTGAGGCTTTAGGGATGAGGGTTTAAGGCTTAAGATATAGTGTCAAGTGTTGAGGGTGTAGGGATAGTGTCAAGTGTTGAGGGTTAAGGGTTAAGGGATAGGGATTAGGGTTTAAGGTATAGTGTTAAGGGTCGAGGGATCAGAGTTAAGGGTTGAGGGATTAGGGTTTGACGTTGAGGGTTAAGGGTTGAGGGTTCGAGGGTCAAGGGTTTAGGGATAGGGTTGAGGGTCGAGGAATTAGGGTTAAAGTAGAGTGTGGAGGGTATAAGGATTAGGGATAGGGTTGGAGGGTTTAGGGATAAGGGATTAGGGTTTAAGGTATAGTATCAATTCTGTTGAGGGTGTAGGAATAGGGATAGCATTTAGGGTTTAGGGATGAGGGATTAGAGTTGAGGGATGACGGATTAGGGTTTAGGGTTGAGGGATTAGGGTTTAGGGATAAGGTTTAGGGTTGAGGGCTGAGGGATTAGGGTTTAAGGTATAGTGTTGAGGGTTTAAGGATAGGGTTTAGGGTTGAGGGATTAGAGTGAAGGGTTGAGGGATTAGGATTTGATGTTGAGGGTTGAGGGTTTAGGGTTTAGGGTTTAGGGTTAGGGTTGAGAGATGAGGGATCAGAGTTAAGGGTTGAGGGATTAGGGTTTGACGTCGAGGGTTGAGGGTTGAGGTTCGAGGGTCAAGGGTTTAAGGATAGGGTTGAGGTTGAAGGGATTAGGGTTTAAGGTATAGTGTTGAGGGTTGATGGATCAGAGTTAAGGGTTGAGGGATTAGGGTTTGACGTTGAGGGTTGAGGGTTGAGGTTCAAGGGTCAAGGGTTTAGGAATAGGGTTGAGGTTCAAGGGATTAGTGTTAAAGTAGAGTGTGGAGGGTGTAAGGATTAGGGATAGGGTTGGAGGGTTTAGGGATAAGGGATTAGAGTTTAAGGTATAGTATTGAGTCTGTTGAGGGTGTAGGATTATGGATAGCATTTAGGGTTTAGGGATGAGGGATTAGAGTTGAGGGATGACGGATTAGGGTTGAGGGATTAGGATTTGACGTTGAGGGTTGAGGGTTTAGGGATTAGGATTTGACATTGAGGGTTGAGGGTTTAGGGATAGGGTTGAGGGTTGAGGGATTAGGATTTGACATTGAGGGTTGAGGGTCAAGGGTCGAGGGATCAAAGTTAAGGGTTGAGGGATTAGGGTTTGACGTTGAGGTTTGAGGGCATTTTCTATCAAGAACTTGATTATGAGGGCTTGCCCCTTCATTGTTATGCCTATCATATGGCAGTGCATCTGGCAAGCCCTTGTAGGAAAAAGATGTGATCAATGTAAAGGATGTGATGAATCTATAGCAGGACAAAACGTGAGCGCGTTATAACGCGCTCGCGTTTTGTATTTCTATTGAAACGGTAAAAAAGTGGTTACCCCCATGATCCAGGCCCACATGCTCTGTTTTCTTACTAATTCTGCGCGTGCTCCGACAAAAAAGAAGTGCTTCATGCTATTGGGAAGTTCACATGCACATTTGACACATTGTACCACCTTTGCATGATCTTTCCACCACCTTTTCTGCTTTGCCAACTTGAGAAGGAGGAAATAACATAGTTTTCACACCAAGTTTGATATATATCTATTCAAGTTTCAATTTTTGTAGTGTTGCAATGTTAATTGTGATTCAATTTTAGAAATTTAACATTGAAAAGGAAGCAAGTGGTGGAAAACTCAAATTGTTGAGGAGTTTGATGCAAGAAGATAAAAACACTACATAATTGGGTACCCTCTCCATTCAAATCTTCATTTTTTAGGTATGTCAAGTCTTTACATGCATGTTCTTTACATTTTCCTTATTTTGGATTGAATTACTTTATCATGCTTTATCATACATGTTTAAAATAGACACATTCCCAATCAAGAAAGCAGCCTACAATCTCACATGATGCCATGTAGATTTTCTACACTTGGGCTCTTTAATAATTATGTGTAATAAACAAACCTTAACATACCATGATGTCAAACTATACAAGAATAAATCCTTACAACATAAAAAAAATACAATCCCACTATTATCTTGTATTCATTTCTTAGGAACTAATATTGGTCTCTTTATCATGTTACACACAAATTCTTCGTCATGCCGAGGAAACGATCAAGAATTAAACCAACACAGGAAGAGATAGAAGCTAAGAATGCAAAGAAAGCAGTGGCTATGAGGGAACTTTGTGAGAAGAGGAAATTGGCCACAATAAATGAAGACATACCAATTGAAGAGGAACCACAACCATCACAAAGAGATATAGTATTGGCGGCACAAAGAGAACGGATGCAAAAACTTCGTGGTACGAGAGATTTGGATACCATAGTTGGAGACACATCCTTTACCACAAGTCAACATGTAGGGACACCATCTACCACATCTCAAGTTGAGAGTACATCATCACTCACATGTGATGAAGGAGGTACGCCATCGTTCCCACCTCAACCTCAAGGTATGTCATCTATTCCATCTTCGATCAAAGGTATGCCATCTAACCCATCTCATTTAAATATTGATAAAATTCCTAATGTTGAGATGAATTTACCTAACTTGACACCAACTAGAATTTTGCATAGAAAACCAAAGTATTTGATTGATATTGATGAGAATATTTTGCAGTCAATGGAAGGTAAGATTCCAAAACGCACTTGTAGAAGATATGCTAATAAGATTTGGAGATTGTTCTTTGAAAAGTTAAATGAGACTGCAAGATGTCAACTATTCATTGAAATGATGCGAAGTATAAAGTATAGGTCTATCATGAAGATTCTTGGGTTGAGAACATCAGAGGCTTCAAGTGAAAAATCTATTGTCAAGAATCTAATGAGTGCGTATGAGAGTGTGGGTAACACCTCACGCACAAAAGATAGTAATGCAACACGGCATGTGATTACATCGACTATAGTAAGTAGTCAAATGAGGAAAGCTCGTCTCATTAGAAAGACAAGTCAAGAATTGAGAATTAATAGGAAAACTTTATCAAGAGCCATTGGAAGACGCCAAAGAATTGAGGACGCTAATGCCAATGAATTATGGGCGTTCTTAGGGAGACTACCACAAAAAGATAAACCAATTGTTGAAGCATTGAGATCACTAATTGAAGACTTTTGGAAGAATTACACAAGGGTATCTCCGAATCAAAGGGATGTGGTAAGAAGGAGAATCGGTAGTCAGAACCGCGAGCCACATCCAAAGCATTTTTTGGATGAGACTCAAACATAGTTTTATGGTAAATTTCTAGAGAAGTATCCTCAAATTAAAATTTGTCAAAGATATTTTGAATTGCTAAAACCTTTCTATGTTAAGATAAATCACACACGCACTACTTGTTGTTGTAGATTACATATTGAATTTTCTAACCATTTTGATGCTTATAGGTCTATATGTTTAGATATACATACTAACAATGATTTACAGGGTTGTGCCATATATGCCCCACCAACATTTTCAAGAGACTTCATATCAAGAATTTTATGTGAAAGAGAGGAAGGTCAAATATTCTACAAGAAATTATGCTTGGATGTTACATCCCTATTTTCTAACTTGCTATACTTTTACTTTTTACTTGGGCATAAGTAAATTTGTTGAGATGTTATAGACTTAGGACAGGATATGACATGGAATTGTATTGAATATCAATTATGAAATCATGGAAATGATTATGTTATGGTTGATTTAATAACTGTATTATAAGATTTGATTTATTAGTGAATTTATCGAATAAAGATGCATTGATCTCTTATTGTTTGATGACAAGTGAAACAAGATTACAGGGTATCGACTCTCAGAGAGGAGAGAGAGAGTATCTTTTGAGAAGAGAGAGATAGACCTTGGATTACGAGTGGTCAATTTGCCAAACGAGTCTAGTATTAAACGATAATGTGAATCAATGAGTCGTTTGAGGTATGTCTTGTCTTGCCAGTTACTTTTGAATCTAATTCGACGGGTAGTCAATACCTTGATTATCATCTAGTCAACTCGATGATGAGTCGGCATAGTCGCTTGTTAAGTTAACAATGTCATAGCCGTAAAAAAATGGTTGCGTTATTCTTTTTGTGTCGCTTGAGGTTGTATTGTCGGCTCTTAAACGTCAAGACATTCCCATCAAGTTAGATGACGCTAATATTGTTGACGTTTAACGTCAATAGATGAACGTATTTGTGGATCACATCTCGTAGTCGAAAGATGCGAGAAGTCATTTTGTGCGTCAAACGATTAAGAAAACTTGTGTTGCGTTACGCCCAATCCGTCGCGATTGCCGGCAAAACACGTTGATCATGTGTTGTGAATTTGTTTCCCTTTTGTAAATCGACGAAAGTCAAATGCGAAGTCGTTATATGCTATAACTGTTATGGTCATTATTTGGAAGAATATTCCAAATTCGCCTTAGTTATATTTCTTGGTAAATGTGAGGTATTTCCTTTAGTTTGTTGATGTCATTTTTCTCATCGAAGCCGAGTAGGTTTTCGCCCAAGTGCTATTGTTTTGACGTCTTCCATTTCGAATGAGTCTTCTTCCTTCTAGCTTAAGACTTTGAGTTATTAACTGATCTAATCTTTATTTTTGGTAAGTTGGCCTTCGTTTATTCTCTTGATCAACTTTAGGGACACTTTATTCTTTTATAATTGACACCCTGCAAGAGTTGAACACCATTGCAAAGAACGTGGTTTTGAAGCCCTTATCTCATGTGTAGTGGAAGGGTTGTTACTTTTTCCAACTGCCGTATCGCCTTAAAAAGCTCCATTATGGGGAGAGTGTTAGCGGATGGTTAAAAGCCAACCATACATGCCATAAGATCGGCCATCTTATGAGGCATGGTGGACAGTTGTGGGACGGCTGAGTAATTACTTGAGTGCTTCTTCATCGTGGGAAGGTGGTTAAATGAAAGGGTAACTGAGAGTTAAAAGGGGACGCTTCATCATCGTGAGGGGGAGTTCTACTGTGGTTAGAAACTAGAGGTCGGCAGAAAAAGGCCATCATCTTCTTCGCTGAGCTCGGAGGAGGGAAATCCGTTAAGAAGAAAGTGGAACTATGAGGCTAATCAATAAACCCATATGGTGTACATCCTGCAATGATTCTCTTTTTCTGGGAGGCCAACGTCTCATTGAGAAATTTTGTCAACAATTCACGGGAATTTTAATGCATCCATAGTCTTATACAGATCTTTTCTTACGCCTGGGGGCGGCACATTACATCTACCTAAAAGTTTCTATGGTCTATTTTTCAATGAAATTGTTTGGACTAATGTAGCAGCTTCGAAATAAAAGCAGAGAGGAACGCAGGGGACGCGGAAGAGAAAGGAAGAAGAACGCAGTTGATAAGTCAGCAAGGACGTGCTGACTGGAGCGAAGTCTGCAAGACCACGACAGGTTCCTATCCTTTTGTGAAGTTTTGCAAGACCTTTCAATATGGGTTTTTAGTTTGTTATCTTGCACTCTTTAAATTGCTACTTTAGCTGTGAGTAGCCAATGTATTTGGTATGATAGAGGGTTGAAAGTGTGAAGTCTAGGTAGGCATCGGTAGATGTGTATAATGTTTAGCTCTGTGTTATGAGCCGCTCTCTTGAATGGATAGTTTTTCCATTGTCAGTTAACTTGGCAAAAGATATAATCGATAGCATACATGAATCATAGGTCATACATAGGCTTATATTTTGATAAGATTGTGGAATTCAAGTTGAAGTCGAGAGTATATTACATAATCATTAAAAATGAGTTCCTATATCTATATATATTTTATGTTTTGAAGATTCAGTTCTTTATGTATTAAAAGAAAAAAAAAATGTCTCCATTCTCATTATTTTATAGTTGACCTTCTTGGAGACAACAAAATCATATCACATTAACGTGTGCATAAGGATCATGATTAAATGAAATCATAAATTTGTGAAGCATGGGTTTAGTATACTTGTTTCATGACTAAGTCACCCCGTGTTTGGAGAAAACATGTTTTGAACACTTTAGAATAGCTATTGAAATTATAGCTTGTTTTGTGCAAATAGGTACCCGAAATAAATAGCGAGACTTTGAATACTTTAGATTTATATTTAAGATATGTGGAAACCAACTTAGACTTTAAAACTAGGTTGACAACAACCTGAACTAGTCTTGGTATATCATTGATATCTAATCAAGTCTTAGTCAATAATCTGGATTCCTTTGGAATCCAAGGGTTAATATTAACATGATTTCTTTTGTAAGGATTGAATGATCTCTTAGTATTAACAATGCTAGAAAACTATCTTCTACCTTGTCAAGAGCTGGGAAACGAAGAAATGACTTTTGTGATCACCATATGATCAAGAAGGAGAAGGGCTAGTACTTCTATATGGATGTTTAATTCTTACTTGGCAGAGAAGAATTTGCAAGTCTTGAGAAGTCTTGAGAATAGTATTCTCTTATACTTTTAAAGTCATTAGGAGAATACTTTGCTCTAGGGATGTTCAAAGAGAATGGGTTTTTCCCTACATCAACTTAGAATAAAAACACTCGTTTATGTTTGACTCTACATAGTTCAATATGAAAAAGGAGAAGAACTTTAAACATGATTTCAATGGATGACAAAGGGGGTTAGACTATCAACCAGTTAGAATCAACTAAACTTGGGAGACTTAGACTTGGAGTCGAATTGTTTGTCATTATTGATATTGAGGATACCTCTTATAATTTAAAGTAGATTTGTTTAGAAGTTTGAAAACAACCTTTAAGTCGAAAGAAGACTAAAGGAAAGTTGTATACTTAAACTCTTTTCTTGATTTTCCATTTTCATGGAAAAGGAAGTACAAAGACCCTAGAGTGACCCAGTAGGGTAAGGTTATAATTATACCTTATGGGGTCACAACTTGTTTAGTGGATTATTTATGGGTCGACAAAGAAGGTCGAGAACCCTAATCTGGTATTGCTCTTGTCTATCTTATTGAAAAGAGATTAGTTTCTAATCGACTATGTTTAACCCTAGGAAGGGGGAAAAACCATGTGATAGGCTTCGAGACGACTTAAAATACAAGTCGTAAGCCTCAGATTTTTGCAAGCATGCAAGAGGTACCATTAATGGATTAGTCAAACATTAAAAATCATTATATCTTTATATCACAACTTCTCTAAGCTATTACTTGACGACAAAGGGAAGAGTAAATCTCAAACGTTGCAAAGATGCAAAGAAAGATACCTAAGAATGGGTAGTCAATCCATAATGATTAATAGAGCAACGACAGAGTCTTGTGAAATCACCTAAGTTAGAAAGACTAGGTTTGAGTTAGTCAAAACTCTTCAGTTAAACCTCGACTTATCATAGATATGGTAATTGTTATATTAAGACAATGAGGTCATTATTTAGAGCATGATTGAAGGGTCATGTACCCTGACTATGTGTAATTATTCTTACTTATAAGAAGGGAATTGGTTTCCTAGACTATATTGCTTAATCTGGGAAAGGTTATCATCGTAGTCATAATTAATCTATCTATATATATTATGAGACAATAAGTCATCAACCTCGGGAATTGCGATGAAGCAATGAGAGTCCTCATAAAGAAAGAAAGTTGATCAGGTCTATGGATTATAGACAGCGTAAGAAAACATGTATGGGTCGGGAAGACTCAATTATCCAAACATCATACTCCTTAAGTTAAACAAAGATGACCAAGTCGAACTGTAGGAATATGATAGTATCCAAGTCGAGTTGGAGTGGGTGAACATTACGACATCGTTCATTGTGAACGTAAATTTATATTGAAAACTATGGCCATAGTAATGCATATGTCTCTGCATGCATTGTCGGTTCACTGTATCTGGATTGCACATCCTATCGGAATCATACTTAGCTAGAGGGTATCTAGGGTTGTATGATAGATAGAGATTGTGTAAGATACAACACTATGTACTCGGAAAGGCAAATTACCACTGGTCTCCATGGTCTATGCTTCTCGTGAAGGGAAGGGCCACTTCCGGTTAGGAAGGAGTGCGGGAGACCGACGATCTGTGGTTGGAGGTAAATCACTGGAAAGATACTCTCTCTTTCTCTAGCAGAAGACATGCCAAGGCTTGCGATAAAGATGTCAGATTTCTGGATGCAGTATATCTTTGAGACTTGTGTTGATTGAGACTAAGTAAAATACTATCTGATTCAGGTATTTATAATTGATTTATTTTTGTAAACATTGTACTTGAGAAAGTCAATATGGTTTATTGTAGTTGTAATGAGATATCTTGTAATTGTAATTATTCGACTTTAGGTTGAATAAAAGAAAAACAAAATTTCTCTGTCCCATTTTACCTTGTAAAGTTACTTTATGGTGAAATTATTTTTGGTTTTTACTATGTTTTTAGAACGTGGATGTTACATTGGATGGCACATGTCATCGTTGCGGTGGCTTGCAACATTTGCCAATATGTGAACATATGGAAATAACACATGTGATTGGAAACGAACTAGTAGAGTTTGACAAGTATAAAATAGTGGCATACAATACAAAAGATGGTAAAGAAGCAAAGAGGTGTGAATTAGTTATTGAAAAGATTCCAGTGTATCAGTTTATGCCTATATTTCGTGACAGCATAGTGTATGAGTATGCAAGACATGCCCATAGAGCTCGATGGTTGGACTTGCAATTCAAGTTATGCAAGGACACATTTCTGGTTGGTAGCATTGTTTCAGTCATCGACTTTGTAGAGAACTACAGTCTACAGCCATAGCGTGAGGTGCAATCACAATATTACAACTCCACACAGGTTTCTATATTTGTGCACATCGCATTCATTCATGTGAATGATAGTACAGAGGATGACAAAAAGATCATAAGGGAGTATAATTTCTATATTAGTGATAATCACACGCATTCTACGGAGTTCGTGCAAGGTTGCTTTCAGGTGTTCTACAATGATTTAGCTAGAAGGGGCATATCGTTCAGTCAGCATATCATATGGTCAGATAACTGTGCGTCACAATTCAAGAACTCATAGAATTTCTATTGGCTGAGTAGGAGGCATAATTTTACAGGTATTCAACATATGTAGAACTCTTGTGAGGTCGGGCATGGAAAGGGGGAGCATGATGGTGCAGGAGCATGTATCAAAAGAGCCATAGCACGAGAAGAGTTAAAGTATAAAGACAATGCAAAGTTGATAGATGCAAAATCAATTGTCGAGTGGTGTAATGCTTCCATGGGTCTAGGTAATGAAGGTAAGTCTTTAGTTCGTAGATTTTTTTGGTTGATAGATAATACTAACATTGCACCATATGAGGATTGTTGTACACTGACAGGATCAAATGAGATGCACTCTTTCAGAAGCTCAATTGCAGGTTCATGGAGTATCCATACACGAAAGATGTCATGCTTTTGTTCTTCCTGTACAATTCAAGTCTGGGATGAGTGCGAGTCAAAGGAGTGGGTTGACGAATGGCAGTTAAGTTATCTTAGCCCACTTGACACGTATCGACCCCCGACGGCACTGGAACTAACACAGATGGAATCATCAGTTGACTTTGACCACATATTAGATTTAGTTCAACCAGGTAATATAGGGCACGTATATGCATCTAATTTCATCTAGTTCAACCAGGTAATGTCATCTTACTTTGTAGTGTTTTTGTAATGTTGACTAATTTCATCTAATTTGCTACACATATCAATGTAGGGCACATATATGCAGTTATTACAGATGAAGATAATGAAGAGGGAACAGATTATTACTTATGTCGTTGTGTTGAGACCAAAAAGAAATTGGAGGCCCCTGTTACAGATGGAGAAAACATCGAATACCGTACAGAATCAATGGTTATTACTGGAACATGGCTTAGAAGGTACCCACATAAGAGTGTTAATATTTGGCTATTTCAGGACTTTGACATGCATCGGAAGATTCTTCATTACTCGAACCTTGCGTGGCATCCAATGTTCATTTGATAAAGTATCGGGGTAGACCTTTGAACAAAATATTGTGGAAGGTGCATGAGTCTGACCATGAAGCAATACTTAACACAATAAAGAGTAGAGCAGACCCGGATGGTTCATTAGATTAATTTGTAAGTATTCACATTGATTTTGTAAAGTTATGTTACATTGAGTTGTAAGTATGCACATTAATTTGTAAGGTTTGTCTTTTTTTATTTCCTCCTGCATTTTTACACATATGTACACATTTTTACATCATCATGTTATACAATTTTGGTGTCCTGCTCCTGATGCGACCAAACTCATAACTCACCCTACTTCCTCTAGACACCATTTGATGATCTCTCCAACACTCTGGATCCAGGGCACCCAATCATGATGACGACCTATATACCATTCTCCCAAGGCGCTCATAATGAATGAAAAGAAGACCAAGGGCGCCCAAGCTTAATAGACTTATTTCTTTCAATTTTGATGATCTAAACTCTTGCAATATGACATCCACTTTCATGCCTTTAGATCTTCCTTCACATATAGGGCGCCAAATCAAGTTGAAAAATCTACATAAGGGTGCCAAACTGGATGAAAGGAGACATGAAATGCGCCTTAGGACTCCATGCTAAGGTTTGAGCCATTAAAGTCTTTTGATATTAGGCGCTCATGATGATGAAACTTAGAGCTTTTTCCTTTCCTATGCGCTCATCTAAGATGTTTGAATGATAGGGAGCACCTCAACCTCTATAATGTACATTGGGCACCAAAATCAAGGTGATTTTAAGTCACTTTGAGTCATTTGGGGTCAGTTTGAGTCTTTGAGTCATGTTGCAAAAAAGTGTCAATGTTGTCAAGTTACACAAAGCAACTTTTACATTTTTGGTGTCTTGCTCATGATGTGACCAAACTGACTATTCCAACGCATCCGGATGGGTACATTTACGCTAGGCATGGTCCTATTTTTCACCCAAACATGTCGAAACAGTCTGAGCTACATTGTACCGACGATATCCCTGAACAGTCCAAAGTGCAAAAAGGCTACAATCTTTGACAAGATGTTACTCAAAAACTGTGTCACTTAGAAACATTCTGTCTAAGGCAACGCGATCACGTAAAGTGCCTCTACAATAACCTCTCTCAGTTTTTTATATCTCTGAGGCATTTGCCCGTGGTGAAAGGTTTTTAGCTGCCCCAAAAATCGTCAAAAGGAGGCAGTGTAAAGTTGCAAAGGGGTGTAACTTTTGTCCTGCTCCTGATGCAACCAAAATGACTATTCCAACACGTTTGAATGGGTACATTTACGCTAGGCATGGTTATATTTTTCACCCAAACATGTCGAAACAGTCCGAGCTACATTGTACCCACGATATCCCTAAAGAGTCCAAAGTGTAAAAAGGCTGCAATCTTTGACGAGATGTTACTCAAAAATTGTGTCACTTAGAAACATTCTGTCTGAGGCAACGTGATCACGTAGAGTGCCTCTACAATAACCTCTCTTGATTTTTTATAGCTCTTAGGCATTTGCCCGTGGTGAAAGGTTTTCTGCTGCCCCAAAAATCATCAGAAGGAGGCAATGTAAAGTTGCAAAGGGGTGTAACTTTTGTCTTGCTCCTGATGCGACCAAACTGACTATTCCAACGCGTTCGAATGGGTACATTTACGTTAGGCATGGTCCTATTTTTCACCCAAACATGTCGAAACAGTCGGAGCTACATTGTACCGACGATATCCCTAAAGAGTCCAAAGTGCAAAAAGGCAACAATCTTTGACGATATGTTACTCGAAAACCATGTCACTTAAAAATATTCTGTCTAAGGTAACGCGATCATGTAGAGTGCCTCTACAATAACCTCTCTCAGTTTTTTATAGCTCTGAGGTATTTGCCCGTGGTGAAAGGTTTTCTGCTGCCCCAAAAATCGTCAGAAGGAGGCAGTGTAAAGTTGCAAAGGGGTGTAACTTTCATCCTGCTCCTGATGCGACCAAACTAACTATTCCAACGCGTCCGAATGGGTACATTTACGCTAGGCATGGTCCTATTTTTCACCCAAACATGTCGAAACAGTCGAAGCTACATTGTACCGACGATATCCCTGAAGAGTCCAAAGTGCAAAAAGGCAGCAATCTTTGACGAGATGTTACTCAAAAATCGTGTCACTTAAAAAAATTTTGTCTGAGGCAACGCAATCACGTAGAGTGCCTCTACAATAACCTCTCTCAGTTTTTTATAGTTCTGAGGCATTTGCCTGTGGTGAAAGGTTTTCTGTTGCCCCAAAAATCGTCAAAAGGAGGCAGTGTATTAAGTCAGGATGAAAGCCTATTCACTCTAGGCGCCTGTTTTTCACCAAATCACACATGCACCTTGAACAAGTGATGCTACAAGTGGTGAACAAAATGGGCGCCTTGAAGAATTGAGCCCTCCAAGACATCTTGCAATTGCCTAAAATTCCAAAATTTACATAAGTGAGTTAAGGTGCCATTTTCCATCTCCAGAGCCTCCTTTGAGCGCCTTAACATGGAGTGAATGTTTTAGTCTATGAAAGATTGCACCTAAAGAATATAACAACCCCTTGAGTCACTAGGATGAACTAAGTTAACAAAATGAACTTCATTGAGGGAGGCGCACTTGTGTCTTCCTGCTAAAACCTCTAAAGGGTAACCATCTCAACAAGTGTCTCTAATCCCAAGAGAACTCTAGCCTCACCCAAGTCTCAAAGTATGTATGAGAACCTACAACCAATCAATCCATGTTAAGCTCCAAATGCAACACCACATTATCATGAAGCTCCCAAGCACATGACCAATGTACTCAATACCAAGAGAACCAACAAGACCACTGTCAAAACTCCAACTACAAAATTAGGTATCCAAACATGACATCATGATCTAACATCTTCTCCTAGAAGATCACATGCACCAATACAGACATCCTAGTCTCAAGAGAATTTGTATCATGCTAATACTCTAATCTAGAATCAAGAGTCCACCAAGACACACTACCAAACACCTCTAAACCAAGGATCAACATCTACAACCACATGAAGATAACCATCTCCTAAAAATAGTAGCCAAGATGTCAAAGCACTCTCACTACAAATAATAATCATAATCCAAGAGTTTATCCATTACACCCAACCACTATATAAGATCATCCATCACTAGGTGATGAATACACATCACTATCAAAGTAACATCCATCCTCTCATCCCAACGCAACATACCAATGCGCAAATGAGCATAGACAAGGAAAAATAACAAAGTCATCCCGTGGATATAGGCAATATGCATTCAAGTCATCCCACTACAATCAATGAGGTGTGCATCCCAAAAAAATGCATAACTTGTAGATCCCAACCATTGAAAACATGTAAAATCATCATCACATTAGTAAACTAGTAAACATTATTTGCATCCATACATAAATCAATCTTATTGTTGTGTTTGATGTGTCTGATAGGGAGGACTCTAGACTGCCTGCTCTGCATCCTGTAGGTATACAAGACTATTTGACAACTCTAGCCTCCCTACCAATTCAAAGTGCTAACAGACATCTTTCTACACAAAAATGTCAGCTAAATTCCTCAACTCTTTGCAGAGATGGAAAAACTCTATCTCCCTACTTGGTGTGGGACACATACCTTGTCCTCACTGCTTCCAAGATACTGCCTTAATGGCACATAACTTTATGAGCCCGTTGCCCACCCTTCTCACTCTGTTCAAGGGTTTGGACTGCTTGATGCTCACTTTCTTTCTCTCTATTTCCCACCCCTGCAAGTCTATTTTCCTACTTGTCTATCTAGCCGGACTCCTTACTGAGCTCGCCTAGAACAAGCATGCATTGCCTCTAGTCGACAATCTGACCACCCCACAAAAGAAAAACAAACAAAAGGCATGGCTCTGCTTGATGACCTCCATACTATATAGAGGAACTCGAGGAACATCAATGCAGAGTCATGGTTTGCAAAAGAAAACAAAATTGCAGAAAAAGAAATGACTAATCTACTTCAGAATAACAAACTGAAAACATAATAGAAATACACAGATTGATCGAATTGCTGTATTTGATTATTATTCAAAAACTGTTCTTACATAAAAATGCTTCTCACATCAAAATTCCCTTCTTCGATTCTTCTGCTGAACTCTCTACAGAAAGAATGCTATATCATTTATACTTGCTCATGTCTGTTACAGGACGGTTCAGTTACCAGATGGTTCGTATTCTAACTGCCGGTTTAATTCTGCATTTTCTTGACTGGCGGCCAGACTTACCCTGATGTCTCTCCAACATATTATTTCCTATCGGTAAGACCATATACTGTCGGCAAGTCTAAAACTTCATTGGCCGATACACATCTCTCATCGAAAAAGCTTAATTCGCACATCCCCATCGGGGAGACCTTTCCGATCGGTCAGACCTACCTCCGTCGGCAAACACCTTGCATCCTACGCCGATCTCCTTTGTCACCCCGATACATACTTCATACGCCGATATAAGAATTATCGGCTAGACCTTAACCATCGGTGTAGCTTTCTATTCGCTCACCGATCATGCTTCTCATGCCGATACCCACTATTCCAAAATGATGAACTGTTGAACCATTGAACTTCAACAACGAGGTTCAATCGCAAGGTTCAACCTCCAACAAAATGACCAACGATTTCAACTCCACCATCCTATATGCATGAACCCGTTGAACCATTGAACCTTGGTGCGAGGTTCAACTACGAGGTTCAACTGCGGGGTTCAACCGATCAACAAAGTGACCAACGATTCCAATGAACCATTGAACCTTAGCGTGAGGTTCAACCGCGGGGTTCAACGTTGAGGTTCAACGGCAAGGTTCAACCGCGGGGTTCAACGAAGAGGTTCAACGACAAGGTTCAACCGCGGGGTTCAACGAAGAGGTTCAACGGCGTAGTTCAACTGTTGAACAAATGCCGAACACCTTCAAACATACATTCATTAACTTGAATTTCACTTGGCTAAAAGGCCGATCACAAGTAAAGTGCTTCTCCCGCAGATGCATTTTCAGAAAACTCGAAAAACTCCAAAGACAAAATCACATGCTGCAAACTCAAAATTGACAAACCAAAAAGGCTATGTACAGGCTGCATTGAGCCTTGGTGCTCCTGCACCATACTCCCCCTGTGCGGAAAGAAGCTAGGTCACGTTCGGTGACAATGAGGTAAAATCAATGCCCCTCTTTTTGAATTCTGACTCTGCAACCCAGGTAGCTTCTGCTTCAGGCAACTGCTTCCATTTGACCAAATGCTCCATGTAGACACCATGTCTGGTTTGCTTCTGTACTCTTGAATCTAGTATTCTCTCTGCCTGTAGTTTGGGTTTTAGTGGCAAAGTCACATCTCTGACTGTCTGTTCCTTCTCTGAAATGGATCCATTTGCTGCTGACTGAGGACCCCTGTATTGCACCAAGTCTTGGACATTAAACACTGGTGAGATTGCCAAGTCTTCTGGCAATTCAATTTTGTAGGCATTATTTCCATACTTGTTTAGAATTCTGCAAGGACCAATTCTCCTCATCTGCAGTTTGGTTGGCATTCCTTTCTGCATTCTAGCTTTGTTCAAGTGCACCATAACCAGATCACCAACCTCAAACTGAATATCCCTTCTGTGGGCATCTACTTTGTCCTTGATCTTCTGTGTGTTCTCTGTTAAAGTTTTCTTCACCTGCTCATGCACTTCTTTCAAGGATTGTGCAAAATCCTCTACATGTCCACTTCTATTCTCCATGTTTCCCATATTCCTGAGCTCACATACACCTCTGGGATGCATTCCATAGACTATTTCGAATGGACTCTTACCAGTAGTCCTATTCACATTGTCATTATAGGCAAATTCTACCTGATGAATGACAAGATCCCAACTCTGTCCATATTCTTTGGTTATACATCTTAACAGGTTGCCCAATGTCCTGTTTACCACCTCTGTCTGACCATCTATCTGTGGGTGATATGCTGAACTGAATGACAAATTTGTTCCCAATCTCTGCCACAATGTTTTCCAGAAATGCCCCATGAATTTAGCATCTCTCTCAGACACAATACTTGCTGGTAGTCCATGTATTCTGATCACCTCTTTGAAAAACAAATGTGCTATATGACTGGCATCATGAGTCACTTTACAAGGAATGAAATGACTCATCTTGCTAAACCTGTCCACAACTACATATATGCTATCATAACCAGTCTCAGTCTTAGGCAAACCAACTACAAAATCCATACTTACACATTCCCATGGCCTGGAAGGAATGGGTAAGGGTTGGTACAGTCCTGCATTTGAAGTGGTTCCCTTGGCCTTCTGACATACGATACACTGCTCTACATACCTTTTGATGTCTCTGTGCATCCTTGGCCAATAATAGAACCTTTGGACTAGCTCCAGTGTTTTGTTCAGACCAAAATGGCCACTCAGACTGCCATTATGCTTCTCCTGTATGAGATTTTCTCTCATAGATCCTCTTGGCACACATAATTGTCCACCTTTGAATAGCAATCCCTGCTGTAAGGTGAAATCTGCAAACTCACTGTGAAAGTGATTCTCAAAATCTTGACATACCTTGTATGCCTCAGCAAAATCTTCATCATCTCTATAGAGATCCTTGAAGTCTTCAACTCCAATGCTCTTCAATTACACTTACTGCACTGTGAGCAATATTCTGCTCAAAGCATCTGCAACTCTGTTCAGCTGCCCCTTCTTATGCTTAATTGTAAAGGTATAAGATTGTAGGTACTCCATCCATTTGATATGCCTACTGCTTAACTTATCCTGTGAGTTTAGAAAACTCAGAGCTTGGTTATCTGTGTAGACAACAAATTCTTTAGGCAGGAGATAATGTCTCCACTTCCTCAATGCTTGGACTAGAGCATACAACTCTAAGTCATACGAAGAGTACTTACTCTTTGCTTCATTCAGCCTCTCACTGAAAAAGGCTACAGGTCTGTTTTCCTGGTTTAGCACTGCTCCTACAACTATATTACTTGCATCACATTTAATAGTAAATAGCTTATCAAAACTAGGCAACAACAAAATAGGTTGGGTTGCTACCTCTTTCTTCAACCTTTCAAAACTTCTATCTGCAGCTGGTGTCCATCTGAATTTTGCTTTCATTCCACCCTTAATTGTATCCAACATGGGTGCACATATTCCACTGAAATTTTTGATAAACTTTCTATAAAACTGGGCTAAGCCATGGAAACTTCTCACCTCTGTGGCTACTCTAGGAGTAGGCCAGCTCAATATGGCTTCTACTTTGGACTTGTCCATCTTTAATTCTCCCTGGGACACCACAAAACCAAGGTATACCAATTCCTGCTTCATGAATTCACACTTCTCCAAATTGATGGTTAGTTGTTCATCATGTAATTTTTGCAAAACAGTATTTACATGTTCTAGATGTTCTTCCTTGGTCTAACTAAAAATTAGAATATCATCTAGAAAAACAACAACAAATTTACCAATGTAATCCTTTAGGACTTCATTCATGAGTCTCATAAAGGTACTGGGTGCATTTGATAGACCGAATGGCATAACAAGCCATTCATACAGTCCTTCTGTGGTCTTGAAGGCTGTCTTCCACTCGTCACCTTCCTTGATTCTTGTTTGGTGGTAACCACTCTTCAGGTCTATCTTGGTGAAATACTTTGCTTTTCCAATACAGTCCATGAGATCTTCAATTCTTGGAATTGGGAATCTATACCTTATAGTTATCTTGTTTATGGCTCTGGCATCTGTGCACAATCTCCATGATCCTCCTTTCTTGGGTGCCAACACTGTGGGCACTGCACAAGGACTAATACTCTTCTTGATCAATCCTTGATCTAGCAACTCCTGCACTTGCCTGGAAATCTCTTTGTGCTGATCTAGAGTCATCTTGTAAGGTGCCTTATTTGGCAAAGATGCTCCTGGAATCAGGTCTATTTGATGGCTTATTGCTCTCTGTGGAGGCAATGTGGCTGGTGTACTATCACTGATTATGCCTTTATACTTCTCCAGTATAGGCTGCACCTCTTTGGGAATCTCTGTCTCCTTATCCTGCTGTCCTTCTTTTGGTTTTACTATGATGGCATAACCAATACCATCCTCCTTAAGAGTACTCAGAAACTCTTTTCCACTCACAACCAAGATATTAGGACTCTTTGTCTGAACTGCATCTTCATCCTCCAATGACTGAATCTTATAGGTGACACCATCCTTCTGAAAAGAATAGGCATTCTTCTCACCATCATGCACTGCCTTTCGGTCATACTGCCATGGTTTGCCCAATAAGAGATGGCATGCATCCATGGGTAGTATATCACATAATACCTTATCCTTATAGCCACCTATACTAAACTCTACCCAACTTTGTTCATTTACTACCACATGTTGACCCTTATTCAACCATGTGACTCTATATGGGTTTGCATGAGTAATTCTTTTCAAATTTAGTTTCTTAACTGCTTCATCAGAAATAATATTATCAGTAGATCCTAAGTCTATGATAATTTTACATACCTTATTCAAAATCTTGCACTTGATTCTGAATAGTGCTCTCCTCTGGCTTGGTTCAGACTTTATTGGTTCCTTCATCAAGGTTCTCCTTATCATCAGGTTTTCTCCATCTTCTGAGTTCAGACTGACCTCAGGTGACTGGCTAGTGGATGCATTTTCTTGGACATAGTGATTTCTCTTATCACCTCCTTGAGAAGAGGATGTGGCCTTTTCTGGACACCTATACGCTGGATGACCTAGATTTCCACAGTTGTAACACTTCATGGTGGTGAAATAGGATCCTCTGCCTGATCCTCCTGACCTTCCTCTGTTAGATCCTCTTCCTCTATGGTTTCCTCTACCACTCGACTCCCCACTCTGCTCTGTGAGTTTGGATTCTTCTTGGGATCTATTGTCAGCATTCCTTCCACCAAAACCTCCTCTGTGTCCTCTGTTATCTCTGCCTCTTCCTCTTCCTCTGCTATTTGAGTCTTATTTCCTCTTATTCTTTTCCTCCACTTTCAGTGCCAACTGATAGCATTTTTGCACTGTTGTAGGACACAACAAACTGATTTCTTCTTATATATTCCACTTCAGACCATTAAGGTACCTTGCTACCTTTATGCTTTCATCCTCCATTACTTTGGACCTTAAGCATAGCTTTTGGAATTCTTCAGTGTATGCACTGACATCTAATTCCTTCTGTCTCAGATTCTGTCTCTTCCTGTGCAGCTGTATTTCATAATCTTCTGGCATATATGCTTCTTTGATTTTAGCTACCATTCCCTTCCAAGTAGCTATGGGCTTCTTATCTTCTTTTGCTCTTTCAGTCTGCACAAATTTCCACCAAGTTAAGGCAGCTCCCCTGAGTCTGGATTTGGCCACCTTTACTTTCTGTGCCTCGCTCACACCATCACATTCAAAGTGATTTTCAAGTCCTTCTATCCATTCCATGACCAAATCTGGGTCCATTTTCCCACTGAAAAGTGGTACTCCTTCCAATGTTTTACCACTCATTGCTTTCAAAGCTTTCAAGAATGGTTCTTCTTCCAACTTAGGATCAGGTGTGGGCTCTTCATCTTCTACAGACACACCTTTATCCTTATTTACTTTTTGCCTGACTTCTTCAGTCTTCTCCATCATTATACCCAGTCTACTTTCCATTTCTGCTAGTCTTTCTTGGAGGAGTCTATTCTCCTCTTCTTGATCCTCAACCTTCTTTGCTAACTCTGCATTAGTCACCATTTTCTTGGATGAACTTATAGACTCACTTGAACTCGGTGATGACATACAACTCTTCTATTCCTAGCTAGGAATAACCCAAATCTTACTGCTCTGATACTAATTTGATAGGGAGGACTCTAGACTGCCTGCTTTGCATCCTGTAGGTGTACAAGACTATTTGACAACTTTAGCCTCCCTACCAATTCAAAGTGCTAACAGACATCTTTCTACACAAAAATGTCAGCTAAATTCCTCAACTCTTTGCAGAGATGGAAAAACTCTATCTCCCTACTTGGTGTGGGACACATACCTTGTCCTCACTGCTTCCAAGATACTGCCTTAATGGCACATAACTTTCTGAGCCCGTTGCCCACCCTTCTCACTCTGTTCAAGGGTCTGGACTGCTTGATGCTCACTTTCTTTCTCTCTATTTCCCACCCCTGCAAGTCTATTTTCCTACTTGTCTATCTAGCCGGACTCCTTACTGAGCTCGCCTAGAACAAGCATGCATTGCCTCTAGTCAACAATCCGACCACCCCACAAAAGAAAAACAAACAAAAGGCATGGCTCTGCTTGATGACCTCCATACTGTACAGAGGAACTCGAGGAACATCAATGCAGAGTCATGGTTTGCAAAAGAAAACAAAATTGCAGAAAAAGAAATGACTAATCTACTTCAGAATAACAAACTGAAAACAGAATAGAAATACACAGATTGATTGAACTGCTGTATTTGATTTTTATTCAAAAATTGTTCTTACATCAAAAATGCTTCTCACATCAAAATTCCCTTCTTTGATTCTTCTGCTGAACTCTCTATAGAAAGAATGCTATATCATTTATACTTTTCATGTCCGTTACAGGACGATTCAGTTACCAGACGGTTCGTATTCTAACTGCTGGTTTAATTCTGCATTTTCTTGACTGGCGGCCAGACTTACCCTGATGTCTCTCTAACATATTCTTTCCTATCGGTAAGACCATATACTGTCGACAAGTCTAAAACTTCATTGGCTGATACACATCTCTCACCAAAAAGCTTAATTCGCACATCCCCATCAGGGAGACCTTGAGGTTCATCACCCCAATCGGTCAAACCTACCTCCATTGGCGAACACCTTGCATCCTATGCCGATCTCCTTTGTCACCCCGATACATACTTCATACGCCGATATAAGAATTATCGGCTAGACCTTAACCATTGGCGTAGCTTTCTATTTGCTCACCGATCATGCTTCTCATGCCGATACCCACTATTCCAAAATGATGAACTGTTGAACCATTGAACTTCAATAGCGAGGTTCAATCGCAAGGTTCAACCTCCAACAAAATGACCAACGATTTCAACTCCACCATCCTATATGCATGAACCCGTTGAACCATTGAACCTTGGCGCGAGGTTCAATTGCGAGGTTCAACTGCGGGGTTCAACCGATCAACAAAGTGACCAACAATTCCAATGAACCATTGAACCATTGAACCTTGGCACGAGGTTCAACCACGGGGTTCAACGTTGAGGTTCAACGGCAAGGTTCAACCACGGGGTTCAACGAAGAGGTTCAATGGCAAGGTTCAACCGCGGGGTTCAACGAAGAGGTTCAACGGTGTGGTTCAACCGTTGAATAAATGCCGAACACCTTCAAACATACATTCATTAACTTGAATTTCACTTGGCTAAAAGGCCGATCACAAGTAAAGCACTTCTCCCGTTGATGCATTTTCAGAAAACTCAAAAAACTCCAAAGACAAAATCACATGCTGCAAACTCAAAATTGACAAACCAAAAAGGCTATGTACAGGCTGCATTGAGCCTTGGTGCTCCTGCACCAGTGTCCTCTTTCAAACAACCATTTAACAAAATTTGAGTCCAAATAATAAACATTTACAACCATAAACATCTCAAAGTCCAAAATCCAAACATTCTATCATCCTTAATCATTTCCATCATGGACCCTTGGTTTGAAAAAATCATTATGCAAGATAAAAACCCTATGCCTATTACCTTGTCTGAGGCTCATGCAAAACCCAAAATGATTAGCCTAGTACCATGTGTCATGTCCCCGTTCCCGGCTTGATCATCAAGTGTATAATGGATTAGCCTATTCCTCATTCCCGGAGGCTAATTCCAAATGATGAAGGAATGAATTGGTTTCGGACTAACTCTATCTGTTTGTTTTGCAGGAACAAGGTCAGAACCCTAAATTTAACTAAGTATGGAAGCTTGGGAGCCTAGGCGCCCATTTCACTCCAGTTTTCCTTACTAAGCGCCTAGCACAAGGATCATCCAAATTAAGCGCCTAAGAACCTCAAGGTGCCTATACATGTTTCTAGGGATCCTCCAATTGAGCGCCTAGCATAGATGGATGAAGATTGAAAGTTTTCAAGTTAAAGATGTCCTTTGGGTGAACTCACAACACTAGGCGCATGTGTTGGTTGGAACTCCTTGGATCTGGTGCCTAGGATTGAAAGCCTTTGATGAGGAGAGAAGTCTCAAGGCCTGGTTTGGCACCCTCACTTGCCTACCCCACCCTCAGAATGCGCCTAACCTTCATAAGGCGTTAACACTCTATTTTGAGCGCCTAGCAGGGGGTAATGGATAGATTGAAGGCTTGGGAGCTAAGGAAAGTCACTTAGATGAATAATCAAGATTGAAATGAGAAACTCCTAGCCAAGGCGCAAAATTCCTCAATTCTGGCATCCAGAAATCAAATCTAAGTAAGGTGCTCTTTCCATTTGCCAAAGGCTCTATTAGTGCCCTTGGTTGATGATCTCTCCAGACACCTGAAAGTGCCTAGTGGATCTTTCAACTTGTATCAGGAAGAAGGGAAGCATTCTCAGTGTTGTTCAGATAATCTAAGTTGTAAAGTTAACAAGGAATAGAGCTAGAGGACAAGGCGCACTTATTGGTCTCCGTCACCTCAGAAATGCACCTAATGCAGTTGGCGTCAACTTCCCTCTTTCTAGCCTCCAAATGGCGCCTAGAGTCAAAAAAGGATTTCACTGAATAATGTTAATGTTTTGAGCATCAAACTCTGCTTGGCGCATACATATGCTCTTGCAACCTAAAATTGGTGCCTAGGGTTCAGTCATCCTCCTAAGGCGTGGTTCTGCTCCTCCATAACCCTGTTTTGACGCCTAAACTTGGAAGTACCTTGAAGACTTGGATTAAGATGGAATTCACCTCCAGAATGTTAGGCGCTTGATAGAAGATAAAGGCGCTAGGGTAAAAGAGCTTCAAAAGTTTGATGTCAAGTGTGAATTGAGATAATAGGCGCTGATACCAGTTGACATTACTCCAAACATGCGCCTAAGAGAGATGCAAGTCCCCAAGACCAATTTTGGAACAAGGCGCTCCATCAGAGGGTAAGATGATAATCCTTGGAAGTCAAGTGTTTCAAAGATTCTTTGAGAAATTGACAAGTTGTAACCTAGGTGCCAAAACCCCTGAGAATCCTCCTATCTGGCACCTAGTCAGAAGAACACTAATATTGCACCTAAGTGAATTTGAGTGTCAATATAGAGTCATCAAACCCCACCAGACGTTCATCCATGTCTCTGCCACCTCAAGGAAGTGCCCAGCTTAGGATGGCGCCTAGTCTGGTCTCTACTACCTTCAGTTGGCGCCTAACCCTAAGAGTCTTGCAACTATGACATCATATTGGCGCCTAGAACTCATGATGCATGAAATCAACACCTGGGTTCCAGAGAACTCATTTGGGTGCCTACTCTTGGAAACAATCCAGAGCATCCATAAACTCTAATAGGCACCTAATGTTGGCAAGGCGCAACTTCAGGAGGAGATCACCTCAACTTGGCGCCCAAGTCAGAAATCTGCACCTAAGGATCTCTAGAAGGAGTTAAGGTTGTTACAATTACCTAAATGCTCATTGGTCAGAAGGGTAGCATTTGGATCCATGTCAGGGCCCCTGGATAAGTTTGCCAACTCAGAATGAGTCATCAGATGGAATATTCCCTTGTATATGCTTCTTGGGAAATGTGCCTTGGTTCCTCTTTGTGCATTGAAAAATGTGCCTTCATTACCTTTGGAAGGCCTATAAAAGGAGGAGCCCTCTCATTCATTTGTTATCTAATCATTTTGATAGAATTCTCTCTGCAAAGCTATTTAGCTTGTGATCTTGAGGCCTGTGAGTTTCAAGTGTTGGGGTGATGCTCCCTCAACAAGCAAGGTGATGCTCCCTTGTGATATTATATGGTGTTGACATTCAGTTGACATCATTGAGTTTGATTGAGTTGATCAAGTGTAGACACCATTGTAAACATCAAGGCTTCAAGGCCTTTCTTTTGTATCTCCATTGAATAAGTTGTAACTTCATGCTATTGAAAGCATTATCCATGTAATAAGACATTGCAAGTTGATTGAGTCAAATAACTAGACAAGCACCCAACTCTAAGGTTGATTCATTCAAGTAGTTATCTTTGATGTATATCTTTGTGTTGTTGAAGTAGTTGATGAATTGATAGCAAGTAAAATTGTTTAAGTAAGGAAAATTTTCCTTAGAACTAGTTGGGTATCTTACACCATGCCTATCCATCAAACACCACAATGCAATCAAAATCCTAACAACATGCCCATGATCCAAGATCAAGTGCAATAATGCAAAGATATTATCAATCACAAGCCTATTAAGAATGAACTAGAGTCTTCTAGTACCATACTTTTCCATCAAACACCATCATGTAATCCATGGCCTATCAAGCCTATCAAAGAAAATGCAAACATCCTATGTAATACGATCGGACTTTAAATATTTGAAGTAGCCATCTACAAATATCCATTCAAAAGTGGATTTATAATGCAAGTATGGACGGCATCAATAAAAAAGATTTGTATTAACCAAATATCCATATAGACATACATCAATATCTGTCGATATAAGTATAACATATATACAAAATAGCCATATAGGCTTACAAGAATGCCATATAGGCATACAATGTCAACTATGTACAATACAAAATATATGTCCACAAATGCCATATAGGCATACAACAAAGGAACACAATAAAAAGTCATTGCCCTCTGGCTGGTGAAGAGAATAAATCACGAGCAACCTTTGATCTTCTAGGGGATGGAGACATGCATGTGGGTGGTCTACTACGAACCCGAGGGCTACTCCTCCTATTTAGTTCTTCCTACACCTTTACCTGTTACAATAAAAAGAATAGACATTAATATATAGAAAACACATGTTATAAAAAAATGAAACATTTAACAAAATAATCACTTACCGCTAACATATAATCTGTCTCCTCGCTTGCCTCAGTAGCAGGAATAGGCCCTGGTGATGTCATGTCCCATAGAAACCATCCAGATAGAAATTAAACTTCAAATCAATAATCTTTTGATTTTTCAAAAATAGACAAATATAACAATGAATGTAAATTGAAATTTACTAATCTGCCTCATACCCCTGTCAATGCCATGGAGCTATGAATCGTAGAGGCCACACCCTGCTCCATTGCCCTATGAACATGGGGAGGTGTCTTTGCAACCTGCATCATCTGGAAATAAAACAACATTATTCAATTACGAAAACTATAATAGTGATGCAAATCATGGCTCCTAACATACACACACGTTCATCTAAACATGGAAGTACACACAATAAAACACACAAATCACATACAAAAATTTAGTAAGTACAATTCATTCATTAAACTATTTATTTTATTACCTCCGTAAAGCTTTGAAGTCCACCACCGCTGGCAGGTGTTGCCATAAAATCTACAGTATTAACCTATTCAACATCCAAAATCAAAAATTAGGATACCATTCATATAACGATGCTATTCACATGTAATATTTATAATTGTTTACTAGTTACATACCTCGACAATAGATGATCTAGTGAAAAATGTAGGTGGAGAACCACTGAAAACTGCATCGACGCTATGACCCTAAAATTTCATTAAAATCATCAATTTAAATTAGTTAATCTTGTATTTCAAAAATAAAATTTAATAAATTAAATTCAATAAACTTGCTAATATTTACCTGAGTATCAAGGCCGAAAGTCTCACTCAGGAGGGTATCTGTCATCACCATCTGCTCAGCTGCAGATGTAGCCTATGCACCTGAGTCCTGACTATCCATGGGGTCATAACCACAGGCTGACCCGCAAGCCTGGCAAGTATGCGGTGGGACCCTACTCCTCGCACTATCTCCCAACCCACTATTTGTTGCAGGACCGACATGCTTTATGATGCTCTGGGTCAAGGCACTAATCAACCTCAGTGTATCGACCTCAACACTCTCCTTCACAATGGAAGGGATAGAAACATGCTCGTGGGTTGGTCTGCTGATTACTCGTCTCACTACCCGCTGTGGGTCAAGACATGCCCCTGGTCTATCCTGTGCTGAGCCCCCACCTCTACCCTAGAAGTCCCACATATCAAAATAGTTTGGCACTTTATTGAGGACAAACTCGCAGTAGAGTTTCCTCAAAAAGTATTGCGGGACCTCATTATTATTGCATGGAGGATGGTCAAAAACCATCCACCACCTCTGCCCGAAATTGTCCCTTATCGCTTGGTTGTTGCACCAATGAATAGGGAACCTCTTGCATGTAATGGGTGGAGGTTGATTTGTTTGTGGGTTTGTGAAAATTGAACACAAGTCTAATTTTGTAATTTGTAATTTTTTGACATCTTGGTATGACAACTTGTTTGCATAGTAATCTCTAAACTCTTTCTTTTTATCGGTCCAACTAGTTATTTGCTTGCTAATTGAATTTACATTTGATAACATAGACTCAAGAGATTCGGCAAGCGTGGACCTATGCAAGGTTGAAGTGGAAGGATCTTTCAACCTTGCAATTATATCTTCAATTTATTTTTTGTTGTTTTCAATTTGCCCCATTATATTATCTTGTGTTCCAGGGGCATGTCGAGGAATGAATGGAGGAGGTTGTTGTTCTGCAGGTATTTCCTCCTCAGGGTTTTGTGGATTTTGAGGAAGAGAAGGAGGAGGAGGAGGAGGAGGAGGTGCATTAACATTTCCTGACAATTAACGAAATATACATAAAAAATCAACAAAAACCTACCTATTTAGAAAGAAATTCAAACAAAAAAATAAAGATAACTCACCCCTTTGGCATGCTCGATGTCGCGACAGCATTTTGGCAATGAATCGATAAGCTTTTTGTGTTGATTGGCATTTTGCAGAACGCGAGCGCGTTTTTGAGGGTTTGGAAGCCGCGGGCAGAGGAGAAAATCAGAATGAAATGAAATTCGATTGCTTTTTTTAATTTATGCTAGGTCATAACGTGAGCACGTTATGGCTCGGTAATGACGAGCCTAAGGCTTGTCATTACCAAGCCATAACTCTAATCTGCCCTCCTTAAAATGAACACTCCTCTCAATAAACAACTCATGAGTGATAAGATGAAGAAGTCGATATTCCCTAACACCACTCGCGTTATGGCTTAATTTTTTTTGAAATTATTTTGGCCACTTTTTGGCCCCCCATCTTCTTGCACTTACCCCAATGACAACATTGATAACTCCCTAATACTCAGCGTTCATTGAAGAAAGAGCAATGGCATATTAATTATTGCTTTACCAACAAATGGGACTAGAACCAAGGTGATAATTGTAACTAGATTTGGACTTGTGATCATCAAGATCATTAGCCTAGTCACCAATCAGAGTCTATGTAGCCAATCAAATCTAAACCTGAGCTTACTACATAGAGAATCTTATATGTATGAGTGCCTTGTATGCAGTGTAAAATGCATTTGGTCATTTTCCAATGAAGCTCATTGGGCTCCTACATGAAGGGTGAAACCATGCCAAATACGAATAAAATGCCAAGGTGACTGAGTCAAGTAGATGAGTCTACCAACAAGTTGATGATTCAAGGTGGCATCAACAAGTGGTGTTGAACACTCCACCTCAAGCTTGACTCCAGAGAGAAATGGAGTCATTGTAGTCTTACAATCAACCATATAAAAATGATCTAGGAGATCAAGAGAATACTTAGGTTGTGCAAGAATGATTATGAAAGAAGATTAAATGATCTAGATCTTGAGAAAGTAATGCAAGAGACCCAAGTCAGTCATGGAAAAGTTATCATACAAAGCAGTCTTGAATCTAGCAATGATGGATGAGGTACTCCTTATGACAATAAAATCATCAACATAACAGACCAAAAAGAGAAGAGCATCCTCCTATCTCAAGATGTAGACACTCAAATCTAAGTGGCATCTACAAAATCTAACTGAGAGAAGAAAGGAGGCTATCTTGGCATACCAAGCTATGGGGCCTATTTGAGTCCATTGAGAGACTACCTCGATCTACAAACTAGTGAAGAAACTTGAACGAATCCATGTGGCTATTCCATGTAAATCTCCTCTTGTAGATCCCTATGAAGAAACACACTCTTCACATTCATCTAATGTATAGCCCAACCATGAGTTTTGTTTTGGCAAATTGTTGTCATAGGGGACAACTCCCTTTATATTGAAATGAGAAAAAGATAACATTGTCATCCTGTCAAAGAGAGAGAAGATCATGATGCGTAAACCTTCTATGATCTCTTGAAGCCTCTCAATCTAAAGAGGGGAGAAGGAATTTTCAAATATGCATAAGTATGCATGTTATTCATAGCCAGGCCCTCACTCATCAAGGTGGTAGCCTGTTTCAAGTCTCTATTCTTCCTATTGATGTTGTCTAAACAATAACTAGAGTTAGGTCAATCAATAACTACAAATGAATATTTAAGCAAGTAAATGAGATGAATTAGTGTACTTAGCTCTATTAGAAATGAAGGTGCAAACCACACAACAACAATCTGATTCAAACCTTATTTATGTTCTCTAAACAATGTATAATCAATGGAGATTGCAACAGAAATAAAATTCATTACACAAATAACATGCATTAAGAACTGAACACATAACACAGTATGTAACGTAGAGAAAACCCATTCGGATAAAAAACTCCACCAAGAAAAGAGGCTCCAAGTTGTATTATCTTCAAATGTGAGATTACAATACATGCACTTTCGCTTCTTCTTCAGTGTTCAATCCAGCGGCGTCTGTTACTCTCAACTCCACTAAAAATGTGGTACAAATATCCTTATAAAAAGGGGTTGCCTTCTAGGGCAAGAAAACTGACATAATATCGACTGTCAACTTTGTGACCTAATGATGATACGGTCCAAATTTACAATGATAAAATATAAATAAAATGTGGTTTCGGGGGCACCGCCCTCAAACCCTTGCTGGAGCACCCAGCCCCTGGACCCCCCCGCGCCGGGGGGATGATCCCTCCGACCCCTCGCAGGCTGGAAACCCCTTGCGACCCCCTGTCGCGGATGAATTAGTGTAGGTACCAGATATAAACATGCAGCTGAAACAAGATCATTGCTGGTGAAACCTTTCATCCCTTATGGGTGATTTACAAAGAATATTAGGAATAATAAATTACATATGATTTACAAGGTTGATGGCACCTTAATCCTAACAAGCTCTATAATCAACAATGAATGAATGAAGCTAATGATCTATGCAAAATTGTTTTGCCTCATATACCTAAATTTTATTGCCCTTAGAATGATTATTGTCTCATACTCTATGGTCCAATCTTGAACATTGTGGATTCGACTCTAATTGTTGAGGATCTAACATGTCACATGTGGATATGATCTATTGAAAAGCAGACTTCAAGTCATAGTGTGCCTTGATCTTTGATATCTAATAAGCTTGTAAGGATTGTGGTGTTTATGAGTTGTTTACAAATCTGTCGAATTGAAGTAGTTATAAAATGAGCTTCTAGTAGAAAATTGTTTTCAGTCTTTTGAATCAACATTTTGATTCATCTCTTTCCTTGTCCTAAAGATGGATCATAGAGAATGATTTGAAACATTGATTTAAAAGCTCAAACACAATTTTCTACTAAAAGCTTATTTTACAACTATAATGGATTGTAAGATTTGGCTTTGAAGCCACCCGAGAATGCAAATGAGTGAAAAGAAAGTAAAATTAGAAAACCAAAAATGATAGAATAAATTGTACACTATTCAATAAGAATGCAAAAGCTTGATTACAATGAGATGCTCATGTGAAAGCAATATGTGGATATGTTATAGGATATTCCACCCAAGAGACTAAAAACATAACTAATATGGTATAAAGTGAAAAAGTCCCTAAGTAAACTAGTGTGAGAAGGACCTAAATAGATAACCAAATACATAAACTACCCCATTCACACCAACACCCCCCTTAAGTGCAAATTAGGGGGAAGAAAAGACATGAAAAGATGCAAAGATGGGTCTTAACTACAAGGCTTGATGATGTACCCATCTACAAAAGATCCCCTCAATCAAAAGAGAAGGAGAAAACCCAACGAGAAAAAACTCCCCCATGAGAGGATGAAGTAAAAAGGGCTAAATGAAATCCTTGCAGAAATGTCTCACACCCCTAAGAGAACCTGACGATTAGTGTACTTGCTCTCAATGAAGAGCTTGATGAAGATATCTACAAACAGTTATGTTGTCGAACAATGGCACAAATGAATAACCTAATCCTAAATCAACTCCTTAAGGAAATGCATGTGAATCTCGATGTGTTTGGTCCATTGATGATGGGTTGGGTTCTTTGAGATATGGATGGCGCTCTGGTTGTCATACTAGATAATTGATGGATTTTGAAAAGTGATGCCAAGTTTAATGAGGATATTTTGAAGCCAAATAGCCTTAGTGAGAACATTGATAACTCCCTAATACTCAGCCTTCGTTGAAGAAAGAGCAATGGTATATTAATTATTGCTTTACCAACAAATGGGACTAGAACCAAGTTGAAAATTGTAACTAGATTTGGACTTGTGATCATCAAGATCATTAGCCCAGTCACCAATCAGAGTCTATTTAGCCAATCAAATCTAAACCTGAGCTTACTACATAGAGAATCTTGTATGTATGAGTGCCTTGTATGCAGTGTAAAATGCATTTGGTCACTTTCCAATGAAGCTCATTGGGTTCCTACATGAAGGGTGAAACCATGCCAAATACGAATGAAATGCTAGGGTGGCTATGAGTCAAGTAGATGAGTCTACCAACAAGTTGATGATTCAAGGTGGCATCAACAAGTGGTGTTGAACACTCCACCTCAAGCTTGACTACATAGAGAAATGGAGTCATTGTAGGCTTACAATCAACCATATAAAAATGACCTAGGAGATTAAGAGAATACTTAGGTTGTGCAAGAATGATTCTGAAAGAAGACTAAATGATCTCGATCTTGAGCAAGTAATGCAAGAGACCCAAGTCAGTCATGGAAAAGTTGTCGTACAAAGCATCTTGAATCTAGCAATGATGGATGAGGTACTCCTTGTGACAATAAAATCATCAACATAACAGACCAAAAAGAGAAGAGCATCCTCCTATCTCAAGATGTAGACACTCAAATGTAAGTGGCATCTACAAAATCTAACTGAGAGAAGAAAGGAGGCCATCTTGGCATACCAAGCTATGGGGCCTATTTGAGTCCATTGAGAGACTACCTCGATCTACAAACTAGTGAAGAATCTTGAAGGAATCCATGTGGCTATTCCATGTAAATCTCCTCCTGTAGATCCCTGTGAAGAAACTCACTCTTCACATCCATCTGATGTATAGCCCAACCATGAGTTTTTTTTTTAGCAAATTGTTGTCATAGGGGACAACTCCCTTTATATTGAAATGAAAAAATGATAACATTGTCATCCCATCAAAGAGAGAGAAGATCATGATGCGTAAACCTTCTATGATCTGTTAAAGCCTCTCAATCTAAAGAAGGGAGAAGGGATTTTCAAATATGCATAAGTATGCATGTTATTCATAGCGAGGCCATCACTCATCAAGGTGGTAGCCTGTTTCAAGTCTCTATTCTTCCTATTGATCGCTTTCTCCCCCCATTCTAAGGTCTCAACCCTCTAGCTTAGTCCTGTTGCACCAATTTCTTGAGCCATATATGTCCCTCAGATTTAGATCAACACATTCTGACCTCAGTTTTGATTAAAGTATACAACATATATCCTCACCCAAACCATCACATGTCACATCTCACGTTTTCTAGATTCCTAAACTCAACTATAACTAGAAAGGTTAAATGCTTAGTTATGATTACGCTATAAATGAATAACTATTATGGATATAAGTAAATGTATTTCTCATGAAAATGATGAAATGGATGTTAAGCGAAGCTTCGGCTATTGGTTTTGGATACTAACCTATTAATGGAGAATTGAGTTTAATGATTGCAAGTGTTTGTCGAAGGCAATAGTGTGGTTAAGGTAGAGGTGATTAGCCACCTGGCAGGAATGGGATGGAGAGACTCGATGCCACACACACAAGCACTTAGCTCATTCTTGCATTGCATTTTGTCATGACATCTATGTTTGATAGGTTGAGATAGCATTCGTAGGAAAAGTCTTCCTTGCTTTATTAGACACATGGTTAAATCATTAGTTCATTAAATTTAGTTGTCTCTTGATTAAAATAAAATAGATTTAAGTAGTTATATTTTTTTTTATATAATTTCTATGTGAAAGAAAGTGATTTTTCTTTTAGAATAAATTACTTATTTATTAAATTAGAAATGATTAAATAAATGGATTTTTTTTAATTTGTTTGTAGTAATATTCATTCTTTTTGTAAAATAAATTCTTTTATTAAATAGTGAAGATAAACATAAGATAATGACAAAATTAAAAGATAGAATAAGACAAAAAGAATAGAAATAAAGCAAAAGAAAACAAAAATATAGAAGAAAACAAAAGAAAGCAAAACCCACGAATAGGAAGAAAGTGAAAATTGGAAAAAAATAAAAAAGATGGAAATTATCTAAATGTAGGGGGGTAAGGATTCTTTTAAAAAGAAAAATACTCGGCACAAAGAGGAAGGAGGGCACCATCGATCAGAACTAGTTAATACAACAAGCAAAAAGGAGAAAAGAAGAACCGATGGAACCAAGTAAGCAACACATCTTGTGCAATTTACTCATCCTCTTTAGTGATCATGTAAATATGTGATAATTTGTAATCGAACGAATTCCTTTTTTTTGGGTTTCATAGTGAGTCATTAAATTTCTTGTTTTATACCGGTCTAATCTAAAACTCCACACTGCCACAAGTGACCCTCGTATATCATTGGTTCTATTTATGATTCTATGGTTCTATTTAAATTTTAAAATCAGTCAATTAAACCTTAGGCATTCATCTACAACGGCTATGTCGTTCCTTCCCAACGACCGTAGTGCATATCATGTGCTACCTTTAGACTATCCTATTCACTTGGTCGCGCTTTCTCTATCCTTGACAATTATTTTTTTCTGTAGATGGTAATCTTGAGTCAACACCAGTGAGTTACAATAATATCTCGCAGATAAGACTTTAGATTTTGTTATGAGTAGACAGTGATAATATTAATAAGTATTGTTTTGTAAGTTAGAAGAATCAGCCTTGCATATAATGAATACTTCCTACTGCATTTGTTGGCCTATCTTTTTGTTTATGTCATTAACTTTTCACTATGATACGTTGCCTTTCAATCGCCCCCTCTATCATTATTTTTGCAATCTGTGAATTCAATCACCTTTTGACACTTTCTTAAACCTTCCAGGCAGCCGATTTGATGTATCTAGCCATTTCAACTGAATCAGCCTCATAAATTGGAGACTTGTTTCCTTAAACTGTTTATTTCTCTGTTGATCATTATCGGTTCTGAGTGTTTTAAGCCTTCATCCTAGAGAAGTTGCTCTACTTTAAATTTCGCGGCTTCTCTAAGCAACGATCATCAAATTGTCACCCCGAGTCATTACCTTGTTTCCATCACTGCTTTTGTAGTTAGTCTTATAAAGTGCGGCAGCTTTATTCATTTGTATCGCTTTAATTGTTATGGTATCGACCTCTATGAATGGCCTACGATCTCTTTTTTTAGCCTAGGTGGCCTCATAGCAGCGATTTGTATGCAAAAATCGACCTTCCATGATTCTCTTCTCTTATGTGTATAAGCGACAAGCTCAGTGTTTATTTGATCTCTCTAGATTTGACATGTAGTCTCGACCTTGTATATGTTACTTTTATTTTCTCTGTTATAATTTCTTAACTAGTATTCATATTTACCTTAAGCCGATCAGGATAAATATATGCTTAATTAACTTGCTTCTTCTTTGAAGTACTTTTGTTAAGTGTTCGATTATTCTATCTAATATTTGAATGAGATTGGATCTAAGTTCAGATAACTTTTCTTGATAACAGTTTGTTGGAAATTAAGTAGTGAGAGCAGTAATATGCTTGCGCTTATTGTTTGGTTAGAATTATTTTGATATTTGAAATTTAGATGGTACTATTATTATCAACTTAACGTTATCATAATTACCTTTAATTAGCAAAACCTGCTTTAATTTCTCAAATATAATTTTTTTTGGGGGTAGAGTCTAAACCTAATCTAGTTGTAATTGCTTTAATTTAATGAAAGACTCTTTGTAATCCATCGTCTGCCTTGGTTCGCCATTTGTGCTTGATCCAATATAACGAGTTACATCGATACCTTTTATATGCAAGTTCCTAGTGATTTTCGAATTGGATAATTTATGTTTAGGATATTAGTTTGGAGTCATTATTGTTTGGTATAAGTAATTCTATGATTTCAAGAGGTTTTAGAATTTACGTGTTAGTAGAGATAACATGGAGTTGTCCGTACAAAAAGGAATATATTGATGCTTTTGCTCATGATTTAAGATTTCAATTTGGGTAGACCATAAGATACTCTTGCCTTTCAATGTACTACTTCCTCTTACCAAGTCATCTAATCTGATCGTGCTAGGTTGATAGATCTTCAATATTAATACCTTGTCCTTTTCATTTGAACATGGTACCCAGGTAGATTAGCATATGAAGTCAACGGGGGTTTTAAAATGTAGTACCTATATTTTGAATGAATTGTGTAACTAAGTTCCTTCCATAAACCCTAATAGTTGTGCAAATCTAAATATAAAGAATGATTGGATTGGGGGGAATTAACTCAATTTATATGTGTGCTAGTAAACATTTACTCTATATGTACTATATATACACTCTAGAACTTAAGATCTCCTCACATTAGAATGAATGTAATAAGTACTTAAATGAACTTAAATCAAACTATTATAGGATACGAAGAAATGAGTTGGATCATAAATAGGATGAATTAGATGTGATTTCCTCTATCATTATGCTAAGATAAGTCTTTTTCCTTAGCTATGCTACATAAATGAATTTTGTAAGGTACCAAATTGTTTATTTTCTGTTTCAATAAAATGGCATATATAAATGTGATTAATATGCACTAGAAGAATTATGAATTTTCTTTTCTGCGACATTTGAGTGTACCTTCCGGGACAGGATGTCAAATGTGGGCAACAAAGAATGTAATCTTCTTTTCAAGATTTACCAACTTGTGATTTATGTTTTGACCAAAACCATTGTACCATTGAAATAGATGGATATGAAAGCCTAGTTGTATTTATTGTTCTCTGCCACATCTTCTTGCAAGAAATATGTTCATTCTAGATTAGAGTGCATATAAGCATCAGGCTTGCATCGAGAGTTTCCCTCCTGCCCATCTGTTCCAGGTTGCTAGGCACCTCATGTAGTGTCGGGTATTCTTCAAGTTAGGAAGAATTCTGAGGAAGTGTAATGCTTCATGGTTGGGTGAAAAAGCACCTTAACCATGCTCTTGACCTTCGGCTTGCGAAAGACTGGTGGGTTATAGCAGCTGAAGACATATTTTATATTGACTTCTTTATGTAATGGATATATCATAATATTGCTCATTTGTATGGATTGGTTAGCCAAAATATGTAATTGTACTTTTCATTGATATACTTGGAAATTGTAAAGGAAGTAATGTTACTTTCCTTATTGTGCTTGTGGATGCACCTTTCGGTTTATTGAAACTTGCAATATTGTGCATTTTTGGATATCCCTATTAATGGAATGATTCACTTTCTAGTTTTGGATTTCAAGTATGCTTTTCATTTTTTTAGTAAGTGGTATCTTCGGACTTTACATCACCTCTGTAGTCAAATCTTATCCTCTGTTCTCCAATATCCACAACAATATGCTCTCCATTTTATCATCCAGTGGCACTAGCTATGATGTGATTGATTGCAAGTCCTAACACCTTCTCAGACAATAATTTCTACAATTCATTGCCATGAGGCGAAACACGATCTCTAGTCACAAGGTCTCGCTCATCATTTGTCCTTGCCACCTTCTTATCACTATCGAGGATGGAATGAATATTCCTCCAAGCATCACTCTTATTTAATATTATGACAACATTCAGTTGGTCAATACCATGGTTAGAAAGATAGTCTGCCACATAGTTAGCCTCTCTCAACACATGCTTGAGAGTGTAACCTTCAATTGCCTCTAGACACAAGTCGATTTTGTCTATCCACATAGTGGATTTCCAACTATGTGCACTACATGAAATGATTTCTATTACTGCAATGGCCTAATCCCCTTCTATATCAATTTGATGCAAGTTCTTGCTTTTGCACAAATGAAGGCCCTTGTAAAGAGCCGTGAACTCTACATCATTATTGGTACCATTTGGGAGCTTGACATATCTAACCTAGACCAGTTCTCCCACATCATTTCTTATTATGAATTTGGCCCCTAAAGCCCTTGGGTTTCCACGAGATGTGTTGTCAAAATCTAACTTTAGTCTTCCCCTTGGTGGTGTTTAGTATGAAAAGGGGGGAAATGGTTGGTTTAGGTTTCAAAGGCAAATCCTCCCTTATCACCAAACAATATTCAAGGGCATATCAACCGAGTTGAATCTCCACTAAGTGAGAGCATTCACCTAACAGGTTGGGCTGCCACTTGGAATGATGCAGAAGCTCAAATGTTATCAATAATTACTCTTAAAACCCTACCTAAGCAAAATAATAAGCAAATTGATGAATTACGACAAATCCTTTCAGATTAAGATAGTAGGCAGAGTATTATAACTGACCATTTTCAAAGTTCAGGATGCGGAACAGTCGGGGACACCTCCATTAGCACCCTTGTCCAAGATATTATTTTCTGCACGGAATCTAAATCTCCTCCCTACACTAATCTTCATTGTATTTTTCGTTTCTACCCCAAAAAAGGTGGAGGACATTGCCACTAGCACCCAAGTCCAGTACTTGATGATCTTCGGGGTGTCGAAAGCTCTTTAGATGCTGATCACCACTGTTTAGTCTGTTTCTACATCTGCAATTCTGGAGGATACTGCCACTAGTGCTTGTGTCCTGAAATGTTGAACTCTATCCTCAAATCTTGAATCCTTATTGTCTGTAACCTCCTTCTGCAACTCCACTCCACAAAACTTGGTACCTATAAGCCTACAATCACAAAGGAGTGTGGGAGGAGGTTGTGGTGTTTAGATGCCTCAGTCAAGCCTCGGAGAGACATTCAAGTCTTCTGAACACCGTTGTTAGATAAGAGTGTGTATCCTTGTGGGATAGAGGCAAAATCCAAATGATAAATGATCAAAAACACACTAGATGTCACCTTGAAGTGTAGATCTCATGAAAGGAAGATGCTCTTTCATGCCATGAGGAGATGGAATCAAATATGCAACAAACAAGCACAACAACAACACAATACTGCTCTATAACACAATGAAAGCCTTGAATCACTAGAGCATAACAATCACAAGTTCACAATATCCATCTCTAGTTTACAAATGAATCCTAAACATGCTTATATATGCAACTACAAAGATTCCTGCTAAGAATTTTGTAATTCAAACTTGAGATGTCGACATAGGACCCAAATAACGGTCATAAAACCGACATTTAAATTTAGGGCATACCCAAAATAGGGCAGTACTAGGGTGCTAGCGCCCAAGTCCACCCATCATTTTTGTTCAAGGATCATCCAAATAGTACCTTCTAGGTCCTATTTTCCATAAGACTTCAAGGTTTTCTCATCAGGATTCACAATTATCATGCAAGATGCTATAAATGCATTCTAAGGACTCGAGAGCTAAACCTTAAGAGGGAAAATTCCCCAAGGGGACATTTTCTGACATAAAAGATGGTAATGACCACTTGACCAATCTTTGGTTTGGCTTGGGCTTGATAAAATCTCCCATGGGACTGATTAAGTGTGGCCATTCATTTTGAATTTTACTATCCTAGGAGGAAAAGAACTTACATTTCCTTTGAGTAATCCTCAAGTTCTGATGTTCATTGATCCCAATTTTGATCTTGGTCAACAAAGTGGCGATGGACACAGCCTTGTCTTTGAAGATTCTTGCATTTCTCTCCTCCCACAAATGTTAAATAATCATTGGTGACACTTCCATCCACAGCCCATCCCATAGGGAGTCCTTATGCATCCTTGGCGATGACATGAACACTGTGTCTATCTCATTTGGAAGTGGTCCTTGCGAATTGAGATTGAAACAAAAGGTAGTCCAACAAGCAGCATCCATGCTACATTGGACCAAAAGGCAATCAATTGTCTCCTCACATTTCAAACATAGAGGACACCAGTGAGGACCTAAGATTCCTATCTTTTGAAGCTTGTCCCTAGTTAGAATTGGCTTATGGAGTGTAATCCAAGTGAAGGCACTAGCCTTAGGTAGCACATCAGGACCCCAACAAAGATTCTTCGACCATGATCCCACGTTAATTTCCTAGCATATGACCTCATAGCCAACCTTAGTAGAGTATGAGCCAAATTTGGCCGCACACCAAATTATCTCATCGTTGCCTTTTGTGATCAAAATATGATGATTTAGTAGTTCCTTCATCAATGTCTCCCTGCACTGCTCACTTAACATATCAAAAACCTTCCATCTCAATACCTTGTTTCTTTCCTCATTAGAGAAAATGAAGAAGTCCTAAACTTTATCTCCACATGCATTTCTGGTGATTTGTATAGCATCCTCCAAACTTGAGACATTAGCAAGGGGTGTATACCCATTCCACGAATCAAACCAAAAGGAAGCATCACCATTACTCTTGATCCTCCACGTGATGTGATTGGTAATTGCATGTTCCTGCATTTCAATATGAAATTCCAAATCTAGGAGCCTTTCGTAGTATTGAAAATTGTCAAGATTCATTTGGGGTCGTCATCATCAAGATATTTTGTTCTTAGTAGCCTATTCCGTTGGGCATTAGAATTTTGAAAGATTTTCTAGGTAAGTTTTTCCCCAAGAGCAATATTTTGTAGTTGAATATCCTGAATGTTCACATCTCTAGAGTGTGCTTTTTTTAACTGTATCCCATGGCAGAAGCGGAATATGTTTTTGTCGTTAGACCCTTCCCAAAGGAATTTCCTTTGAATTGTGGTCATCTCTTGAGCTGCTTTGTTTGGCAGTTCAATATAGGAGAGCATATAGATGGGAATAGCCATGATAATGGATTTGAGCATCGTGATCCTCCCAGCTAAGGTGAGCAATTGTCCCTTCTAGTTTTCCATCTTCTTTTTGCACTTGCCAATTGTTTCATCCCATAGGCTACTTTTGATTGCTCCTTCAAAAAGTGGCATTTCGAGGTAAGTGGATGATAAGTGATCCACACTAAAGTTGAGCCTTATTACTATCCTTCGTTGTGCTAGTCTAGGTGTGTTGAAGAAGAATATCCTTGACTTGTCCTTATTAATCTGTTGTCTCGATGTCATACTGTATTTAGCCAGGACTAGCCCAACCATGAGTTGTAGCAATAACAAGAGTCAAGAAAATGGAGTTCATCTTGACTACATGAGTAAAGGTCTTAATGTAGTCAACACTAGGAATCTACGAGAAACTTTTTGCCACAAGTCATGCTTTAAACTTGCCAACAATTCCGTCTACTACAAAAAAAATCAATGGATTGACCTAACTCTTTCTATCCCTTTGGTTGATAAGCCAATAAAGCCTAAGACTGAGATGGCTTTGTTGGCAACATAGTCAAGAGACACCGCTGATAGAATGTTGTCATTGATGGCAACAAGGTTTGGTAAAGAGTATTTCAGTCTGGAAGACTAATTAGCCAGAATAACTAAGTATGGACAGTACACAGAGTGATTGACAACAATAGGAATGGTATGCCTCCGTAGTTGAAGATAAGGGTTTGCAGTTATGGTATGATGTAAACAATCCTTTGGTGATGTTATGTTCCAATATCCAAGTTGTGACTTCCTCCAGAAGTCATATGGTGAAATTGTCTAAGTCTGGATAAACAGAGTTAAGCCTGAAACAGTGTAAGGCACCTAAGTATTTTGGTCTGCATTCCTCCGCTGTTGAGTATCTTGATTTGCGGTTCCACGACAATGTAAACACATGTCATAAGCATTTAAATTCAGATTTGTAGTGCTTGAAGTCCATCAAACTATATTTGATAAGATCTCCAGTATTGGTGCTCAGTCTGACAATATTTCTCTATGACAAAACAACAGTTCTGAGATCTGCATTTCTATATGAAAGAATATTATGCTCCGCAGTTCTAAAGGTATGCTAAGAGATCCACAATGAATATTGTCTATGATTTTTAGAGTCTCATATGGTCCGCAGTGGGAGTTATGATGTGACAAATGAATTGGTCAAGTGTGTTCTTAAGGGACAGGCCAACAGACATGTTAGATCTATATGCAGAGAAGATATATTGTTTAAGTAATCAATCTAAGTGGTTGAATGATTGGTGCCGACCTATATGAAGACTATTGTATGTTTGTTTGGGTCCACATTGCTATTTGCGCACAAGATCAAGCCAATAAGGTATAACACTTGTATACACGTTTCATGTCTATCTTGCCAACCTAATTGTGAGATGAATCTTGCTGTGGATATATATACTCGATGGATTTTGATGTTGGGGTGAAGAAGTGTGTGAATAGAATGTGAATTCCATGATTGTGTGATCTAGGGCAGTTCTACAAATAGCAAAAGGAAAGTAAAGGCAGGACATAAGTATATGTAGCAGAGCAGAAAAAAATAGGGTAGACAGTATGAAGTCATTTGAATCTATATACTGAGCAAATTGGTACTGCACCACAACATTTTGTAGATGCATCTGTAGCAGTCTTTTCCTGGCAGTGAGCCACTTCCTTCTATATTATCTTCTCTTCTATTTGGTAGTAAGCCTATTGCAATGAGCACTTCTTTGGATAGCGAGTTCTTAGGCAGTGAGCCTTCATGTAATTCGGTATTGTTATCATAATATATTGTGAGCTAACACTCACCGTGGTTTTTCCCTTTTTGGGTTTTCCATGTAAAAATATTGGTGTCTATGTGTTATGTTTTTATGGTTGCTGTTCTTATGTTTGTTTTTCTTTCAAGTTAATGAATATGGTAAGTGGATTAATAAGTGTGTGAAAGAGAAGTTTTACAGAATACTGATTCACCCCCCCTCTCTTAGTATTCTTTGTGATCAACAGGCTTAAGGAGACCCATGGAAAGTAACTTCCCCTATTCATGCATCAACATATTTGAGAAGGACGTAAATGAAGGCATAGCATATGATGGTCCTGTTGAACACAAGGAATATTGAGAGGAGGGGGGTGAATCAGTATTCTATAAAATCAGTTCTTTGCATGCTCTTTAATCCATTTACCAAGTTCAATAACATGAAAGAAGAATAAACATAGAAATAACAACCACAAATACATAACACATAGACACCAAGATTTTTATGTGGAAAACCCAAAAAGGGAAAAACCATGGTGAGTGTTAGCTCACAATATATTATGATATCAAAACTGAATTACATGAAGGCTCACTGCCCGAGGACTCACTTCCAAAGAAGTGCTCACTACAATAGGCTCATTGTCATAGAAAATGAAGATAGAAGAGAGGGTAGCTCACTGAAAAGAAAGAACTGTTACAAATGCATCTATAGAATGCTAGATTACAGTCCCATTGAAGCTCGGTACATTGATTCAAAGCTTTTCATCTTTGACTGCTCTACTTTTCTGCCCTGTTCACATATGCTCTGTTCTTCAAGCTTCTGTCTTCTTTCTGCACTCTTCAGATCACAAAAGAAGATTAAATTCACACATTTTTTCACAAAGCATCACAATCCATCAAGTATAAATATGCATGAAGATTTATCTCCAAGTTAGGTCGGCCTAATAGAAATAAGGTTGTATACAAAAGTTATATTTAGTCAGCTTGAATTCTTCGCACAATACACAATGCGAACCTATATAAACCCTTAAGTGTCTTCATATAGATGCAAACCCATCATAGAACTACTTAGGAGGATGATCCAAACAATATATTTTAACTGCATATCAATTTATCTTGTGTGTCGCCCTCACCCTTAAGTGGATACTCAACTAACTCAACTCTCAATCCATAACTTCCAATGTGAACCGCATGAGACTCTAAGATTCATATCAATGATTCATTATAGATCTCTTAGCATACCTTCAGAACAAAATATTCAACAATAGAGGAAGGCAGACCAAATTACTCAGGTGCTCTGCACTATTTATGACTCAACTCTGATCACCCAGACTTCGACAAATCATAATGTAAGTTTCAGAGATTATCAGGACTTGAATACTAAAACATAACATCATTAAAGGATTGTGTACAACATACCAGAATCACATATCATGATCTTCAACTACGAAGGCATACCATCCCAATCTTTGTCACTCACTCTGTATACTGTCCATACGTAGTAATTCTGCCTAAGTTAGTCTTCTGGACCAAAATCCCTTTACCTAACTTGACTCAAGAGAAAACTTAACTACTTCTATGTCATCCTTGTTTGTTACCATGCCTTGTTGCCATCAATGACAACATTACCATGTTGCCAACAATCTCTCCCTTTGGCATTGATGGCAACATTTAGTGAAAAGTGCTCATACTGCCCCCCCTTTCTATGTACACTCTATTTTCATTCTTCCCTCGAGATATTTGGCCATTTTTCACTGGTTCTTATTTTCCCCCTCTGACATCAATGGCAAAAGTGTATGTACAAGTGTCAAAATTGTGTCAAGGATTCAAAATTGTCATACTCTGTCGCATACGTACAAATACAATCTTTCAATTTAGTTAGTTGTGGGTGAAAGGATATCATTGTAAATAATCTTTAATTGTGTTACTTCTCCATCCCATCTATTCTTAGCACTGTTCAAAATTTGAATGTTACCATTAATCTGAAAAACTAAGTCTTATGCCTTCTACGCATTAGTAGGTATATCAGTTATTGCCTTAACCTTTAAGGCTTCAGCAACTAGACTTGTCATTGAATCAATTTTAGGGCTTATTAACCCTCTCAATTGGCACATTCTGCTTTTCATCTCTTCCTTTTTACTCAGCAGACTACTTATGTTATTATGAATATTTACAACTTGTATTTCCTTATTGCTTATGGAATCAACTATCGGATCATAAGACTTAGAAATATTCACTAATTGAAGTTCCATAGCTTTGATCTTTTCTTCCATTTCCTTAGTGGTCTTGGGCCATGATTAGCAAAATTTGTGTATGTCACAAGCTTCCTTAATAACACACTCTATATTCTTGATGCTATTATCTAACAAAATTTTATCATTGTCTAGCTTAGTCTTCAACTCTGCTAATCTTTTATCATCACATTCCTTCCTAACCTTTATATCAACAAACTTTTCAAAAGATTCAAAATGAGTACTTACTAAGTTTATCAAGCCTTTGAGCTGATCAATTGATGACAATGATGTATCCTTTTGGCATGTAGGCATCAACTTTTCCAAAATACCGGATGCTTCACCAATGACTTCATTGTCCTGTATATGTGATTTCAACATCTCTTCCTCAGCCTTTACTTGGAAAATTGTCCCAAGTTTCAACTTTTGCAGTGGGGACATGGTGGCCAGGTTGATAGGGCCTTGTAACAACTCATTTGACTCCAAAATTTGACTTTCCTGTTGATTATCAAGAAATTCCCTTACCATCTCAACAGAGTCCTTGGTTATGGTATCAACAATAGTGTCTTTTGTCATTTCATCAGACACTTTATCATCTGCAGTCTTCTCCTTGTTTGTTTGATCATCAGTTTATTGATCTGGAGGAGGACTTGTCCTTGTTTGGTCCTTGTTAGCTTTGTCTTGACCATCAGTAATAGGGGCTTGATCAAATGTAGGGGTTTGATCATCTTCTTTCTCCTTCATCTCTTCATCAGTTTTGTCCAACCCTCGATCCAAGATGACTTCTGGAATAGATGTGTCATCTCCAATGCTTGCATCTTCTTTATCATATATAGTTGGGAGATGGAATTCCTTTAGTGCTTCCATAGTGATTTCCTCAGTTTCCTTAACCAACTTCTCAATGTCACCTGACATGAGAGTGTTTGTCCTCCCTTTGTTCTAATCTTCACACCAAGCACCTTGGAGACCTTTGCTTTTTCTTCCAGAGTGATCTCAAGACATAGCTTTATTAGTGCATATTCTCTAAGCTCAATGTCCTTATTCATTGCGGCTTCTTTCCTTGCAGACATTATACTTCCTAAGCTATCTGGGAGGTCAGTGATAAACTCAATCAATGCCTTATTGTACATATCTAAAAATCTTATAACTGCAGTTTCTATAATGCGCTTGTCTGCATCATTCACTTCATGGGGTACTTCCAAAAATGCACCGTTAGGATCGACTTCTATAGATTTGAATGGATGTTTCTTAAATTTAGGTCAAGGTCTCTCAGTGATATCAACTACTTGTGGTGTCACCATTTTCGTAATAATTCAAACAAGTTCACAGTAGGGTTTCAAACTGTAAATACCTATTTATGCTAAACTAGAGTTTTCTTTACTTAGAATCACTGGAAATTGCTGATGTTGCTTAGGGTTTCATCTCTGCTCTCCTTAGATACTTGAAAACTCAAATGCAAAGTGATTAATCATTTGGATACGACCCTTTTTAACCTTTATTTACCAAAACCTAATCACCATAAATGTTGTTTTCAAAAAGTTGTCAAACACTTCACTGATAAGCATAGTCGATCAAGATTGCTCCGCAATGTGCCGCATTAGATCTTTTTCTGCCAGTTTCTTCTTCAAATGATTCATCCAATACTTCTTTAGCTCATACCTTAGTGCTGGATCTCAACACCCATTATCTGGCTAGGGGATCAGAATATTCAATAAAATCTCCCCCTGAGCCAGAGCTCCTAATTTACTTCCCAGAGGAAGTATCTGCACCAGAAACTAGTGTAGATCCATCCTTTACCTCTTTAACACCCTTCTTAATCCAGATCTTTCTCATTTCCTTCTTGGTTTCTACCAGATCAACCTTGTTATTTCCCTAATCTTCCCTCTGCTCTATTTTCTTCTCTTCTGCAGAATAGTTTCTTTTCGCATTCTTGCTTTTGCAGAATTTTATAACATGTCCAGGTTTGTTGCAATTGTAGCAAACAATATTCTTCTATCCTTGGTTCCTTCTATTAATAGGATTCATTCTTGATCTGCATTGGTTAGCCATATGCCCAAATCTATTGCATGCAAAGTACTTTCCATTGAAAGATTGAGTATTCCTCTCATTGTTAAAACCATTCCTTAGTAGAATTCTGCATTCATTTGATCTATGACCAATTTTCTTGCAATTAAAACATTGACCAGAGAATGATGAGACATTTTGATTCATTCTGCTCCTACACTGAGTAGCCTTATGACCAAACTTATTGCAATTAAAACAATAGGCATTAAAGTATGGATACCTTTGAGCATTTGGTTGTCTGACTGGAGGTCTTCTAGGTCTGTTTCTCTAATTACGGACCTGGTTTCCTTTGACTCTCTTCATCTCATGGTTAGCTTGTCCTGTCTTAGAACTTTCTCCTCTTTCAAAACCCAAGCCTTGCTTATCATTTGGACTTTTTTGATTTTCAATCAACTCATCAAGCTTTGTAGAACTTAGTTTGAACTTTTCTTTATAGCTATTAGCAACTTCAAGATCAAATTTCAGAAGCTAAACATCTTTTTCCAAATTTTTACACTCTTCAAACTTGTCTTTCAAAACTGGATTTAAAATGATCCTTAGCCTTTTCTTTCTCTTCAATCAACATTGATAAATCATTTAGGGTTTCATTTGCTACTTTCAATTATTCACTTAGCTCTCTACTCCTATCCTTTGATCTCTTAACTTGCTCTCTTATCTTCAGGATGCATTCATTAGCTACCTTGACAGTCTCCTTCAAATCCCTGATATCAGCTTCATACTTATCAAGATCTTCAAGAGAAATTTCTAGTTCTTCGTTTATGACATATGTGCAACCATCAAATGTGACACTACCTGGAATTACTTCCTGAGAAAGTAAGATATCTTTTGGATGCCACATGTTCACTTTCCCAGATCTTCCTCAAGCTGTTAAACTTCTTCCAAGGAACCTTGCTCAATTACCAATTGTTGAACACAAGGAATACTGAGAGGGGGGGTGAATCAGTATTATATAAAACCATTTATTTGCATGCTCTTTAATCCATTTACCAAGTTTAATAACATGAAAGCAGAATAAACATAGAAACAACAACCACAAAGACATAACACATAGACACCAGGATTTTTACATGGAAAACCCAAAAAGGGAAAAACCACGGTGAGTGTTAGCTTACAATATATTATGATATCAAAACCAAATTACATGAAGGCTCACTACCTTAGGGCTCACTGTCCAAAGAAGTGCTCACTGCAATAGGCTCATTGTCATAGAAAAGGAAGATAGAAGAGAGGGTGGATCACTGCCAAGAAAGAACTATTACAAATGGATCTACAAAATGCTAGATTACAGTCCCATTGAAGCTCAGTACACTGATTCAAAAGCTTTTCATCTTTAACTGCTCTACTTTTCTGCCCTGTTTACATATGCTCTATTCTTCAGACTTCTGTCTTCTTTCTGCACTCTTTAGATCACAAAAGAAGATTAAATTCACACATATATTTTTTTCACAAAGCATCGCAATCCATCAAGTATATATATTTGCATGAAGATTTAACTCCAAATTAGGTCGGCCTAATAGAAATAAGCTTGTATACAAAAGTTATATTTAGACAGCTTGAATTCTTTGCACAATACAAAATGCAGACCTATATAAACCCTTAAGTGTCTTCATTTAGATGCAAACCCATTATAGAACCACTTAGGAGGATGATCCAAACAATTTATTTTAACTGCATATCAATTTATCTTGTGTGTCGGCCTCACCCTTAAGTGGATACTCAACTAACTCAACTATCAATCCATAACTTCAAATGTGAACCGCATGAGACTCTAAGATTCATATCAATGATCCATTATAGACCTCTTAGCATACTTTCAGAACCACAGAACAAAATATTCAATAGCAGAGGAAGGTGGACCAAATTACGTAGGTGCTCTGCACTGTTTCTGACTCAACTCTGATCACCCGAACTTAGACAAATCATAATGTAACTTCTAGAGATTATTAGGACTTGAATACTAGAACATAACATCATCAAAGGATTGTGTACAACATACTAGAACTGCATATCATGATCTTCAACTGTGGATGCATACCATCCCAATCTCTGTCACTCACTCTGTATACTGTCCATACTTAGTCATTCTGACTAAGTTAGTCTTCTAGACCAAAATCCCTTTACCAAACTTGACTCAAGAGCAAACTTAATTGCTTCCATGTCATCCCTGTCTATTACCATGCCTTGTTGCCATCAATGACAACATTACTATGTTGCCAACAGATCCCATAGCCAACCTATGAGTGTGAAAGCTATAAATAAAGGTTGCATATTCATTGCCAAGTTTGTTGAGGGCACTAAATACCAATTGAATATCATTTTCTCAATGCCACATGCTTTACATTGTGCTTTAAGTTCATCGACCTTTGTGATGTAATCTTGGATGTTGTCAAAGCATTTTGGATCAAGCTCATCAAATCAATGTCAATTTGATAGCCCCTAACTTCATCAATTTTACCATAAAGAGTTTTAAGTTTTCCCAAGCATCATGTGGATTTGTACATGCTTCAATCTAGTACATAAGATCAAGGGAAATGTAACTACGAAGATGTCCAAGTGTTTTAGTATGTTTAAGCATCCATTATATATTTTCTTTATCATCTTTGGCTTTCACAACCTTTTGTCCAATATAGGAAGTTTACCCTTCTACATTAAGGCATTCCATGCATTTTTATTCAATGTTTTATAGTTGTAAGGAGTTAGTAATGGAAAATTAAAATGACCCAGTTGTGAAGGAAAAGTTGAGCACAAGCCAAAAGAGAAGATATGCACAAGCATGAAACAAACTAAGAGATGCCCCCCCCAAATTCACTCAATCAGAGATCCTCTAGAAACTAGTATTTCTTCCACACTTTTTTGTTTCTATAAATCAACTGAGCATGTAAGAGAAGAGCATGCTCATGTGCTTAAAAAAATAATAGTTCTACACTCCCTGATTTCTTAAAAAAATGTTAACCGTTCTCTAATACCATGTAAGATTTGGTTATAAAGCCACCCAAGAATGCAAATAAGTGAAAGGAAAGAAAATATAAAAAACCAAAAATGATGGAATAAATTTTATTCTATTCGATAGGAATGCAAAAGCTAAATTACAATGAGATGCACATATGAGAGCAATAGGTGGGTATATATAAGATATTCCACCCAAGAGACTAAAAACACAACCAATATGGGATAAAGTGAAAAAGTCCCTAAGTAAACTTAAACAGGTCTAAAAAAGGACCTAAATAGAGAACTGGATAGGTAAAATACCCATTCACACCAACATGAATTTTGGAAACATCATGTCTTGGATTCAAGTAGGTCAATCATGTGCCCAACAAAACTAAACCTTACAAAAAAAAATGATAATGTCAAAGTATGGAGTGAATGTATGGAAAGGTGTGTGGAAAGAGATGAATCAATGGAAATGGTGAATGGATTGAGTTGAGTGCAAAATGGAGGTGGGATGAAATCAAATGTATGGAAATTGGTGCAAATAGGTGTGGAATGTGTAGGGTTATGTATCAAGTCATGTGTCAAATTTAGCATGACAGTATATCACTTGTCAATATGTAGTCATCTTAAAAATATTCCAATGAGGTGAGCACAAAAGTAAATGGGAAATGTCATGGGTATGCAAATTTCAATTACTTTTTGCCCCCGCTTTAATGTGTATACAAATCTAATATGACCATGCATTTCAAAGTATGTGGATCATTCTCAACTAACATGAAAAGTAAATACAAACTCGTAAAGGATATTGTTTTAGAAAAGAATATGATGATTCTTCTTGTGATTCGTCTTTGGTATGTGTGCTCCATTAAACTTGTAAAACAATGAAAAGATATGCAATGAGTAGATCATAAATCACAATCAAAATAACTACAAATCTACAAGTAGTTTTAATTGTCTACAAAAAATGAGAAAAAGAGATTAGGGTTACAGATTTTGCCTACATAGAAAGTGATACGAGAATACTCTGCTTAATGCAATAATGCGATATGGCATGCTCAATACAACCATGTGATATGACTCCACATAACGTGGTAGTGCAATAAAAAATCTTCATATGGATACAATAATGAGTCTTTGTGTAGCACAAGACACTACCTAAAGTCTTGACCACAAGAGTTAGTCATAACATATGTGCCCTTCAATTAGTTGTATCCAATAGATGCAAGGAATTGAAGGAGAGGAAAAATGACACAAGATAATGCACTAAAGTAATTGAATCAAAGATATAAGCATGTGAGTACACATATAACATAATGTGAAGGCATGTAAAAGCATAATAATTATCATAAGTAGCATTGTATGACAAGAAAATAATGAATAGCGAATCATTTTTATGCAGGCACATAAAGCATGTAAAGATGTGTCATCATAGAACAAGCATATAAAGGTATAAATTGGTGATAAGCATTAAGGAATAAAGTGGATTGCAATATAGGCAAATCGTAAAGTGAGGATGGCCCTAAAGGCAAAATAAGAACCATGTTAAGAAAGGTGTCTCAACCTTGCATCGTAATCTTCAAATGCATTTTATGGGCTACAGAAGTCATTTTTTGCCTAAAAATTATAAAAATTAGTTTTAACCAACTAAAGTTAATTACGATAACATGGAGCTCTCTCAGATCTTCAATTTTTTTAAAAAGGGGTTAATCATGTTCTCGAATAAAAAGTTACAGCCTTGAAATTTTAGGTCTCCCACATCAAGAATGTAAGAGCATCTATGGCACACAAGAGAGTTGTAAGAGAGAGTTAGATATGTTAACTGAGAATATTAACCAACATATGACATGTCATTACGACTATCATAAAGCATGTTTGAAGGGTTTAATTAAGACAAATTGGAGCGCCCAATTTTGGAGGATGGCTATGATATATTGTGACATATTCTTATAGTACTTCTCTTGGGTTTTGGGTGTTAGAGTTTGACTATAAGATTTGACCACCACTATTGGGTGTATTATCTCATGGTTTTGTACTCTTCCTTTGGTGATTTCATGTATTGGTTTCTCTATTTATTGGGTGCTTGGGATAGAGTTTGCATGGTGTATATTGCAGGTATTATTATGTTATTGGGAGTACTCTAGATCTATGTGTTGGTGTTGTTTTGTGTGAAGGATCTTTCCTAGATTGTATTGTGACCAATATTATTGTTGATTAATACATTTGTTCAGAGCTTGGAGGCTAGGTTTTTCCCAAAAGGGTTTTCTCAATATACATCATTGTGTTATGGTGAATGATTTTATTATGTTATTTATTTTCCTACAAATTTTTTTAGATCATATTTGTTCATCTCTCCTCTTAGATTAGTGTTTAGTGTAGGAAGTGTTTCTACACATTAGCTTCCTTTCATTTGGTATTAAAAGCCTATTCAACTCAGGTCCTAAGTGGTGGAAATAAGTTTTTTTGTACTAATCTTGGTTTGAGTGGGAACATGTACAAAGAAGATCTTTGTTTCAAGGAAGATCACAAGCACATCTATAATGGATATGGAAAAAATGAGTGACATGAACCAAGCTATAAAAACTCAAGATAGAGGATTTGCTCACAGATCAAGATCTATGGGCTATAATATCTTAATCCAAACTAGTTGCAATGTCATCGAATGATTAGGTAGTGTTAGACATAATGACAAGAAGCCTTATAAAGCTTTGCTTGGTAGATTATATGTTATTGAACGTCTATGAAGAATACATCACAAAGCCCTTTGGAAAAAAGTTGAGGAAACTATACCAAGATAAATCCTAGGTTAATGAGCTTTTTCTGTAGAATAAGTTGTACACTTTGAGGATGGGTGATGGTGATTCTCTTGTTGAGCACCTAAACGTGTTTAACATGATTATAACCCTTTTACAACATGTGAATATGAAGATGGAAGAGGGAGATTGATGCATGACCTTTCACTATTCTTTTACAAACGGTTGTCAAAAGTGTTATCTCAAAAGTGGTGTTTGATTAGATCATGGTTGCTCTTCTCTTAGAGTAGATGAGGAGAAAGGCTATCAAATCCACCAAGGAGGCATTGGTTATTCATGGGTAGTCTAAAGAAAAAGGGAAGAAAAGGGATAATGAAAAATCTAAATCTCGTGGGAGATCTAAGTCTATTCGAAAGTCCAAGGCAAAATGTCGGAATGACAATAAGACAAGCCACTTTAGAAGAGACTACAAGGAGGACAAAGACAATAAAAATGCAAAAATATGATGATGATTATGATAAATCTTCTTAGGAGTATGTCTTTATCACAGTATTGGCAATACATGCATGTGATGATGCATGGATGATATACTCTAGATCTTCTTTCCACATGACTCCCTATCAAGAGTGGTTTTTAGATTATGAGAAATATATTGTTGGGAAGGTGTACACTGACAACTCATATCTCAGCATAGTTGGTTGTGGGAGAGTCAAAATTTAATTCTCTAATTGGCTAGAGAGTCTAATTTCCAGACCCACTACAGTTTCTCCAATCAATAGAATTCAAAGGGTAGCTCTAGGGGCCTCCAATATCCCCCAAATATTGATATGGCCAAACTTTGTAGGGAAGGAGCTAGCACTACCCATATGCCAAAGATACTTTTAGGGAACTTCAAACACCATGTGACTCCTTAGGTCATTTTAGAGAAAGTTGTTGAATTCATTACATGACTAATCCTATATGGGAACATTGGGTTGTAGTAAGAGGGTGTTTACGTATTAGTGGGGTACTTCCAAGTATTTCATTTTTTTTATCATGGTGATATTTTAAAGTGCCAACACTTAGTGTATATATAGGGTTATGTGGATTTATATTGGGTAGGGGATGTTGACAACAGAAGGTCTACTAGTGGCTACATATTTAGCTTATTTGGTGGTGCAATGAGTTGGATGAGTAAGCAACGTGTTTTGGTCACTTTAACCACAATAGAGGTGAAGTAAGGTGTCAATTTGGATTCTAAGATTGTGTTGGATATTGAGATGCATCAGAGAGTAGTTAAAGTTTATTGCGGTAATCATAGTGCCATTGGATTGGTAAAAAACTTGACTTTTCATGCACAAAAGAAGCACATTGATGTATAATATCATTTTGTTCATTACATGGTGGCAGATGGGAGGATATTGTTGGATAAAGTTGATGGTTTAGAGAATGTTGCAAATGATTTGACAAAACCAACTAGAATTTGAGAAGTTTAGGTCATGCAATAAGTTTATGCGTCTCTAAGCCCCTAGTAGATAGTTGGAAATGTTGGTATTCCCTTTGATCTTGCAAGGTGTTTGACAAGTGGGATAATGTTAGAAAAGGTGTCTCAAACTTGTATCCATATCTTCAAATGTAATTTCTAGGCTTAAAGGTCATTTTTGCCCTAAAAATTATTTAATCGAGCTTTAACTAGCTAAAGTTGATTACAATTACATGGACCTCTTTGAGATCTTTATTTTTTTAAAAAGGGCTCAATTAGGTTCCCAAATTAGAAGTTATGGCCTCTAGAAATTAAGTGTCCCACATTAGGAATGTAAAACCATCCACAACACACAAGTGAACTATAAGAGGGAGTTACACATGTTGACCAAGAATATTCACCAACCTATGACATGTAATTATGATCACCATAATGCATCTTTGGAGAGTATGAATGAGATAAATTAGAGCCCCCGAGTTGGGAGAATACCTATGGCATGTTATGATAGAATCTTATATGACTTCTCTTAGGATTTGAGTGTTGGAGTTTGACCAAGGGATGTACATGCCACTTTTGGGTGATATTAACTCATGGTTTTGTAATTCTCCTATGATGTATTTCATGTGTTGCTTTCTCTATTTATTAGGTACTTAGGATAGAGTTTATATAGTGTATTTTGTAGGTATTTTTATGTTGCTAAGATTACTCTAGATCTAAGTGTTGGTATTGTCTCCTATGAAAGATCCTTACCTAGATTATATTATAAATGATATGGTTGTTGATTAATACATTGGTTCAAATTTTTGAGGCTAGGTTTTTCCTAAAAGAGTTTTCTCAAGATACATCATTGTGTTATGGTGAATGATTTGATTGTGCTGTTACTTTCCTATAAATTATCTTAGATTGTATTTTCTATCCATCTCTCCTCTTAGATTAATGTAGTAAGTATTTATGCACCTTAGCTTCCTTTCAAAGCATTTGAGCATATCAAACATGTAATCAAAGTAATAGATAAACAAATAAACACCAATAAGTAGGACATGATCATGAAATTCCATGTAAAAATGAGTGCCCACAATGCAAGAAATATGAGAACATGTCTCTAGAAGAATGATAAGAAAATCTAGGTGCATATGGCCATAAATTATCAAAATGAGATAGGCTCACAATCATACTGGCACTAGGATGCAAAAAATATGCATGGAAAAATTATGAGTATTAAGTGACAAATATAAATTCAAGGTCTTGTTATAGAATTAGATGGTGACTAGGCCTCTACATCAAACATCATCATGTGGCCCCCTATGCTTGTATTACTCACCATTCCTATCCTTGTCGGTGCTACTTCCACTTCAAACTCTAAAAATGATGCCACATAAAATAATATAGGTCCAAATACAAAGTATGTTAATATTTTAGCTAACTACTTTTCATATGAATACATTAAATTATGTGAGATAATGATTTTGTTACCCATCTTGAAGAACCTCTACATCTCTAATTAATGTTCCCACAAAAAAAGAAAGCTTTTCTCTAGTACACCCACTCATCATCATTTGTATGAAGCCACTTTTGGTTGCTTGTAATATTGCATATTTATTTTTAGTTCATGTTTCCATTTATGTCGAGTATATTTTCAAATTAGGGCTTGAATATTGGAGGAGCATTGGGTTGCCATGATTTGACAAAGGAATATCTAATGGTAGCTTCTTAGAAATTCTTTGTGCTCAATCTTTGCAGCTTCCAATGTATTTCTTTAAAATCCTTATATGGCATAATTCAATTAAATGAGTTATTTGGCTACTAATAATTCCTCATCTTTCTAATACCTTGGATACCATATTTACAAAATTATTGAATAGTATTATATTATCTCTAAATATATTCCACACATTAAAGAAACAAATATTAAAGAAACATGAGAACTCAATGATAACACTTACACTAGAAAATTAAAATAAGAGAAAGATGACATGATGACATGTAATGTCATTTTCTACTTAGTAGCCTTGACCACACAAACAAAATGAACATAAACATTCTCAAGTGCCATCATTCACTCATCAAGCTTTCTAGAGGAGTATTTTTCCTTCTTTTGATGTCTAGAAAAAGTAGGAGTATAGATTCCTTTTCCTTAATCCACCTATGCAAATTAGAAGGGTTAACATGACAGAAGATAGGAATAATTTTGTTACCTATTCTAAGCATGGAGGAGAGCTCTGGAAAACACCATAGGAATTAGAGATAATTAATAGATAACATGACAATATGAAGTGTAATAGTGTACATGGCCTCTTGGATTTGGGTTGGAATGACATCACCCACTTCAAGGGAATTAACATTTAAAAAGACAGTCCCATGGCAATAAGTGCATTATAGGATGGTGGTGAGGGTGTATTTGATGTCAATTATAAGGAAGAGGAGAGGTAGAAGAGAATTTACTATATATGAATGATGACACAATTTCCTCAAAAGCATTTATGATCTTGACAAGTAAAGAGGTAGTTGCCATGGAATTGATTCAATTGCAAAGAGCTTTCATATGTGTTTGACTAGGATTAATTTAATGAATTTAATCGATTTCAAACTATTAATTCTCCATGTAGTTGTACTTGTAGCAAGCCACTCTCACATAAGGGAATGGCTATCAATCTAAAAATTTCTCCATATATTTATCATTTTGACCCAATTTTCTTCTCCTTTTACACAATGAGAAGCATTAAAGTTGTGTATTTTAAGCTTGAAGTTGGTGCATAACTTGAATCATGTCTATTTCTCTCTTACATTCATTCTTAGGAATTAGTTTCATTTACAAATATATTTATTTATTTATTTTGGGTTAGATCCACATTTGTGAAAGTGATCTAGGTCACTTTCACACTTGTAGAAACTACCTCAAAACTTTTAAAATTGAAATTCAAATTTTGGCATATTTGTTTTTCCTCCACCTAACTCTTGTGTGTTGACTTGACATGCAAAATGTTTAATTTGAAACTTAGGAAGTTGTATAAAAAGACTGACCTTGTTTCATTTAAAATACCTAGAGGTTGAAAGTTCAAAGTTGTGACCCACTTTTATAAAGGAAAGGGCAAACATTGTTCCAACTTTTTAACTTGAATCACTAGAAAGCAATATATATGTTTTGGATTAATGGAATATAGAATTTTTTTGTGAATTTTAAGTTTGTTTATTAATTTTTTAAATTATTTGAATGTACTTTTTTATAAAATTGACACTGTAATTTAGTTGCTAATAAAATTCTAAAAAATAAGGTTAGGCGGCCTCCACCTTTTTATAGTATTTTTTTTTTCTTTTATTTTTCCTTGTATTTATAACTTGAAAGTTTAGTGCATGGATATATATAGTATGTTTTCTTGGGAAGACAACATAATTTATGTTTTGGTGTTGATGACTTGCTTTAAGTAAAACTAAATGAGAAAATATAAACACGTTAATTAAAATATTTTTAAAAAATATTTTTTAAAAACTACATTTATAGATCTTTAAGAGGGTATTTTTACTTATTTTTAAATATTATTTGGCCTAAAATGAGACACAACTATGAACTTTCATCCTAGAGACTAAGCAAAGTGATGAGGTATAAACAACCTCATTCTTATAATGAGCTAAATACCCTTTTTGTTCTTGCCAACCATCTCAGCCATGCCAATTTGTTTATTTTTAGAAGCAATAATTGTCTATTTTTTAATAAAATGGTGTATAAATCTTTATTTCTCAAATTGATTGAATTAACTAACTAATGTTGATATAATGGTATAGACTTTCAGTAATTGTGCAAGATTTATGCATGGTCTAGGAAAGGAGTGGACTTCAAGTAGTTGAACTCAAAGTGCCGGAAGTTCGGGTGCTAGAAATTTAGGCATGCATAGTATAAGATTTATTTTCAACATTCTGTTAATTTCTGTTAAGACTATTTGAGACTTTACAGCTCCACTCAAAGCCTTTATTATGTTTTATGTCACGAACATTAGTTAGTTGTAATACTATTTAAGACTCTTTCAATTGGTATTTTTCCTGCCACCTGCAGATTAGGACTTTGTAGTAGTGCAGTATATATATATGTAGCTGCTAAAAACAAGGATATGTTGTTATGTTATATTTTGAATACTATTGAGTTATGTTCTGTGTGTTGTTACACTCTTATGATACAAATAAATGAATATCATCAGATTGTTCTGAGTAATGGAAATGCTATGAATGGATTTACTTTGAATTTGCAAAAGTACTATATGTGATTTGAGCTATTAGTAGGAACACCCAAGAGCTAGCCACTCAAGGGATCTCGTAGAGTAGATAAGTATTTTCATTGTTAAAAGTTGTTATTTCTATTATGCGCATGTTATGATTAGATAAATGTTATTATGTGTTTAGTATTGTTGTGTGTCCCTGCAGGTTGTGTTTTTAAGTTATTAATCTTTGATTTTTTGTTTACTTAGAATTTCTGGAGCATCCACTCTTTTCATGAAACTATTGTTATATGTTGCTTAAAAGATGTTAGGTGTACTTTCAGTTAGTAGTTAGTCGCCTTTGTTTAAATTTCATAGTTAAACTGCAAGTGTTGATTCTTAGATAGTTTACATGCTTTTCGTAGATAGTTTTCATGCTTTATAGAATAAGAATTTGAAATGCTTTCTAGCTTACATGAATTCATGCTTTCTAGTTTAATTTCTACTTTAAACCAATTCAAAAATTCAGGAAATCTTACTAAGAGAGATGGCCAAAACATTCCCTATTGCATATAGCCTTTGGACACTACCCGGTTGACATAATTGATATATTTTTCAACTAAAGTGCTAGGACCTCACGACAGCCTGTCACTTTTTAGTGTCATTGCTAGGGACCACGCAGATTGATTCTTTTCTGAGTGTTAATAGGAGACTATTTGGATACCTCTTTTAGTAAAAAAATATAGTTGTCAGATTTCTTTTTCTGCATGGTCAGAAAACAAGGTCCACACAGAAGATTCATATCCCCCCAATAATAGTTCCAACCATAAATAGGGAGGTAGAAGTCTTAGCTGAAGAATTTAGTTATGAATTGATCGAGCAAGATCAACCTAAGACCTCCCAAAATACTCTTGAAGTTCAACCAACAGACACGACCTTTGAAGAGGAGATCATTTGACCAATAAATCCAACCTTTGAGGAGGAGAACATTCCTTGCAACATCATGGCTAATAATAACAATGATAATCCTTTCAATGGATGAAGAGTAAACCTCAGAGATGGTGATAACCCAAGAAGAGCAGCAACATGAACATTTACATACCCTATTGCTCTCAATGAAGATGACGATGCACCAATGAAAAATATTTCACCATCCATCTTACCGACTTTTAGGGGGTTGTCCTCTGAAGATCCTAACCAATTCCTCTTTGAGTTCAAAGTCTTGTGCCAAATATACGACTACAAAAATGATAACCAGAAACTTAAACTCTTCCCCTCCACTTTGAGAGACGATGTAATGCATTGGTTCATGGGATTAGTCTCTGGGTTGATAACTATGTGGGATGAAATGGAAATCATCTTTTTAGACAAATACTAGGGTTACTGTAGAGTTAGTGACAGGAAGGAGGAATTGTTCAAACTAAGACAAAAAGAAGTTGAGATCCTGGAAGATTACCTTGATAGGTTCCTCTTTTTAACCAAACAATGTGGTGAAGAAGCCATAAGCACATAAATTCTGAAGACCATATTTCTCAAAGGACTTTACGAGGATGCTAGAAGAAGTCTAGATTTAATGGGAAAGGGAGATGTGTCCCAACTTGAACTCACTGATATCACTGACTTATGCCAGAATTTCTCCCGTACTAGGGGAGGTATCTGTAAATCTAGTCTTCTAAGAGGTTCAAATGAAATAGGTAAACTGTGAGAGGAAATAGCAAATCTGAAAACTGACATTCTTGTTTAGCTAAACACCACTCTGGATGGAATACAGGCCAAAACACATAATCTTGAGACCTTGTCCATCTACTATCCTAGGTGTCGAAACAAACATCTGTTAAGAGAATGCCCTTTGGACAAAGCTGACAATTGCCAAATCTATGAGAAGAGTCATGCCGTTGATCAATGTGAGATCCTAAATGCAATCAAAAATTCCAAGAAAAGGCCATCTCACACGGAGGAGGAGATTAATTTTTTGGGTCAAAGACCTGGAGGAAATTTCTCCTACGGTCAGAATTCAAATCCCTCATGGTGTCCTCCAAATAATTGGAATAATAGTTAATGGATGACACCTTGGCCTCAAGCACCACCTAATTGGGGACCTTACTCTTGGGGACCACCTAAGTGGGTGAACCAGTCTTGGGGAAACCCTCAATGGCCAAAATAGACTCAACAACAATGGTATCCTCAAAATTCGATACCTCAATGGAATCAGGCTCCAAATCATTTTTATCATGGACCAAGGAGGATGCCTAATCCATAACAGAACCTTTTACTAGCTCCGCAAAACCCTCAACAAAATGAGCAGGTCAACCAACCACCACTCCCAACACAACCTGCCCCTAATCCAAAGAATAATCATCAAACCACACCTATTTATTCCATAGAACAGGAAAACATGGCTGGAGTAAATGCTATCTAATGTGGAAACCTGCAGTTGAGGTCACGAAAAACACTTCAGCAGCCTACCATAGTTGAGATCCTTGATGAACCAAATGCAACCTCTACTGAAGGAACCAAGACACCCTCCATACCTTCAGATAAAAACCCATTGAGCAACCAAGATAAACATCTTCCACAATCCTCACCTAGAATTTTTGAGTTACCGCAAGAGGAAGTTGGCTAGCATTCAACAGACCTTTTCAAGAAGGATTCCCCTGTGAAAAAGAGATTGCAAGCACCCTTTCCTAAGTGCCTCAAGCAACTCCTTTGAACAAACCTCTAGAAATGACCTTACCTACTAAGACCTCATTAATCTAAGACATTAAACGACTCCATATTGAGATTCCCTTATTATAAGTGATTAAAGAAATTCCTGAACTCAACTAGCTAGTTAAAAAATTATGCATAAAAACACTAGGAAGGAAGCTGAAACAAGTTAATACTGTGCATATCAATGGATACCTAGCTAACCTTCTGGTTGGTGAAACCTTAACCCCAAAATATGGTGAGCTAGGTAGTCCACTCATAACAGTATTAATCAATGAGGTAGTAATACCAAATGCACTTGTGGACTTGGGAGCAACCATTAATGTCATGACAGTGGATGTTATGGAAAAACTAGGACTCACTGATCTACGTCCCACAACCACCGTATTGCAAATTCCAAAGGGAGTCCTAGAAAATATTCCTGTCAAGGTTGACGATTGGGAATATCCAGTGGATTTTCAAATAATCCAATCCCTCACACCCAAGGATAGTTACCTGATAATATTGGGTAGACCTTGGTTAGCAACAGTTGCAGCTAAGATTGACTAGAGCAGGGGGAATGACCATTTCACATGGTCCCAATAACAAACACTTATTCTTGTATCCTCCCGCTCAACCTGCTAAGCATAACCAAGTTTGGGTTGATGAACCAGATTGTTCCGACAAACAAGAGAATCTGGCCTCACTTGCTATGGTAGTCATTAAACAACATGACGAAGAGTTGGAAGATGAACTAGAAAATAACATGCAAAATCTTACAGTAGACTCAAGTGATGAAGAAGTTTTAGAAGTGGAAGAGATTTTGGGATATCTGATCCACACTGATGACACTGAACATGATTAAACCAACTTCACAACATTACCTTGTCCCCTAGCTAATATCATTCTAAAAACATATCACTTCTTCGAAGATATTGCTAGACTCCACAGAACAATACCACATAGCTGCCCTCTCAACACCTTAATGAGAGAATTTCATACTGTCACCTCCAACTACACTGGAACAAAAACTATCATGTTATTGCCAGGAAAAACTTTAAATATCAACAGCTGGTTGACAAAGTCAGATGAGCTCAAATTATTTGATGTTCTGGTAAATAGATCCAAAGATTTTGCTTAGGATTATATAGACATGAGAGGAATACACCTGAGTGTTTGTACCCATCACATCTATACCGAAGATGTTAGACCTGTTCGACAACCTTAGTGAAGACTCAACACTGCTCTCAAAGATATTATTAAAACAGAGATTGAGAAACTACTGCAAGTGGGATTCATCTATCCCATCTCTGACAACAAACGGGTTTCGCCTTTGGTAGTTGTTCTAAAGAAAAATGGGAAGTGGAGAGTGTGCATTGATTATAGAGAGCTCAACAAAGATACCTATAGAGATTACTTCCCTTTACCTTTCATAGACCAAGTCTTGGATAATTTGGCTTGTAGGAAGTATTTTTCATTTCTGGATGGATTCAGTGGATAAAACCAAACACAAGTAGCAGTAGAAGACCAGGACAAAACAACTTTTACTTGTCCCTGGGGAACATTCGCATATTGTGTTCTTCCCTTTGGGCTATGTAATGCTCTTGCAACATTTTAGAGTTGTTTTGGCCATATTTGCTGAGCTAGTAAATGACTATGTGGAAGTCTATATGGATGAATTTATAGTGTATGGTTCTACTTTTGAGGAAGGCCTTACAAATTTGGACAAGGTATTAAAGTGATGTGAGGACCAACAGCTATCCCTGAGTCATGAAAAATGTCTAATAATAGTAGAATAAGGGATAGTGTTGGGACACCACATCTCAGCTGAAGGGATAAAAGTAGATCCTAAGAAAATTGAGGTGAAACAACAACTAGAGACTCCAAAGAACCAAACTGACGTCAGAAGTTTCTTAGGACATGTTGGATAATACCGAAGATTCATAGAAAACTTCAGGAAGATTACAGCCCCCACGTTCTTCCTTCTCCAAAAGGACATAGATTTTGTCTGGACATCGGAATGTCAAACATCATTTGAAATCATTAAGGAGAAACTCATCTCTTCTCCTGTCCTACATGGACCTAACTAGAACCTTTCGTTCCATATTTATGCAGATTCTTCTAATGAGCCATTGGAGTAGTTTTAGGACAGGAAGATGAGAATGGAGGAAATTATGCCATCTATTTCGTTAGTAAGAATTTGACTTCCACTAAATGAAACTATACCACTACAGAGAAAGAATTCTTAGCCGTGGTACATGCAATCAATAAATGTTGACATTATATCACAGGGTACAAAGTAACTGTGTTCATAGACCATTCAGCTATCAAGTACTTAATGAACAAACCTATAGTAAATGGAAGAATAATCAGGTGGTTATTGCTTCTCCAAGAATTCAATGTAACTATCATTGATAAACCTGGAAAGTTCAACGTAGTCACAGATTTCTTATCCCAGATCAAACAAGATAATGGAGATTGTTCTCCCGTACAAGATGAATTCCTAGATGAAAATTTATTTGCCATCTCCATTAAACCCCCTGGTTTGTAGACATCACCAACTATCTAGCTACTTCTGAGTTTCCACCAAACTTTACGTCAAAACAAAAGAAATGCCTTATTTGGGAAAGTACTCAGTTCAAATGGATTAATGGAATGTTATTTCGATGTGGCCCTGATCTAATTTTATGATGTTGTGTTAGAGCAGATGAAACATACAATATCCTTAGAGCCTGCCATGATGACCCCTCCATAGTTCATTACTCCACCAAGAGAACTCCCCATAAAATCCTAGGTATGGGATATTACTGGTACTCAATGCATAAAGATGTGAAAAACTATGTTTGTTGTTGTGATGAATGCCAATGAGTAGGAAGACCCACAACATCCAATGAAATGCCTTTGTAACCGCAGGTAGTTTGCGAACCATTTGAAAAGTGGGGATTGGATTTTATCGGTCCCATAGACCCCCCTTCACAAGGCAAAGAATACATTTTGGTCTGTACCGATTATTTGACTGAATGGGTAGAAGTTCAAGCCCCGAGAATTGCTAGGGAATAACAAGTTGTTGACTTCTTGTATAACATGATCTTTCTCATATTTGGAGCCCCTAGATCAATTGTCACAGATCAAGGACCCCAGTTCATGTCAAAAGTTTTGCTAGCCTTTACTGATCATTTCCAGTTAAGCCATAAAAAGTCATCACCTTATCACCCTCAAGCAAATGGTCAAGTGGAAGTCACTAATAAGGAACTTGAAAATATCTTGACAAAAACATTTTCATCAGGAAGAAGAGGCTGAGCCAGAAAATTGCCTAAAGCTATTTGGGCCTATAATATAACTTGGAAATCCACCACTGGCATTACTCCTTATGAGTTAGTCTTTGGGAAGAAACCTTTTCTACCCATTGAATTTGAACTTGAAACTCTTAGAACAACAATGGAGTTAGGCTTAGACCTTGATCAAGCTCAAGTAGAAAGAGTCTTACAGCTTAGTGAGTTAGATGAACTCCGCCTAGAAGCTATCCACCAGACTGAGCTAGTACAACAACAACGAAAGGCCTGGCATGATAAACACATAAAAGAAAGAGAGTTTCACAATGGAGATTGGGCACTATTAGTTGATTCCTGATATAAAGATCAAAAGGGGAAGGAAACTAAGGACTCATTGGTTGGGCCCATATGAAATTTCTGAAGTATTTCCAAATGGAGCAGTGCATCTCAAACCTATTGATGGTGATACTCAAACTCTCTTAGTCAACGGTCATCGATTACCAATCTACTACAAACCCATCAACAAAGAAGAATTTACGAGAATGGTAGAAATGCAAGGGAAACCCAATGCATTGATTTTGCTACGACAGAGCCAGTATAATTCTATTAAAAAAACATTTTTAATTTTCTTACATGTGTATGTACTTATAATCACTTCGGAGCATTTTTATTGTATTACCGTTCTTTTGGACTTGTCTAAATTGTATTTTTGTTTTTACAGGACTTCATTTTTAATAAGACACAAATTTCGGTGCATTTTGTTGCGATGCTCCAGAACTTGTTCATTTAAATGGTTCCATTCCCTCATTGTTCCTGCACTCCAGCAAACCTTCCAGTGATGCTCTGGAATGGTTAAGTCCAAAGTGTATCATCTTGTTCCATTTCCCCTACATTCCAGTTGCATCTTTTAGCGATGCTCTGGAACTTTGTTCCTTCATTCCGGATGCATCTTTCAGCGATGCTCCAAAACTTTGTTCCTGCATTCCGGCCACATCTTTCAGCGATGCTCTGGAACTTTGTTCCTGCATTCTGGCTACATCTTTTAGTGATGCTCTGGAACTTTGTTCATTCCTTCCGGTTGCATCTTTTAGCGATGCTCCGGAACTTTGTTCTATTCTTTTGTCCCAGCTGCATCTTTCAGCAATGCTTCAGAACTTTGTTCTTGCATTCCGGCTGCATCTTTCAACAATGCTCCAGAATTTTGTTCCTACATTCTGACTGCATCTTTGAGGAATGCTCCAGAACTTTGTTCCTACATTCTGGCTGCATCTTTCAGTGATGCTCTGGAACTTTGTTCCTATATTCTAGCTGCATCTTTCAGTAATGCTCCAGAACTTTGTTCCTGCATTCCAATTGCATCTTTCAGTGATGCTCCGGAACTTTGTTCCTTCATTCCAGCCGCATCTTTCAGCGATGCTCTAGAACTTTGTTCCTACATTATGGCTGCAACTTTTAGCGATGCTTCGAAACTTTGTTCCTTCATTCTGGCTACATCTTTCAGCGATGCTCCGGAACTTTGTTCTATTCTTTTGTCCCAGCCACATCTTTCAGTGATGCTCCATAATTTTTGTGATTTCTCTTTCTTTGCAAATGCTCCGACAATTCCAACAACATACCCATGACCATCACTAGTTCTTTTCTGCCACTTCCAAAAGTCACGTCAAATACTGCCACCATAAATAAAAATTATTGTGACTACTTTTTGTCATAATAATTAAAACACTTATTATCCATCTCATCTTTATTCATAATAATTCATTACAACCCTTCACCATCCCATCCAAATTTAATTACACCACCATCCATGATGCTATTATGTCAACATAAGAAAAGCGACGTTCAAATCAACGATGAGACATGAGGTATGTACATCTTTTATTTTAAAGTAGGTATATTATTGTGAATGAAAATAAGTGAATTGGAACGTTCCACCTTCCTTTCCAAATTTAGTAAATTGTGCAAACTGTACCTTCACTGGAGAGGTGGTGGCTCATGCACTCTATCTCATGCAAAATAATGATTCAAATGCAGTGAAGCTAAATGCTTGAATTAATACGTGTCCCATCAATATTGTCAAGTACAGGTGGTCATAAGATTGAATTCCCTTTAGTCTGCATAACAATCTTGTTGAAATAATTTTTCTTCATTAGAATGCCACGAATTCAGTAGATACTTAGCAAAATTGCAAGAAAGAAACACAATGGGTGGGGCTAAGCGTAAATCATAACCAACTTCCCTAGATAAATTGTTGGAGCTGAGTAGTATTTCTGAGATGTTTCAGAGGATAGGTTGGCTTGAGTTTATGAAGAAATTTGAGGGGCACAACATGCAACTGGTCAAGGAATTTGTAGAAAACTTCTCCGATGGGCAGACATTGGTACGGGGCAAGAAATTTAAGAATCAAATCTAGTGGTAGGAGAGAACAAGGGAATATTTGCAAGTAGAGAGAACTATAGGACTCCAAATGAGATATCCTAACCGAAAGCCCTTTGCCTTCAAGGCTCAATTTCGAAGGATTAAAAGCTATGTAGCCATGAAGAATAAATATAATGACAATATCCAGATTTGCTTTGAAAATTTCAAAGTTCATGGGCCACAATTAATAGAAAGGGCATGGAGTGCCTGTGAGGAGCAGTATATTCCCCACCCTATGTATCTCAAAAGGAGGGAGATGATCTCCCCCACCAACCTAAGATAGTCCTACAGAAGGGCTGAGGCATTAACAGAAATATTACAGCAACACAAGACTAAATGGATAGGGATGCGATATAGACCTCCATTGCTCCTTCAGCCACCCCCTGCAGTTTGGATCACTATAGAGAAAAATCCTGGAGAATTATATAATTGGTAGATGAGGGTTAAATACAACAAAGGTTTTCTTAAACATCCGAATCATTTGGATGAAGAGGTAGAGGATTTGTATGATCTCAGTTCCAAATATGATGAATTGAATAGGAAAAGGGATGCAGAGAGGTAGAAAACTCATCAGAGAGCAGGAGGACCTACTCAGGCTTATGAAGGGAAGGATGATGAGGTATAAACAACCTCATTCTTATAATGAGCTAAATACCCTTTTTGTTATTGCCAACCATCTCAGCCATGCCAATTTATTTATTTTTAGAAGCAATAATTGTCTACTTTTTTTATAAAATGGTGTATAAATATTTATTGCTCAAATTGATTGAATTGGCTAACTAATGTTGATATAATGGTATAGACTTTGAGTAATTGTGCAAGATTTATGCATGGTCTAGGAAAGGAGCGGACTTCAAGCGGTTGAAGTTGGGGTGCCAGAAATTTAGGCATGCATAGGAGAATATTTCTTTTCAACATTTTGTTAATTTATGTTAAGACTATTTGATACTTTATGGCTCCACTCAAAGGCTTTATTATGTTTTATGTCACGAACATCAGTTAGTTGTAATACTGTTTAAGACTTTTTCAACTGGTCTTTTTCCCACCATCTACAGATTAGGATTTTGTAGTAGTGCAGTATATATATATAGCTGCTAAAAACAAGGATATGTTGTTATGTTATATTCTGGATACTGTTTATGTTCTGTGTGCTGTTATACTCTTATGATACCAATGAATGAATATCATCAGATTGTTCTGAGTAATGGAAATGCTATGAATGGATTTACTTTGAAGTTGCAAAAGTACTATATGTGATTTGAGCTATTAGTAGGAACGCCCAAGAGCTGGCCACTTGAGGGATCTCATAGAGTAGATAAGTATTTTCATTGTTTAAAGTTGCTATTTCTGTTCTATGTTGTCATTTTTGTTTTGTGCATGTTATGATTAGATAAATGTTATTTTGTGTTTAGGATTGTTGCGTGTCCCTACAGGTTGTGTTTTTAAGTTATTAATCTTTGAATTTTTGTTTACTTAGAATTTTTGGAGCATCCACTCTGTTCATGAAACTGTTGTTAGCTATTGCTAAAAGGATGTTAGGTGTACTTTTAGTTAGTAGTTAGTCACCTTTGTTTAAATTTCATAGTTAAACTACAAGTGTTGATTCTTAGATAGTTTACATGCTTTTTATAGATAGTTTTCATGCTTTATCAAATAAGAATTTGAAATGCTTTCTAGCTTAGATGAATTCATGCTTTCTAGTTTAATTTATGTTTTCAACCAATTCAAAAATTTAGGAAATCTTACTAAGAGAGATGACCAAAACATTCCCTATTGCATATAGCCTTTGGACACTACCCGGTTGACATAATTGATATATTTTTCAACTAAAGTGCTAGGACCTCACGACATCATGTCACAAAGGAGCACTTCTTACACACGTCATACACATAAAAGAATCATCTAGTGATATCAAACACTGCACCAACATTTTAGGGCATACTACATGATAGCTTGTTGTCCCCAATCTTGTTCAAATTTATTGACTTAGTAATCTTATGAGGGTTTGATACAAAGGAGGAACTATCCTTGTCATGTATAGACTCTGAAGCACACAAACCAAGTTTTTTAATGTGAAGACCAAACTGAGAACTTCCAGGCGAGTTGAAAGTAAACATTTGGAAATTAGTAGAGATTAGATGTGTGGATTTGGTTTAGATATGTGAGTCGTAAGTCATTTTTGCAAGTGCATATTTGATCTAGAAAGTTTTAAGAATAGTCTAGTTCAAAGTTCATCATTTTACTTCCAATGCATCCAAGAAGTTGTAATTTAGGGTTACGATTCAAAAGTTATGATCAAAATAGTGGATAACTATTTGTCAACCTACAAAATTAGCTAAGTTTTTTCATTTCCATTTATTTCTAGATTTTTATTTTTTTACATGATCTATCATGACTCTTAACTTTGGGATATATGTGTATCAATGCTTATTTAATTAATTTATCTGAGTTTTATATAAAGGTGATATTTATTTCTTTATATTTTTGATGAACCTAACATTTGAGCTCCACTAGATTATTCTAGGGCATTGACCTTTTTGCTTTTCTAAATTTTTAGATCTAATTTTTCTAATTGCCATATCTTCATTTTAGATTTGATTAGGATGTGGATCCACCCTTCTTTTTTTCTTCGTTGATCTATTAGGATTTGGGATTCCACTCTTTCACGCCTCTTTGATTCATTCCCTCCCACCCCTTGGATTTAGTTTTTGTTTAGATATGATATTTCTTATTGTTATATATTTATTTTAGATTTACTTAAGGTTTGGATCTCCCCCACCCTTGTGCTTCATTAGTCCATCTTGTTCAGGGTTTGAACTTTCATTATTTCATCTCTATTCGATCCCTCCCCCACACCATTTGATTACACTTTGCATTTTTATCATGGATGTAGTTTCCTTTTCCTTATGTAAGGTCACTCATGCCATAATGCTTTATGATGATGCTACCTCTTTTGTATCCTATACTAGTGATTTGGTTATTTATTTCTCCATATACTCATTTGATACATATAGGGTTGATGCCTTATATTATGAGGGTGCACCTTCTTTATCTACTTGTGATTTTGTTGAGCATTGTGGTGCTAGCCTCTTCTCTGTATTCATTCAATTCTTGTTCTCTTGATGTGGCATCTTATGAGGAGCTTGGAGATAGTGCTGTAAGGAAAGCACAGGTGCGGAAAACTGCTTCCCTAATGTTAATTCCCAGGGGACAGTGTAGACCAGTCACTTTTGAAATTACAATAACACAGATGAATACACAAGAGAAACCAAAATAGACAATAGTTAGAACACAGACACACAGAATTACGTGGGAAAACCCTTACGGGTAAAAAACCCACCACCACAAGAAAACAATCTTTATTACAGTAAGGTATACAGTTACAATAAAGAACTCAGCTTCTTGCTCAGGTGTTTGATTCTCGACATCATACACAGTTCATCTCCCTGTACATTTACAGAACGAACCTTTATTCAAGTCTCATCATCATAATACCAACGACACCTATAGACATATCATTCTATTTTCCAATCTGCAAGAACAAGAGTCGTTACAGACTTCTGCTCTAACTGATAGAACAGATTCCTCATACGTCGCTGCCATCTAACCGTCGCAACGGTTCACATTTCAGTGAGGCGTTTAGTCCCACATGTACCAAGTCGCAAAGGACTTTGCAGTTTATAACCGCCAACAGGCGAAAGAGTATTGTCAGCAATTTTGTTGCCGACAATAACAACTCCCATCGGCCCTCAGACTTCACCTCCCACCGATGAGCATTGTCTCCAAGGTTACCATCGGTATGACATTCTCCATCGGCAAAAGATCTAGCCCTCGCTCCGACAGAGGTTTGTCTCACCGATACCAATAAGACTTCCACCGCAGTACATCGGCCCAACACCTTTAGCCGACGGGTATTCTCTTGCCGATAGACATACACCATCGGAGTGACTACTCCTGTCGGAGTAACTCTACAGAGTTTGGCCGATAGGCCTTGTCTTGCCGACGACCGTAACCTTCGTCGGAGTGACTACTCCTGTCGGAGTAACTCTACAGAGTTTGGCCGATAGGCCTTGTCTTGCCGACGACCGTAACCTTCGTCGGAGTGACTACTCCTGTCGGAGTAACTCCACAAGGTTTGGCCGATAGGCCTTGTCTTGCCGACGGTTGAGTGCTTCCATCGGGGTGACACTCAGCATCGGACAAACCTTCGATGCTTATTCCGACGGCCCTTGTCTCACCGATGCCAATGGTCTTCAACACGGTCCTGCCGATAGTGCTTCGTCACAGCGATGCCGACATCGCATATCCTCAGACCAATGAACCAAGGAACAGTTGAACTAAAATTCATTGAACCTACCAAATGAACTCTAGAAAGGTTCAACAAAGAGGTTCAAAACATAGGTTCAACTAAGAGGTTCAAGTAGTAATTTGAGACACAAGTTCTCTTCAATTGCTTGGTGTGAGCTATATTTTTCCATGCATGATGACATTGTACCTCATGATATTATTTCCCTACCATCTCATACTTCTACATTGAATTGTGATTCATAACATGATCATGTCGTTCTTTAAGAGGATCATTCCTCAAAATCTCATGTTAGTTCTTTAGCAATCCAAAAAGCTTCATTGGTTTCTCCCACATTGCATGATGACATTTTTGCTCTTGCTGAGGACTTGTTCCAATGTGATTATGGGTATAATGATGCTTTTTACATGTTAAAGGCTTTTTCACTTGCTAATTATGAGTAATTAGGCGACAATCTCTTATTGACAAGTGAATTTTACTCACTTTGAGAGAGAGACAGTTACATTCATTTATATACTCTTGCCCATTTTATCACTCTTTTATGTCATTAGAGCATGATTTTATAGCATTTTTTCTTGCCCTAGCAAGCCTAAGGATGGTTTGGACCTATTTAGTGCTCCTATTAACAAATCTTTTGACCCTCATCTATCATCTTCATTATTGATCCATATGGTTGATGTCATTTCTACTTGTGGGACTTAAAGTTGTTGTCAAGGGTGTATTTAATTCCTATCTAATTCAACCTACTTTCCACAAGGCCTTTAATTTACATAATTATCATATAGTGGGTTACCATTATCAATAAATGGATCGAAGGAAGAATGTTATACCTACTTAGCCTAAGCTTGTATTGAATACTTATTAGTGGATGGATAGAAGTCAAAAAGTACTCACTAATCAACCAATTTTACCCTCTAGAAATCTAGTGCCAACTCATCCACCTAAGATTACAACTCAAGCACCTAAGGAATATGATATTATTAATTATTTATAGAATACACAAGATAAGATTTATCTTTGGGATTTATTTTCTACTTCACCTTTATATAGGGAAATCATGCAAACCACATTAGAGAAGATACAAATTTAATTTGATACTTCTCTATAAATCATATAATCACCTTCCAAAATAGTATTTTAAATCCTTGGATCCTTAGTCATATTTAAAGCATGGAATGCAGTAGCTACTTTGGCATAATGATTAGTTTGTAATCCCAAATTAATCACAAGGGCTCCCAACACCTTGCCTTGGTGATCTATTAAAACCCCACCACCACTTGATGAACTAGGATTGCCTTTAGAGGCTTTGTCAAAAATCAATTTAGACTAATTAGGTTGAGGCAGGGACCACTTGATGTTGAGCCTTAGAGATTTACCATTCTTGAAAGGGGTAGCAATATCAATCCCCAAATTTCTACCATTAAAAACTTTAATCTCTTCAACAGTGATAATAAGTTTAGATGTAGAAGAAGCCCTTTCAAGAAAAGCCAAAACAAACTTCTCCCTAACAATGCTAGTTTTACTAGACACCCTCAAATTTGAAGACTTGAGGTCCCTGAAAATTTTGTATTACATTCTTTCCAAAGACCCCATACCACATGAGGAAGAGAAAGATCCCATAACAACTTAAGAGAGGGATTCAGAAAAGGAGACAACCATTGGACAACAAGGTCCTAGAAGAAAGAGGGAAAGATTTAGTACACATTAAAAAGAGAAAACAAATAACCCCAAACTTTCCAAGAAAAATAACTCTCGGGAAAAAAGATGAAGGATAGACTTAGCCTCAGCCTCACAAAGAGCACATTTATTGGGAAGAGTAAAGCCTCTTTTGATTAAGTTGTCAACGATCAGAATTTTATTTTGAGAGACAATCTAAAAGAAGAAAATTACCTTATAAATTAAAAGAGGTTTCCAAAGACTATCCCAAAAAGGAGATAGACTATGACCAAGAAGCGAGGAGAAATTAGAAGCAATAAAAAAGTTACCCAAAGGAGAGCTTGCCTAGACAATAACATATTGCTTCCCATTTTGAGGTATATGATATGTAGAGAGAAGGATGGAAAGTCTAGAAAACACTTCATAATTCTCTTAATCAAACTTGAAAATTTTAGTTTATGTAAAATTTTAAGTGTTTTAGGTATTTGGAAAAATCATGGTCTTGTGGTGTTGTAAAATAGAATTCCAAAAATCTTGTAGTCTTGACAAAAAGAAGATGGTGGGCTTCCCTAGAAAACAATGGTTAGCTCACTATTTGTCAAGTTCTAGAAACCCATGTTTAGACTATGACTATTGCCAAAAACCAATGGTATAGAAGTTGAAATCCATGGTTTATTAATGCTTCAAACTATGGGTTGCTTGAAAATCCATAGTTCGACTCTACTTGATTTTAAATCCACTTGGTATAAAGTTTCTTGTTCTTCCATCTAATTTTTTATTGATTATCAATGTATACTTGCATATGAATAATTGATTTTGATGTTGGATGATGTTTTCATGTACAATCATAATTGTATTGTTGTTGCAATCTCTTTACCTCTCTCATCTTGTGAAACAATTGCTTGTTGTGGAAAACAATGTTCATATAATTTTAAATGAAGTAAATAGATGTAATTTCCATCTTTATGAATCTACTAAAGTAAATATAAATGATATATAATGGTATGTAAATCTTTCTTGGATTCTTAGGTTAGATTTATTCATCTCATACTCTAATTACCAAAGTTAACTACATAGATAATTATTACATGTTATGAAATGATTTATGTTACTTGATCTATATTCTCATACTCTTGTTGGAAATGATAGAATTAACAAATGATTATATGTTAATTTCCAATGATAGAATTAACAAATGATTATATGTTAATTTCCAATGATTGGTATCAGTTAATAATGATTATAATATATACCTTATTTCCATGCTTTCATTTTTAAAGGATCAATGTAGATTATCATTGCATGTTAGTTACTTAATTGGAATTAGATAATTTATGAATGCACAATTAATATTTTCAACATTATTTCTATGTTTGATCTTAAAGGGCCATTCACCTTATTATCTAGGGCCATTTTAGAGTAGGTTATCCATAGAGGTGACTCTCCCTTTGGTCACAATGTGCAATGGTGGTCACACCTTGAGTTTAGTAGTCTTTGTAGCATAGGGTGTACAATATGGGGATGCGTGTCACCCAAGCATTTCTCTTATGGTTTTATCTTCCTTGTTATGGTGTATGCATTGATATTTTCTTCTGTAAGTTATCACTACCAGGTGGCATTTTATGTAGCTATGATATCTATGTAACATCTCGAATTCTTAGCCTATTTGAATTATAAATTTGATATAGATTTAGTTTGGTATACCTTATATAATGGTCAGTTTACAAATGTATTTGGTATTGTTGCTTTGATATTTCCCAATTGAGCAAAGTGATTGTTTACATATTGATAATTAATTTATTATCAAATTATATGGATTAAGTGAATAATTATTAGCTAACAAATGCTACTAAGGTATGTCGAGTGTTATATAGATGATAAGAATAGGTGTTAACGAATGTGGAGCTAGTTTTATTTTGTGAAGTGTGATAATCCTATAATCTAAGATTGTCCAACAAAACCTTATTCAAATAAATTAAATAAGATAAAAAGCAAGTAGAATTAGTAATTAATTATACATGCTTAGTTAATATGATAATTAACTTAGAATTAGGTGATAAAATAGAATAAGTGTTTAGATTATTGTCAATTCTTAATTTAGTTTGTTTATCTAAATTATTTATTTTTCAATAAATAGAAATGTTAAATTGAATTGACTTGGAAATTCTAGGCTTTACTTGATTCATGGTGCAAGTTTTAATTATAGGATTTTTAAATAGATAAATAGAACAAAGCTAATTATTTTGTTATATTAGAATAACATCTTAGCTATAATTAGGTTTGTGAGATGATAAATAGAAACTTTTCTTTAGTCGATGGATGTACATGACTTAGTAATGTAGGTCAATATTTAGGAGCCTTATCAGGCAGCCAAACCAAGCAACAAACAACAATCCACAATAAATAGCAATAGAACCACAACCAAATAACTCTTTATTTATATGCAAGAGAGATTTACAATAGGAGTATAATTGACATTGCCAATGTATTAGCCTTAGCCTTACAATGCTTCAAGATGTAGATCAAATTGATCGTGCAATTTGGAGAAATCTTCTGGAAGACTCCAAAAATGTACTATAATGTTTGACCTAGGAGAAATCTAGAAAAATAATCTCCCATCATAGTATGTTTTCCATCAATTTATAGGCCCCTGAGGTGGCCACCGACCACATTACCTATATATGCCATGTGTCACATCTTGATTTGCCCTTGGGTCAGCCATACAGGCTGTTAAAAACTAAATTTGTCGCCTTTTGTGTGGTTTGCGGGAAATCGAGCCTTATCAGAAGTGGGGATATCCAACATCACCAGACATTGGGCTTTAGCAGGGAAAATGGGTCTCACCAGACATGTGCAGTGAGGCATCATATTAGCACTGGACCTTTAAAACACCTATGGCGAAGTTTTCTGACGTCATAAGATCGACAGGAATTTTGGTGCCTGTTGGACATATGTAGTGCAGTCACTTTTTAGCGCAAGCCTTTGAATGCTCTTAGCAGCAATTTCAATGATGACCAAATAGCGGAGGATTCTGGGGTCATTGAACATGTCTGGTGTGCAAGCATTTTAGCACAAGATCCAGTAACAGACATTTAGCGCAAAGGTTCAAAAGTGCTCAGTAGGGAAAAGTGACGTCACTAGATTAGCAGAGATTTTAAAGGTAACCAGACATGTCTAGTGAAAGGTGTTTTTAGCGCAAGTCTGGTGCCTTAGGTTTTTAGCGTAGACTCACCTGTTGAACGCCAGCGTGGATATCTGGTGTCACTGGATTTTAGCGCAAAGTGCAATGACAACTTAAAACTCCAATGAAGCATAACTTCATCATTTTTTTATCAGATCTTCACCAAATTTGAGATGCAGATACCCATTTGAGCCTTCTACAAGATCAATCCATCACTTGGTGAACTTCTTTAGGAAATTTCTTTGAATTTGACCAATTTACTCTTGAAGAAACTCCTGCAGCAAAATAGACAACAAGAAAGTAAAAATAAATCTTTTTTGGTTGATGAGGATTGCATGTGAACCTGGATGCTCCTACATCAGACACACCGAGTAACTGAAATGTTCCATGAGTTGAAAACTCATGAACATTTTGGCAAGCTTGGAACCAGAATTCCAAACTCGACAAGTCCTACAGCACTAAACCAAGAGGCTTCATCTGCAGCTTTGTTCTTCCATTTGGCCGGATACTCCATGTACTCCTTTCCTCTAGTCATCTTAGCCACTCAAGAGTCAATCACCTTATCCACTTCTTCCATCTGCTTTTCAGGCAACTAATCTATCCACCCTTGTGCATCAGTTGAATGTGAATGTGTACCTCCTTGTAAACTTGATTCTCCTTCATAGAACTTATACAGATGAACAACATTGAAAATAGGTGATATGTCTATCCCAGTTGGTAACTCGATCTCATACGAATTGGATAAGAACTTCCTCAACACCTTGCATGGACCTATCTTCTTCAATTTCAACTTATTATATGTTCCCTATGGAAACCTTTCTTTCCTCAAGTGTGCCAAAACTAAGTCTCCTACCTGAAACTCTTGTTCCCTCCTATGCACATTAGCATACTCCTTGTACTTGCTGGCACTTTTCTCTAACTGTCTCTTCACCTCCTTGTGAACCTCATGAAGGTATTCTACAAAATCTTTTGCAACAGCACTCTTCCTGCTCAAATCTACACTGTCTCAGAGTTCATCAACACCCCTTGGGCTGTACCCATAAACTATTTGAAATGGACTCCTGCACTTCTATTCACTGAATTATTATAAGCAAATTCTGCTTGTGCCAAGATAAGATCCCACTGATGTGGTTTATCTCTCACGAAACACCTCAATAAGTTTCCCAAACTTATGTTCACAACCTTAGTTTGTCCATCAGTCTGTGGATGATAAGCTGAACTAAACCCTAATTTAGTGCCCATTCTCTTCCATAATGTACGCCAAAAATGGCCAACACACTTTGTGTCCTTGTTTGAAACTATGCTCTTAGGAAATCTATGCAACTTGACTACATCTTTGAAAAACAATGTAGCTATGTGGGATGCATCACTAGTCTTTTGACATGGTATGAAATGAAACATCTTCAAAAATCTATCCACAACGACAAAAATGGAATCATGACCTCTCTGTGTCTGCGACAATCACTCCATACTTATATGCTCCCATGGTCTATCAGGTATAGGCAATGGCTGATATAGTTCTGTATTCTGTCGTGCTCCGTTAGCATGTTGGCAAATCCTACAACCTTGTACTAGTTTCTTCACATCTGCACTCATTCCAGACCAAAAATAACTTTCATTCAATTGTGCCACTGTCCTATCTACTCCAAAATGTCCACTCAAACCTCCACTATGCTTTTATCTAGTTAGGTTCTCTCTCATTGAACCTCTAGGTATGCATAATTTCTGTCCTTTGAACAATAGACCATCTTGGATAAATATTCCAACCAAGGTTTCCTATTTTGCACTACTAGACTTTTAGTAATTGCCCACACTTCCTTAAAATCAAGATCATCAAGATACAAATCCTTCATTGCATCAAAGCCAACAACATTGACCCTTAACTCATTCATTAATAAACATATTCTGCTAAGTGCATCTGCTACCCGGTTTGACTTTGACTTACCACTTCGATGTTTCAAGACAAAAGAATAACATTGCAAGAACTCCACCCATTTCACATGTCTCTAGTTTAGCTTACCTTGACTATTGATGTACTATAAGACATGATTGTTGGTATTTGACAGCTGATAATGTCACCACTTATTTAAGGCCTGCACTATATCATATAATTCTTGGTCATAAACTGAGTATTTCCTCTTTGCTTCATTGAGTTTCTCACTGAAGCAGGCAATGGGTCTACCTTCTTGACTTAACACTCCCCCAATTGCACTACCACTAGCATCACAATCTACTTGAAAAACTTTGCCAAAGTCCGGCAATGCCAACACTGGCTATTCTGTCACCTTCTTCTTCAACATCTGATTTTTTTTTTTTTTCTGTTGCAGCTATCCATTGGAACTCTTTCCTAACACCCTTCATTATTTCAGTGATTGATGCACATGTTCCACTAAAATTTCTGATGAACTTCCTATAGACTCTCACCAAGCCATGAAAACTTCTGGTCTCAAACATGTTTCTGGGTGAAGGCCAATCCAGTATTGCTTTAACCTTGTCAGGGTCCATCTTCAACCCCTCTTCAGACACTACAAAACCCAAATATACTAGTTCCTTCTGCATGAAACTACACTTATCCATGTTCACCAACAACTTCTCTTCTTTCAAGCTCTACAGTACTGCCCTTAGATGCAGTAGGTGCTCCTCCTTTGTTTTGCTAAAAACCAAAATGTCATCCAAATAAACTAAGACAAATTTTCCAAGGAATGGCTTCATTACCTCATTCATCAATCTCATAAAAGTGTTGGGTGCATTTTTCAACCCAAATGACATCACTAACCACTCATATAGTCCATCCTTGGTTTTGAATGTTGTCTTCTATTCATCCCCTTCTCTAATTTTGATTTGGTGGTATCCACTCTTCAAATCAATCTTGCCGAAGTACCTTGCTCCACTCAAGCAATCCATCAAGTCATCCATATGAGGCAATGGAAACCTATAATTAATGGTTATCTTGTTTATAGCTCTTGAATCAATGCACAACAACCATTTCCCATCTTTCTTGGGTGCCAGTACTACAGGTACATCACACAGACTGAGACTTTTCCTAATCAACCCCTTATCCAATAACTCTTGCACTTACCTATTCACCTCTTCATTTTCCATAGGTGTCATCCTATATGGTGCCTTGTTTGGTATGCTTGCTCCCAGTATCAAATCCATGCAGTAACTTATGCTTCTAACTGGAGGTAATCCATCAGGTAAATCCTTTAGTAGGATGTCATCAAACTCACTCAGAATTTCTTGGACCTTTGTGGGAACTTCTGCCCCTTTCTCAGTTGTCATAGCTTCTGTAACTTGAGGTAGGAAGGCATAACAGATCTCCTTTCTAATTTCCCTTAGGAATTATTTTCCACTTACTAGACAAACCCTATTGCCTCTCTCAACATCCTCATCCTTATCCTTCAAAGGATTCAACATATACTCAACTCCATCCTTCTTAAGTGTAATGCAATTATTCTTGCCATCATGAATGGCCTGCCTGTCATATTGCCAAGGTCTGCCCAACAGAAGGTGGCATGCATCCATTGGCATAACATCACACATTATCTCATCTTTATAATTTTGAATCTAAAATTTGACATGACATTGTTCACTTATCAATATCTGATGTCTCTTTTGCAGTCGAGAGACCTTGTATGGGGTAGGGTGTTTCAACCATTTCAAATTTAACTTCTCCATCATTTATTCTGACACTAAATTGTCAGTAGTAACATTGTCCACAATGACCTTACAACATTTCCCTCTAGACTTACATCTAGTTCTAAATAGACTTCTTCGTTGTTCTAGTTCCTCTTGTACCTTCTCTAGTGTTAGAAGAACTTTCCTCATCATCAAGGATTCTCCATCCTCAGCTTCTTCTCCATGCTTCAATGAGGCTGCACTAGCCACACTCTCCTCCTCAGCTTGTGCTATATGGACTCTAGTCTCTTTTCCTTTACCACTACTCTGTTACACCTGAGGACATTCAAATGCCCTATGTCTAGCTTGTCCACACTAGAAACATGTTCCACTGAACCCTCTTCCTCTTCCAAAATTTCCTCTACCTCAAGGGTAATCTCCCCTTCCTCTACCTCCTTGGGTATTGGCATGAGAAGAACTTGGTTCTCCTTGCTTATATTGAGACTGACATCCAAGATTTGTCCACCCTCTTCCTTTGGAGGGTTTACCTCTTCCTCTAAAGCTATTTTTCCTTCTAGAGATCTTTTCTTTTGCCTTCAATGCAAATTGATAGGCTTCCTCTACACTGGTAATTCTGACCATGCTGATTTCATCTTGGATTGAATAATGCAACCCATTTACATACCTGGAGATCTTCTCGACATCATCTTCATTGTGACTAGCCCTAATATTTAATCTGTAAAACTCTTCAGTATAGTCTTGCACACTTTTCTCCCTCTGCTTGAGGTTCTGCAACATCTTGAACATGGTGATATGATGATTAGCAAGTAGAAATTTTGCCTTCAACTTGGTTAACATCCTCTCCCAGGTCTTAATCTTTTCCTTTCCTTTTCTTTGTCTCTCAACTTGCACATGATCCCACCACAGAGATGCATGTCCTTTTAGCTTTGAAGCTGCAAGTTTTACCTCTCAGGGTCTTCAATAGATTCCAACTCGAAAAACTTTTCCATCTTTGAAATCCAGTCTATCAACTCATCTGGTTTTAGACTACCATTATAACTGGGTAACTCAACACAAGGTTTACTGGCAATCTTTGTCATTGCATTCAGAAACCTCCTCTCATATCCATCTTCTCCTTCTTCTACTTCCTCTTCACTAACTTCTTCCTCCTCATTATCACTCACATTTGCTACGAGTACTCCTCTATGTTGTGCTCTCTCCATTGCATCCAACCTAGCTGTCATGCCCCTCAGCATCTCTACTAATGCCACATCTCCACCTCGTGGAGGAGGTCCTCTCCTTCTGTCTCGATGTGCCATATCTACAAATCCTCTGCAGTTACAGGTCTCTTCTTCACTCATCCTACAACAATCTCCTTAGGATACCTTATGCAGCAATCCCACGGCCTCAAGGAATGCAAAACCTTGCTATGATACCACTTATAAATGCAGGTGGAGGTTTAGGAGCCTTACTAGGCGGCCAAACCAAGCAGCAAACAACAATCCACAACAACCAACATATCCACAACAAACAACATAACCACAACCAAACAACTCTTTATTTATATGTAAGAGAGATTTATAGCAGGAGTACAATTGACATCACCAATGTATTTGCCTCAACCTTATAATGATTCAAGATGCAAATCAAACTAATCATGCAATCTGGAGAAATCTTCTAGAAGACTCCAAAAATGTACTACAATGTTTGACCTAGAAGAAATCTAGAAAAAAAATCTCCCATCATAGTATGTTTTCCCTCAATTTATAGGCCCTTGAGGCAACCACCGACCTCATTACCTATATATGCCATGTGTCACATCTTGATTTGCCCTTGGGTTGACCGCACAGGTTGTTAAAAACTAAATTTGTCACCTTTTGTGCGGTTTGCGGGGAAATCGAGCCTTACCGAAAGTGGGGATATCCAGCATCTCTGGACATTGGGCTTTAGTAGGGAAAATTGGTCTCACTGGACATGTGTAGCAAGGTGTCACTTTAGCGCTGGACCTTTAAAACACCTCCAACAAAGTTTTCTGACATCACAGGATCAGAGGGAGTTTTGGTGCTTGCCGGACATATGCAGTGCAGTCACTTTTCAGCACAAGCCTTTGAATGCTCTTAGTGGAGATTTCAATGATGACCAGATAGTGGAGGATTCTGAGGTTACCAGACATGTCCAGTGGGCAAGCATTTTAGCATAAGATCCAGTAACGAAGACATTTAGCGCAAAGGTTCGAAAGTGCTCAGCCAGGAAAAGTGACGTCACCAAATTAGAGGAGATTTAAAGGTAACTAGACATGTCTAGTGAAAGGTGTTTTTAGCGCAAGTCCGGTGCCTTAGGTTTTTAGCACAGACTCGCCTGTTGAATGCCAATGCAGATATTCGGTGTCACTGGATTTCAATGCAAAGTGCAGTGACAACTTAAAACTCCGTTGAAGCATAACTTCACCATTTTTTATCAGATCTTCACCAAATTTGAGACGTAGATACCCATTTGAGCCTTCTTCAAGATCAATCCATCACTTGGCCAGCTTCTTTAGGAAAATTCTTTGAATTTGATCAATTTACTCCTAAAGCAACTCCTACAGCAAAACAGAAAACATGAAAGTAAAAACAAATCTTTTTGGTTAATGAGGATTGCACGTGAACCCGAATGCTCCTGCATCACTTAGTTTATAATATTTTATTGTGTATCCTTAAGTTAGAGAATAGGTTTAATATTTCCTTTAATTAGGGTTTCCAATTAGGGATTGGGATATTTCTTAGAAGAAAAGATTCTATAGAAAGATGGAAAATAGAACACACTATCTTTTGCTATACACATTCATAGGGATTTAGATTAGATCTTAAGGATATTTGAAAGTGCTTTTCAAGGATTCAAGAGTTTGGTTCAAGGGTTTAACTTCCATTAATAAAGTTTTCATTAGTGTGTTGGGAGGTTAGCATCTAAGCATGCAATTTGTTAGATCACACTTTTTTTGGATTTAAAATTGAATTAGGTTATTGTTGAATCTATAATTCAATTTATGAATGAACTTATGTTAAAATTATGGTCGAATTCATTAAAGAGAGCTAGGGTTTAGAGTATGGAAACTTGTGACGCTAGATGATTAAGAAGATTTTATAAAAAGATAGAAAAGAATAGAACACACTATATTTTGCTATACACACACTCATAAAGATTTGCATTAGAGATTAAGGAGATTTGAAAGTGCTTTTGAAGGATTCAAGGGTTTAACTTCCACCAATAATGTTTTCATTTATGTGTTGGGAGGTTGGCATCTCAGCATGTAATTATTTAGATCATGCTTTATTTGGATTTAAAATTGGAATAGGTTATTGTTGAATATATAATTAAATTTATAAATGAACCTATGTTAAAATTGTGGTTGAATTTGGGTGGGGGCCCTGACTCGATTGGCGAGAACTTCCTATGGTAGGCACGAGGTCATGAGGTCCAGTCTCCCCCCACCCACGTGGTACCAGAGGGCGTGTCACGCTAGCATCACTAGTCACACTAAAAAGTTTACATGACGCACTGCAGGTTATAGGGGGGCTACCCGATTCCTACAGTTAAAAAAATTATGGTTGAATTCATTAAAGAGAACTAGGGTTTAGATTATAGAAACATGTGAAACTAGATGATTAAGAATATAAGATTCTCAGTAGATGAATGCAAAGATGGTGAATCCCTTAGGTTAATTTTATTGAATTAGAATGATTATTGAATGTAGGAAATTTTGATTTGTGAATGATTTTAGTAGTATTGGAAACTATAGAGAAACTATAATTGGGAATTTGTAGAGAAGAACATAGTGGAACCACTAGGTTTCAATCTAGAATATTTGGAAATAGATTTAGATCAATCCAAGATTGGGATGTGTGTCTAAACCATATTGTTATGATTTTCATAAATCTTACCACATCTTATTTCATGTTGATTGATTAATCTGAAGTGAAATTGTGAAAAGAGGAAAATTGGGAAAATTGGGTGTATTAAATCATGTTTTAGTAAAATCAAAGAGTTAAGCGGTTTGGAAGATATCGAGTTGGTGATTGAAGAATGATAACATTGTCAAATAGAAAATTTGCATGAAACTAAATTCTAGAAAATGCTTGTACCTTTTTTTGTGTATTGGAAACTTCTATTTGTTATTTCTCTTTTTTGGGTGTATTGGGTAATTTTTTAGGCCGGGCAAAAGATTTGTGCAGTCTTAAGGCCAGGTCTAGGTTTTTAGTTTATCTATGACTAGTTGTACCCCCATTACCATATATTCCACCAAGGATTCTAGAAGGGGATAAGTTTGCCTCCCATGACACCAAGTATGACCACCTATTCCACCTCTCCAGACCTAGGTTGACTAGTTGTGGCACCTTGTTTGCCACTTGTCTAGCATAGATGTCATTTGAAGATATTTTTAGCTTTGATTTTAGAGATTGGTCTAGAATGGTCTCCTAATGCTTCTTTTGACTAGTGGAAGCATTGTGTTATGGAGTTGTTTATATGATCACTTACGGTGAAAGTATTATTTGTCCTCTCACATTTACTAACTCAATTGGATTAGAAAGCATGTCATTTGAGATTTTAGATAGTTTGTGCATACTAGGTTCTAGTGTGTGAGTTTAGTTGGAAATCAATCTATGTGCTACAACTACACCTAAGTATGAGTGAGTGGTTTTGTGTATACTAACTTTGTGAGCGTGTAAGCATGAGTCAAACCTTACTCCCTATGCTACTTGTAGTGCAAATTATTGCACTAATTTTTCAAGAGATTTTTTCTTTCCACCATCTTCCCCACCTTACTTCCTTCTTCTCTTTCAACCCTTTGTGATAATTATTGATTCAAGATATCCCTATATGGCCCCTTTTTCATATCCCTTACCTCATCTTTTCCTACTACATAATATGTTCTATCCTTATGTTGCAAGCCTATCCCAAAATGAATTCCATGGCAGCCTCCATTTCTTAGTTCTGGCTCCCAAGGGAAGAAGTTAATTTGTTTTAGATAGTATTGACGCCTAGATACTATTGGATCACATTCATCTATCTGCCTACATGAACTTAGGGAACTTTTAGTGGTGATTTGTTGCCAATTGGCAACTTTTTACTTTTTGGTGTCTTGAAAATTGTGAATAGAACATTTTGGTGGCATATGCTTTCACCCAAGTTTGTTTCAATTTTTGTGTATATATCATTAGATCACCCTGGAGTAGATATTTTAATATCTTAGAATAGCATTAGATCATTATGCTATTCAATCTAGTTTGGTCCTCATTGCTAGCATATTATTGTAGACACCTGAAAATGACCATGTATTCACCTTCATTTTTCAACACACTCCTAACACCACTTTACATCCTAACATGTCTTCCAAATTAATTAAATAATTCCATTATTTAATTAATTAACCCATCTTCAATTAATCAATTTTTCTTATATTAAATAAATAAATTTTATTTATTTAATCTCCCATTTCCTCTTGAATTAATTAATAAAGTCCATTTATTTAATTAATTTATCATTTCTAACAACTTCCTCTCCACAAATTAATTAAATAATCCCATTATTTAATTAATTTACCCACTTACATCCTTATTTTCAACCACTCACCATTGTTATTAAATAATTTGTCACAATTATTAAATAATGGATCCAAAATTAAATTCACTTGTAATCTCCACCATCCACCTCATACCACATCTTTTTAATATCCACCATTCACATATAAGAATGCTCTAAAAGATTCTTATCATTGACCTATAATCCTCTCATCTAATCCTAGCCATCCATTTTATCCTTTAATCCTAACCCTTTATTCATCATTCAACCCTCTGTAAATTGATCCTCTCACATCATTGTCACAACACGTCTTTCATATGCAAGTACATGCTGTCATTTTCCATATAATCGTCATTATCATTTGCCTCCATTATAGCCATGTCATATCTAGATTATGTTGGTTTTATGAGAATTCCACAATGCATAATATATCCATAGAACAAAGATAGTATAATTAGGGTGCGCTCTACTCTGTTCTATTTAAGTGTGAGGGTTTGGTTAAAGGTGAAGGAATTGAGTTATAGTGCATTTATCTTTATTGTTTACATTGGATCATAATTCTGCATAATGCTCCCATACATGAGGCAGTGTTCCCAAGGGTGATGACAGACATAGCATTATGGGGGATGACCCTAGATCCTCAGATTCCATTGGCTGACTTCCAGGGACTGGTATCAATGCAATGGGTACCACCAGGTGCGGACATAAAGGATGTAGGCACTAGTCCTAATTATGATGCTTGGTGGTTTACACATAAACCTGTTAGACTTATAGTACTAGTAACATAGGTGTGATAGGTGGTAGTACCTCCATTTTAGAGACACATTAGGTAGCGAGTTGAGGGTGGATAACATGGATTTTTTTAGTGGCAAATCTTCACCAATTGGCGAATAGTTCATTTTTGCGAATGAGGAATTGGCAAATACATTACCACCGGTGGGGGGCCAATTCACCCAGTTTTTATGGATTTTTGCTCAAATGCATTTCAATCTGCCACCCTGTTAATTTTTGAGTCATTTATAGTTAGTATTTTCGCCACGGTATACTACGTGGTTCTAATGGTGATTCGCTTGGTGCCAGTATAATTAAACGGTTCACATGTATAAGGACCAACTTCGCCAATATTACCATTATAACTTCATGCTAATTGTAGGGCCATATTCACCTAGAAAATTACTATATATGTATTTGATGGAGGTCCATTTCACCTAACATTTATAAGTGTCATATTAATAGTACGCGGGAATCACCATATTATTATAATACCATTTGAAAATCCCGCGTTGTTTGCCAAATATGCATTGATATAAATGCATTTGAAACTCTAATTAATCCTTTAAGTTTACACATTTTGTTCAGCTTAGCTCTTGAATCCTCGATTCATTTCAGATCATAGAGAAGTTACAACTACAGGCATTAGCGAGTCACTGAAAGGTAAGTGATCATTTTTTTACAAGTTTATTGTGTAATAATATAATATTCATGTTGATTATTTATGTCTTTGTTATAGATGATATTGATTGAGTAGGAATTAGGACTAGGGAGATATCTTAATCTAGGACCTAGGGATCTATATTCTATCATCTATGATTGCATCTTGAACAAAATGACATTTTTTTTGTAGCTTTTAATTTGTGAGAGATGTCGAGCAAGAAGAAGTTGTCTGAGGGTGGTGAAGGGACTCAAGGGAGGTCAAGGCCATCAAAACAGAGAAATAATAACATAAAGTCATACTTTGGCAATGTTGGCGGTCTATCGGATGTAGCTACAACATCAGAACCTATACCATCTATTGACTTGCATCACAATGGCATAGATGATATTCTAGGGAATACCCAATGTGGCAGGAATAATGACAATGACACAAATGATATTCCAGGGAATACCCAATGTACTAGTAATGATGAGAATGCCACAGATGATGTTCCAGGGAATACCCAATGTACCGGGAATGATGAGAATGCCGCAGATGATGTTCTAGGGAATCCCAATGTATTGGGAATGATGAGAATGCTGTAGATGATGTTCGAGGGAATACCCAAGGTAGCTGGAATGATGACAATTCCATAGACGATGTTCCAAGAACAAATGATAATGAAGCTAATGAAGTTATAGAAATCAATGAAGATGAAGATCCTACAAGTGCATGCAAGGGGAAAAGAAAAGCCAAATCAAAAAAGGGGTGTCAGTGGGAAACGTCAAGGAGTTTTCAGATTGATTGGGTGTCAAAATTCCCATTCATTGAACCAGTGGAGAATAAAAACAAAGATGAACCTCCCACATAATGCAAGTGTAAGATTTGTAGTTGGAAATATCATAGGGAGAAGAGGTTACAGTTAAAACTTGACACCATAGAAAAACATATTGGCAAAGTTTATGAAAAACAAATCATAGATGGATAGGAAAAATCAGTGATAAGATGGAAAACGAAGGAAGAATGTCTTCATGTAAAGAATGCCCTCGAATATGAAGCGCATTTGTAAAGAAAGGTGAAGATTCATGTAGGTGGAGGTTTAATTGAAGCTCAATTTGGAAAGATGATGGGAGAATTACAAATGGAAAAAACTGTTCAGTTGGGTGTTACTTTTCATATTTTGAGCAGAGGGCGTCCTATGACAGACTATCCTGAATATAATAGTTTATTATCTTTTATGGGTACTCCTAATTTTCCGAACACACACTGGTCAATAAACAATGGATGGGAATGGGCAAGTTCTCTTGCTGAGGTGGAAAAATGTAATTTACAGGAAAAAATAAAAGAGTCAACTTTTATTGCATTATCTCTAGATGAAGTTACAACAATAGATAATACTTCCTGGGTATGTATGCATGTGTATACTGTGGCAAATCATGTCCACCAACCTCATCTACTCTCTATTTATAAAATGAAGGAGAATGCAACATCACAAAATCTATTTGAGATAGTTAAGAAATCTTTGAATGAAATTGGAGGTATGGATGACTATACAATTACTAGAAAGTTGGTGTGTGTAGGGATGGATGGAGCTTCAGTAATGCAAGGTCATAGGAATGGTCTATGTGTGAAGCTACAAACTTCTATTTCACCATACATGATTGGCATTCACTGCATGGCCCACATAATGAATTTAGCATTTAAAATTGTGAGCAAGTTTCTTGCAGTATCAAAAGTTGAAGATCTAGTCCGCAATCTCTACTCATACTTCTGCCGAAGTCCTAAAAGGTTTTTAGAATTTCAACATTTTGCTGAGGGAATAACTGCAGGAAACAAGCTTCTTAAGGATGTTGATACCAGATGGATCTCCTTGCTTGAACCAACTAAAAGAGTTTTTGCAGAATATCAATCATTGATTGGTTTAATGTACGAACATCGCTTTACAGTTGACAGGGCTCCTGACCTCTTACATAGGTTAAGTGACATAGAGACGCTCCTCATTTTAGTTGGTATTCTTCCCATGCTGGAGGAAATGAACATGCTTATGAAAAAAGCCCAAGAAAGGATTGTATATTTATGAATATACTAGACTGCATAGAATGATATGCATGACCCTCAATAATCTATATCTATCAAGCCAGTCCTTCATAAGTCCAAAATTTAGCAACTGGCATTTGATAACAAATGTGACCAATAATGCTAATTTTTTATTTTTTAATGATAATGGGGAGTTATGTGTCTTTGTAAAGGGATTTGAGATACCAATGTACTATTTAAACAAGGTCAAGCACACTATTAGAGAAGAACCTATTTCAAGGGAAGCTTTTGACAAGATTGTTAATTTTGTAAGTACTACTTTGAAGAATATTGTGAAATCTCTTTCCTCAGAGATTAGAGATCGATTCCCTCGTGATGAACTGCTTGAAGCCATGTCTATAGTGTATCCTCAATGTTGGGTCAAATGTGAGCCAACTGATTTTCACAACAAGATAAAGACCTTAACAAAACATTTTTACAAAAGTATAGAATTCAATGGACAAGTAATAGAAGGAATTTTAAATCAAACTAAGCTCATTGATCAATCAGGTTGATTTGCAATTTCAATGAGGGAATAGTTTAAACTCATGGAGGCTCCCCACCAACATGGATCGATAACAAAGCTTTGGGCAACCTTAAGTGAAAGTGAAATATTGCATGATGCATTATCAAAATTTTTCAAACTTGCTGGTTTATGTCAAACCATGATATTGGGGTCGGTGGAGAATGAGAGAGTTTTTAGTGCATTGGGGTTCTTGAAATAAAAGATAAGAAATAAACTTGACAAGAATTTGAAAAATTACTTGAGGATGTATACAATTAGACATGATGTCCGGAGTTTTCCTTTTGATAGGGCACTCGCAATTTGGAGTTCCTCATGTGAAAGAAGCGGGTTGTGCAACACTTCAAACAATAATAGCATACAGGACAGTGACACGATGAATACCAGTGCTGGACATGTAGTGGTAGTGGTGATTATGAGATGCTCTTAAGTGGAGATATGGAGATAGAAGAAATTGAAGAACATGATCCGGATGATTCTGGATATCATGGTCAGAGGGAGGATTGGGAGAATCTGAATGACGAGATGATTTGGCAATTTGAAGGGATTTAGAAGCTACTAGGTAATTATATTGTATTACATGTTCCAAACTCCAAAATGTTGTTGATGGCATTTTATTTCAATTTGTCTATCTGTGATGTACATTTTTTATTTTCGATCAAAAAAATTAATATTTTCATTTATTATTGTGTGATTCTGATAATTTTTACAAGCATTCAACTAAATGTGAAGTAATTTTTCTTCTCTATAACCACAGTAGTGTTTCATTTGTTTTCCCTTATTGCATTGTGATGGTTTTTTTAAATTTCTAGGCTCTAGCTCTTGTAAACTATAGAATAACGCATTGCATTACCATACTTTGATTAGTTCCTAAACCAACTCTACTTAAGAATCCTTGTAATCACTTAGAACACTCAATATCTTCTTAAAGCATTAAATTTACTCTGAGTAAAACCAATAAGATAAATATTCAAGCACTAAATTTAGGTTCCTCAGTCATAGCATTTTATCAATTTTAAAATAGTAGACCCCAGTAGATTGTGCTAGCAGAACATCCTAGTGGTGCTTCCTTAGGTTTTAGGGCTTTTGGTTTGCTTGGTTTCATCTATTTGAATCCCTAAAATTCTAAGTGTTTATGCTTTGTGCTTCCTGTGCTTTTTCTTCTTTCCCTCTGTTGACTATCTGTCGAAGGTTACCGGTCGCTTAAGTCACAACTTCATGTCTTCACACCTGTGAGTTGATCGGCCCCTAATCCTAGCCTTACCTGCTGTCGCTCGTAAAAATCAAAGCCTTAAGTCTTAGGTTAAAGCTTAATAAAGTGCATTTCACAGCATCACAATGCCTTTTTCATGACGTCACAACCCCCCCGCAACGATGCGAAATGACTGCAGTCTGTCAACCAATATGATAGTGGTCCACAGAAGAACTTTTGATCCAACAGTTGTGCTCCATCGTAGAGGTATCTCTTTGAGGGGAATATTCACTACATTGTCATGAGATGGTGACACGCGATGCTCCTCTATTAAAGAATTAAAAAGCAAGTGGAAGGTGGGCGCGTGGGGGCTTAATCGCACCATCGCATGGTAGGTAAGTGGTGGGTCATTTCTGGCTGCGAAGTGCGAGGCACCACACGTCTAGTCTGAACAAAAAGGTGATGTGATCTACGGAGAGGATACAGCTGATTCGACCTATTCTAACTGGTCAAGGTCTTTTCAAAGGTGGTGACAAAGATTTTCAAATCTAGTCACATGATCTCAGTTGTTGATTGCAAAACGTAAGGAAAGGATCAACAACCCCATTTCAAATTTCCTACGAATGAGGATTTTCAACTATCCGCAGCATGAACTAAGTAATGGTCGTCACCACCACCATTAATATTGCAAATGACAAGAAATCCAACATTATAAGGGCATAATTTAGGGCATTATTTGTCATTTTTGAGAGCACAATTGCAGTCCCAGTGAAAGGAGCTTTGAAACGAGCAAGTTGATGTGATTCCAAGCCTTTGTTAGCATCAAAAACTAGTAAGTGGCTTATGTTCCTTTGTGTCTCATCAATTCAGCTATGCGTTCATTTCAAAGTGTTAAGAAGTAATTTATAGTTGCAAAATCCCTAGGTTAATTGCATAAACACAGTTTAGAAGGATGAGTTAGTCTAGTCAACCTTCCACCTCAAAACGTAGTCTAGACGAAGACCTCATGATCCAATGTCCTAGGTCATTGAGGAAAATTGTAACAGGGCTAGAAGAAGTAGGAAAAAATGATAAAATCTATGACCTGTGTGTGAACTGTAGAGATGCTAGGATACCTGTATCGGCGTGGAGCCTATTTGAGCATTGGTATAACAGAGAAGACTATAGAGCCCCTATTTTCCATGCCTAGAAGCTTGAGTTGGCCAAGTTGATTTGTTCCAATGTCTTTGTCAATCCAGATCTAGTCAGAGCAATTGCAAGTAGATATGACCCCAAAACTAGGTTTATTCTGTCTAGAAATGGTTCTATCATAATTAGATTCACAAAAGCCTATATTTCAACTGTGTTCAATTTAGACCTTGCTACCAATATGCCCATTGACCTGAATGCCTTCAGAGAAAAGTATAAGATTGTCAGATATGCCTATAGATCATTCAATTTGGCCAAGCATAGACCAAGGGGAGTTGATGGAGGCCTGGTAAAAATTTCTGGTAGAGAAGAGGAGCCTTTCCATTGTAAATTGTTCATGGAATATTTTGTCAAAACTTACCATAGTTTATGCCATGTGCTTGGGAGGGATGTAGCTGACATAATGCCAATATCCTTGATAATGATGGTAGTTTGTATTCAAGATATTGGAACTAGATATCCATATGACTATGCGGGTTACTTGGCTGAGAAAATGCATAAGCAGATGGTGACAATTAAAACAACTTGTATACTGTAGGTCCCCATTTGGAATTCACATGGTATTCTTTGATGTGCCACATGATCCTATTCTCTCTGTCAGGCCACTGACATAAATATTTACATGTGAGGATGATAGATGAATAAGGCAACATGATGCCAGTGCAAATGTGGACTTGCATGCTTGACATGCATTTTAAGGATGCTAGTTATGTTGTTTTTGAGGAGCATTTTGTAAGGAAGGCCTTAGGTTTCTTGAAACCTGAGGGGGACATAATACCTAAAGAAGTTGAGGATTTCTTGAGACCTTTGGAAAGATCCCCACACTTGAATGTAGAACACAACTAGGGAGATTAGTTTATGCATGCAAATACTACTTGCATCAGGATTTATGGGTGTGAGGCTCCACCTTAGACTCTGCCTAAGTTTGTGCCCAAGAGGCTTGCCTTCATGGAAATCATAAAGCAATTAAATGAAGCTAACAAGGAGCATTTTAGAAAGCACAAGAAGGGGTCACTCATCCCTACTTCATTGAGTCTCAGTGATTTTATAACAATTGATAAGAATGGATTAGATCAGATTGGCTCCATGCTTCAGTGTTACAGGATGGATACAGAGCAAGTGAGAGCATTTGACCTTAAGGGTTTTATTCACAAAACAAGGTTGAAGGTTAGTAGGCCTGGTTACCCCCATCGAGTCATCTTCGATGAAGATATAGTAAGAAACTGCCAGTCAATGTAGGAGATATATCTTTTGAGAACTAAATGGAATGTAGTGATGGAGGGAGAGAGGATGAAGAGAAATGCCAATACTGCATACCCTAGGGCTTTTGCTGAAGTGCAAGATCTCATAAGGAGAATTGAGATGATATTTGCCAAGGCAGAGGAACTGATAGCTAGTGTACCTACAGGTGAGGAGAGGCCATCTTACCAACCAAGAAGTTCTAGGGGTAAATATGTAAGAGAAGAAGAATCCCCTGATTCCCCTATTCCAAAGAGAGCAAAAATCATTGACCTTGAGGCAGAGGTGGAGATAGAAGTTGTGGAACAGATGGAAGAAACAGTAAAAGAACAAATTCAGGAGCCTTCTCATCAGGTGAGTTCCCCATTAAGGATAAGGCCATACTCTTCACTAGTTAATAGGTTGACAAGGTCAACAATTAACAATGAAGTTGATACAGAAGATATGAGAGTACTGGCATGTAACCAATTTATTGCAGATGATGCATTTGTTAGCACACCTGAATTTAGGTCATTCATGCTGAGGACAAATAATGAAGAATTTCAAAGGAGAATTGTGGAAGCAAAGAGTGGTGCTGACCCCTCTGAGTATGATACTATTACTCAAAGTGTTTTGAGTGAGGTTAATAAAGATATCAGTGCAATAACCCCAGAGGAGGGCAGGGCTCTTGTAGCTAGAAGCAACATCCTACTACTACCACATTGGACTCTATTAGATGCAATTGCATTTGATACCATAACAAGGGATGACTCTTATATGACATAGGAACAAGTCAGCAAAGCTTTGCAGAGTGCTGCATTTGACTCAAGGTTTGAAACCTTGGTAATTTGGGCATTGGCCCCTAGTGATAAGAAACCAAAAGTTGGTTTGGAGGAACTCACTAGCAATGTCATAATTAGAAGGGTGTCAAACACCCCTACCCCTCAAGCTGCCAGTCTAAATGTGCAAACTACACAATTTGCTGAGCCAACGACAATTAAACTGTAGAAAGACTATAATGAATTGTTCGAGGGATATGCAGTGGCCATGGCTAGGTTGAGCAAATATGAAGGGCAACCACAATTAGAGCCTGGTCCATCTCAGAGTCCCCCTACCATTCAGACTGCAGAGTCACTTCCAGTTGACACACAGCCTCTCCTTTCAGAAATCAGAGAATTGAAGGAGGATAACAAAAAATTGAAAGAAGAAAAGGAGAACAAAGTAAAGGACATGGTCAGCAATTTGATAAAAAATAGAGTGACCAAAATCTTGGCCAGAGTGGAGGAGACCTGGAGGACTTACTCATAATTAAGGATAGCCTATGAGAAGCATGAATATGATAAGTAGAGACTATCAAGTGTGAAAGCTAAGTGGCTACCAAGAACTTTAGAGGTCAGAGATTTTCTTAGGTGTTCTAGATTTGATGCAAATGCACCTCCTGAGCTGAAATTGGTGTCAGATATACTAAAACATTTCGAGGATGTGGCCAATTTTCAATTGAAATTGGATACAATTTTGAGGGAAAAGATGCAGGCAATAGAAAAGATGGACACTAAATGGTTGCCACATATTTTGGAGGCTGATGGGAAGGCTAAGGACCTGGACAAGTGGAAGAGAGAAATAATAGATAATGGTCATCAATTAATTCCCGCTTGTTGTGATGAAGGTAATCCAACCATGCAGGTGCTAAGTTTATCACTTGACAAGCTGCATGTGGTTGAAATAACTTTTGAGAAATTCTGCAAGAATATAAAGTCTGTTTTGGATGCCAAGTATGTAAGTCATAATGGAAATATCATAGAGGTTATCTCATTCCCCTGGCCACTTGAAAAGACATACAGTGAATGGAAGGACAAGTATGGGTCGCAGGATTGAATAGGCCAACCACTTTTTCCCCAGCATTAACGAGGTAGATCTTCAGGCGGCTACACATCTCCCAAAGTCTATCTACTCCTATTTTCTTCTCTCAAATGAAATTAATGTTCTCAATGCCATGTTAGTGGTGCATTGTATCCAGAACCTATTTGAAATGACAATGTAATCAATGTTGAGTACACTTTCTTGGTCTATAAAAGAACTGTGTTACTCATTCTTGTGTGGTTGGAAGATTTTGGAAATTTTGAGAAGTAAATAAGATACAAGTATTACTTTGTAATGTTGTTGGAAGATTGGGGAAGCTTTGAATAGTGAAATATAATACACTTCTGATAGGTTGCCCATATTTCTGGAGTTGTAAGTTTCAGTTTCTTGCATGTTGCATGATTTTTCATGAGCATTTTATCAGTTGTAGATTGAAATATATGAATAATGTTGTAGCATACTATATAATTAATATACACCATTAGCAAATATTTAATATGAAGTGGGCAATTAAATAATACAAATAATTTCAAAACATAAAAGGATTTCAGTGTTATATTGATTTTCAAATGAACATTGAAGGTCCGAAGGAAATTAGAATACATTGAAGACTGAAGTATTACATTTCCAATGTACAATAACTTGCTCAAAACCAACTTTGCACAATGCTTTGTTGGAACTTGGAAACACATGTTTTTGATTAGATAAGAAGCAAGCCAAGGGTGCTGAACCCATTACAAAGTAGCCCCTAGGGCAGTCTAGATAGACAACAAAAAGTAACAGATGCCAAAAAACTAGAGACAACAGTCCAACAGCCTACTCATTCTAGTATTGATGTCATTGGAAACACATGTTACTAAATCATTGTATCAGCTTTTGTAGAGTGCTCCACTCTTCATCTGATGGAAGTGTAATTTTTATTAACCCATGGTTACTAAGTTGTTACTGTGATAATATTTTATAACTGATATTGTTACTTGATTTGAATGTATCACTCAAAGTTGCATTCAAGGTTATCAGTGGTACGATGGAATCCGTAAAATTTGCCTCATCAAGATTTTAAGGAAACTGGTCCTTGTCAAAGTTCATTTTATCCTCCATCTTCTTTTGAAAGCATCATTTCCAATGTATCGGTATGATGGGCCAAAAGCCACCGACAAACCAAGCTTTTTGAAGTGTTCTACATTTGTTTGCAGCTGCTTTGTCAATAATGCAGCTTGTACCAAAAGTTCATATGCTTGTTCCATCTTTGTACATTTTTCAATCATAGTTGAGGCCTTTATTGTGGCATCAATATGGTTCTAAATTCCTTTGGATTCCAATTCTTCACCACTAGCTATGTAGATTGATTGCAAAATTTTGTTTACATCTGACTGTCTTGAAGTTGCCATGTCTCCATTTTCAGCAATGTATTGTTTGAGTGTATTACTACATAATACTAGATCATTAATGAATTCAAACATTTTAGACAAATCATCAATCCTCTTCATTATTTTCTCCCAAATGTTACTTTTTATATAAACCATTGTGTTTCTATATAATTCAGATACTTTGTTTTGGTAGGATTTTATTTCATTCTCTGCATTCTTCAGTTTTTTCTACAAATTTTTAGAGAATTTTCTCTCTCTCTCCACACTTTCTTGCCACATATGTCCTACTTTTTTTGATTGCTCTAGTTTGGTATTGGCTTCAATCAAGGATTGTTCTAATTTTTCTGAATTGGTTGTTTGAATATCATAATTTTTTTTACTTTCACTTAACATTTTCTTCAGTTTATTCACTTCCTCCTCTGTCTGTTTATTCACTTCACTTGTAGATGTAGAGTTAGAGTTTTTTATCCTTTTCTCTAATTCTTTGGTCTTGTTCTCTGCTCCTTTCCTCTTGGCTTTTTCACTTGCTATGTCTTCCTATAACTTTCTTATAAGAGTCTCCAACCTATTACGTAAATCACAAAGTCAAATGAAAAAGAGCAATACGAATGGAATTAACATCACTGAATATATTTTCCTTCTATTATAACTCAATTACTAGAAGATGTGACCTGTCTATCTTACAACTTTGATTTGTAGACAATATATTCAACAAGGTTACCAAGAAATTAAAAACAATCATACCTTCTCTCTCTCTCTCTTGCTTTAGCAACGATGTGTACACCACTTCGTTGTTCTTTTTTGATACATTAATTTTGTCAAAATTTTTCATTCTAGAAAAATCCACTTGGATGGTGCTCACCTCATAGTCAGATCGTTGCATCTGGTCCTCTGGTTTATCTTGAACTTTGGGCACAATAATCATGTAATCCATTTTTTTGTTTTTCGGGTCAAATGTAGTCAATACCCTGGTTGTTGTAGGCTCTGAAGTTGCAGTAGTCTCTATCTCTAGCACTTGCTTCTTGTGACTTTTAGATAATTTTTCTTTCTTTTCAAACTAAGCTTTGTAATCACAATCTGTGACACTTGACACAACTTTGAATGGTGAAGGAGTAGTTGTAGTGTTGGCAGCATCTCTAATTAATTGTGGCTGAGTATTAGCCATTCTTGTCCCAGTCACACTAACGATAGGAGGGGGGTGCCTTCTGGAAACAACTGCTTTGATGTGGATGTGGAATCAAAACCTGCCATAACCTTCTGCTTCTTAGTCTTCACAAGGCCTTGCTCTTTAAGTTTGTCTATAGTTTCATTTAATGTTGTTGATGGACTCTTCTGAGTTTGTTGTTGCATCTCTTGCTGACCACTACTACTATTAATACCTATACCATCGCCATATTTGCCACTAGTAGCACTAGAATGTCCATCACTCCTGCAAGAAAATAATGAGAAACATGTAAATCAGAAGACCCTTGTGGTACTGTTAGTGATTGAATCTCACTCTGAGGATTTAAAGCTGGAACAAATCTAATCTCCTTATTTGTATGTGTATGCCCTTTGGCTTGTTCATCACCTCCAATGTTGAGTAGAAGATCATTAGGTTTTCTAGCGTATACCTCTGGTACCATCCAAATGCCTTCACCTGTGGGCCCCAAACCACCACCTTCATAACCCAATTTTTGGGCTATTGATGCCCCTTTAGTATATGTTTGTCTTGTGGTCTCACTCATATGAGGTTTGAATACATAGGCACTAAGATCTTTGGGTTGGTCTTCATCCTCATCATCACTTTCAAAATTAGTTGCTTGAGCTTCAGAGGGATACTCTTTATCCCACAATTTGCTGAACTCTTCATCTTCTGAGATGTCTTCAAGATTTGCAATAGCTTTTGGATCACAGAGATCCTTCCTCATAGACCAAAAGGTAGAAATTTTTGATTGTGACCAATGTTCCTCTGTACAAGATTTTTTGTCTCTAGAATTTTTGTACACTTAGATTTTTTAGCAGCTTTTGTATAGAAATTGTTGAATCTCTTGTTTGCCAGTGCATCTCTCTATGTTTGTGGAATTGGATGCAATCCCATTATTTCTGATGACAATTTTTCAAAAGAAATACCTCTTTGACTAGCAGTTTCTTCCATGACTTTTCTCACCTCCTCCCAAGAATTCTTATTTTTCAATATTTCTAGCAGGGGTTTACTTTCATGTTGAATTTTAGTTGGAGCGTTCTTATTGGACACAAGCCTTCTTTTAATCACGTCACATGGGTCATACTACCAGTGAGAGTCAACACCAAATTTAAAAAGTTGTAGAATTTCATGTGCCACAGTGAATGCTTTTCTCTCAAATGTGAACCCTCCACACACTACAACAAAACATGCAATTAACGCCTAAAATAGCACCAGATTTTAGTGCATTTAAGTTCATGAATTAGAGCCAAATGCCGAAGCAAAACTCGGTACTAAACTACGTTTCACTTTGGTGCTAGGTTTAGCGCCAATTGTAACGTCAGGTTTAGCACCGAAATTTTGTGCCAGGATTAATGCCGGATTTAGCGCTGGATTTTGTTGCTTCCAATTTGGCTTCTGATTTTGCTTCTAGGTTTGCTTCTTGTGTTGCTTCCAAGTTTACTTCCAGTTTTGTTTCCAGGTTGGCTTTCGCTTTTGCTTCTAGTCTTCCTTCAGGTTTTGCTTCCGGTTTCGCTTCCAATTTTGCTTCCACTTTTGCTTCTAGTTTTGCTTCCAGTTTTGCTTTCAGTTTCGCTTCTAGTTTTTCTTCTGGTTTTACTTCCGATTTTGCTTCCAATTTTTCTTCTAGTTTTGCTTCTAGTTTTGCTTCCAATTTTACTTCCAATTTCGCTTCCAATTTTGCTTTTGGTTCTGCTTCCACTATTGCTTCCAGTTTTGCTTCCAATTTTGCTTCCGATATAATGTCACTTGTTGCTTCCAATTTTGCTTCCATTTTTGTGTCTTTTGTTGCTTCTAAAAATGCTTATTGTTTTGCTTACATTTATTAATTTAATATGTTTTATTTCAATTTAATTAGTTAAATATATCATGCCTCTTAAATAACTCATATGATTAAATAACAAGATAATTATTATAACATGATCATCATCTATAATTAAAACAAGTGAGTCAAATATCTATAATTTAATTGAATTTGACAACATCCATCTTGAGCAGTAAATTAAAATAATTATACGTAATAAGTATCCATCCAAAAATCATCGACCACTTTCAATATATATAAATTGACAAGTCAATACGGATAAGATCATCATCATATATAACTAAAACAAGTGAAAGTCAAATATGCTAGTAGATCAATAACATGTCTAAATGATACATGTACAAATGATATAAGTAAAAATGATAAATTGCGTAACTCAAAATGATACAAGTCAAGATGATACATGTCCAAATGATATAAGTCAAAATGATACATAAATTTATGATACAACTCATTAATATGGCACTGTAGGCTGTGAAAATGATACATATGATAGCTAGCGACTATGAAAAGAGGCATCATAACAATATATCAACAATGATTCATGATGCAGTCTATATGATCTTGAATGTCACTGGCTACTATGAGCAACTGCCTCATCATCATCATCATCACCATCGTGATCATCATCATCATCACCACCATTGTCGTCATCATCATCGTCATCGGCCTCAGTGTCTTCTGTATCTGCGTCATCATCATCCTCTTCCATGTGATTTGTACCAGAACCAGAACTGACATAATCTGGATCGCTATCAGGAGGATCATCTTGATCTTCTTCGACCTGTATTCTGCCCAAAAAAATAAAATAAAATGAAAAGTTATTATTTATATAAAACAAAACCATAATAATATTACATCATATCAAAGTGCACATACCATAATAAAATTTCAAAAAAGTTACAGCTAATATGTCATTCCAATGATGTAAAACATGCAACAATTCTAATAAACGTTAGTAAAGATCATAAAAAAATTGGTTATACAATTTAACTATCAACTGTAAATTCTATTACATAACCTTAAGTGCTACAAATTGCTTGGTCGAAAGCTCCCATTTTGACACAGGCAAGGAGGATGGTGGCAAAGGTTGTGGGATTTGGCTTTACACCAACCAATTACATTTGCTTTAAAATTTCTGAAGCCTTTTCAACAAATCCATTTTGTGCATATCCTGCAGTCATTGCAGTCCATGAGACCACATTTCTTTGAGGCATTCTGTCAAACAGTTCTCGTACCTTGTCTATGCTTCCACATTTTGCATACATGTCTAACAGGGCAGTTGTAGCTACAACATTTGACAAAATTCCTCTATCCTTTATGTATTGATGGATGTCCATACCCTATTCCAAAGCTCCCATTTTGACACAGGTAGGGAGGATGTTGGAAAATGTTGTGGAATTTGGCTTTACACCAGCCAATTGCATTTGCTTTAAAATTTCTGAAGCCTTTTCAACAAATCCATTTTGTGCATATCCTGTAGTCATTGCAGTCCATGAGACCACATTTCTTTGAGGCATTCTGTCAAACAATTCACGTGCCTTGTCTATGCTTCCACATTTTGCATACATGTCTAACAGGGCAGTTGCAACTACAACATCTGACAAAATTCCTCTATCCTTTATGTATTGATGGATGTCCATACCCTATTCCAAAGCCCCCATTTTGACACAGGTAGGGAGGATGTTGGCAAAGGTTGTGGAATTTGGCTTTACACCAGCCAATTGCATTTACTTTAAAACTTCTGAATCCTTTTCAACAAATCCATTTTGTGCATATCCTGCAGTCATTGCAGTCCATGAGACCACATTTCTTTGAGGCATTCTATCAAACAATTCATGTGCCTTGTCAATGCTTCCACATTTTGCATACATGTCTAACAGGGTAGTTGCAACTACAACATCTGACAAAATTTCTCTATACTTTATGTATTGATGGATGTCCATACCCTATTCCAAAACTCCAATTTTGACACAGGCAGGGAGGATGGTGGCAAAGGTTGTGGAATTTGGTTTTCAAACAACTCATACTCATAGAGTTATGGTTTTAGGTCACGTATGTTATGGTAACAACAAGGGATTCCAACTATGGTTATGATAGCTAAGACTGCCCTCATTTGTGATTGTAACAAGGTTCTTGGACAACATTATCTTGCTCTTCACATTGGGAACTATATAGGCCAAGATTGGGCTGAAGAAATCACTTGATGGTTACCTATATAGTGATACCACACCCTAATATCCCATGCATTCTTAATAGCTTGATATTTATACAATACTCAACCAAGATGAAATTGTATCACTGTACCACACTTAACTATGACAGTCCTTTCTTGACAACAATTTGTAATCTTTAGACTATTGGGATACTTGCCACAAATAAATATTAGGTCAATGACACTGTTAGGTCTCAAAAATGTAGGTTGAAAATCCTAAGAGGATGCCAGACTCTATGCTTAGATTTGCAATGTTTTTGAACTAACAAAACAAAGTTAACCTATAGGGTTGATGACTCCTTGCACTTCAGGTTCTGCTAGACCTAGGCGGGTGCACCTTACTAATGAAGAAGATTAAATGGATGTGTGATCTTGGCTGAGTGATGGATCTACCCATAGTGGCAAATGGTGCAGAATAGATGATTACTTGCTACCTACTTTTTACTTCTAATGTCTGAACAATGATTGAAAATGGTATGGTTCTAATTTGGTATAAATTGTATAAGCAATATCAAGGCAAAACTAATGGATATGTTCAACTAATGAAAATGAGTAAGACTAGTGCCTAAATCTATTGGGCTATTTGAGTCAGTGAATGGAAACAAATGTATGTGATTGGTGAGCTTATCTCCTAGCTTAACTCTAACAGTTGGGCACTTTGGATATTTACACCTTGTGCAAATGTGCAGGTTTGTATGTGACAGTGCTCTTCTTATATAATCCCAATGATATTCCCTTGAATTACTGTGAAATTATGAAAGGATTTTAATTCTTGAGTTGATGGAAACCAATCACAATAACTTCTTCAAAAGGATTTAATCTTTGACAAGAACCAATTAAAGTCAATTATTAGAAAGGATTTTTAATTCACATCAACTAGAAACCAATCAAAGAGCTTCACACAGTGACAACAAATATGCCTTGACAAATGTAAATCTGAATAATTCAATAGAACCACTTTGGAGACAACACAATAACATATAATCATGAAAATTAACACAACTGTTGAACACCGGAAATAAATCACCATGTAGAAATATTCTGCTCCATTATGTTTTTCAGAAAATAAACATGTGTAACTGAAATTCTTTAATTAAAACAGAACTGACAATATATCTTCATTCTATATGTAATATATACAGTCTTCTTCAAATTAAAGAAAGATACCTATCAATCAATGATCTTATGACCATCATATGTTTTAACTTTTATATCAATATTAGTGAAGAGACCACGTCTCTTCATAGTGTCTTTTGAGAACTAACAAAATTATGAAAATAAACAAATACATTTAATACTAAGCCCTGCTGAGCCATAAGTAGATTTGAGCAAGATGATCCAAATATTTCTGGCTTAGGTGTGTCTCTGCATACTCAATGGCATCCCTAATGTCCACCTCTATTGAAACCATCTTCTCCAGATGTGAGCAAGCTTCCTTGGATGCCGAATCTTAATGTTTTACAATTTCTAGGGCCTCATCTAATAGTCCCTAACACTCCTTGACCCATTCATCCTTGCTCTTCAAATCTTTGTCATTCTTGAGTAACATAGGTACACCTATCTGAGAAGTCTCCATGCATTCTTTCACTTCATCTTGGAGCCTGTCATGGTACTTCTTATGCTGCTTAATAAGATTGTCTACATCAGATGTGCTTGCACTGTCAAAGGTGTGTTTACCCTGTGTTTCATGTAACTTATCGTGTATTCTGTTATTTATTCTTTCATGTTCTTGAATGACCTTTTGGTTTTCAAAGCAAATATCCCATAATTTAGGCATCCATTGCATCAGATGAGCATGCCCGTTCTGCAGGACTGTAGTGAGTGTATCTATTCTGACCTGTGCCATTTGATCTTTTGAGGGTGATTGGACTTGTTGTGAGCTTTCTACCTGTGTAATAATTTTAAGAGGGACTGAATCCTTTAAGAAATCATTTTCTTTTTTCAACCTTTCCCAGCTCATTTTGTAGGTATCCCTCTCCTTTATCAACAACTGAATTTGAGCTTTATTTATTTTTGCCACATTTACTCCAAGTTCTGTTGTAACGACTAGATCAGTTTCTCTAGCTTTTAATGTCATAACATGGCCAAAAGATTTTTTAGTGTCATTGATAGCAAGCTTTTTGTTTGGTGGGTATAGAGCCCATATCATGAGGGAGTTCTCATTTGGATTGTATTTTATTCCAGTAATTACTTCAACAACCCCTTTAGAACTAAGCTTGTGTTTTGTATCATTATTGTGCAGAAAACTATCAAAAACAAGTGCTGAATTCAAATCAAGACCCGGGAAGATCATTACACCAGATTCTCTGAGCAACTCCCTTCCTTTCTCGGGAGTCATATCTTCCATCTCCTTTTCAACTTCTGCTTTTAAAGCATTCATTAACCGCATCTGGTTGTCTGGTGTCACATCTGAGACTAATTCTCTAATAGTCTTTCCCTTGTGTTTGTATAAAAAGGATCTAAACTCAGGGGTATGAATAAACTGGTTATCTAAAATAAAAGATTTATATGCAACCTATCTAGCATCATTATCCCTTGTTTCTTCAATTTCCAATCCTCTTTCTGGGGGCTGGTATGGTTTAATTCTACATTTTGAAATTGTATCAGAAAAGTCATGGGGTTTAGAGGCCACAGACCCTTCACTATCGGAGGAAAACACTTCAATTTCTTGTGCTTCCCTTCTTCTTTCCCTTATTTTTTGATTATATTCATCAATGGCTATTTCAGCATCTACTTGTTCCAAATTTCTGATTACATCATCATGAGGGTAAGATACATGAGTATATCCACTCAGTTTTTGCTTCTTCTTAGCATAATCAATAAAGCCCTCTGGGTCAAATTTTTTTCTCTGTATTGCTTTCCTAAGATTAAAATGAGGCAATTTATCAAGAATGGATCATAACCTTCTCTAGCTAACACAGTAAAGTCACCAAAACATAAGGTGCTTGGCATAAAAGCTTGTTTATCATATGCACTGAGATTCATCACATTTGAGTAGTCAAGCTGTCTGACTATTTCCAAGTATCCCACCCTATCTAGTACAATTTGGTATCCTCAAACCCGTATACTTTGATCATTGTGGAATCACAAAAACAATACCAATCCCCCCAATTGTGGTTTACAATAGGCGGCCCGTCAAAATCCTTGGGTCTCAAAAACCTTTTAATTTCTTTTGACAAAGTATAACTGCATGGGTAGCCATAACATCTGTATAGGGTTTTTACAAATAATTCTTCAAAGTGAACATAACTAGAATTCACAAACCTACTGTCCCATATTGAGGTCCATAATTGTGGGGGCAACGATTGACCATCTTTATCAATTTGTGAAATGTTCAACTGCTCTGGCCATAGATTCAATTCTTGTCCAAAATACAAAACCATATACATGAGAATAGAATAGTGTCTACAGCTGACTGTGGGGGAACTATTCTTTAAGGCCTTCAGAACTGAGTCTATTTCCTTAAAAATAAAATTAGGATAGTCAAATGTCCTGGCGTGATGGCACTGGATATCCGCAGAGATAACCATGGGCACTATGGACATAAATTCTGGAACTTCAGTTCCCAACACCTGCCCCACTGAGTAATATGTGTATCTCGGGTAAGGTTCAAACAACTCGACATGAAACTATGGTTCATCCCCTTCTTCAAATGTCACTAGATTCCCCTCATTCTGTGGCCTATGTAATGGCAGTCTCTAGCCCTTATATGTGGTATCCAATATGAAATATTCCTTTTCTAGGGCTTCATGTACAATAGGGGTGTTATATGTGTCGTTTAAATCAAAAACTTCACAAATTGCATTTTTAGATATATGAAACAAGGGCTTTCCCTGTAGATTGCATATGGCCTTTTGTTCGGGATCATAATGGTATGCTAGCAGTTTCAAAAGGTCTATATTGAAAAAAACATATGTGACTATTAATTTCCCTAAATTGAGTTGCTAGGGGTTGCAAACGGGTTTCATCCTATGTCTCCTGTGATAGTGGAACATGAATAATTCACACCCTCGGATAGGAGTCCATATATTTCTGACATATTTGTATTTATCTTCGAGTTTTTCTACATTTGCCCTCAATTGTGCAGTTCTTCTGGCCTTGGGTCCAGAACTGGGCAATTGGTCCACAAGATCTTGGTTTAGTTTCCTTTTTGGTGTTTTCTCTCCCTTCTTTGTTTCAATTTTCTATTTTTTACCCTTGGTTTGGCTCTTTTTAGTGTGTTGCCTTTTCTTTGTTTTAGAGGAGCCTTCCATTTTATACCAAAACTTGACTGTATCAAAGAAAGTTCAAGGACTTACTTGTATATGTTCTGCACAAATCTCCTGATTCCCGGTGAATTCCTTCTTCTCTGTCTGCAACCCTTGTGTTGATTTTAGTGGGATCAGAATGACTTTTGTATTGATTTTTATGGGCATTATGTTCAATCAGTGATTAATGGCTACCACCATAATTGAATGCAGGGAATTCACGAATTTCAAAATGTCAGGGCGATGCTCTTTTTATCATATTGGTGAGACCATTTTATTCTTTCACCGATCTTCATATTGTTTTGGCACCATTTTCTTTCATATGTTTTTGGTTGGTCGCCAAGGGTGCGTTGGTGTCTCCACGAAATACTCTTTTCATAGAGTTATGAACCCTTTATTGTCATTTCGGGGAGATATTATAATTTTCATCCCGATGTCATTTAGATCAAGTGTGGCGAATGTTCTCCTTGGCATCGGTGAGTGTTTCTCCGACAGATAGGGGTTACCTCATCTTTATCGGCATGACAATCTCCATTGTCAAGAGAATATGATAGCCTCCTGACGGGTTAGGTCTTCCTAACGATCTTATCTCCATCACTCATTTTTATTAGAACATATTGGCGAGAGTCTTACCAAAAGCCTTTTGTCTCTTGTGTCGGGGTGACTTTTGTGGTCAAGGAAGCTTAAGGATTTCATTCCAATTGTATATGTCACGCCAATAGTCTTAATATTATGCATCAGGGAGAGATTGTTTGCTTCCTGGTGATGAGGCATTGGTCGGTGTGACTTAAAGGCTTAGTGTAACTTTAGGATTTCACTCCAATTGTTCTACTTAGACCGATGAGTATGCATCGGTGATACATATAGAATGTCTCCCCGATCTTTTGACATATGAAATTTTGATTGTTTGGACATCAATAATCTCTCACCGATTATCACATTATACTTCAAGAATGTATTTTGCTATTCAGGGTGAGTTACTTAAGGTCTTGCCAATATAGATAACTTAGTATTAGAATTAGGCTGTGGTCAGAGAGCTAGGTATATTCATGAGATTGTTTATGTGCAGATTCTAAAATGGATCTTGTCACACAAATTTTTGGTGGTTGGTTTTGAAAATGAGGGACATTAGTCACATTATGTAGAGACTTGGTGAATTATTAGCAGATGAATAATGTGAAATTTTTTAGTTCCAACAGACACAAGGATTTTAAACAAAAAGCATAATCCCAACTCTATATACATCCCCTTAGCAGTCTCAAGGGCCACCTTGAGACAAAAAATGCTAATGTACTATTATGACAGTTATGATTGTCCTCCATCGTTTAATTGTGCATTTGAAACTTGAGATGAGGATTGGGGAGGTCTCCATTTGTAAAAACATGGAAAATACTCATGGCAAGATCTTTAAAATAGGCATATTCAACTTCAGGCATTTCTGCAGACCTTAGGAAGGTGGATGTAAACTTAGTGACTTTAATTACCACCATAAAGACTATCCCCTTTGTGACTATGACAAGGTAACATTGTCATGCTCCTTATGACAATCCCTTCTCCATTGGGTGATGGCCTAATAACATTTATCTCCTTTGTGATTTCAATGCCTCTCTAATGCACTATCATAAGAGTCTTGACAGTTCTTATGTATTAGTGAAGAAGGCTTCCAACAAATCATAAAGGAGGGCTTAAGATTACATACAAAGTCCTAGTCTTCATACCCTACTCACATATCACCCCTCTAAGAAGCCCTCAAGACAATTGCCCTTTAATACAAGAAGTCAATGCAGTTTTAAAAGATAAAGTGCAAGAGGCCAAAGGACAAGAAAACTTAAGGCCTTAAGGGGTTTAAAGGAATAAAAATATAGGTTTGCAAACTTGACTTAAAACCCTAACCCTATAAGGTGGGTACCACCAGATACCACAAGAACCCTTTAACTTGGCACTGCAAAACCTTGTCCAATCTGATCGGGGGAAACCAAAATCAAGCATGTACACTCACATATGATAGTTAAGTATGCCTCCCAAGTGGTTTGACATAAAAATGAATAGGCTTTGAATTATAAGAAAGCACAAGACTAGTATACTCATTATGATCCTAATGGAACCAAGAAGGGTCCCCAAAGATATAAGAGTAAAGCTTCAGCAATCCATCAATTCACCTCTAGAGTATAATGTGCAGTTACCTCCCTCACAATCTTGGCAAATAGAAGTATAGGGATAACCAGCTTAAAACTTGTCTGATGAGCAACAGTTCCTCTCAACCTTCTGGATGAACGCCGAGTGCCCCTTGCACCAGCACTGGCACTGGAAGATTCAACAACAATACCACTTCCACTTCTCTTCTTCTGCCTAGCCATTTTTAGATATCTCAGTGGGTAGAAATTGACTCAAAAATTGATGCTCTTAGAGAGATCACATGTTATCAGCTTCTGAACAAACAGGGAACATAAGGGTATCAACAACATCTCTAAACGTTAGGGTTTTGAATTTAGTGTCACCTGTTGTTTTGGATTAAAGAGCTTACAAGCAAGCAAGCACAAGAATAGTATACTCATTATGATCCTAATGGAACCAAGAAGGGTCCCCAAAGATATAAGAGTAATCATTTGTCATCTAAGAGAAATCTTACATTTAAGGGCGTTAGGGCCAATAGAGAAGCACTTTAGAACTCATCCTACGCATCAATAAACAACTCAACACAAGAAATTCAAATTGACATATTAACACAACAATATCCAACTAAGTTATTGAAAGTCAACTATTGATACCTCGTTCTCCAACCAAATTACAAAATCAGTCCACTTTTTGCTTTGTAACATTTCCTTTTCAAATTGGCTTGGATGCCGACCATATTTCTCCTCCTATCAAAACATGGCACATGGACTAGTTAAACTAATTAATATGCAATCATTTACTTTTTCCTAGGAAATTAAAAAAAATATATCATTTAACTTATTAAATATACTTACAAATGTATAGATCAAGGTCTGTAAACCTTTCTGGCCACTGTGATGCGTGGCATGAAGTTTGTCAAGCCGAGCCTTGGAGGCCTTGTCTTGAAACATATACTAATTCAATTTAACTATGCACAAATAAAATTTAAAAATCATTTAATAAATTTGATACAATCTTATGAGCAAATTCAGTACTCTCCTCACCGAACTTCCTCCGTGCATCAGACTTCTCATATGCTTTTACAAGCTCTTTCCATACTTTCAAACTTACATCAATTGGCCTTTTTTTGATCCTTTGCTTGGGAGGGAGTTTTTTTATCTTCTTTGTTTGGTTGCACCGAAATCTCTTGCAGTTTTGAGACATTCGTAGCTTTATCTTCTTTACAGACCAACCTGTGCCAAATTCAGTCTCCATGTCTTGGATAACAGCTTTTTGCAGGTGCATGGGTATCTTTGAGAATGGCAAATGTAGATAGTCTTTGAACCATTGAAAGCATGATTCCTTCAACCTATTCACAAATGTTTTTACAGCATCCGTCATTCGGATGTCCCCTGAAACCACATCATATTCTATCTTGGTATCGTAGGTACCAATGTAAGATGCAAAACATGGCGTGGTGGTCGAAGAAGTCTATGTCCTAGGAGTGGGTGGGACATTGGAAGCCTCTGTTCCCTGTTCCACATTCTTAGAGGTTATTGTTATTGATTTCCTCTTGGATCTTTTACTCGATCCATGACTGGTTGGGGAATCAATTGATTCCCTTTGACACTGTTGATTTGGTTGTAATGTTTCAGGGGCTTTACCAGATTGTTTTTCTATGTATCTGACAAGTATTGTCAAGTCCACACCATCCAATTTGTTCACTGCCTCTACCCTCAATATGGAAGCCAATGCCTCTTTATCTTTGTCAGTATCATGTTCCTATAAAATAAATTCTTCTTTAAATTTACAAATAAAAAACTAAAAACTAAAAATCAAAGAAACAATGGAAACATTTACAAATCTATAAATTGACAATGAATTACCTCATTGTGGCCAAAGTCTGCTCCCTTTACTCTCTTCTCTCTATTTCTTGATATTTTGAGGCGACCTAGGGCAAATTATTTTCGTTCAGTCTGTGGAGGCAAACAAAGTACACATTGCTAGGTATGAAAGTTTTTGTCTAGTTTTTCTGTATTCCTCAAGGTTTTTGACCTTTACTTTGTAGAGCAAATCATGAAGCTGTTTTCCTATGAATCAATTGGTGCCTTGGGAGGGAATCTATAGTTCCTAGCCTAATTTTAGTTTGCTCACCATCGTCTCAAAAGCCCTATCTCCTCATATTGTCTTGACCAACCTCTGTTTTAGTTTGCTCACCCTCGTCTCAAAAGCCCTAATTTTAGTTTGCTCACAATCGACTTGCCTTAAAGCACTCGACTACTTTTTTAGGAAGGAAGCAAGAAATTTGTGTTTAGAGAAAGGTATTGATGGTAGTGATAAGCAAACCTGGGCATTGGGGTTTGAAAAATGCATTCACTGCTCTCAGATGTAGAATAAATAATGCAATGTCAACAATTTTACCCTCCTCCTTTGCAACCACATGAGACTTGAACGATTCTCCTGTAAACAAAACAATATTTACAACCCTTTCTTCACAATCCTCTCCATTTAATCGCAACAAAAATATATCTGGGAATGAAATTTTTTTATTGTATTTGTAACCTTACCTATGGTGTTGAAAACTAAGTCGAATTTCTCCTCTCTTCACGTGGCATTTTTCTCATATATTAATTTAGGCGGGACTCCAACCCAAACGCTCGATCTCCAAACAAAAAATGAACACCAAAAATCAATATTAAAGTTTTGTTTTGGGTATGTGCAGGCTAGAATTTTTAAATTTTTTTTTGATCCAGTAGTCGGCGCTATAGTTGGAGCAATTAACGTCAACTTTACTGCCGACTTTTAGGCAAATAATGTAATCTGTTTGGGGTGCCAAAGACGGTGTAAAGTGCACCTAATTTAGCACCAATCAGTGCAAAATGATGTATTTTGCTTGAAAGTTGATAAAAATGTAACCTCATCAAATTTGGATTGTCCTTATAATAAGTAACTATATCTTGTTTCCATGATAGCATTTTGACTTCATGCTTCTCTTATGATTAGCTCAATAATGACTCACTCTTTCATGACCTTACACAGATGGTTGGTGACAATCCTTATGCAACTGATATGGTTTTGGAAAAACCAAACAACTCTTCTCTTACTATCATGATGGCATGATATTGGGACTATATTGGTAGCTTATGGAGTGTGCTTATGGTATTGTGATTTTCATTTCTATGTTCTCATTAACCTATTTTAGGTTGAAGCATGGTAACTAACCCACTAGCTATTATGACAGTCATACAATGACTAGACAATCCTCTCCACTTTGACTATGACAGTCCTATGCATGGTGTTTTCTTCATGACAGTCCCCAATAATGTGAATTATTGATAGTAGCTAGTTCAAATGGAGTTTTGGATGGTGTAGTAAGTTGTCCCTATGGCTCATGATAGTGCATGCCTTGGTTATGTCCTTGTGACATTACTCTCTAGATATCTCCTCTTTATAGTGACAAGGTTTCAAGAACATGACAACTTAGGTAAGGTATCAACTTGTCTCTTTAACCTCTAGATTGTCATTTTTCAAGAATTGATCTCATTGAAATGCAAAGACAACATGTCATAGATTAGATGAAAAGATCAAGGAGATGCATGTTATAGAGTATAAAAATCAAAAATTAAAGGTCTTTTTGGGCCTTTTTCCAACGATATGAGCAAAATTCAAACTTTAAACATGTAGCACATGTACCATATGACTCATTCGCATACATCACACATGTGGGACCACTAAGAAGGGAGGTGGGTGCTTAATATGAGCAATGACAATTACACATAATGTTTAAGTTCACTTCAACAGATATCTGGGGTTATGATAGCTAATGGAGGGTTTTCTTTTCAAAGGAAACCATTAATTTTGGAGTGAAAGGTAATGGTGAAATATAACATAATGTCCCTATAATTAAAGAATATCCAATCGCTAGGATTAACCTAACAAAGATCTAATGATGTGATTTCAAAATTAACATCCAAATTGTCCTTCCCTCCATCAAGAATTTAAAATTTTGGTGCCAAAGACTCTTTGAGATTGTTTTGAGGGTTCTATGATAGTTTTGAGGGTTTTATGGCCACTTGGAGAGATATAGATTGCCTTAAAATGACCCATAAAAGAAAAAGGAGAGTCAAATATGAAATAAATGTCTTTTTGATGTGAATTTGTAGTCATCTTGTAATCATAAGATTTGAGCTCTAGTTGTCAAGATTCTGCGTGTAAACTTTTTGTGAAGAGCAAAATGTTGCAATGTCCTATTTTGTTTTTCATAGTGCGTCTTAATGAAAAGCAAGCATATTAACAAGATAATTTCAACAAATATTCTCTTGGTGCATAGCTGTTATGCGACTATTGTCATTGTTGTGTATTGCAGGATCCAGAGGAGGCCATGGAGAGAGGACGTGGATGGTGTAGAACTACTAAATCGCAGAGAGGAAAGTGGGTGGAAAGAGATATGACAACGGAATCTGCAGATACAATAGAGGTAAGAAGAGAAAGCAACCTCAACCAAAGGAGGAAGGTGTTTATGAATTCACAAATGCTACAACATAGAGGAGATAAAGTCATTTTTTGGTCCACAAGGGCTCTGAGGTCAAACTTATTGGTTGAAAATGCATAGGAATGGTGATTAAATGTGATTCTATGATCGAGGGAAAAGTTTGAAAATTAGGATGGCCAAAACATGATATCAATATGTCAAATATATGACTAAAGTGAGGTTTTGTGTTGGATAGCATATTCATTGAAATGATATAATTGGTGTACTAAACATTATTTACTATGTTGTGTATTATAGGGGCTAGACGAGGCCATGGCAATAGATCGTGTCATATCAAATGAGGACACAACGGAAGAAGCGGGAAATCAGGTACTCAAATCCAATTTCCTTAGGAAAATATGATCTAATGGCATTTTGTGATTCATCCATCTTTTTTATAGTATTATTGAAATTTATAACGTATTATCCAATCTTGACATAAATTAATGCATGTTAATTATTTTAGATGGAGATTGGAGCAAATGCAGAGCCTGAGCATTCAACTAAAAAACAAAAAATATATGTACGTGGACGTGGACCTAAAACTATTAAATCACGTAGATGACAGTGGGTGGAAGAGGATATGACAATGGATCCTGTAGACACAACAAATGATTGCAATGAACAAGAGGTTGGTCAGGACCATAGTACATGGGATGAATACTTTGACAAAATTGTTGTTTGTGGATGTTCTGTATGTCGTGGAAAGAAATAATTCAAACGAGCAATTGTACAAAGGCATTACATATATGATGAGCTTCTAGTTGGTAGTATGCCTCCTACAATTGATTCAAATCCAATAGGAGTTGTGGTAAGGAATTTTCCAAATTGATATAAATAACATGTATACTTCATTTAAACATTGTTTTATATTATTTAAATAACTAATTTTTTCTTAATGGATACTTGTAGGATAAAGTTCTTGGTTTAAAGTTTCCTCGATCACCGACTTCTAGCCTAGAGGGCAATGATCATTTATTAGATGATACAACTAACAAAAATATGTGCCAATATACCAGCTCAAAAGATGAGCAATTGATGAAAACAAGCAATAGAACAAGAACCGGTTTAAAATGTATAATTTGCTTAAAGACAAGGGGAAGGTGGACTACATACCTTATGAGAATGAATGTGATGGAGATGATGACTTGCCCCTAAGTTTGAGATCAATTTACAAAGAGACATTTGATCGTCGACTATATTGCGCTTGACCTAGTAATCAACAACTACCTAGAGTGTACGAGGTGTTTCAATTTTGGGGATACAGCTACATGATACAACCCTCCAATATTCATGGAGCGAATCTAGGCCTCTTTATTGTCCAAAATGTACATGTGGGATCTAAACATAGAAACAATTTAGAACAAACCACTAGAAGATTCATGCCATATAATGGTCCATCATATTATAGTGGTGAATGGAGAAGGCTAGCAGAATATAAGCCTAGCATATCAGCATATGGTCTAAATTTGAATATGTATACACATCATCTCCAATTGGAAAGTGGAAAAGAAATGAATAGAGGTCATCTTATGTATATAGATGGACGTGCATACACACACAAAAATATTGCAGTATTTATAAATAGTAGTAAGGGAAGGGACCCTACTGTAAGACCAAATTGTCAATTTGTTGAGGTTATAAATGATAAAGATGGAGATATGGAAAGAGAGGTTGATAGATTGATAATGGTTGAGGCTATTATGGACCTTACCATTGGGGATGAGTTATTGATTGATTACCCCTTCTTAAAACACACTCCTGTGCGAAAGAAGAGGGAAGAACAAGGTCTCCCTAAGGATGTTCTTAAGGGTAGAAAACCAAAGAATAATAAATGAGTGTGGACTGATGTTTATAAACTATGTTGTCCAAATTGTGTTTTATTTAAATTATTATATAAAAAAGGTAGTCTATAAAATAATGTTCCATTATTCAATTGATGTATATATGTTCATACAACCAATATTTTGATTTTTTAAGCCATATTTGATTATATTTCTTTAAAATTGATACATTTATGATTTATCCAATTATTGCCAAACATTAAATAATGCTTGCATTTGTTGATAGGTAGAAGATGTTGATGAAACACATACTAATACCCAAGATTCAACTGGGTTATTAAGATTTGGATGGGATGATCCAAACCATCCTTTAAACAATACCAAGGTGAAAAGAGCATTATTGAAGAGAATACTACCACCTAAGAAATTTGAAAAGCTGATGAGATCCGCATACACTGATGACATGTCACCTAGCCTTAATGATGATGATGATGATAGTGAAAATGCAGTGGATGAAGAAGGATTGAATGAAATGATTACAGTTCTTTGAGGATGAAAATAATTATGACAATAATGATCATATGGTTGACAGTAATGATGATAGCAGGGGTAATTACCACCAACGTAATGTTGATGATAACAACCTGAAAGACTCCATCAAGCAAGTAGGGAAGACATCCGTGTTCAAATCGGGTGCAAGTAGAATCTCAAAACTGGCATGCACATTAATATTATTAGAAATCAAGTCACTATTTGGTTGGTCAGACAAAGGATTCACTACCCTACTGAAGTGAGTTGAAATCTATTTCTTACTTTGCAATTGTCAATTGGTGTACATAATTTGTAAACATTCATCAACTTCATTTATATTTCTTTAAGGGGATTTTAAAACCATATATTGTATATAAATACTCCTAGTATAGATTGACATATCAAACATGTTCATCATAAGTCAAAGCATTCAATTGATTTAATCTCTGGCAATCTTACAGGGCACTAAAAACTAAAATATTCCCTGAAGATAATGTGTTGCCATCAACTTGCAGAGAGCATGCCTGTTGTTGGTTGAGTTGGGAATTGAATATAAGCAAATTCATTCATGTAAAAATGATTGCATTTTATATAGAGATGAATATCAAAACAAGGTAGAATGCCCTGTATGCAAAGAGAAGAGATATCATACAGATGTACAAGGTCCTACAGTTCCAAAGAAGGTTTTACGTCACATGCCAATTATACCTAGACTTCAACGAATGTTTCATTGCAAGTCACTTGCACAATTGATGGACTGGCATGCAAAGAATAGGAGTAAAGATGGATTCATGTGAATTCTGGCCGACTCTAAAGCAATGAAACACATAGAGGAAAAATGGCCAAGAAAATTCAAAGATGAACCCCGTAGTATCAGGATTGGTCTTGCAATTGATGGAGTGTGCCCATTCTCTTTCCTGAGCTCAAATTATAGTGTTTGGCCAGTCGGATTGATAATATACAATATTCCCCCATGGATGAGTGTTAGAAAGGAGCACCTTATGCTGACTCTCATTGTTCTAGGAAAACATCAAGTTAAAAACATGGATGTTTATCTTGCGCCTTTTATTGATGAGATGCAATTGCTATGGAAAGGCATAAGAATGTATGACATATCACATCCCCCATCAAATAGGTCCTTCATGTTGTACGGTGTGCTATGTTGGACTATTCATGATTTCCCAGGAATTAGTGTTTGTTCTAGTAAGATAAAATATTTACGTATTTACACTCATAATTTATTTTCATGCCAACATTCATACTTAGTTTTATACTATTTTTTGATGTTATTAACATTACTTATTGAATTGTAGGGATTCAAACAAAGGGTATATTTGCATGTCCAAGATGTGTAGAACAATTTCAAGGGCGGTATTCTAAAGATCTACATAAATTTATTTACACAAACAACAGGGTTTTTCTACCACTAGATCATAAGTCTAGAAATCTCTTGAAGGTTCAATTTGATGGAAAAGTTGAAAATAGAGGCCCTCCCATGATTATGGGTCCAGGTGATTGGCTTAAGAAGTATGAAGATGCTGAATTGAAAGGTTGGGAGGATTTTTTTGATCGGGGTGATTTAATTGAAGAATAGAACAAGTTGTAGTTAATATGCCAGAAGGAATGAAAAGGAAACCCATATTTTATGAGATCCCTTACTGGAAGGATCTATTAATATCTCACCTATTAGATCCTATGCACGTCTTCAAAAATGTCCCATATTCTATATTTTGACATATATCAGGCAAAGAGAAGGACACCTTGTCTTCGAGGAGAGATATTGCTCTTTTGCGTACCAAAATTGATAGAAAACATTTGTGGCCAAATAGGGAAAATAAAACATATGCAGAAGCTCCATGGATTTTGAAAAAAAAGAAGAGCTAGATCAACTAAAAAATGTCATCTGTTTAATAAGGACACCTACTTTGTGAAAAGCAATGATAGGAGACATGGTTACCAAATTTGAGGTTCATAATTTTGATGGTTCCAATTTTTCTTTATGGAAACTAAAGGTTCAAGCCTTAATAGTGAATAATGGATGCACCTTCGCTCTCAAGGGGACATCCTCAAAACCTACAACCATGAAGCAAGAGGAATGGGATGAAAAGGATAACATGGATAGAGCTACAATTCAATTATCTCTAGCGGATTCAATTTTATTAAATGTTGTAGAGGAGAAAATAACACATGACTTGTGGACTAAGCTTGAAAAGTTCTATGAGACCAAGTAATGGGCTAACAAAATTCTGTTATGATAGTTGTATAATTTGAGGATGCATGACAATTATTTAGTCATAGATCATCTCAATAATTTCAACACACTAATTAGCAAGTTGGCTTTAGTGGAGGTGAAAATTGAAGAAGAGGATAAAGTGGCTATACCATTGTGCTCTTTCCCTGAAACTTGGGATCAACTAGTTATGATGCTTAGTAACTCAGCAGCGAAGGGGAAACTTATCTTTGAAGATGTTGTCATGCCCACCCATACTCACATACATAAATGGACATAAACACGGTGTATTTTTTTTTTCTCTTAGACATTCTACATGTTAAACTACAATAAATACCGCATTTAGCAGAAGATGACGTGCTCTCAAAGATGAAGACACACTGCACTTGGTGAAAGAAAATAATATAATAATAATGTGGATGGTGAAATCTCATCGCAACACCCTAGACTAGGTGATGAACAAATAAAATAATTAAATTTAAAATCACATTAATTTATTCATGTGCATCACCAAGGTAACTTAGATAATATTTAATTAAATAAAAATATTATCCAAAACTAATGTCTAAATATTTTATTAATATACTCTAAATTAGATTTCAAAACTAAATGCTTTTTAAGAGTTATTAAAGTAATTTACTGTTATTATTTAGATTTTGCCAAAATATTAAAATATAACATATATATATATATATTTCAAACATTTGGGAGAAAAATAAAGAATATAATTTTTTTTAAAGCAAAACCATGTCAAAAGAAGAAAACCATGTTTTTGACTCAAATACCACATTTTTGGATTAAAAACAACCAACAAAACCGCTTATATCCCCTTGTATTCATCAGTTGCAACAGCAATACTAAAAAGGTGACAACTTTCTCAAAACTCAATGAAATTTGAGACCGAAAGCTTACACAAAGACCTTCAAAACCCAGAAACAATTTTGTAGCATTTTGAGTATGGGAAATGTTAATGAAAGAATATGATGGTTTTTGGAAGAAAAGTCCAGAATTTTTTTCAAAGGAAGAATAACATTTGTTAAAGAAGCAACCTCAAAAATGTTTTTGATGAATCATAATAGTCTAATTCCTTTTTTTGAATATACAACATACAATTTGAATCAGCCACAAGAATGAATAGAACAATAAGAATACACCATCTTTGCCAACCGCAACTTTGATCAGAAAACCTCTTCTTAAACCTGTAAACAACAAAATAGAGCAGCCCAATCCTGCTCTCAACCCATCCATAGGAATGAGGATTCCAGTCCACCCCCGAGCTTGGAAACAAAACCCCAATGCTCAAATAAACAAAAAAATAGAAAACTAACCAATAACAATAAATTCATAAACAAGGAAACCTATATTGAGATTTCCGGTAAGGGGATAAGATTGGGGATTCTCTTTGGGGTTAAGGTCCCTGTAGCTCCCTTTCGCATATGTAGCTCCCAAAAAACACAATGTAGCTCCCAAAACATATTGTAGCTCCCGAAACACAAACCTCCACAACACCATTACACAAACACCAATCCTCCAATCCCCTAAACACCAACACCAACACCAATCACCAACACCAGCACCATGAGTAACCCCAAAGAGGTATCCACCATTTCCAATCCCCACACAAATGATTCCCAAAACCAAACCCTCACATACAAGCACAATAATTTACATAACACTATCAAACAATTTAACAATTAACAATATATTGAAAGACAAATCACCAAATCAACCATACCTTGGCTATCCAAGTTAGGATCAGCCCACTAGTTTTCTAAAAAGATGCACAATCTAGTATTTCCAGCCACAATCCAACTCAAGCATTCATTTCTCTTCCAAAAACCTCACCTTTCTCCTATTCTAGAAAACATACATCAACCCCATAAACCATTCAAGAGAGCTACAACACTTTTGATTTCTCACGGATGATCAAAATGATTCACATTTCCCCCCTTAAATAAGACCTTTTTCCCCCAACTCTTTACATTCCTTCACATAAAATAAAATAATTAAGCACAATAAAAATATTACATACTTTCCACAAAACCCCCCTTATAAAACAACAAATAAATAGATATTTGAGCATTAAGGAGTTTTTTCCATTCTTAAGGAACCTGGGCCACTCTACCTGCAAAATCTCATTAAAACATCAGTATATTTATAAACTTATAGCCGAAGCAAATAAACATTTAGCTTAATCATTTCTTTGCAGACACAAGCACTACAGAAGGAGAGGAAGAATCCGAGGAAGGAGTGCAGAGCTATGACCCAACCATCAAGGGGTATGAACCTCTTGAAGACAGAGAAGTTGTCACCATGGAAGCACCAGATGATTTATCAGGAGACATAAGGTATCTGGCCAACATCAAATTTATCTCAGATGATGATTTCATTAAAACCCCTGAATTTAAAGCTTTCTTGTATGAGTACAAGGGTAAGCAGGCCAGAGAAAAAATGAAAGATATCACTCCTGAAATACAGGATGAAGTATTACTGGAGCTTCAGAAGGAAATTGACAAAGAATTGGAAATAATGACTCCAGAAAGGGGAAGGACACTATTATAAGAAGCAGGTGTAATGTTGATTCCTGGATGGGATATGGCCTCATCTATTGCATTTGACACTTTCAATAGGAATCAGGACAAAAAGTTGCAACTCAGTATGGAACCATTGGATGACATCATAAGAGGATCAGGATATAACCCTGACAATAGAACATTGCTGATATGGGCATTGTATCCTCCTAATAAGATACCTCATATCATTGATGATCCAAATAAAGCATTTGGTCATCTCCTGATACAAATGATTGAGGATACTGATCCCATGGAAACTACCAAGTTAAATGTTAATGTTGCAAGGTTCACAAAGGCACAATTTGAAAAATTGATCAAAGATAATGATACATATAAGAAAGAAAATGCCATGTTGAGACAAGAGATTGCCACCTACAGAGATAAATTGCCTTCATCTAGCAGTTATTCACCATACCTTGAAGTTGACAAGAGGGTTATAGAAGCTAAAGTAGATGCCAATTATTGGAAGCTTAAAGGAGAGAAATTTCAAAAGAGAAGTGAACAGTTGGAAATTGAATTGAAAACGATTAAATACAATATGGCTTCAGAATTGATTCAAAGAAGATTTGACAAAATGATGAAAAATAGTGATAAGGTTTGGGATTTGCATAAAAGAACTCATCAGATGTATCAAGAACACAAAAGGCTACATCTTAGGATGTTGGAAACAAAAGAGAAATTGAGTGCTAAATCTAATGTTGAAGAACAAGTGTTTAGGGAGTATGATGACCTGATCAGTGAACATGAAAGATTTAATGGTATACTAATAGAAGATTTGGATGACTTTGACCAACATCCTGACATGGCATTTCCAATTTTTTTCAATACTAATGGGAATCTACGAGATAAGGACATCTGGAAAGGTGAACTGAATAGATTATTGCCATCACTTCTTGAAAATATAAACAATGAGGAAATGGTGACAGGAAACACATATATATGTTTGGGAAAGATATTCTCACTGGAGTTAATCATGACTAATATAATTTCAACAAATACCTGTGCTAATCAAAATTACATTGATCATATTGGCAGGATAAATTTGTTCATATCCAGGGTAGTGTAAAGAAGTGGTTATAGTACAATTTTGTCATGCAAAGCAATGCAGGTAAATCAATCTATATCATGGAGATGAGGACGATCTTGCCAGACCTATGGGTCATGAGCCACTCTACAATGATTAATGGAGCCAGAACTTGATCACTGCATATGCTTCTATTTCTCTTTATGTTTCCTAATTACGCATTAGTTAGTTAGAAGGATGTAATTATGAAACGACACAATGTTTTGGGCCTGAAGCTTGTATGCATCCTATAAAAAAGGATACCAAGGCCATTTTGAAGAAGAATCATCTCATCTATTTTATAAACATATATGTAAAATAAAAACAATACTTGAATAATCTACTTATATCCATCTATGCTTTCAAACCAGTATGAATTTATGAATTAATAAGAAGAATCAGAGTTATTTGGTGGATCATAAAATTGATGTTCAATTATTGTGTTGATTCTAATATTTATGGGCTGCATGGTTGTCTCCAAAATGGCTTTCCAAGTTGTTTAAATTAATATATTAAGGATATAGTTAATTTGTCAGTACACATTTGTTGTTTCTGTACGGTCAATGTGATTGCTTCCTGTGGGAAGTTGATTTAAGTCATGTTGAGTAGTCTATGTTTATTGGTCTTTACCCAAGGTTAAAATCCTTTGAACAAGTTATCTTAGTTGGTTTCCTTCCTGAAAGAATTAAAATCCTTTCTCTTGGTCATAGCAATTTGGAGAAATATCATTGGGATTTTATAAGAAGAACCCTGCATCTCAACATTCTTGCACATTTGTACAAGATACAGATTTACACAAGTGCCTAACAATTTGATTTAAGTCAAATCTAAAGGTCCACATACTAGTAACTCTTGATCTCTTCGCCCAATAGATAAAGCACTGGTCTTATTCATTATCAATTTTCATACAGTACTCATATTTGCAAACCTCAGTCTTAGAAATACTTTCAAACTTTACATCTACTTCACACCTATTTGCCACCGTGAAGGTCAAACAAGTTTGCACTAACAATTAAGGTACACCCACCTAGGTCTAGAAGAGCTTGAAGTGAAGGGTGTTTTAGCCATATTTGCCTTGTGTTGTTAGCCAAAAATATTAAGAGAGCCTGGCAACCTCTTAGGGTTAATAACCTGCATTTTTGTGACCTAACAGTTTGTAATTATCTATATAAACTATGTAAATTCAAAGACAAGGGGTTCCAAACTATTTTGTTACACTCGAACTCTATTATTTAGGTGTTTTTGATATCTATATATAACTTAATACAGAAGTGTTGAAAGGCCTATGTTTTTATCTCAATAAATTCCTAGAGTTTTTAGTATTAGTTTGTTCCCTCTCATGTTTGTGCTTCCAGTTGCTATATTTTGTTCTAAATGTTGATGTATACAGTGAATGTGATTTACTATTTTTATGAATGATAGAATCATTACAAGATCCATGGTGATATATTGTGATGCCTATTTTCTTAAGACATTGACATATTATGTATAAGTTTCTACTACAAATTATATGAGATTAGTTCATGGAGCACTTGGTCTCCATTGGCTCACACATGTTCGTTCATCACTTTTTGACATAGATCGACCTTCTCATCACCACATGTGGGACATGATTTGGCATTGGCACATATGTTGAGACATGATAGAGATGACATAGCACCCTTGCATACATGTTGACACATCATGGAGGTTGTTTATTGGTTCATGCATGGATTAGTTGGTCTACTTGACCCACACGAGATACTTTGTTACTTTTCTACGTAGAGTGGCCCTTCATATTCCACAGGTGTGGGATTGATCTAGCATTTGGGAACACATGTTCATGCATGAGAGGACTATTTTATGGTTTTTTGGTGCTTGGAGTCTAGCGCCACCCCCTCTCTCTATAGGACTTAGGTTTGGATTTTACACCAAACACTCTCTCTATAAGACCTATGTGGTGGTTCAAGGCCCTGTGCCACATCACCCATAGGTCCTAGAAGTGGATGTTACAACAAAAATGCCTAGTTTTCAACCCTGAAACATAGCCTAAACCTCAAGAGGAGGAGTTAGACAATTAACTTCTAGGAACACTAAATGGTACCCTTCCATCAGCCTCAAGGGTTCAGTAAAAAACATAGTGGCCCTTGTTAGCAAGGTTGTATGGGGAGATGGATGCTTCTCATTTTCAAGAATCCTAAGTCTCATTGCTACATATGTTGCTTAAAGAAGGGCCAATTTTAAACTAGGTAGTTTTTTTGTCACTCACTTTATGCAATGAAATAACGAGAGTCGAGTCTCCTCCAGTGGGCACAAAGCCAAAATTCTATACAACCTCTTACTTGTGTTATATTATTTGTGCAACTAATAAATTCTTTGGGGATGAATTGGACATGGAGCATCCCATGTCATTTTGTCCATGTTTATTGCTAGGACCGATGGGAGCACAAATATTGATCCAAATATGAGCACATCTGTGACCGATTCTTTGCTCCCTTGCATGAGCTATTATTTGAGAAAAGGTTCCCTAGGTTGTCTGAAGACATGATCAGAATCTTGAAGAACCTAAAAAATTACTCCCTATATGAGTTGTTAACATATAGGAAGATCTATGGCACCGTAAAGGCACCCCATACTTTTTCCAAGCATGTCCCTGACATGTTGTTGATCAAGAAGTTGCATGTCATACTATACTCTTGAGATTTAATGAAGCCATGGAAGCAATGGTAATGGATGTAGATGATATGGATCTAGTGCCTAGGGCTACGACTAGGGTCACCACAACACAAGCAAATGAATCAAACATCCTTAAAATGACATGAGAAATGGAAGGGCATAAGAAAGAAATTGAGCACTTGAAACATCAAGTGGAATACTACGTGGGTGCAAGGTATGACATAGGTGATTTCATGGAATATGCATTAGAAATCCATGATAACTTGACCTTGGTGCAAAAGGAGTTCTACAAGGATGTGTTAGATCTATAGGATGCCTACCAAGATGCATCAAAACATTCTTACATGTTAAAATAATGGCAACATCGTGAGGAAGGATGGCAAAGATGCATGTGGATCACTTAGTATAATGGCAACATGAATTCAAGGAAGCACTCCTTGAGATACCAAGGTGGTGCAAGGCACCTGGCTCTTAATGTAAAAATTGCAGAGTGTTAGTATTTTGGTGTGGTGAAGTCATTTTGTTTGTAATAAGGTCTTTAAGACCATGTTTTATGTCTTTGTGTGTTGGTTGGGTCATTTTGGAGTCAATTTGGTGAAATTTGTAAAAGTTGCAAAAAGTTGTCAAAGCAACTTTTGCATTTTTGCATTTTTGGGGAAGTTGAACGGTTAGGATTTGGTTTTTGGTGGGAAAATGATTGGTTATGCTTGGGAATGTTTTAAAATCACTTGTGTACATTGGAACAAGAGTTAGAAGTTGTAAAAATTTGAATTTTGAATAACAAGGTGCCATGTTTCTACGTTTTGGAAGCTTAATTTGCTGCTAAATTATACTGTATGACTCTGTATGGCCTGGAAGTAGTAAAACATTGATTGGAATTAATGGTGCCTTGAATCCTTGTTCTTTGCAATTGATTTCATTAAGTTTGAAGTGAGTTAGGGCAGATTTACTGAAAGTGGTTTGAAACCCTTACAAGGGTGTGCTTTGACTGAAAATAATACATTTCTCTCCATTTCACTGATGAAAAGGCCTCCAACTTGGTGGAATGGATGTAGGTAGCATGTATTTCATGTTCACAATGTTGCAGGAGCAGGGGATGGTGTTACGTGCAAATTTGGTGATGCCCTAGTCCATTTAACCTCATGTGTTTGGCATAGAAGTGCATAGGAGTTAGGGTTTGAAGTAGAACTCTTAAACAATGGTTGGAATTGCTTGGAATGGTGTTGATAGATGTCATAAGACATGTTTGAGCCATTGGCATGAAGTTTGGAAATTGAGGGGTTGAAGACCTTGTGGTGACCTAGTTGAACAAGCCTAATTAGACCTTTTGTCAAATGAGACAGTCAATTTTAGAGCCTTGTGTTACAAAAAAACCATACCTAAGTTTTGGATATGTTCAAGAAATCTGAAAAGGGTACTCAAAATAGTTTTTACATTGTGGGTGTGAGGTCTTCTCTGCAAGTTATGTTAGAAAAAACTAATTTGCTATCCTACTTGGCCTAGAGTCAATTTGGCAAGAGAACAATTGAAGTTTGCTAGCCCTAAGTTCTTGTGCATTCCTAACACTTATTGTTTGTCATCCTCATTCCATTGAGAGTCCTCCTAGTGTTGATTTACCTGTTGAAGCATAAATGACCCATTAGGGGTTGAAACCTAGTTTGCATCCACTGAAGGTTATGAGCAAGAAAACACCAAATCTTGTTGTGAGATGTTGAAATCTTGAAACCACCCCTGCTCTACATCACAAGGAAGCACTCCTTGAGATACCATGTTTGAGAGAAAAGAAGATAAATCAAATCAACATGGGACTAAGTTACTCAAATGATACAACTCATAACTTAAATGAAGACACTTAAGAGATATTAAAAGACCATGGTCATTAATTAAAAGATGCGATGAAAATAAGGCATGAATGTCACCCATTGCCCTTTAAGGCAAACAATATTTTTTCCTCAACATGAAATAATGGGACAATTGAGTGGAATCTAGGGCCAACAGAGAAGCACTTTAGAACTCGTCCTACGCATCAATAAACAACTCAACACAAGAAATGCAAATTGACATATTAACACAACAATATCCAACTAAGTTATTGAAAGTCAATTATTGATACCTCATTCTCCATCCAGATTGCAAAATCGGTCCACTTTTTTCTTTGTAACATTTCCTTTTCAAATTGCATCAGATGTCGACCATATTTCTCCTCTTGTCAAAACATGGCACATGGACTAGTTAAACTAATTAATATGCAATCATTTACTTTTTCCTAGGAAATTAAAAAAATATCATTTAACAAAATAAATATACTTACAAATGTACAAATCAAGGCCTGTAAACCTTTCTGGCCACTGTGATGCGTGGCACAAAGTTTGTCAAGCCTAGCCTTGGAGGCCTTGTCCTGAAACATATACTAGTTCAATTTAACTATGCACAAATAAAATTTAAAAATTGTTTAATAAATTTGATATAATCTTATGAACAAATTCAAATACCTATGTACTCTCCTCACCAGAATTCCTTCATGCATCGGACTTCTCATATGCTTTTACAAGCTCTTTCCACACTTTCACACTTACATCAATTGGCCTTTTTTTGAGCCTTAGCTCGGGAGGGAGTTTTTTTATCTTCTTTGTTTGGTTGCACCGAAATCTCTTGCAGTTTTGAGACATTCGTAGCTTTATCTTCTTTACAGACCAACCTGTGCCAAATTCAGTCTCCATGTCATGGATAACTATTTTTTGCAGGTGCATGGGTATCTTTGAGAATGGCAAATGTAGACGGTCTTTGAACCGTTGAAGGCATGATTCCTTCAACCTACTCACAAACATTTTTCTAGCATCTGTCATTCGGACTTCCCCTGAAACCACATCGTATTCTATCTTGGTATCGTAGGTACCAATGCAAGATGCAAAACATGGCATGGTGGAAGAAGTCTTTGTCCTAGGAGTGGCTAGGACATTGGAAGTCTCTGCTCTCTGTTCCACATTCTTAGAGTTTATTGTTATTGATTTCCTCCTAGATCTTTTGCTCAATCTAGGACTGGTTGGGGAATCAATTGATTCCCTTTGACACGGTTGATTTGGTAGTAATGCTTTAGGGGCATTACTAGATCATTTTTCTATGTATCTGGCAAGCATTGTCAAGTCCACACCATCCAATTTGTTCATTGCCTCTACCCCCAATATGGAAGCCAATGACTCTTTATCTTTGTCAGTCTCATGTCCCTATATATATAATTTCTTCTTTTAAATTTAGAAATAAAAAACTAAAAGCTAAAAATCAAATAAACAATGGAAATATTTACAAATCTATAAATTGACAATGAATTACCTCATTGTGGCCAGAGTCTGCTCCCTTTGTTCCCTTCCCTCTATTGCTTGATATTTTGAGGCAACCTAGGGCAAATTATTTTTGTCTAGTCTGTGTAGGCAAATGAAGTACACACTACCAGGTATGAGAGTTTTGTTTTGTGGTATGAAAGCAAGCCACCAATCAAAGAAATTAAAAGAAATGGGCGATTTAAAAGAAACAGGTGATTATTCAGCAAGCTTTACCTTGAATGACTCTCTTTCTGGAATTTCTTCTTCAACTTGAGGGAATTTGTTTGCTTTTAGCGTATTGTTTTCCAGAAATAAACATTCAATGGTTCTGTAATTCTATACAAAACAATTGTTTAGGCATGAGATGGAGTATGAAAGGCAGGGGAAAGGCTGTAAAAAGAAGAAATGTGTGCTAAAATTGAACCTTTACTGCAGAGAGGAAGTTGCGGGTGTGAAATGCAGTGTCGAATTGTAGCGCAGATTTTGATCTCTCAAAACCTTGAAGGAAATGATAAATTCATCCAAAACTTAATACAGCGCATCAATTTCCACTCAAGTTAAAGCATTGAATTTTAAATGTTCCATGTTAAAGATTATGCTCAAATTTTTTTGGAGGAAACTGAAGAAAAATTTTCACTGCTTTTCTTTAATTCAGTAAAGAAATGAAGGTTTGGCTTTCAAATGTAGAGGATATAGAGAGCTTTAGAGATTAAAAGGATAATGAAGTTTAGGCTTTTAACATAGGCAATAATTTTTAATGCAGGCGAGAATTTTTAATTTTCTATTTTTGATTCATTAATCGACGCTATAGTCGTCGTAGTTAATGCTGACTTTAGCGCCAACTTTCAGCCCTAAATGTAATCTCTTTGGGCAACCAAAGGCGGTGCAAAGTGCACCTAATTTAGCGCCTAGCTGTGCCAAACCAAAATGTTCCTCATGAAAACTCTTGGAATTGAGGTAAATGTTTAAGTAGTAAGGGTTTTATAACATTGGAATCTAATGTGGCAACAACATACCACCAACTAGCTTGGAAAAAAATGGATACATCCTAGAAACTTCACATAATAAAAACATAATTTGATGGAACTTAAAAAAAGTTGTATTGTGTTTTAGTAACTTGAAAACCAAACTCTTTTACCTATCAAACAAATAAATTCAGATCTCATGCCTTCTCTTAGTTAATGAAGATATGCATGCTAGCTAAATTAGTCAAGATGTCAAAGGTTTTAGCTAGTGGCTAGACTTCCATGCAATACTAATTATGAAAACATAACATATTAGGCTACAAATATGATTTCCATATAGCATAAAGTAGGTCATGCTATGTATCAATCTTTCATTAAAGTTGTAGTAAATTGTTAAGTCTTATATGGGTTGAGCCATTTGTAAATATTTATTGGCTTTTATTTGATGAGGAGATTTCTACATAACCAAGCCAACTACTTTCACCACGACCTCTATGGAGGATAAACACTTATCATGAAAAATAAAAAATCAAGAATTAAAGTTTTGGATCTTATCTAAGATAAATATTCTCACACTATCCAATGTAAAGTAGGTTTCAATCAAGAATAAGGAATCCAATCTCTAGTTTTCAAAGAGAAAATATCTACGGTTTTAATGAATTTGTGGAAGAAGTGTAAGGTAGAGAACTAGCTAAAATTATTACTAATAGGTTTTCTTTCATCTAGGATAACAAGGGACCATGGAAGGGATGTTCATCTAAAATTATTAGTAATAGGTTTTATTTGTATTTAGCTTGTAAATAAATGTCTTTTTGATGTGAATTTGTAGTCATCTTGTAATCATAAGATTTGAGCTCTAGTTGTCAAGATTTTGTGTGTAAACTTTTTGTGAAAAGCAAAATGTTGCAATGTCCTATTTTGTTTTTCATAGTGCATCTTAATGAAAAGTGAGCATATTAACAAGATAATTTCAACAAATATTCTCTTGGTGCACAACTGTTATGCGACTATTGTCATTGTTGTGTATTACAGGATCCAGAGGAGGCCATGGAGAGAGGACGTGGACGGCGTAGAACTACTAAATCGCAGAGAGGAAAGTGGGCGGAAATAGATATGACAACGGAATCTACAGATATAATAGAGTTAAGAAGAGAAAGCAACCTCAACCAAAGGAGGAAGGTGTTTATGAATTCACAAATGGTACAACATAAAGGAGATAAAGTCATTTTTTTGTCCATGAGGCCTCTGAGGTCAAACTTATTGGTTGAAAATGCACAAGAATGGTGATTAAATGTGATTCTATGATCAAGGGAAAATTTTGAAAATTAGGATGGCCAAAACATGATATCAATATGTCAAATATATGACTAAAGTGAGGTTTTGTGTTGGATAGCATATTCATTGAAATTCAATATAATTGGTGTACTAAACATTATTTACTATGTTGTGTATTATAGGGGCCAAACAAGGCCATGGCAATAGATCGTGTCATATCAAATGAGGACACAACGGATGAGGCGGGACATCAGGTACTCAAATTTTGACTTAACTTAGGAAAAAATGATCTGATGGCATTTTGTGATACATCCATCTTTTTTCACAGTATTATTGAAATTTATAATGTATTATCCAATCTTGACATAAATTAATGCATGTTGTTGATTATTTTAGATGGAGATTGGAGCAAATGCAGAGCTTGAGCGTTCAACTAGCAAAAGAACAAGATATGTACGTGGACGTGGACCTAAAACTATTAAATCATGTAGAGGACAGTGGGTGGAAGAGGATATGACAATGGATCCTGCAGACACAACAAATGATTGCACTGAACAAGAGGTTGGTCAGGACTATAGTACATGGGATGAATACTTTGAGAAAATTATTGTTTGTGGATGTTCTGTATGTCACGGGAAGAAACAATTCAAACGAGCAATTGTACAAAGACATTACATATATGATGAGCTTCCAATCGATAGTATGCCTCCCACAATCAATTCAAATCTAATAGGAATTGTGGTAAGGAATTTTCTAATTTGATATAAATAACATGTATACTTCATTTAAACATTGTTTTATATTATTTAAATAACTAATTTTTTTCTTAATGGATACTTGCAAGATAAAGTTCTTGGTTTAAAGTTTCCTGGATCACTGACTTTCAGCCTAGAGGGTGATGATCATTTATCAGATGACACATCTAACAAAAATATGTGCCAATATACTAGCTCGGAAGATGAGGAATTGATGAAAACAAGTAACATAACAAGAACAAGTTTAAAGATGCATAATTTGCTTAAAGACAAGGGGAAGGTGGACTACATACCCTATGAGAATGAATGTGATGGAGATGATGACTTGCCCCTGAGTTTGAGATCAATTTACAAAGAGACATTTGATTGTCGACTATATTGCGCTTGGCCTAGTGATCAACAACTACCTAGAGTGTACGAGGTGTTTCAATTTTGGGGATACAACTACATGATACAACCCTCCAATATTCATGGAGCGAATCTAGGCCTCTTTATTGTTCAAAATGTACATGCGGGATCTAAACATAGAAACAATTCAGAACAAACCACTAGGAGATCAATTCCATATTATGGTCCATCATATTACAATGGTGAATGGAGAAGGCTAGCAAAATATAAGCCTAGCATGTCAGTATATGGTCTAAATTCAAATATGTATACACATCGTCTCCAATTGGAAAGTGGAAAAGAAATGAATAGAGGTCATCTTATGTATATAGATGGACGTGCATACACACACAAAAATATTACAGGATTTATAAATAGTAGTAAGGGAAGGGACCCTACTGTAAGACCGAATTGTCAATTTGTTGAGGTTATAAATGATAAAGATGGAGATATGGAGAGAGAGGTTGATAGATTGATAATGGTTGAGGCTATTATGGACCTTACCATTGGGGATGAGTTATTGATTGATTACCCCTTCTTAAAATGCACTCTTGTGCGAAAGAAAAGGGAAGAACAAGGTCTCCCTAAGGATATTCTTAAGGGAAAAAAACCAAAGAATAATAAATGAGTGTGGACTGATGTTTTATAAACTATGTTGTCAAAATTATATTTTATTTAAATTATTGTATAAAAAAGGTAGTCTATAAAATAATGTTCCATTATTCAATTGATGTATATATATTCATACAATTTATATTTTGATTTTTTAAGCCATATTTGATTATATTTCTTTGAAATTGATACATTTATGATTTATCCAATTGTTGCCAAACATTAAATAATGCTTGCATTTGTTGATAGGTAGAAGATGTTGATGAAACACATACTAATACCCAAGATCCAACTGGGTTATTAAGATTTGGACGGGATGATTCAAACCATCCTTTAAACAATACCAGGGTGAAAAGAGCAACATTGACGAGAATACTACCAGCTGAGAAATTTGAAGAGCTGATGAGATCTGATGACATGCCACCTAGCCTTAATTATGATGATCATGATAGTCAAAATGCAGTGCATGAAGAAGGATTGAATGAAATGCTTACAAGTTTATTTGGGGATGGAAACAATGATGACAATAATGATTATATGGTTGACAGTAATGATGATAGCAGGGGTAATTACCGCCAACGTAATGTTAATGATAACAACTTGAAAGACTCCATCAAGCAAGTAGCGAAGACACCTGTGTTCAAATTAGGTGCATGTAGAACCTCAAAATTGGCATGCACATTAATATTATTAGGAATCAAGTCACTATTTGATTGGTCAGACAAAGGATTCACTACCCTATTGAAGTGAGTTGAAATCTATTTCTTACTTTGCATTGTCAATTGGTCTACATAATTTGTAAACACTCATCAACTTCTTTTATATTTATTTAAGGGGATTTTAAAACCATATATTGTATATAAACAATCCTAGTATAGATTGACATATCAAACATGTTCATCATAAGTCAAACATTCAATTGATTTAATCTCTAGCAATCTTACAGGGCACTAAAAACTAAAATATTCCCTGAAGAGAATGTGTTGCCATCAACTTGCAGAGAGGCGCTTCTGTTGTTGGTTGAGTTGGGGATTGAAAATAAGAAAATTCATTCATGTAAAAATGATTGCATTTTATACAAAGATGAATATCAAATCAAGGTAGAATACCTTGTATGCAAAGAGAAGAGATATCATACAAATGTACAAGGTCCTACAGTTCCAAAGAAGGTTTTACGTCACATGCCAATTATACCTAGACTTCAACGAATGTTTCGTTGCAAGTCACTTGCACAATTGATGGACTGACATGCAAAGAACATGAGTAAAGATGGATTCATGCGAATTCTGGCTTACTCCAAAGAAATGAAACACATAGAGGAAAAATGGCCAAGAAAATTCAAAGATGAACCCCATAGTATCAGGTTTGGTCTTGCAATTTATGGAGTGTGCCCATTCTCTTTCCTGAGCTCAAATTATAGTGTTTGGCTAGTCAGATTGATTATATACAATATTCCCCCATGGATGAGTGTTAGAAAGGAGCACCTTATGCTGACTCTCATTGTTCCAGGAAAACATCAAGTTAAAAACATGGATGTTTATCTTGCGCCTTTTATTGATGAGATGCAATTGCTATGGAAAGGCATAAGAATGTATGACATATCACGTCCTCCATCAAATAGGTCCTTCATGTTGTATGGTGTGCTATGTTGGACTATTCATGATTTCCAGGGACTTGGTGTTTGTTCTGGTAAGATAAAATATTTACATATTTACACTCAATTTATTTTCATCCCAACTTTCATACTTAGTTTTATACTATTTTTTTGATATTATTAACATTACTTATTGAATTGCAGGGCTTCAAACAAAGGGGATATTTGCATGTCCAAGATGTGCAAAACAATTTCAAGGGCAGTATTCTAAAGATCTACATAAATTTATTTACACAGACAACATGGTTTTTCTACCACTAGATCATAAGTTTAGAAATCACCTGAAGAATCAATTTGATGGAAAAGTTGAAAATAGAGGCCCTCCCATGATTATGGGTCCAGGTGATTGGCTTAAGAAGTATGAAGATGCTGAATTGAAAGCTTGGGAGGATTTTTTTGATCGGGGTGATTCAATTGAAGAACCAGAACATGTTGTAGTTAATATGCTAGAAGGAATGAAAAGGAAATCCATATTTTATGAGCTCCCTTACTAGAAGGATCTATTAATATCTCACCTATTAGATCCCATGCACATGTTTAAAAATGTCCCAGATTCTATATTTCGACATATATCAGGCAAAGAGAAGGACACCTTGTCTTCGAGGAGAGATATTGCTCTTTCGCGTAACAATATTGATAGAAAATATTTGTGGCCAAATAGGGAAAATAAAACATATGTAGAAGCTCCATGGATTTTGAAAAAAAAAGAGCTAGATCAACTAAAAAATGTCATCCATTCAATAAGGACACCTACTGGCTATGGGTCATCATTGGCTAAAGCTTTTACAGTTGATGGACATATCATAGGATTTAAAACACATGATTTTCATAATTTTATGAAGGTATTATATATCATCATTTAACATTTACTGGGAACATTGATTAAGTACTAAATATATTTTGATATTTTGTTGTATGAGAAAAAATTACTAATGACCTTTTCATAAATGTGTTTGATAGCATATCATGCCATTGGCAATTAGGGGGGATTCCTGTCTTACAGTTGACTTAAGAAATGCCATAAGTTGATTGCCAGCATTTACAAGGTATGTGGTTATATGAAATGTTCATGTGTGAGAGACATAGAGATATTATATTGCATTTTAATTTTTGACTAAAGGTTCATACTAATTTACTATTCTTATATTAGGTGGGTGACCTCCAAGGAGATCCACGAATGTGAAATGCCGGTTACTAAATTTTGTTCACACTAAATTTAGTTAGACCTAAGTGCAGTTGTTTCAGGAAGAATAAAATAAAACTTTGAAGTTATGCATTTAATGAACAGTTGATATCATGACAAAGCAGAAATGGATTTCAGTTGACAGGATAACCCATTAGTCTAATCAAGACTGATGAGTCATCATGACAAGAGAATAAGGTTGCCAAGGTATCAATCATTCAAGAAATATAGTTGTTTTAACATGGTGTTATATTTCAGGAGTTATAAGTCAGATTGGTTATTCACTTAATCACATTTGAAAGAAAGAAAGAAAGATATTTGTTTGCACTGTTGTTTCATGTCATGTTTTGAACATACATTTAATAATTGTTACTTTATTCTATGCATTGATTGAAAAAGAAATACACATACATCAAGTGCATAGGATAAATTAACTGATCATGTTTAAAAGAAGTGTTCAAATGTGTCCCACACAAGTCGTGGGAGTAACTAGATTGAGCAATTGCAGACATGCAAGCTATACATCTGAATGATAAAAGAAATAATATGAACACATGATAAAAGTAAACATCCATCATTGCTTGAGCAAGAAGGTTGTTTTTTTTATGTTGGTCTTCAGTTTGCATCTTCAGCTCCTATAATCAGTTGAACTTGCAAAAAATTGGGGATAGTCCTATTAGAGCTCCGGATGCTTAAAGTTATCATATGCTTTTATCAGGAAACTATATCAACTTGTCACATCATGCAATTCATATGAAAGATCAGATTAGACATGTGCTACAAGTCAGAATATCATGAAGAGGATCAATCAATACCATTAGGTATATTTTTCATGCTAACTTGTTTGTTCACTGTGCAGGTATAGGAAAAGTAATGTTGTTGATTTGAAGACAAATAAACATGTGGAGAAAATGTGGCTCCCACAAGGGTTGAGCCTAACATGTTTCCTTTTTACTCATTTGAAAAGGAATGTCAGATAAAGATAGGATGCATCATTCAAAGTACATCTTGCATCATTAATCAACTTACAGAGAAGGTATGTCATCATGACATTTATTACAGTTGATTAAAGCAAATCAGATAAGTATGTAATGCCTGAGTCAGGTTGACAAAATGCAGAAATCAGAATTGCAATCATGAAAGGTATTCCTCTTGTTCATATTACTATCCGAATATTTTATTGTTGTCATATTTCATGTCACATTTCACAACAATTAGACTTAAGAAATGACAGATATATGAAAAAGAGATGAATAGAAGACTTATGATCAGAACAGTCAGGAACAGAAAATCATACATTCCAATAGAATATTTTAAGGGAACCAACCATAATCTGGAGGTTCAAACTCATTATAGGTCACCCATAGCCTGAGTTTGTCCCCATGTTTTGAAGGATTGCAGAGTGTCACAGCTTTACATAAGGGTGCAATCCTCATCGACAACAGTGCCAAAATGGAAGAACGAAATTGCAGAAATTGTATGTGTATTTGAGAAGGAGCTCCTTGCTAGATTTAGAGCAGACAACTGAGAGGGGGGGTGAATCAGTTATACAAAAACTTTCTTCCAATTAAACGCTTAACTTCACTTTGTAATTTAGCAGCATAATAATAAGTCAATCATGGAAACATAATGCAATGAATCAAGAGCAGAAACACATTAACACATGAGACACCAAGATTTTGATGTGGAAAACCTGGTTAAGGGAAAAACCACGGGGTGATTAACCTAAGATTGTATTCTCTGTTAGAAGAATAGAAAGAACAAATGGCACATGCCAATTAGGGCTCACTGCCTGAGCACACTGCTCACAAGAGGCCCATTGCCTACAAGAGACACACTGTCTACAAAGAAATAAGTATCACATACTTGAACTGGAGAATAACATCTTTAGCATGCTTGAATCAGTTCCATTTAAGCCCAATACTTCTGCTCTGCCTTTTGCTCTCCTCCTTGCTATCACACACTCATCTCCACAAGGACACCTTTGAAATGACTTCACAATCCCTTATTTATACAAGACATCAACTTAGGAATGATCATCTAAGTCGGCAAACATCAACAAGATCATCCGCAGGATGTGTAACTCATCCGGTCGGCCAATCGCAGGAAGAACACCTTCATCCGGAAGTTATTCCTTAATTGCAAGCTCCAACTCCAATGCGGACCATCAACACAAACTGGACATGATCCAAAGACCTCCACAAGCTTGTTTGAATCACCAAGAACATCCACACTTCATCTGCTTACTGAAATCCTTCTCCTCTTCATCCGGAACCTCAAGAACACAGTCTATCATTACTGTCATAAAGGAATAGATGCTTGCGGACCTTCAAACCATGAACCAATCAAGTTGATACTTCACAAAGACTTCCTCAACACTCCCTCAAATCTGCAGAACAAGATACTACATTTCCAGATCTCACCGGACCTATTTATATTACTCTGTCAGCACTAAACATCTGCTGGAACCGGTTCTACTTGAGCGGCCACAACATCTTCTGATCTTCATGCGGACCTCTGAAATCTCTATTGGACCACCTTAAGACACATATCTACAAACCCTTTAAACCGCATCCTCTGATCCTCATCCTATCTTGGACTTTTACCTTACTGTCATCACTGTTCCTAATTGAGACTAATTTTCTCAATATCCTCAGCACACAGCTCATCCAATCCTTATCATTAATGTAACAGGAGTATGTTGACATCAATGACAACACCGGTTAGGCCCATACTTGCAACAATCTCCCCCTTTGTCATTGATGGCAACATATGATGTGAAAAATTATTTTAACCATCAAGACAACTTCTCCTCACTGTCACAACTCCCCCTATCAGCAACAACCATTCACATGTATTCTCTCCCTTTATTGCTCCCCCTTTGATTAGCAACCACTTGTTTTTCACATGTCTTCTCTCCCCCTTTGACATCAATGGCAAAGGGCACATACTTGCAATTCCACCACTTCAGAATCATACCTGCTACTCCCCCTGAGTAGTAGCTCCCCATCATCAATCCGGACCACAAGATGTGACTGTGATATCCACGAGACTGATGCACATCAGTGCACCTTAGTTCATCACTGGAGGGGCAATAACCCATAACTTCTCCCTGAGATACTCAAAAGAGTCCTTAGGTAGAGGTTTAGTAAAGATGTCTGCAATCTGATCCTTGGAAGGCACAAACTCCAATTTGACTTCATTCTTGTTCACTTGCTCTCTCAAAAAGTGAAACTTGATTGATATGTGTTTAGTTTTTGAATGCAACACTGGATTCTTAGATATATTTATTGCACTTGAATTATCACAGAAAATTGTGATAGGTTCCTCATACTCCACTTTGATATCTCTTAGCATCTGCTTCATCCACAAAACTTGAGTACAACTACTTGCTGTTGCAATATATTTTGCTTCAGTTGTAGACAGAGATATTGCCTCTTATTTCTTGCTTAGCCAAGAAACCAATCTCTTCCCCAAAAAGAATGTTGCACCACTAGTACTCTTCTAGTCATCCACATCTCCAGCCCAATCCGCATCTGTATATGCATGAAGAGAGAAATCATGATCTCTAGGATACCACATACCATACTCAACTGTCCCTTTTAGATATCTAAAAATCCTCTTGATTTCCATGACATGAAATTCTCTGGGATCAGTCTGGAATCTAGCAACAAGACCAACAACCTGCATAATGTCTGGTCTAGTTTGAGTGAGATATGTGGGGGTAAAATGGTGATCAATCAAATGAACTAAACAAGACCCAAACATCAACAGAATAGTGAAACAAAGAAGATTCAAGTAAACAAAGCAATGAACAAACACAGCAAACCTCTTCTGTTTTGAAACTTCTGTTGTTCGCCTATCACGAATCGTCCTTTCGCAGATGAGATGAGCCTTCAGAGAGTGCAATCTTTTAAAGCTGTTTGAGGAAGTCGATGGTGAACGGCGATGGTGTGATATGCAATGAAGGTGAGCTCCAATGCAACAATGGTGATCTCAAGCTTGTAGATGACAAGTGGGTGCCAAAGGCGCGCTGGTGGTATTTCTGCAGAGTAACGATGTCAAAAGTCTGGATCATTAGAATGAAGGGATGAAGCTTCATTTATAGACTTGGAAGAATAGGAATCAACGGTTGAGAGGAGATATGAAGATCAACGGTTGAGGATGGTTGAGGAATGTGCAACCAGTAGAAATGCGACAAGTGTCCCAGCTCCATCATGAAAGGGGGGATGTGACAAAACTAATTGGAGAGTTAACTCCATTGACTGATCAGTTAACAGACTTGATTGATCAGTTAGAAGAGTGGATTATGGAACTGACTGAATTGATTGAGGGATTGACTCAATTGACAGGTTAGTTAACAGATTTGATTGATTGGTTAACTAACCTCTGATTGGAGAAGAAATAGGCCATGTGGGTGAGGGAAAATAAGGCAATTAAATATTAAATATATTTAATTACATGTGCAACCTGATGAGGTGGACAAGGTGAGGTGGAAAAGGTGAGGTGTAAAGGTGATGTGGAATTTTGAATTTAGAACTTTAGGATAGAGGAATTAGGCTTAATTAAATAATTTATGATTATTTAATTGTGAAGGACAAATAGAAGAATTTTAATTAAATAAATAGAATTTATTTAATTATGGGATAGTGAATTGATTAAATAAATTTAGAATATTTATTTAATTGGTAGAAGAATGGAATAAATATTTAGAATATTTATTTAGGATGATTTGTGTCATTTTTAGGCGTATACAAGATACAACAGTCCTCTAATCATTGACCTATACTTTGTCTGATCAGCCTTAGGAGAGTCATCATCTTTGCTCAACTTACATCCAGATGCCATGGGAGTATTCATTGGTTTTGAGTCTTCCATCCCAAATTTCTTCAACAATTCTTTCACATATTTGGTCTGAGAAATGAAGATTCCTCTCTTTGTTTGAGTGATTTGTAGACCCAAGAAGAAATTCATTTTACCAAGCATGGACATCTCAAACTCACTTTTCATTTGATTTGCAAAAGTTTTACACATGCTATCTCTACCTCCAAAAATGATATCATCAACAAACACTTCAACAATCAAGTTATTTTCATGATCAATTTTAAAATATAAATTACTATCAGCAGTACCTTTGTTGAATCCAATCTTTCATACCAGGCTCTTGGGGCTTGCTTCAGTCCATACAGTGCTTTCTTCAACTTGCAGACCATATCACCATGATTAGACAATTGAAATCCATCCGGTTGCTCTATGTACACTTCTTCTTCCAAGTCACCATTCAGGAAGGCAGACTTGACATCCATCTGATATACCTTGAAATCCTTGAAGGTAGCAAAGGTAAGAAATAATCTGACTGCTTCAATTCTTTCCACCGGAGCAAAAGTTTCTTCAAAATCAACTCCTTCTATTTGAGAGTAACCCTTGCAGACTAATTTAGCTTTATTTCTGATTACTTCACCAACTTCATTCAGGACCCATTTTGTTCCAATCACATTCTTGTTTTTAGGTCTGGGAACAAGATCCCAAGTGTGATTTTTCTCAATTTGCATAAGCTCTTCCTCCATTGCTTTAGTCCAATTTTCATCATTGTAAGCTTCATTCACTGCTTTAGGTTCAATCTTTGAAATTAGACAATACTTATTTGAATCTTGAGCAATTCTCCTTCTAGTTTCTACACCTTTGCTTTTGTCACCTATGATCTGATCTTTAGAGTGGTTCAGTCTTACATACCTTAGAACTTTGGGAATTTCTTGCACTTCTGATTCTTGATCAGGCTCATTAAAACTCATCTCTTCTTCCTGATTTACCAGATCAGTTTGAATCTAACTTTCAAAAGAGGCTTGGGCTCCTTAAGTCAGAACATCATTCTGATCATCTTCATCATATTCATAAAACCTTGAGGGTTTCTCAATTCCCTCATCAACCTTCGCATTTGTACTTTCTATCATCTTTCTCAGTCTCTTGTTATAACACCGGTAAGCTTTGCTTTGAGTAGAGTAACCCAAGAATATTCCTTCATCACTTCTAGCATCAAACTTTCCTAGATCTTCATCTCTTTTAATGTAACATTTGCTACCAAAAACTCTGAAGTACCTCACAGTAGGAGTGATGCCAAACCAAAGTTCATAAGGAGTCTTACCGGTATTGCTTTTGATTTGAACTCGATTGAGAGTATAGACTGCAGTGCTGACAGCTTCTCTCCAATAGATCTGAGGAACATTTGCTTCCATCATCATGGTCCTAGATGCTTCCTGGATGGTCTGGTTCTTTCTCTCAACTACTCCATTCTGTTGTGGAGTCCTAGGGGCAGAAAACTGTCTCTTAATACCATATTTCTCACAGAAATTTATGAACTCACCGGATGTGAATTCTCTACCTCTATCAGACCCCAGACATTTCAATTTTAATCCGGTTTTATTCTCTACCATAGCCTTGAATATTTTGAATTTCTCAAGAGCTTCTGATTTCTCTTTTAGAAAGGTTACCCACATCATTCGGGAATAGTCATCAATTAGTAACATGAAGTATCTATCACCTTGCACACTCCTGATTCTTGCCGGACCACAAAGATCAGTATGAACTAAGTCCAATAATCTAGAGGAAGATTGTTCCTTGCTTTTGAATGAGACTCTACTTTGTTTTCCCAATTGACATTCCTTGCACAAACTATTTGTAGGCTTCACCAATTTTGGAAGATCTCTTACAGTCTGAGTATTGCTTATCTTGATGATATTATCAAAATTCACATGACACATTCTCCTATGCCATAACCAACTCTGATCAACTTGAACAAATAAACAACTTTTACCAGTTACAACTAAATGGAAGATGTTACCTTTTGTTTGGGTATCGGATGCAATCTCTGTTTTGGAACTCTCAAAGATCTTTCATTTCCCATTCTTGAATCTGAGATCATAGCCTTTGTCCACCAACTGTCCAACACTGAGAAGATTGTGCTTCAATCCTTCAACATACAGTACATTATAGGTTTTGTTCCTTCTATCAAAAGAAATAGTTCCTCTACCTTTGATTCTACCAGCAGAATTATCACCAAATTTTACCACTCCTCCTTCATACCTCTCCAAATCTATGAACTTATTTTTGTCACCTGTCATATGGTGAGAGCATCCACTGTCAATGACCTAATCATCCTTCTCTTCAACTTGGGCAGCCAGAGCTCTTTCCATAGTCTTATGATTGACAGATACAGAGGAAATTGGATCTTCTTCCTTGATGGCAATGAACACCCATTCATTTCCGGATTTGTTTCCTATCTCTGATTCATCATCTATTACTCCATCATTATCATCATCTTCATGTACATAGTAATAGTTCTTTTGGAACCTTGGCTTATTAGGATTTTGTCTTGAAAACCTTTTTGGACACCTTGACGCAAAATGACCAATCTTATTGCAGTTAAAACACTTAAAAGGCAATTTTCCTTCATACTTACCGGATCCTCTTGGCAGTCTTTTTGCAATAAGGGCTTCAAGATGAGCAGTTTCAGCTTCTTCTTCCAGGTCTTTTCTTGCTTTTTCATACCATGATAGTTTCCTTGAAGAATTCTCTCCTGGATCAAACCTTTGTTTTCCTTTTACAGAGGCACTGACTTTGAATTCAGATTTAGTCTTAGAAGGGGCATCTCCAAACTCGGTCATTTCAAATGCAACCAATTTACCAGCCAATTGATCTCTTGTGACAGTTGTATGAGCTCTGAATTCTTCAATGGCAGCAACCTTGATTTTATAAGAAGTAGGAAGGGATCTGAGAATTTTGCCAACAATCTCATTTTCATCCAAGACTCCACCATCATTTCTAATTCCACAAACAAGTTCATTTACTCTTGGCATAAAAGTAGAGATATTTTCATCTTCTCTCATCTTCAGGTTTTCAAATTTCCCTTTCAAACTTTTTAGCCTTGCACATTTAACATACTTGTCTCCTTCATGCAGAAGTTCTAGTTTTTCCCAAATCTCAAAAGCAGTTGGTAAGTTAATAACATTTGAGAGCTCTGAATCAGATAATGCGCTTAGAAGAGATTCTATAGTTTGCAGATTGTTTTCAGCATCTGTGATTTCATTTGGGGCTTTCGGACCACCCTGTGGAGGTGTATACTTTGTTGTAACCATGGTCCAGTATGGTGCAGGAGCACCTACCTGACAGCTGGCCTCCATGAGGCAGTTAGTTTGTTTTGAGTCTTGTTAATGTTTCCAAGAAGGTCTGATAAGACCAATGCATGTAATAAGGTCATGTTGACCATACTTTGCTATTTTTAGCTAGTTTGTTAAGACAGCTGTTATGCTGTAGGTCCGGTTGGATCTCCCAGCCGCCTGGAGAGATTTCCCAGCCGCTTGGAGTCGGGTCAGTAGTACTCGCAAGAGATCTTATTTATGCATGAGGATCGGTTGGTCTTGAGACAGATTGAGAGATAGATGTTGAGAAGCTAGATTGCAGAGAGTGAGACAGAGTACTGTATTGCATCTTTTGAAAGCAATAAAGATCTTGTTTGTGTTCATTTTCTGCTTGATCTCCATTGTGAAATTGATTTGCTGTTTTGGTGGTTGCATGGATTCGCTGATCCATTCCACCGGTTGATTCGTCGAATCGGTGGAATGGCTATGTACAGTAGTTTAGGGTTTAGTCTGCATTTTGTGTTTGTTTGCATGCAGGTGTGCAGGATCATCGTCGAAAGGTGTTGAGGACCCTAGCATGGGTATGTGCTAGGTCGTGTTAGTTGTTAGAGTCTGGAAGATCACCCTGAAAGCAGATCGGGTCATCCCAGGAGGTTCGGCGGATCGAAATTCGCTAAGGTTGGAAAAATCCTTTGCAACGGCATCATCAAGATATTTCTGCGTATATCCTGCAGGTACTTCGGGCGTCATCCGAGTAAGTGGAGATGAGCATGATGCAGTCGATTGCATAAAGTGAATGTGTTTTGGGGTGATCATCATCAGGTGTTGCCGAGGAGGAGCGTATCGGCATAAGGTAGAAGATCGGGTTGATAAAACCATCGCGGGCCGATAATGTTAAGTTTGGCCGTCATCAGGATATCGGGGCAGCAGGATATTGAAGGAGCTGCATATGACGTCATCGTCATCAGGATATCGGGGTGACGTAAGCATCGGAGGAAAGGTGCATGAGGTTGTCATCATCAGGATATATGGGAGGAACCGGATGTTCTATATCCTGCTGATGAACATGATGTTGAACATCATGATGATGAAGATAGAGGTTGGCGGTAAAATGAACAGTGATCGTCAGGAGGATGATCGCGCTTGCCGAATATGATGATGCTACCGATAGCCAAATATGATGATGCTGCTGACAGGCGAAAGGTCGAAGGTTTGTCTGCAGGAGGATATCGGTCGGCAAGAGAAAATATGATGATGCTGACAGTGTTAAGGGAAAATATGATGATGATGATGAAGGGTTGCGGACATCCATGCTGTATGTCAAGGTTTTAGTGTGGATGCCTCTGCATCACAGTACACCATTCCCATACATTGCAAGTGACATTTCATGTGACCTTTCCAAATATTAAAATTGGTTCCATCAAACTTTAGACTATCCTTCTTGTAAGACGTCATTCTGGATCTCCTCAAGCAGTTAAGCTCCTGTTAGAGGAACTTGGCTCTGATACCAATTGTTAGATTTAGAGTAGACAACTGAGAGGGGGGGTGAATCAGTTGTACAAAAACTTTCTTCCAATTAAACACTTAAGTTCACTTTGTAATTCAGCAACATAATAATAAGTCAATCATGGAAACATAATGCAATGACTCAAGAGCAGAAACATATTAACATATGAGACACCAAGATTTTGAAGTGGAAAACCCGGTTAAGGGAAAAACCACGAGGTGATTAACCCAATATTGTATTCTCTGTTAGAAGAATAGAAAGAACAAATGGCACATGCCAATTAGGGCTCACTGCCTGAGCACACTGCTCACAAGAGGCCCACTGCCTACAAGAGACACACTGTCTACAAAGAAATAAGTATCACATACTTGAACTGGAGAATAGCATCTTCAGCATGCTTGAATCAGTTCCATTTAAGCCCAATACTTCTGCTCTACCTTTCGCTCTCCTCCTTGCTACCACACACTCATCTCCACAAGGACACCTTTGAAATGACTTTGCAATCCCTTATTTATACAGGACATCAACTTAGGAATGATCATCTAAGTCGGCAAACATCAACAAGATCATCCGCAGGATGTGTAACTCATCCGGTCGACCAATCTTAGGAAGAACACCTTCATCCAGAAGTTAATCCTCAATTGTGAGCTCCAACTCCAATGCAGACCATCAACATGAACTGGACATGATCCAAAGACCTCCACAAGCTTTCCTGAATCACCAAGAACATCCACACTTCATCTGATTACTGAAATCCTTCTCCCCTTCATCTAGAACCTCAAGAACATAGTCTGTCATTACTGTCATAAAGGAATAGATACTTGCGGACCTTCAAACCATAAACCAATCAAGTTGATACTTCACAAAGACTTCCTCAACACTCCCTCAAATCCATAAAACAAGATACTGCATTTCTGGATCTCACCGGACCTATTTTTATTACTCTGTCACCATTGAACATCTGTCGAAACCGGTTCTACTTGAGCGGCCACAACTTCTTCCGATCTTCATGCGGACCTCTAAAATCTCTACTAGACCACCTTAAGACACATATCTACAAACCCTTTAAACTGCATCCTCTGATCCTCATCCTATCTTAGACTTTTACCTTACTGTCATCACTGTTCTTCACTGTTCCTGATTGAGACTAATTTTCTCAATATCCTCAGCACACAGCTCATCCAATCCTTATCATTAATGCAACAGGAGTATGTTGACATCAATTACAACACCGGTTAGGCCCATACTTGCAACACTCCCTACAAGTTTCATGGACCTACAAGTCTATTTACTTATACACCTAGTCGATGACATTGAATTAGCAGGTGTCGTATCAATGAGGTGAATGTTTTTCTTTGGGAGGTATATAAAAACTCTAAAAAGATATGTCTGACAAAAGGCACATCTAGAGGGTTGCATGGTTGAAGGGTATGAATTGAATGAAGCATTTTTCTTCCTGTGTGAATTCCTTGGTAAGGAGTTTGAAGATGGGCCACGCTTCTGGGATGAAGAATGAGCATCAGATTTTGATGGAGAAAAACCACAATCTAATGGTGTTCAAGTAGAAATTAGTAAGTAAATTCATGATCAGTGTGGTTGTTTTTCTTGCAATCATTAATTTACTTTGTAATTTTTTTGTCAAATTAACAGCATGACATTTGGAGTTTGAAATAAATATGTTGACATGTAATAGGTGTAGATGAAAGTGATATACTTGACAAGTTCATTCTGTACCACATGGACTTTATGAACAAATGGATTGATCTGTATGATAAAAAGAGAGAAGTGTTAGAAGCAACGAGACAATTTAAGAGATCAAACCCAAGGAATACTCCACTTCCCACTGATCTACTTGGGGAATGGGGCAAAGATTGCACACTAGAATGGGTTACTGAACAAATTCAAAATCAAATAGAAGATGCAGGTATAGATTCAAACATAACAGAAGATGAAATCAACATGTCTAGAGGATGTGAAAGAAAGGTATAATTGGAATTTTACAAAATGTTGTTTCCTTACAGTTTTGACACTATTAAATATTTTAATATTCGTCATTATATTTGTTTTCACTAAAATAAATGGTCTTTCACAGGCAAGGAAATATCCAACAATGTGGGCATATGGTCGACATTATCGTGTAGAAAGTGTAGATGTAAAGAGACGATCCTTTGATTGTGGCATCATGGTTGACTTCAGGCAATCCAATTGATCAAGCTCAAAAGATAAGAATATAATTGAAGGGAATGTACAATATGTTGGGAAAATACAATAAATTATTGAGTTGAATTACCGCTCTTTTAAATGTTGTATTTTTAAGTGTAGATGGTATGAAGCATTTGAGAGGACACGAAGACATGATACCCATAGTGGATTGTTTTCTATGGATTCCTCATGGTTCCTACCAGAGGATAAGGAGCCTTATGTTCTACCAATTCATTGTGAGTAGGTATTTCTTTAACTCAAACAAGAAGCGGTAGTGATCATTAATCTATTAATTCATAGTTTATTGCGAATATATACATGTGTTTATTAATCAATAAAATTGTTATAACATACGTCTAATATATGTATGTCGTTCATGTGTAGGTATTTTTCTATGAAGATATTTTGGACCTCAAATGGATATTTGTCATACAATATGATCCAAGATTAAGGCATGTATTTGACGATGCATTAGTGGATACCGAGCAAAATAATGATGGCCAACAAAATGAGAGAGGGATTAGAGAACATCGAAGAAATTGACATCCATGACGATGTTGAAGATGGTTATGTTCAGGCACAAGAAGACAACAATCCAGAGTTAGATGATGTTATGGAAGATATGGATGGTATAGAAAATGATGATCCAAATACATCTAGTAACAATATAGATGGTCTACAGTCAAATTTCAATGATGATGAAGATGATGCAGGTCAAGATGAGGATGATGATAATAGTAAATACTTGAAAGAACATATGAACATTGACAATGATACACTGGATGACATTGTAGTAGACAATAATGTTAATGACCAAGACTTCTAAATTTTTAGAATTATTTGCAATCCATGTTTAAAAAAGGATAATTCTTATGGCCTAAACTTTGAAATGCTTCAATAATATTATTTGTGTCAATACAAATTACCTATTGCAATATCCTTAAATTGTTCAATCTTTGGTATGAATTGTTGGCAAAAAAAAAAAGGATTACTTGGATGCTTCTTCCATTCATTTTGTATCAACATATGTTCATGAAGACACAAAAATTAATAAAATATTAATGCACATAACTCACAATTATTTAAATAAGCGACTTTGTTAACTTTATTATTTTTAAATAGTTTCCATTTTTATGTTGAACATAATTTTGAACATGTAACTAAAAACATCCATAGTAAAGGCTTTACTGTATCAGCATATTCATTCACATAAGCACAATATTGAGGTTCAATAACTGATATTCATTCAAATATAAGAAGAAATAAGTATGGCAAACATAAGAAAAATACATAATGATAGCACAGTCATGGAGAATCTCTGATAATAAGATGTTCTATTTCATTCATAAGCTCAAAAGTTACACCAGCAGAGTTTTGGTACACCCTTCCACTCATACCTTTATTATTTTTTTTTATCAAAGTTTATATAGAGATTACATAATATCAACCATAATCCCTAAGCCATTAACCATTAAACTACCTAGCCCCTAAGCCCCAAATCCCTTATCTTTTGACCCTTAATCCCTTAATCCCTAACCCCTAATCCCTTAACCCTTAATCCCTACTAGATCAGAACAATTAGGTGCTCAATTAGGCGCTCAAGCATGCTCTAAAGTAGGCGCTAAATTAGGTGCTAAATGAGGCGCTAATGTAGGCACTAATTTGGGTGCTAATTTGGGCACTAATTTAGGCTCTAATTTGTGCCTAATTAGCACCTACTTGTTCTGATTAGCACAAACAATGCCAAAAATAGCGCCATCCCAATAAATAGCACCGACTTTTTCAAAAAAATTGAGAAAAATACATTAAAACAATGGGTGGAAGCAAAAAAGGGAGCTAATCACAAGGATTTGTTGTAGTAGGTAAGGACAACAAGGACCATGTGCTTGGGAATGCTGACCCAGTGCTATTAGAGACAGATGAAGGGACAACTCTTAATCTTTCAGACTCAACAGTGGACATAATCATTTCCTCCATGGATTTCACACTGGTCAAGAAATTTTTCTCATTTCTCCCTAACATTGAAATGGTTAGAAGATGGATAGTGACTAAATGGTGGGTGAAAGGAAGTGTGGTGATTAGGACAATGGATGGAGATTTATTCCTTTTTAAATTTACCTCTAAGGAAGATCTTGTAGCGATCCTATCTGGAGGCCCCTAGATTTATAGTAAACACAACATTTCACTCTATCGTTGGCGGCTAGGATTCGATCCTACTATGGACCTAAAAAAGATGGCTTGGTCTAGGTTTGACTTCTTGATCTCCCACTGGAATATTGGGATGAAGAAATTTTCACGTGGATAGCAAGTTCCTTTGGGCACTACATCGCTATGGACAATGTCACCTGGACTAAATCTAGGTTAGTCTTTACTCACTTCTGTGTTAGAATAGAGATTCATAAAACCTTGTCGAACTCTATTATTATTGACTCCAAGTATGGGAAATGGACACAACCTAAAATGTATGAACATTCTATAGGTTTTTGTCAAAATTTTTCAAAAGATGGACATGTGGTTACAGAATGTAAAGCCCCAAGGAAACCTTCCCAAAAGTTCAAGGAACTGGTGGATAAAGAAGATGATACCTCAGAAGGATATCCTTTCAAGACATACGCTATTAATATCATAAGTTCCCCTATTCACTCTAAGGTCCCTAAAAACCCTGCTACTCTTGTGGATACTACGACTATTAACATTGTAGGGTTAGTAGAGGGGTAACAGAGTGGCGTTCTGGAAGTATTGGAAGAGGAAGAACCCAAGTGGGTGGAAGAAAGAGAAGAAGGATAGATCCAACCTTAGGAGACCCAGGAAGTCAAAAATATCCTAGAAGAAACCCTTCCCAAACACCTTGTGGAGGCTACTATTGCAGATTCCCCTACTGGGGTTGAGATTGTTATTCAGCAGGTCATAACCTTTAGTCCTCTAAAGAAGGTTAATGGGCCTTTTGGGAAGGAAGGATTTTCATCCCCTATTAGGAACTAATTCTCTCCTAGAACTGGGCCAAGCAAGTTAAGTATAGACTAGAGTTCTTGTGACCAGGAGGGTTGGTCAATCCTCAAGAAAAGGGGCAAGGGTTGCATGAAAAACTATTGATGTGGGTATTGACACAAGGCATGGAAGACCTACTCAGCAATAGACAAGGCAAAGAGAGGTAGCTAAGGAAATACAAAATGGAAGAAAACAAACCTTGGGGATCTCCTCTAAGAAATCACACAAATGAAGATCCTCTCCTAGAATATCTAAGGACTGAATAGTCCTCAAAAGTAGTTTCAAGTTAAGAACTGCATTTTTGAAAATAAGGTTGATATTTTGTTGTTGTAGGAGGTTAAAATGATGGAGGACAACTTCAAATCTATAGCTAAGAATCTATAACCTACTACTAATTTCTATATCAGTTCTTCTACTGGGTCTTTAGGAGGGCTTGTGACCATGTGGAATAGAAATAAACTTAAAGGGGTTTATAGATCTCATAACAAAAGTAGCCTAGAGGTGAGATTTACTACCTCAGATAGGGAATGGTCTCTTATTAATATCTATGCCCCTAACTCTAGGAATGCCATGAAAGAAGTGTGGCAGGAGGTGTCCTCCTGTATTGTGAATAATAAAGATAACTTTTGGATGGTGGCAGGGGACTTTAACACCCCTTTATCTCCTTTAGAGAAGCTTGGAGGTATCATGGATTTCTTTGATAGTATGGAATCCTGTTGAATTATTGAATAACACTAGGCTTATGGATATTGATGTAAATGACCATCAGTTTACCTAGACTAATAAAAGAAGGGGGGATCAACTTATCCAAGTCAAACTTGATAGATTTCTCATTTATTCTAACTGGGACATCCTAAGCTTTTCCAATCTTTTTGCCTTGTTGAGGACTGTGTCTGACCATAATGCTTTGTTGTTACTGGAATGAAGGAATCACAAAGGTCCCTACCCCTTTTAGTATGAAATTATGTGGGCTTCTCATCCTGACTTTAGGGATTGTATCTCTAATTGGTGGAAGATTCTTATCCATGGGTCTGCCATGTTTAGATTGACCCAAAAACTCATTTATGTGAAGAGTACAGTTAAGGGATGAAATAAATTTTTCTTTGGCAATGTTGGATCAAAAGAAACTGGTTTCCGCTAAATTATCTGAGGTCCAAAACAAAATGGCTAAAGGGAACATATTTGACAACACTTCCCTTTTAGAAAGTTCTTTATTCCATGAATGGAAATATATACTAAAGATGGAAGAGATATTTTGGAAACAAAAATCTAGGATACAATGGTTAAAAGAGGGGGACAAAAACATGACATTTTCCATCAATCTATCATGAGGCATAAGAAAAGAAACACTATCTCCAAACTAATTAATGAGCATGGTTTGGAAGTCAATTTTTATGATCAGATAGGACAACTTGCCTCCAACTACTTTTAGTCTTTTCTATCAGAACAACCTGTTGATACTGTGGGGACCTTGTTGATAAACTGCTAGATGACATTCCCTCTATGTTTACTACTGAGGATAATTCTAGTCTCATGAAACCTATTACTAAGGAAGAGGTTATAGTTTATGTCTTTTCTATGGGGGCTTTTAAGGCCCCAAGACTTGATGGGTTCCCTCCGACCTTCTTTCAAGAATTTTGGGATGTTGAGGGATTTGATATTACGACTACTACTAGAGACTTCTTTAGAACTGGTAAGTTACTTAAATAGATTAATAACACTTCCATTGCCCTTATCCCTAAAAAGTAGGATCCTATCTCTTTGGTGGATTTTAGACCCATAAGTCTATGCAACACGATGTACAAAATCTTTTCTAAGATCTTGGCATTTAGACTTCAGCCATTATTGGGAGGTTTGATTGCTGATTGTCAAAAAGGATTTGTTTTAGGTAGACAAATTCTTCATGCTACTATTTTAAATCATGAATTCTTACACTCCATTGATAGGAGAAAACTCCCAGGAATGGTGTTTAAGATTGACATCTCTAAAGCTTACAATAGAGTTTCCTGGAACTTTTTATTCAAGGTGCTCCAAAAACTTGGCTTTCAGACAGAGATCATCAATCTGATATAGGAATGTGTGACTACTACTAAATTCTCCATTTTGGTTAATGGGATACCTAGAGGGTTTTTAGTTTCTGGTAGAGGGATTAGGTAGGGGGATTCCCTGTCCCCTTACCTTTTCATCCTTATGGTTGAAGTTTTAGGGAGGAATATTGTGAGCCTCTTAAGGGCTAGCAATTTGAAAGGTGTCAAGACTGCTACTTTAGTTGACCCCTCTGCTATTCAATAATTTGTTGCTGATACCATTCTTTTTGGAGTGGCTTCAGTTTTTGAAGCTAGAAACTAGAAACAACTTTTAAATGAGTATGCTAGAGTCTTTGGTCAATGCATTAACTATGAGAAGAGTCATATTTATTTTTTCAACACTAAGCTAGACCTACAATAGAAAATCAAGGCCATATTGGTATGTTCTAATGCTTCCTTGCCAGGGGTTTACCTTGGGCTTCTCTTGACTATGAAAAAAGTCACCAATTTCTCCTAGAACTCTGTCCTTGAGAGATTTTAGAAGAAGCTTGCTGGATGGAAGGGCAAACTTCTCAGCTAGGTAGGCAAATCTCTGCTTCTTAAAGCCTCACTTCAAGGCATCCCTATATACTTCCTCACTCTTTTTAAGATGCCTATTTACTTGGCTAATAAATTTGAGAAAATTCAAAGAACTTTTCTATGGGCTAGAGTGGAGGAGAGGAAAATAATGACATTGGTCAGTTGGGATAAGTTTGCTTACCCAAGATTCATGGAGGTATCAAGATTAGAAAGGTCTAGCTCATGAATAGAGCCTTAAGAGCCAAGGTGGGGTGGAGACTTATTAAGGATAGTAAGGATTGAGGGTATTTATGAAAGATAAATATTTGCATAATATGGAGACTAGTAGATTTATTGACCAAGTGGGACTACCCAAAGGATCAGTTATATGGAATAATGTGCTTAAATCTAGAAATATTCTTCATAAAGGTATCAAATGGAAACTTGGTAATAGTGGTTTGATCAGGTTTTGGGAGGATTCTTGGGTTCAAGATCAACCACTCATAAATTAGAATTCATATACCCATATTGCAAGTCTTGCTAGAAATTTCTTTGGTGAGGAAGTCTCCAACTATATTCTACATGTTGGCCCATGATTACCATTAAACCAAAAGGTCAACCCATCAATTTCTGATACAAGCGCCAGAGTTAATGAATCCATGGGAGGCGGTTAGTCCATGTCACAAATCCCACAGGGAGCGCTGATCATTTGCCAACAAACTCCTCCCTAGTGTTACCTGGGGGGATTCAAACCCATGACCTTTCTCTTTGATACCAATTGTTAGCCCATGATTGCCGTTAAACCAAAAGGTTGACCCGTCAATTTCTAATACAAGTGCCAGAGTTAATGAATCCACAGGAGGCAGTTAGTCCATGTCATGAATCCCACGGGGAGCACTGACCATTTGCCAACACTACATATGGGGGGTGGCAAACAATGGAGAAAGTTATCAAATTGCTTCCCTAATTAGAACGATCTAATCTTGGCAGTCACTAATCTACAACAAGAATTACACAAGCTCAGAATCACCATTTTTACTAAGGACGATGAGATAATTTGGACTTCAGACAATAGAGGCAGGTTTTCTGTCAAAACAACTTATAGTTTGCTGTTAGACCTGGGTACTAGAAATAGCTTTTGGAAGATGATTTGGAATCATAATTTGATTCCTAAGGTCAATTATTTTTAGTGGACAGTAGCTCATAACATGATTCTCACACAAGACAATCTCAAGAGAAGAGGATTCTATATCACCAATAGATGTGTGTTATGCTTAAAGGAGGAAGAGTCTATTTCCCACTTATTTTTCCATTGTGATTTATCTAGAGAAGTTTGGGAAATTACCATGTCTAAGTTGGGTATAAATTGGGTCATGAGTGATAACATGACCTCATTTTTTGAGTTGTGTAACTCTCCCTTCTCCCACCCTATAATTAAAGAACTCTAGGTCCAGATCCCTCCTCATTTGGGTTGGTGCTTGTGGAAAGAGAGGAACAACAAAATATTTCATGATGTTGCAAAGAGTCCTAAGGAAGTGTCTTTTGTCTTCTAAAAAATTCTTGCTAAGAATGTTTCCATGTGCAAGTTAAAAACTCTTGAGGCTTCTCCTAGCCTTTGGGAAATCATGATGGTTAAAAGTTGGGGCATCCATGTTGATATTAGCAAAATTGATAACTCCAAGAAGATGACACAGTTAAACACCAAATGGAGCCCCTGAAAGGTTGGACTAAATTGAACTTTGATGGAGGAGTGAAGGGTAACCCTAGCCTGGCTAGTGGGGTGGGGTGATAAGATCCCATGATGGGAGTTTTATTTCTACTTATGCGAGTGGTTTCGAGTGTACTACCAATAATGTGGCTGAAGCTATGGACATGTTGTGAGGGATAAAAATTGCTCTATCTATGGGGATAAATAACTTGCAGATTGAGGGAGACTCTAAAGTTATAATTGACTCTACTAAAGGTAATGCTCATCCCAGTTGGCATATGGCTGATAACATTGATGACATTAAGGGCCTAGTTCTTGGTTTTGATAGATATGATTTAGCTCACATTTTTCCTGAAGGAAATGGTGTGGCTGATGCCTTAGCCAATCTTGGTATACACTTTAACAATTGGAAATACTGGAGACACCTAGGGAATCTCCCTACACATATAAAGAATCTCCTTCAAAAGGAGAAGCAAAACCCCCATTCCTAATGAATAGCATACTTTGTATTAAGATTATCTTCTACTGTGGGGTTGAATTTGAATTTAGATTTGCCCACACTACCCTTTGCCAAGGTGGCATGAGGATACTATCCAATCTAGAGGCTAAGGAGATGAGTTGGCATGACAGTAATATGACTAACTCCATGATGGGAGTTGATTTGATTTGATTTGTAATCATGATGATCATGTGGACAATGATAGAGATCTAAGTTGGCAGGGATTTTTCTATTGCTTGATGACACCTTTGAATGACATGGAGGATGAGGAGACGACTAAGCATGGTGGTAGGAAAATTAACCCTAAGATGGAGGTTGATTTAATGTGTCAACACATTGGTCACATGGATAGTGAAAGGAAAATAAGATGGTCGAGATATTTTAATTGCTCGACGACGTTTCTGAATTATAGTGAAAACCAGGAGTGTACAATCATTTAATTTCATTTCATCTGAACTATGATTATTACCACGCCACCCTCGAGGTTACCATCTTAGAAAGTTCTAGTCTCCATCTTAAGATTTTGAGGGGTGTTCGTGGTTTTAGTCACCATTGCAGATGTGCTAGCAAATTTGTCAAAACTCTCACTATCCTTGTTCCTTGTTTGGATTGCTAGTTTTTTTCTGACACCATGGGGGGTGATACGATTCATACTGAACCTTTTTTCTTGTGATGAATTCAAAAAATATGACACCCTTTGGCATATCTATTGCAAGGGGGGAGTGGCTCCTTTTCTTGAGTGTCTTAGTGGGTATGACCAAAATTTATCCATTCAATTTGTTGATTCATGGGACAATAGATGTGTTCAGTTAGGGGGGGTTGGTTTTGAGGTGTATGAAGATGTCAAAGGCTAGGCCATGGGAATGTCATGTAGTGGGAAGAAACTCAAGAAGCAGAGTAAGGTTCCCAATAATGAAAGTTTGAACATCTTCTTCAAGGAGGGAGAGGAGTCGGTGAAGATGCATGGTGGCTTTGAAAGGGAGAAACTTCCACCCCCATAGGATAAGGTATGTTACGTGATAATGAAATATTCTACTTTGGAAGGCCACTACAAATGCTATTACCATTATCACTTTGCACTGCTCAATCACTTTAGGTGTAATGTGCTACTCAACTTTTTGTTCTACTTGCCCTCCTCGATTGAAGCTTCTATCAAAGAAGCCAAAGAGGGACATGCCAATGACCCTACTAAACCCCCTATCCCATTGCATCAAGGGTTAATTTTGAGGCTGTACCACTTCCACCTGACTTTGTGTCCTCTGAATCCCATTCAATCTTGTCTTATTGAGAGCCCCCTGTTGTGTCCCCTTCTTCCTCAAAAGGCAAGGGCGAGATTTGTGATGCTGAGGGGGAAAGTATGTCATTAGACCCTTCAACAGAGATGGACAGTGATACTAATCCCTTGGTTTTGAGGCTCAAACCCAAGCCCTCTTTGAATATGTCGACCCCCAAAACCCCTAAGTCTAGCAATCCCAAAACTAAATCCGGTGGTTCCAAATCCAAAGCCTGCAAAGAGGCTACAGATAATCTTTGTGCCCTTAAGAAGATCCCTTCGAAGGAGAATGACCCCAAACCCTCTGCTAAAATAAATCTGGAGGAAGCCTTAGACACCAATAAAAAAGATAAAGGGAATGTGCAGTATGAGGTTAGGGAGTGTAAGTTTGTGGATGTTGGGATTTTTAAATATAAGGAGAAAAACCCCACTGAAATGGGTCAAGCTGCAATGAAGAATCTCGAGGGTGATAATGATTCTGGCCAAGTCAAGAAAAGGGGTTATGGTCATAAGGAGAGAGGGGACCTAGAAAATTATGGGGAAATGAGGATTAGGATGCCTAACACTAGAAGGTCCATCAAGCTTGTTGGCATGCCTACCCCTATTTTGCATGATACCATAGAGACTAGTGATTCTCAACATGGTGAGGATGTTAGGGAAAGTGAGGGGGAAGAGGAGAAGGTGAACATTGAAGATTCCTCTGGTAATTCTAAATAGGGTGGGGAGGGACCTAGACTTTTTTTTGAATTAAATGCCCTTGATTTGGATACTATGGCAAATGACCACCCTATTAATGTTCATTCTGATGTAAGGAAGGAGTGTGTTAACTATGCACAAATTGCCATTAAGGTTACCATTATTTAGAATAAGCCGATGGAGTTGGAGAAGAAATTCAAAACCTTGTCTTGCTTCACCACAAAGGTAATGCATTGCTTAGCTACGACCCTGGCCATTCTGTAGGATGCTGAGTTGGGAATAAAAGGGTCTAGAGTGGAGCATGTGAAGAACTATGAGGAAATGTACAACTTCCTCACTGATGATTGAGAATAGTTGTTTAATTAGTTTCTGCTTTCTATGTTTTGTGTTCACTGTTGTTTTTTATTGTGTTTTGTATCCTTTGCTACTGTTAATGTGTTGGTAATGTTCTAAATTAGTGTGTTGTCTGTGCACTGGTTCTAGCTGATTTGGGGCTTGTTTTGGTTGCCCTTTGGTTTGTTTTGTAAAGGGATCAACACCCACATTTTTCTGCTTACCAGAATAAAAAACAAATGATTTTAATGGAATATAAGTACAAATCTAGTTAGAATTATCACTGTTTGCCCTTATAAGAATTCATGTGAAATCAAATTCCACAGATCATGGGAATATGTGATTCCTTAAATATTAGCCATTGTAGTAATGCCACCTCTATCTTGACCACATATATTTCAAATATGATTGTAAATAATCATTTATTTTGTGAACTTGAACTTCCATCCTTCTGATTTGTTATAATTATAGAGTTTACTCTTTGACATAATGCATCCACATGAAGTATCATACTAATGGACATCACACATAGAGTAACTTTAGAGTAAAATAATGTCCTCGATGCTTTATATTACATATTATTCAATTAATATTCCCTTAGTGAGAAGCACTAGATGAAATATATAGATCAATGGTCCAAATTAAAATAACTACCATGAAATAGATCTTGGTCATTGATTTTTTCAAACAATATCATCAATAAGAAACAAAAAAATTGTAATGAATATATGATTGAGACTTGAGACCTTTTAATTTTCTATAAAGATAAACTTGAAATAAAATACCCTCTATATCTAATCACCAAAGTTGAAATTAAAATATCTGATTTGATTTGATTCAAAAAATTTCAAAGTTTATAAATTCTATCATGGCAAGGTAGAAGCTCCACAATAAAATCACAATACCTAGATAGAGCAATATTATCTTTCTTTATGATCTCTATCATCGATTCGATCAGAGGAAAAAAATTGGTAACATTTTTTGGACTATGGGCCACAAAGAAAAGAATGAAATTGTTCAGGAGCAAACCTTCTTCTTCATCTTCTTCTCTGCATCAATCCAAAACATACTCCTTTAATGTGCTCGACAATCTCAAAAATTGGTGCTGCAAAAAGAATTTGAAGAACTACTTCATTACTACTTTAAGCATCAGGGAAACCTTGATCCCTCTCCCTTTGCCTTTACCTCTGCCATTATCATTCTCCATACTTTCTACACTATAAAATGGTTTACAAACAAGTCTTTAGCTGCTTGCTAAGACACAATTTATATAATTTAGAAAGCACACTGAATGTGTAACAGCTAACATTCTATTGATTATGGAGGTACCACTACCTACCTCCAAGGATTGATAATGAAAGGCATTCAGTGAACAATTTCGAAATGTGTAAGGTGCAGATTCATATGAAAGATCTTGGAGTGCATGTATACCATCCTGTACAATATTTTTGACAGAAAATTCATGCCACTTTAGGCAATTCTAGAAAGGAAACGACATTGCCTCACTGTTCAAATTGATGTCTAGTGACAAACTTTCAAACACATTCTTGTAATGTAGTGCTAAATGTTTTATTTACTCCTTTCCCTTAATTTGCATACTAAGTTTTGTATCTTATTTGTCTGCACTATTTCATTTCATCTGTAAATATTTTGATCTAATAAAGTTTTTAAAATATCCAACTTCGTCTTCATTGCCATGAAAAGAGAGGTTGGAACAAGCATGATTTGTATCAACAATTGTAATTTGTTGCATTGTAGGAGTGAAGTATCTATGGGAATATGAAGTTAGTTTTACTTATCCTAGTAGTGACAAGCAATTGATAACGAGTACACCATGCAAAATTACATGCGAAAGTGCCACTCGCGCTTTTATACATGAAAATATATCTTTAGATTTGATTTGTATTTTGCATGTATTTTTTGTGGTTATTTAAGTTAGTCGAGCTTGAATGCCAAGGTATGAGAACAAGTTTTTTTTTGTAATTGTGAATTTTCTTTTGAGAATAAAATTGAGAGATCTTTGTCTGTGATTTTTTCCTAGTACATTACTAGGTTTTCCACATAAATATGTGTTTTTGTTTTGTGCTTTTTATTGCCAATTCACTGTTATTTCAATTTTGCATTGCTTATTTTCCTAACAGTTGGTATCAGAGCACATGGTTTTGTGCAGAATTTTTTTTATGGGTTTTTATCTTTGTGAAAAGCAATGACAGGAGACATGGTTACCAAATTTGAGGTTCAAAATTTTGATGGTTCCAATTTTTCTTTATGGAAACTAAAGGTTCAAGCCTTAATAGTGAATGATGGATGCACCTTCGCTCTCAAGGGGACATCGTCAAAACCTACAACCATGAAGCAAGAGGAATGGGATGAAAAGGATAACATGGATAGAGCTACAATTCAATTATCTCTGGCAGATTCAATTTTATTAAATGTTGTAGAGGAGAAAATGACACATGACTTGTGGACTAAGCTTGAAAAGTTGTATGAGACCAAGTAATGGGCTAACAAAATTCTGTTATGATAGTTGTATAATTTGAGGATGCATGACAATTATTTAGTCATAGATCATCTCAATAATTTCAACACACTGATTAGCAAGTTGGCTTTAGTGGAGGTGAAAATTGAAGAAGAGGATACAGTGGCTATACTATTGTGCTCTTTGCCTGAAACTTGGGATCAACTAGTTATGATGCTTAGTAACTCAACACCGAAGGGGAAACTTATCTTTGAAGATGTTCTCATGCCCACCCATACTCACATGCATAAATGGACATAAACACAAAGTATTTTTTTTTTCTCTTAGACATTCTACATGTTAAACTACAATAAATACCACATTTAGCAGAAGATGACGTGCTCTCAAAGATGAAGACACACTGCACTTGGTGAAAGAAAGTAATATAATAATAATGTGGGTGGTGAAATCTCATCGCAACACCCTAGACTAGGTGATGAACAAATAAAATAATTAAATTTAAAATCACATTAATTTATTCATGTGCATCACCAAGGTAACTTAGATAATATTTAATTAAATAAAAACATTATCCAAAACTAATGTCTAAATATTTTATTAATATACTCTAAATTAGATTTCAAAACTAAATTTAAAATTAAATGATATTAGACATTGAATCCATTTTAAAACAAATTTGTAGCTTGATAATATTTAAATCTCATCTTCCCATTATGTTGACTCAAAAGAAAGAAATTTAAAACTTATTATTTAATAAAAAAAACAGTCACACAATTTTTTTTTTTTTTGGTAAAATTATAAAATAATTTAATACTAGCACTCCATAATTTAAAAAGCACGATAACATTCCTAAATTAAATAAATAAAACAATTCCTAAGAAAAAGTTGACTACATTTAAGGAACAAATCATACAAATAAAATAGTAAGTTTCTTTTTTTTTTTCTTTTCTTTTTTCTCTTTTTCTATTCTAGAAAAAGCTAACTATTTATATCATATAAATTTATTTACTCTTACTTTAAATAATATAATAAAATGAAAACTTTATTGAAATTTATTACAACTTTTAACTAAAATAAATCATGGAATAATAGAATCTAAAAATGAAGATCAAAATCAAATAAATATTTATTTCTAAATATTAATCCTATACCACTATGAATACAACTATTAAAGAATAATTAAAATTTAAAAATAATAATTAAGAATACTAATTCTACTAAAAGTCTAAGTTCGCTGCTTTTTAAGAGTTATTAAAGTAATTTACTGTTATTATTTAGATTTTGCCAAAATATTAAAATATAACATATATATATATTTCAAACATTTGGAAGAAAAATAAAGAATATAATTTTTTTTTAAAGCAAAACCATGTCAAAAGAAGAAAACCATGTTTTTGACTCAAATACCACGTTTTTGGATTAAAAACAACCAACAAAACCGCTTATATCCCCTTGTATTCATCAGTTGCAACAACAATACTAAAAAGGTGACAACTTTCTCAAAACTCAATGAAATTTGAAACCGAAAGCTTACACAAAGACCTTCAAAACCCATAAACCATTTTGTAGCATTTTGAGTATGGAAAATGTTGTTAATGAAAGAATATGATGGTTTTTGGAAGAAAAGTCCAAAATTTTTTTCAAAGGAAGAATAACATTTGTTAAAGAAGCAACCTCAAAAATGTTTTTGACGAATCATAATAGTCTAATTCCTTTTTCTGAATGTACAACATACAATTTGAATGAGCCACAAGAATGAATAGAACAATAAGAATACACCATCTTTGCCAACCGCAACTTTGATCAGAAAACCTTTTCTTAAACCTGTAAACAACAAAATAGAGAAGCCTAATCCTGCTCTCAACCCATCCATAGGAATGAGGATTCCAGTCCACCCTCGAGCTTGGAAACAAAACCCCAATGCTCAAATAAACGAGAAAATAGAAAACTAACCAATAATAATAAATTCATACACAAGGAAACCTATACTGAGATTTTCGGTAAGGGGATAAGATTGGGGATCCTCTTTGGGGTTAAGGTCCCTATAGCTCCCTTTCGCATATGTAGCTCCCAAAATCACAATGTAGCTCCCAAGAAACACAATGTAGCTCCCAAAACATATTGTAGCTCCCGAAACACAAACCTCCACAACACCATTACACAAACACCAATCACCAACACCAACACCAACACCAACACCAATCACCAACACCAATCACCAACACTAGCACCATGAGTAACCCCAAAGAGGTATCCACCATTTCCAATCCCCACACAAATGATTCCTAAAACCAAACCCTCACATACAAGCACAATAATTTACATAACACTATCAAACAATTTAACAATTAACAATATATTGAAAGACAAATCACCAAATCCACCATCCCTTGGCTGTCCAAGTTAGGATCAGCCCACTAGTTTTCTAAAAAGATGCACAATCTAGTATTTCTAGCCACAATCCAACTCAAGCATTCATTTCTCTTCCAAAAACCTCACCTTTCTCCTATTCTAGAAAACATACAGCAACCCCATAAACCATTCAAGAAAGCTACAACACTTTTGATTTCTCATGGATGATCAAAATGATTCACATTTCCCCCTTAAATAAGACCTTTTTCCCCCAACTCTTTACATTCCTTCACATAAAATAAAATAATTAAGCATTATAAAAATATTACATACTTTCCACACAACCCCCCTTATAAAACAACAAATAAATAAATATTTGAGCATTAAGGAGTTTGTTTCCATTCTTAAGGAACCTGGGCCACTCTACCTGCAAAATCTCATTAAAACATCAGGATATTTAAAAACTTATAGCCGAAGCAAATAAACATTTAGCTTAATCATTTCTAACATCCATAAACCACATAATCTAACATTCCAAAACAATAATATTTATTAAATAAACTTATTATTTTATTTCAAACAAATAGATAAATATCTAACAAAAATATAAAGCATTTTGTTCCCATAGTCAAAATAATAATAATAATAATAACTCAACATCAACCAAGTCCATTACACACACACAAACCAAAATATAATATCAAATCAAATAATAATATTTATTTTGCAAAAATTAAACATATAACCATTAATATTCTATGATTAATTATTCTTTTAAATAAACATATTATTTCATTATCAACAAATAAATATCTAATCATATATGTAAACATTTATATTCACAATTAAAATAATAATACCCATAATCTATAATCTCAATATCAACCATATCAAATTTACACACATATCAAAATAGTCAATTATAAATAGTATCATACCATGGTCTCAAGTGCAATACTAGCAAGGCCTCACAAATGTGGTGGCTACAATAATTTCTAAAGATTGAAGGCAGATGACATCTCAAGGAATTTCTTCCACTGATGCCCTTGTTGCAAAGGGCTAGAACTCCAGAAAGAGAGAAAGCTGAGTGTGGATAAGCTAGGTCAAAATCCAAGGGATGGAAAAGAGTTAAATGTTGAAACTATGGAAAAATAGGGCATGTCAAAAAGACTACAGGTTTTCAAAATTGAACAAAGAAAATCCTCACTCATAGCCATTGGAGGCAAATGCAACAGAAGTTGAAGAACCATTGGAAGATGGAGAGGTTATATCTTCTAATCTAAGAGGTTCATTTCATCATGTTTGGATCATTGATTTTGGTGCCTCTTTGCACATGACTCCTCACAATGTCTAGTTTTCTTCTTACCAGTCATGTGATGGAGGTATGGTTTACATGGGAAATGACAACCCGTGTGAAGCTATTGGTGAAGGAGAGGTCAAAATCAAGATGTTTGATGGGATAGTAAGGACTCTTTAGCATGTAAGACATGTACCAGGATTGAAGAAAAAATTGTTGTCACTTGGAGTTTTCAATGAGCAAGGTTACTGATTCAGTGGAGAAAATAGTTGTCTCAAGGTAATAAAGGGAGCATTGGTGGTGCTAAAGGGAGAAAAGGTTGGAAATCTCTACAGGTTGGTTGGAGAAATTTGTAGTGGAGAGGCTATGGTGGTATCAGATGCAGAAATGGATTCATTGTCTACTTGGCATCAAAGGCTAGGCCACATGAGTGAATGTGGTATCAAGGTACTACTAGATAGAAATCTTCTCCTAGGTGCTAAATCTAGAGATTTTAATTTTTGTGAGCATTGTTTGTTTGGAAAACATAATAGGTTGAGTTTTTCTAGTTGCACTACCAAAAGTAAAGAAGTTCTAGATTTAATTCATTCAACTAGTTGGCAAGCACCTATTACATCAATTGGGGCTTCATCATATTTTATTTTATTTATAGATGACTATTCCTATAAGGTGTGGATTTATCTATTGAAGAAGAGATCTGATGCATTTTATTATTTAAAGAAGTTTAAAGATTTGGTAGAAAATTAGAAAGGAAAGACAATAAAGTGTCTTAGAATAGATAACAAAGGAGAATCTTGTTCAGGTGAGTTTAACTAGTTTTGCTATGAGCATGGTATTGAAAGGTAGTTGACGGCTCCTAGAACACCACAACAAAATGATGTTGCTAAAAGGATGAACCGTACAATTATGGAAAGAGCTAGATGTATGTTGAGAACTGCTAGATTGGAGAACATTTTTTGGGTTGAGGCTGTTAATAAAACTTGTTTCTTGATTAATAGATAACCCACTACAACTCTAGATCGTCAAATTCCTGAAGAAGTTTAGACAGGTAAACCTATTGATTATTCCTTTCTTCATATTTTTGGTTCTGATGCATATGCTCATATTCCCAAAGAGGATAGGAATAAGCTGTATGTGAAGTCCATGAAATGTATTTTCTTGGTTATCTAGAAGGTATGAAGGGGTATAGGTTGTGGGATACTCTTGTCTGCAAGATTATTATTAGCCGAGATGCTTATTTTAATAAAAAATTAGTGCAAAGAAGTAAAGAACAACAAAGTATAGAAATTGTTACAGTAGATGTGGACAAGAATGATGCTAATATGGAGGTGATAGATGAAAATCAACCACCTGTTCATGAAAATCAAAAAGATGATAATCACAGTTATATCATGAGGTTGAACAACAACCAAATGAGCCACAGGGTAACATGTTACCCCTTCTGAGGAGATCCACTAGAGTGATCAAACCACCAACAAGGTACGTTCTTAATTGTAATTCAACTTATGCTTTACTTACTGATGTTGGTGAGCCTAACTCATATTAGGAGACTTGCGAAGATGAAGATGCAAATAAATGGAGAGAAGCCATGGATGAGGAGATGAGAGCTCTACATAAAAATAAAATGTGGGAGCTTGTACAATTGCCTAAGGGATGAATAATTATTGGCAACAAGAGGGTCTTCAAAATGAAAAGGGATATAAATGATAATGTGGAGTGATATAAATCTTGGTTGGTGGCCAAGGGGTATGCACAAAAATCTAGTATTGATTTTAATGAAATATTTTCACCTATGGTGTGGTTAAATACAACTAGATTTATTTTGGCTCTTGTTGGTAGTATTGATTTGGAGTTACAATAGTTAGATGTTAAAACAACTTTCTTGCATGGTGATCTTTTTGAGGAAATTTATATGCAGCAACCGAAAGGTTTTGAGGAAAAAGACAAGGAGAATCTAGTATGCAGGTTGAACAAATCATTGTATGGTTTGAAATAGTTGCCAAGGTGTTGGTACAAGTGATTTGATTTTTTCATGATGAGTTTAGGTTTTAGCATATGTGAGGTTGATCATTGTACTTACTTTAAAAGGTATGAAGGTGTTAGTTTCATTATTTTTCTTTTGTATGTAGATGATATGTTGGTAGCAAGTCCCAACATGCATAAGAATCATCGGGTTAAAAACTCATCTTGCTAGGGAGTTTGGAATGGACTTAGGAAATGCAAATTAGATTCTTGGAATGAGGATGCATAGAGATAGAAACAACAGAAAGATTTGGTTGTCATAGAAGACTTATGTGGCGAAGATTTTGTAGCGCTTCAATATGCAAAATGTACAACTAGTTAGTACCCCATTTCCTGGTCATATTAAATTATCTTCAAAATAGTTCCCTAGCACAGAAGCGATGAACACACAGATGTCTTGCGTACCTTACTCATCAACATTTGGTAGTCTTATGTTTTCCATGGTGTGCACCAGACTAGGCATTGCACAAGCAATGGGAGTAGTCAGTCATTTCATGGCAAATCCAGGTTGTGATCATTGGATGGTTGTGAAGTGGATTCTTGGGTATTTGAGGGGTACTTCAGATGCTGTTATTTGTTATAGTAGGAGTAGTCTTCAAGTTAATGGATATGTGGATACAGATTTTGGTGGAGACAAAGATAAGAGAAAATATACTACATGTTATGTTTTCTCCTTAGTAGGAGGTGTTGTTAGCTGCATTTCAAAGTTACAGAAAGTGGTGGCTTTGTCTACTACTGAAGTTGAATATATGACAATGACATAGGCTAGAAAGGAGGCAATCTGATTTCATAGACTCTTGGGTGAATTACAGGTAAAGAAGGATAACATGGTGTTGCATTGTGATAGCTAGAGTGCTTTACACTTAGCCTGGAACTCAACTTATCATGCCAAAATGAAACATATTGATGTACAATATCACTTTGTACATGAGGTGGTGGAAGGAGGATAGGTACCTTTGGCTAAGATACACACTGATATAAATCTAGTAGATATTTTGATGAAACCTACTAGTAGAGAGAAGTTCATATGGTGTAGAACTTCTCTCTACTAGTAGGCTTCATAAAAATATTTCTTGGCTTGCACATCACTTGATGATAGGCAACAGTGGCATTGGTCTCTCAATAGGATTTATTTGCAAGGCAGAAACTTGACTTCAAGTGGGAGATTATTGGAATGTGAAGTCAGTTTTACTTATCCCAGTAGTGACGAGCAATCGACAATGAGTACCATGATAGTGTCTTAGGTACCCGCCTAACGGGGCCGAAGGCCAAGGAACTGAAATCAAAGGTTGTTGGACAGGGGGTTGCAAGGGGTTGGGTGTATCCCCCTTGCCACAGATAGAAATGTTTTTTGGTCATATGCCATGTGTACACCATGCAAAATTGCATGCGGAAGTGCCACTCATGCTTTTATGCATGTAAATCTATCTTTAGATTTTATTTGTATTTTGCATGTATTTTTCATGGTTATTTAAGTTAGTCGAGCTTGAATGCTAAGGTATGAGAAAAAGTTTTTTTTGTAACTACAAATTTTCTTCTAAGAATAAAGTTGAGAGATCTTTTCCCATGGTTTTTTCCTAGTACATTTTTAGGTTATCCACGTAAATATGTGTTGTCTGTTTGTGATTTTTATTGCTAATTCAATGTTATTAATTTTACACTACTTATTTTCCTAAGAGTATCTACCATCGATTACAATCAGACATTTCATAGAATGTCTTAACCATGCACCTAGTTGCAAATTCCATTGAGTAACACCTTCCTTGAAGACTGTTGCATTCTCTTTGTATATAGGATTTTTGGTCTTTCATAATGAAATTGTTGACAAGAAGAGAAATTATTTTTTATGTTTGGTATAATTTGAATCGTAGGCTAAAGACATTGAGACACAACCATTGTTGGAAAACTTCTCGAAGGCTAGATTTTATTGTATCTTAGTGTGGGCACATTCGGAGCTTATTTGTATGTTTTAATAAAGTTTTGATTGGAATAATGACTGCCTTAGTACTAAATTCCATGTATTGCTATTATTTGTTAAAAGAAAATATTTTAAATAAATGATATAATTACAACTAAAATGTGTTGTGGACATATACACCCTCGCTTCCAATCATCTTATTTTCATGGATGTTTAAGAGAAATTTCTTCTCACACTATGTTGCATATCATTTCTACATTTTGTTTTGTACATTTCCATTATTAAGACAAGGAGAAAACTCATGCATGATTTAAGAAACACAGTCATATGCCACAATAGCCTCATGGGTTGTGTTGAAGGTACCAAGCCAAAGGTGATTTATTCTGTTGGGATCTTTGATTTTATCCACCAATTTACCCCATGTTCACCACTTTAGACCTCTATAATTGTACTACCAATTTTTAGGCCCTCCTTTTCATAGCACACACCCTTTGCTTGAACCCTTGTGAGTTTTCTTTCTTTTTCATTTGCTCACATGAATTCAATTGTCGTCATTCCTCTAAAGTCTAAAACTTTCTATTCCATCTACCTATTTATTGTCTTCACCATCTTTATTTAATGACTTTGAAAAATAGAAAGAAAAGACCACTTTTCAATTTTAAAGCAAATTGAAATGGTGTTCACTAAAAGAGCTCAAATAACCAAACAATGTAAGGTGTTTACACCTCCACCAAATGTGTCACATCCTATTTGCTTTACCTAGTTAAACATTACTTAAATAGAATGATTAGTAAAGACAATTGAGTATGATAATTGTGTTTAAATTTAATTGAAATGATTAATAGTAATGTTTAATCATTTACGAAATTATATCAAATGTCAATTTGATGATGACTAATTATGTATTCTATTTTCATAAAAGTGATAGGAAAAGTATCACTCTCTCAAGTAAGAGAGAAAGAGTATCATTAGGGAGAAGGATTTAGACATTTGTTGGTGTCATGATGTGAAGGGATCTAATCACACACCCGCTTAGAAGCATGTAGTTAGAATTGCATTGTCTTGATAGTGTTAGAAAAAGTGCCTCAAATTACTGGCTTGAAGATCTTCCTGCAGTTTCTAATCTCATCTATTATTGGCCTGACTGTTCATTATCAGCGGGACCTTATTCTCTACCCCCTCGATGGACCGGAATCTCTTTATGACTTGGCGTTAAGTCTCTCATCGATGGGACTAAAGTATATCGGTGGAACCTTGGTCGAGGTCCCTTCGACGGGCTGATAAACTATTGGTTGACAAATACAATGTTGAATGAATAACTGAGCAATGGTGACGTGGATGCCATGTAGGCATGTGGACCAGCCCGGTCATCGAGTGTTATGGCTTCATTGAAGAGCTAGCCTTCGTGGTGACTTGGCCATTTCGGTGGGAGTCTTGTAGTTGTCCCTTCGACAACCCAATACGATGCATATCAGAGTGACTTAGTGCCTTCGGCGGGACTTTGCCTTGAGTCTCTTCGACTGTTTGATACAGTGTATGTCGAATGCCACCTAGGCGGGTAAGAACTGTGGTCAAAGCTTGGATGCGAAGTGTTGGTGAATAGTTTGGACATCGATGAGACTTAGGGAATTTGGGGAGAGCTTGAATGAAGTCTCTTTGATGGCTTCGACGTGTCTTCGACAGTTAAATCAAACTGTGACTGTTTCCTATAGGAACTATATCGATTGGTTTCCTTGGTTGTGTGGAACATAAAATGAATACAATAGTGTGTTGAACGTTCTGTAGTTTGGTAACATGTGAGATAACTGTCCAGTCTATTGTGGAAGTTGAAGTGGTTGTTCTTCCTGCTAATGTGAGCTGAATGAGAAGGCACATTGGAATGATGTAATACTATAAAAACATTGGAACAATGGGTGTAAAATGTGAGAGAGACAGAGTTTCAAAGGGGTTATGCTATCGGATTATCTCCAGATGGAATAGGATATTAATCTCCATGAAAGACTTAGTATTTGTATTGTATTGTAATGTATTTTCTAGTTGTTGAATAATACAATGGGTCTAATGCTTTTGGAGTGTGGGGTTTTTTACCCATAAGGGTTTTCTCCAAGTAAATCTGTGTTTATTTCTTCTATTCTGTCTTTCATGCGTTATGATTCTGTTGTTGAATCTGTTTAATGCTTGTTGATGAAACTGGTTAAAACTTGCATGATCTTTTCTCAGTAGGATTAATGGCGGGAAATGAACTATGTTTAATTATGCTTTGTGGCATAGTTGTGAGTGTTTTTGAGGCAATCTAAAGAAATTAAAGCTATCGAAGACACTACTATTCTTAGATGTTCATTCTAAGATGAAAACATTTCCTTACAAGTGGTATCAGAGCCATATGCTAGGATTTGTTTGTTCCTGGTGATTCTGGTTTTGGGTATTCCTTCTATGAAGATTTCTTAGCCTGTAGAGCTTGAGGAAATCAAAAGGAATCGATTGATGATTGATCCTATGGTGGGTGGAAGGTGATTGCTCATTTGTTTTAATTTCATGAGATAACACATAGCTTGAAGGATGGTGAAGATGGAGAAACTCGAGCTGGTCATATTGAAATGATGTGGTCTGAGGCTCCTAGTTGACAACAGAATAATCTTGATACATGGGGTGGGATTTTTTCTTTGTGGTTGTGTTACAACAAATCTTTCACATTGGGTGTCTGTGTGAGAGGCTTCTTGGTGATATGGAGAAGATTGTGTTGTTGTTCAGCTATGGAGTAATGTGCTTTTGCTGGGCGTTTATTCTCAGTATTGGAAGGCATTATTTTCTGTACCCTGATTGCATATAGGCTATGGAGTTGATCATTGGATGATCTGGAAAGCTTCTATAATAGCCTATCTCCCTCGAATGCATGTGCATGTTGGTAGTTTTGGAGTTGGCCTACAAGTGGGCCTGAAGTTCTTGAACTATTGTTTCCTTTTAAGGATGCTTTGTACTTGCATGGCTCAGATTCATGTTCCTTGGATTTGAGGGGTTTTATAGTTTTTCCTAAAATCTATGATTATGCTCATTTGTGATTATCCATTATTCTGGTTTAACCATTATGGTTGTATGCAGACTTTTGAGTCATCCAGATGTGAAGTGGGTGTGGACGAGCATGGGTGTTGAATGTAACACAATGGTTTTGCAAGTTTTACACGGTCAAGAAAAACTTGTGGTTCTATGGAGTTGCTGGTAAGTTATTTTCTAGACCCTAGCTTTTGGGGTGTTACTAGATGAGATAGTTGCAGTTTTACATGTATGCTTCATGCATGATGTTGAGAAGGTGAGATTCTTTCTTTGCATGGGAGTATTGGAATGTGATTAATCCCTCAACATTTCTATGGTGATGCTTGGTGGTTTCCTTGACTATGGTGCTGGTTGTGGATGTGATTGGTGAATTGGATCTGAATATGATATGGTGGTTGAGTCATGTTATCTACATGGTAATCCTCTTTTGAATCTCAGTTTGCTGATTACTAGTGCAATGATGAGTTTGCATGTTACATTTGTATTGGATCTACGAGTTATGTAGTTTTGTGGGCCAATCACCTATTAATCTACAGTGGGATGACTCAGACGTGGACTATCTTTATCCACCAGATTGATTCAATATTTATGCAGACTTGTTAGCTGGCCTTGTCCGTGGTCACTTGTGCATTGGTATGCTGCATTGGGATGAGAGGATGAATGATATAGAGTGCCTGGATAGTTGGTTAATGGAACTTGTAGCATATGTATCACGATGTCATGTATAGCTTGGATACACAATTTTTTTTGTGGGATTTTGACAGTGATGGTTTTATCTTCTTGACTCAGAGATCTTGGTTCTACTTTATTCTTTTGCACTGCTAATATTGCAAGTGAATTATTTTGATTGTGTTAGAGCCATGGATTATCTTCATTGAGAGGATGGTTATCATGATGCCTTGATAAGCTCGGTATCACAGTTTCAGTGGGAGGTTTGATAGTGATGTGAATTCATCACTTGGTGATGGATGATCTTCTTCAGTGTGGCATATGTTACTAGGAGGAGCTCTTAGATCCTATTATTGCAGAATGGTTCTTTCACATTTGCATGGACACTATTTGGAGATGGGTCATCTTTATGGCATTGAAGATGTGTAACATCTTGAAGCCATGGAGGACTCTTGGAGTCTTTGGTTGAGGTGTTGGTGGTGCTCTAACAGGTGATGTTGGTTTAGACTATGTTGCTATTATGTCTTGTTGTACTCTTGATTCTAGATTAGAGTTTTGGCATGATGCGTTTTACTTGAGACCATGTTATGTTCACTTGGAGCATGAAATCTCCTAGGGGGGATGGTAAGATCATGATGTCATGACAAGTTCCTGATTCAGATGATTGGAGCTTTGACAATGGTCTAGTGATTCTCTATGTTTTGGGTGCATTGGTCATGTGCTTGAAAACTTCATGATGGTGTAGTCATGCATTTGGAGTTTAGCATGAGATGATTGTTTACAGATGCTCATGGATACATGGAGAATAAGGTGAGGCTATTTTTTCTTTTGAGATAAGAGAAGGTTGACTGAGATGGTTACTCTTGATTGAGATTTCAGCAGAAAGTCCGAGAAGCCTACATCTTGGTTGGACGTGAGTTCAACAAAGACCTATGAGGAGATTGCTCTTGGAGGAGTCATGATGGCTTGCATATCCTGGAGGAGCATTCTCATTCCCACTCTTGGTCTACTCAACATTTTATTACTTGAGATCTATTGTCCATTGTTTCTCTCAGGCATTTTATGCTTTCTTTCATAGACAATGGATCTTGAACTGCTAATAAATGGTTCTGTAGGATTCATTGTGAGAGATGGATAGCATGATTATCTCCTTGGGATATCATTTTCATTTATGATGATTATAGGGGATGGTAGTGGGCTGATTTCCTGAGAAGGGAAATGGATTAGTTTGATCTTGTTTGGTTTGAGAAGCTTACATCCATTTTGGTTACATGATACATATGTTATGTTTGATCTTGGTAATTGGACGATTGGGTGTTGTTATGGCTTTTCTTTTGGGGATTGTGGAGGAGATCATAATTGACATAGTTTGCATTTAGAAGTGTATGTAGAAGGATTTTCTACAGGTATATGATGTGTAGTGATTCTCCCTTTTTTGTCTTGGTTATCTTCTTGGATGGTTTGTTTCACATTACATTGGTTTGAGGTTTGGTTGGAGCTATTGTAATCACTAGCTTGTGGTCATGTGTTTTCACTTATGTTCTTGGGTGATGACATGGAGGTTCCTTCGTCTCTTTCCTTTGTTGGGTGTGGAGAACATGGGAGAGTTTTGGACTGGTGGTGAGAATTGTTCTTAAAGGTTACTGATATACATGTTTTGCATATCATTGTGGATGATTCCTTGGTGCTACATGATGTTGTTTACACCTTCTATATGATGCTATTGGTAGACTTGTTATGCCTTTGATCTTTTAGATTTGGCATTACCCATGTAGTGGGAGTTCCTGAATGTGTTTATTTGCAGTTGTTGGGTTGGTTGTGTAGGTGGCATGAGTTTGTTGATGAGGATACCTTCAAGGTATGGGTGATTGGATGGATTAGCACTTGTCATGTGTGCTATTTTCAGTCATGTGGGTTTTTTGTTCAGGTTGGGGGCTTTGAAGTTGATATTGTTGATGCTTATGTATAGGTTGTGAGCACAATGGAGTGGTGGCAGTATGCTATATCCTTTGCTGTAAGTTGGGTTTGGTGATTGGTGTTCTTTAGACTAGTGCATCTACACCATGGCTAGTTCCTTTCCTCTAGAGGATGGCTAGAACTATTACTAGAGAGGTGACTTTGAGCGATGATTGGAAGCAACCAGTAAGTTCTTGGTCAAGTGGGAGCATGTTAGAAAAGGTGCCTCAAATTACTAGCTTGAAGATCTTCCTGCAGTTTGTGAGCTCATCTCTTATCGACCTGACTATTCATTATCGGCGAGACCTTATTCTTTGTCCCCTTGATGGACCGAAATCTCTATGACTTGGCATTAAGTCTCTCATCGGTGGGACTAAAGTATATTAGTGGAGCCTTGGTCGAGGTCCCTTCGACGGGCCGATAAACTATTGGTTGACGATGTTGAACGAATAACTAAGTAGTGGTGATGTGGATGCCATGTAGGCATGTAGGACCAGCCTAATCATCAAGTGTTATGGCTTCATCAAAGAGCTAGCCTTCGTGGTGACTTGGCCATTTCGACGGGAGTCTCTTAGTTGTCCCTTCGACAGACTGATACGATGCATATTGGAGTGACTTAATGCCTTTAGCGGGACTTTGCCTTGAGTCTCTTCGATTGTCCAATGCAGTGTATGTGGAATGCCACCTAGGCGGTAAGAACTATGGTCAAAGCTTGGATGCGAAATGTTGGCGATCAGTTTGGACATCGATGAGCCTTAGAGAATTCACGGAGAGCTTGAACAAAGTCTCTTCAATGGCTTTGACGTGTCTCCGACAGTTGAATCGAACTGTGACTGTTTCCTACAGGAACTATATCGATTGGTTTCCTTGGTTGTGTGGAACATAGAATGAATACAGTAGTGTGTTGAACATTATGTAGTTCGGTAACATGTGAGATAACTGTCCAGTCTGTTGTGAAAGTTGAAGCAGTTGTTCTTCCTACTAATGTGAGCCGAATGAGAAGGCACATTGGAATGTTGTAATACTATAAAAACATTGGAACCGTGGGTGTAAAATGTGAGAGAGATAGAGTTTCAGAGAGGTTATGCTACCAGATTATCTGCAGATGGAACATGATGTTAATCTCCATGAAAGGCTTAGTGCCTGTATTGTATTGTAACTGTATTTTCTGGTTGCTGAATAATACAATGGGTCTAATGCTTTTGGAGTGTGGGGTTTTTTATCCATTAGGGTTTTCCCCACGTAAATCTGTGTTCATTTCTTCTGTTCTGTCTTTCATGCTTTATGATTCTGTTGTTGAATATGTTTAATGCTTGTTGATGAAACTAGTTAAAACTTGCATGATCTTTTCTTAGTAGGATTAATGGTGGGAAATGAACTATGTCTGATTCCGCTTTGTGGCATAGTTGTGAGTGTTTTTGAGGCAATCTAAAGAAATTAAAGCTACAAAAGACACTACTGTTCTCAAATGTTTGTTTTGAGATGAAAACATTTCCTTACAGATAGTCTAATTGAATTGTGTGTATTTTGTCTAGTGAGCACCTAACTGGGATGGTTCATGGTTGCTCCTTGTATCTTTCATTTGACAAATTTTGCCATGTTGTGTTAAGTCCAGTTAAGGGATACGATTGAGTTTGTGAAAGACTTAATCAAAATTCGTACTCCCTTGAGATTTCTTCTATCATATTTTATGTCAAATTTATTTTTCCATGTTGTGGTTAATGTTGATATGTGTGAAATTTGACTCCATTTTCTTTGTGTAACATGTTGGAGGAATCTCCCTAATACTTGAAAAAGGTTCTTCAACATATATTTCTTATATGCTTAAGTGTTTGCAAACTCCATTTTTTTCGAACAGGGAGATAAAATTTAGGATTTATCTTGTGGGTGCTTTACCTTTCATAGTCCACATATTGTGGTACATTGGATGAAGACTTTCCTATAAAAGAAAACCTTGTGTGGATATCCCAAAAATCTTGCATTCCATATGATGACACCTCTTGAGGCTCTCTGCCAAATGTATGACGTGCATACTTGTCGAGCAAAGATTTTTCCTTGGGGTTTGGAAAGTATTCGCCTTGGGGAGAGTGAAATCCATGGATTGGTTTTACCACGGGAAGATTATTGTCATTCATGAAAAAAGGGTTAGATGGCCATGCAGAAATGAGTAGACTGATAAGAAATACTTTGTTTTCCTTCTTCAAATATAATCCTACAATATCACCGTCGTCGAATGTCAATCTCAATATGGCAGAATTATGTAGAGAGGGTCAGTTGAAGGAGGCTCTACTCATTTTGGTTACTGCTCAAACCCTCAAGAAGACACTCCTTTATATCTTCAACTGTTGCAGACTTGCATTAAGGAGAATGTACCTTCACAATACAAAGAAATCCACTCTTCCATCACACACAAGGGATTTGCATTCACTATACACACAACTTTTCAAAGTCTTTGATGACATGGGAGAACAAGATGGATTCTCATGGAATGCCATTATTTCCTCTTATAGAAGACAGGGAACCTTGTCCTCATGAAGCATTGACAATGCTTCACCAAATACTATGAATAGGAGTCCAAGCCAAAATCAGTTCACCAGCAAAAGGTTGTAGAATCTGACTTTACACCTGCCATGAAATTGTTGAGGGGTTTGGGAAAGAATGTTTTAGGGGAAAATAAATTCGGAAGAGATGACATTCCATAGGCGGGACGCCTCTTCGAGGCATTCTAGTGCCAGCTAACTGCGGTGGATTAAAATTTCTGAAGCCTTTTCAACAAATCCATTTTGTGCATATCCTGCGATCGTTGCATTGCATGAGATCACACCTTTTGAAGCATTCTTTCAAATAGTTCATGTGCCCAGTGTATGTTTCCTTTATCTTGTTTGATGTTGGTGTTGGAATTATTTAATCTGCAGTCAGCGTTAACTGCACCTTCCCCCAGTGTTAGAAATTTTGGGGATCCTTCTCTATCACCCTGTAAAAGGGAGTTATTGCATTTCAGTTTTGGCTTGCCAAGAATTAAATGAGGTCGGTGATTTTGAAAAGGTTTGAGTGCCAGTTTTTTTTGGCTGAAACAGATCAGACAAAAGAGAGGGAAAAATAGAATATGACAATTAGAGAAATATATAGAAAAAGGAAGATAGGGATTGCAACATCAGAGAGAACATAGAAGAATGTTTTCTATAGCAACAGAATAAGGGGTTTAAGCAACAACAATAGTGAGCTCTAGAGTGAGTGGAAAACTCTGGAAAGAGTGCGTAAACAACACTAAAAAGTGAACAACAGTGTAGAACAAAGCAGCAGCTCTGGTTTTTATTTTGTGTTGAAATTTTTGGGATGTAAATTTTTTGAATATATAAATATAAATTTCTGTTTGTTTGATTGAAGTTGGCCTCTCTCCCTCTCTCATTTTTTGTCTTTCTCAATTTATGCCATGCATTGTTGTAGGTTTGTTTTGGGCAGCTGTCTTCCTGCCAATAAAATGGTATTAAAGCCCTGATTTTCTAGGTAGTAAAAAATAGTGGCATAGTTTTTGTGGGTATTTTGAAAATCCCTAGATTTACTAGGCACTGATAATCTTCTCTAGTTTTAGAAGAATGGCAGGAGGGGGACAACAAAGGTTGGCAATAGCCTTCAAATTTTGATGGGCAAAATTATGACATATGGGCTAAGAAAATGAAAACAATATTAGTGGCAAATGACCTATGGGAGTTGGTCATCAATAGCTTCACATATGTGATAGACCAAAATTCTTATGTATCCCTATCAAATACCCAAAAGAATTAGCTAAAGAAACAAGAATAAAGGATGTAAAAGCCCTTAGTTTAATAGAGGCAACCTTGACAGAGGCTATTTTCCCCAGAATAGTAGCAGCTAATTATGCAAAGTAGACATGGGAGATTTTTCAAAATAGTTGCAAAGGAATTGATAAGGTGAGATTGGTTAAACTATAGCTACTCTAAAGAGATTTTGAGACCTTGCAAATGAAGGACGGTGATTCTATTTCAGACTTCCACACCAGGGTTTCTACCTTGATTAATCAGCCAAGGATTAATGGAGAAACCATGGAAGATCAAAGAATTATTGAGAAGATCCTACAGAGTCAGCCTTCTACATTTGATCCCATTGTCATTGCCATAGAAGAGGCCAAGGACCTATCTAAGATGACAGTTGATGAGAAGGACCTTTCCAAGATGACAATTGATGAGTTGATGGGTTCACTACAAACCCATGAGTAGCAGTTGAAGAAATATGCTCCTTCCCTAGAGCAAGCCTTCAAGGCTTAGTCTAATGTAAGAGGCAGGGAAAGAGGAAGAAAAAGCAGAGGCGGAGGTCAAAGAGGCAAAGGAAGAAGCAACTCTAGAAGAGGAGGCTCAAATATCAAAGAGGAGGCAAGCACATCACAGTCAGCCTTCCAAGATAAGAAGAAGAACAGCGGTTCAAATCAAAGGTATGATAAAATCAATGTACTGTATTATTACTATCACAAATTTGGTCATTATGCTAGTGAATGTAGGAAGACATAGCGTGACCAAGAGAGTCAAAATGCTAATGTAGCAAATGAGAACAAGGCTGAAAATGAAAAACAATCAAATGTATTTAATGTATGCAACCTTGCTAAGCGGAGTAGTGATGAAGTATGGTATTTAGATAGTGCTTGTAGCAACCACATGAGTGGTAATACAAATTTATATGCCTCCATAGATAGTAGCATAAATACTGAAACCAAGATGAAGAACAATGAAAAAGTTTCCATCATGGGAAGAGGTATAGTTAACATCCAAACCAAGCATGATGAGAAAAGGAGGATCCATGATGTCTATTATGCCCCAGGCATAAAACATAACCTATTGAGCATTGGACATATAGTCCAAAACTGTTATAAACTCTTGATGGAAAATGGAAAGTGCACAATCTTTGACAAATGAGGCAACAAGCAAGTGATTGCAGTAGTGGAGATGACAAGAAAAAAATGTTTCCTCTTAGAATGCATATTGAGTCTGGTGCTATCTTTGGTCCTATCTCCGCCGCCAACTCCAGCGCAGCCTTCAACACTGTCTCTGGCATTCATTGCAATGGCACAACAGTCTGGCTTTAGGACAGTCATCAAAGACCCATCAAAACTTTGGCATTTGAGGTATGGACACTTAAATTTTTTTGGTTTGAGTTTATTGTCCAAGAAATGCATGGTTAGAGGGCTACCAACTATTATAGAGCCCGAAGGGAATTGTGAAGCCTACATACTAGGAAAACAACATAGGCAACCTTTTCAATCATGTATTCTAGGAGAGAAAAAACACCATTGGAGTTGGTGCACTTATATTTTTTTGGGCCCATGAAAACCCACACCTTGGCTGGAAATACTTATTTCATGACGTACATAAATGATTACAACAAAACAATCTAGGTATATTTCTTGAAAAACAAATATGAAGCCTTCAAGAAATTCAAGTGGTTTAAGGCCTTAATTGAAAAGCAAAGAGGCCACTACATCAAAGCCCTCAGAATGGAGAGAAGGGGAGAGTACATCTCTAAAGAATTTCTAAATTTCTACAAAAATGAAGGCATAGAAAAATAGTTTACAACTAGGTATACTTCACAGCAAAATGGAGTGGCTAAAAAGAAAAACAAAACCATCCAAGAGATGGCAGAAATCATGCTGAAAGCAAAAGGACCGTCACATGATTTTTGGGGTGAAGTTGTAGTAACAATAGTCTACCTATTGAATAAGTGCCCCACAAAGGTTGTTCGTGATAGGATTCCATAAGAAGCATGGACAAACATCAAATGGAGTGTGGAAAACCTAAGAATCTTTGGGTGTGTGGCATGTGCATTTGTGCCAAAAGAGAAGAGGTAGAAGTTTGATGACAAAGGTGAATAATGCATCTTCATAGGCTATAGTGAAGAGTCAAAAGCCTACAAACTCTATAATCCCATCACCAAGAAATTTGTGATCAATAGGGATGTTGAGTTCATTGAGAATGAATCATGGGATGGAATGGTGGACAACACCATTGGTATTTCAGTCACAATACCCCTTGAAGATGAAGAAGCTCCTTGATGCAGAGCTCCAAGAAATTGAGACAAATTCTCAGAACTCCACCGTCGTAATGCTTCTCTTCTTTCGGCAAGAGAAATCTATTGTCCTTCCAACATATTCCATCGGCCAGACATGGTTTATCGATGCCTTCGATATACTTCACCCCGATGCTTAAACGTCACTTTGACAGCTGTTCAAACCGTTACAACAATGCACTGATACATTCAACCCTGCACATACATTACCTGACTTGCTATGTCGGTTCTGTCTACCATTTCTGCCGTTCAACACTTGTATCACAAAACAATGTATGTTTCAACATACAATTGTAACATGTAATTGGGACATGCAATCGACAACTTCCTATCGCCGGTAACCCATTGTATCTTCGACTGCTACAGCCGGTCATCACTTGCATCTTACAAAATGCATGTTAACAATGTACATCCCATTATATAGTCTTTGATATGCAAATGCAGGATATATACAAAATACTTTCACATACAACTGTGATATACACACAATGTCTGTGACATACAATTGACGTATACATAGGAAATGTATCTCCTCCCTCAAGTGCGATATACACAGGAATTGCCTACCGATATACTTCAGTGATATACACAGAACTTGTATCTTCATACATGCGCGATATACACAGAAATTGTATATCCAATATGTTTTAGCATTGTATATTTGTTACATGCATTTTCAACATGCATTCACACCCGATATGCTTTGCGATATATACATCGACTTTATTCACAGGATATACACAGGATGATACTTGTATACAAAAGTGATATACTCACAAACTGTTCCAGCATGCAATTGATGTATATACATGAAATGTATAATTGAATCTCAAGCCAATAACCTCCTTTGTAACAAATTTCACAGTTTCTATTCTGCCATGACCACAAACAAAAAGAAATAAAATAGAAAACTATTATACAAAGCCCATTCCACTGATTTCACAGAAATCCACCAGTGGAATGATTTTAATCATGCATCTCGACAATAGAAAAACTAAATTAAATACAAAATAATTCTATACAGATAATATACACAGGACAACTCAATACATAGGGAATTTACACAGAATTCAGAATTTATAAAACACAACTGACAGAATTCCTATTTTTTCATTCTTACAGATATTCATACATTTGATGAGAAGCCAACAACCTCTTTCTCAGACACCTCTACCTATTTTTTTTTTAATATTCAATTCCCCTCTTCTGATTTTGCTTAACCAAGATTATAAGCAAAAACCCTAACTAATCTCACAACACCTGTTTGGCTTAAGACAACAAAACACCTAATAATACGACACATTGACTTAATCATCCACATACCCCAAATGTCTAATGATGTCCAAATTGGCTTATTGGAATGCCCAATTTGTGACCTCGATTCATATGGTGGGGTCGGTTCTCACAAACATGAAATGTTAACACAAATACTACATGATAACATAAAATGCATAAAACATATTACACCTTAGTCTTCTCCCTCAGATGTATATTTAGCTTGTTGAAGGGGTGCTCCTGCACCACTCCAAAGGAGCTTCGAAGAGAAACAACTTAGGAAGAAACTATTGTAGAGCTTTGGAAAATAACAACTCAAGAGGTGTTCAACAGAGCAACAGGTCTAGAGGAGGTCTAGAACCTTTTAGTAGAGTGGACAATCTAATGCTCATTCTTCTTCATTAGCCCAACAATCAAGCATCTCCGGAGGTAACTCAGATCCTACACCCACCTCATTGATGCCACAGAGGACAAGGAGTGTGAGGGAAATTTATGACAACACAAAATATGTTGATTTTGATGGAAATCTTGATTTTGCATTATTCTTTATAGTGATCCAATGCATTTTTAGGAAGTCATGAAAGAGGAGAAATGGTGTAAAGTCATGGATGAAAAGTTGGATGCTATAGAAAGGAATGAAACATGGGAGCTAACTGATTGACCCAAGGGTAAACAAATGATCTTGGAGTTAAGTGGGTCTACAAGACCAAGTGTACTACTGAGGGAAATACTGAAAGACATAAGGCAAGGTTGGTTGTTAAGGGATACAAACAATATCCTGGAAGAGATTATGATGAGACATATGACTAGTTGCAAGGCTGGAAATAGTCTGGATAGTCTTAGCAATATCAGCCCAGCACAAATGGAAGGTGTATCAAATGTTCATGAAGTCAGCCTTCTTGAATGGAGTGCTAAAAGAAGAGGTGTATGTGGAACAACCACTTGGCTATGAAGTCCTAGGGTAAGAAGACGGTTTGCAGGCTCTAGAAAGCCCTCTACGGGTTGAAACAAACACCTCAAGCATGGTACAATAGAATAGACTCATATCTAGTGAGTAATGGCTTTAGCAAAAGCAACAGTGAGCCCAACTCTACATCAAAGCAACTCAGGGCGAGATTTTGATTGTTGTTTTATATGTAGATGATCTAATTTTTATAGGAAGCGATGATCTCTTCATTGTTGATTTCAAAGAGGTAATGAAAAGATAGTTTGAAATGATAGACTTAGGTCTACTGAAATATTTTCTTGGTATTGAGGTCCAACAAACACAACATGGCATATTTATTTCGTAAAATAACTACGCCACATCTATTTTGAAGTGATTTAAAATCTAAAACAACAAGCCTACCCCAACACCAACATGTACAAGTTTAAAATTAAGCAAAGGTGATAGCAACAATGAAGTAAATCCAACCTTCTATAAGAGCATGGTTGAAAGATTGATGTACTTGACAGCTACTAGGCCTGATTTGATGTATGCAGTAAGCCTGATTTCTAGGTTCATGGAGAGACCTAAGGACACACATCGGCAAGCAGGAAAGTGGATCCTAAGATATGTCAATGGCACCAAAGGCTATGGCATCTTGTATACTGCATCAAATGAGTTTAAGCTGGCTAGGTACATGGACAGTGATTGGGTAGGTAATGTAGATGACAGGTAGAGAACATCAGGATATGTATTCCATATGGTTTCAAGCGTAATTTCATGGGCATCTAAGAAGTAGCTCATTGTCTCTCTCTCCACAATAAAAGTTGAGTACATAGTATCAAATGCAATAACATGTTAGGCTATTTGGTTGAGAAGAATCCTTATAGATTTGAATGTGCAACAAGAAGATGATACAACCATACATTGTGACAATGTTTCTTCAATAGCCCTGAAAAATAATCTAGTCTTCCATGAACAAAGCAAGTACATTGAAATCCGTTAACACTTCATAAGGGATTTGGTAGAACGTGGAGAGATTGAGCTTCAATATTGCATATCTTCAAGCAGCAACTCACTGACATTTTCACCAAGGCACTTTCAAAAGATTGTTTTGAATGCCTAAGAGATAGGCTTGGCATCATAAATAACTCTAGAGATGTAGCTTTGGAAAGAAGGCAGTCATATCAGAGCTCCAAAGATGCTTCGGAGATACAGCAGAGCTCTAGAGGTTCAACTCTGGAAAGATAGAACAACTCCAGAGGTGAGATCTAGAGATGCTATGAGCATATAGAAAAGCTCCAGAGGTGAGCTTTGGAGGTGCTTCGGAGATGCTCCAGATAGACAGAAAAGCTCTAGAGGTGAGATTTGGAGGTGCTCTAGAGGTTTTCCAGACACTACAAAGGTTCATCTTTAGAGAACAGATCTAGAAAGAAAATTATAAAAGAACAAATGTGACTCCAGATTAAGGGGGGGCATTGGAATTATTTAATATGTAGCCAACATTAACTATACCTTCCCCAACATCATAAATTATGGGGATCCTTCTTTTTCGTCCTACAAAAGGGAGTTATCACATTTTAGTTTTGGCCTACTAGGAATTAAATGAGGTAGGTGATTTTGAAAACATTTGAATGCCAGTTTTTTGGATGAAACGGATAAGACAAAAGAGAGGGAAAAATAAAATATGACAATTAGAGAAATATACAGCAAAAGGAAGAGAGGGATTGCAACAACAAAGAGAACACAAAATAATGTTTTCTGCAGTAGTAGAACAGGGGATTTAAGCAACATTAACAGTGAGCTCTAGAGTCAGTGGACAACTCTGAAAATAGTGCATAAACAACATTAAAAAGTGAACAACAATGTAGAATAGAACAACAACTCTAGTTTTTGTTTTGTGTTAATTTTTTTGAATATTTAACTCTCTCTTTCCTAGTTGGATTTCCTATTAGGCATAGGCAGTGAGGCTGTGACCTGTTTGAGAAGCTATTTTTACTGAGGTGACTAATGCTTGCTTGAAATATCTAAAACTTTGGAGAGGCTGGCAAATGGTGCTCAAATCAATGGTGAGGAAGAAATCCAAGGTTGATAGTGATGGACATCAGGGGGCATCAAAGCAGGATATGGCCATACCTCTTCCTCCTCACTTTGCAATATAGCGCACAACCATTACTCTCCAACACTTCACCAGGTAAAATATCTTTTCTTTCCTTGTTTTTTGGTTTCGAACTCACAACCACCTATTAGTTTTTCATTTTTGTGTTGTCTTTAACTTTCTAGGTAAACATACATCTTTAAGCTTCTTATTTAAATCGTCATGGAGTCATGTTTTTCAAGAGTTTTTAGATGTGTAAAATTTTATGGATTTTATGATTGACTGGGTAAATACATATTTAAATTTCTAAGCATTCTATGGCATTGAACCTGCAACCTGTTAGGTTCTTAAATGCTATATTTTTATTTTGGGGTCATGTATGCTATTTCAACCTCCAGTGAAGAATTCAAATTTAGGCTTAGATAAAAAAAATTATTGTTATAGTGTCCACTTTTTCTTAGAAAATAAAACATGGTTGATTTTAGATATTTGAGAGTTTGTGGATACAACCCTTATTGTATAGTTCTATTGCCTTGACTCTATGTGGGTCTTATTAGGTTGAATGTGTTCTTTGTTTCTTTTGGTTTGTCAACTTGGTGTTTAATAGGGTATAATAGGTATGGAATGTTTTGGTGATATGGTAATAGGCCTTTAAGGAATCCTTAGACTATTGATTGGGGTTTAATCCTAGATTATAGTATCAATATTGAAAGTTCTCAATATTCCTTATGGGAAACATTATGAGGGTGATTATTGAAATAGTTGTTTACCACAAATGTGAAAATTAGAAGATTTTTGATCTTTCTAAATATGGGTCGAACATGAGTGTGGCAAAGACTTTTAGTCATCTAGTCATATTATTTGAGAAAGTGCTCATACATATGAGTTTACATTATTGTAACCATGGTCAGTTAGATATCAATAGAGTTTTGTGATAGTTAGGTCTTAGTGAAGAACTTTAAATTTGTTGGTTATATTGAGTCAAATGATGCATACTCATTCTTGAGATTTATTTGATCCCAAACTACATTAATTAGTGAGTCTAGATTATGAGTATAAAATTTTAATTTTACTTTCTTGCTCTACACTTCCTTTCTTGAAAGTATATGCAAGAGAATGGTTTAGAAAGTATCTAAAGGGTAATATTCTTAGGTTAATGTTAAACTCTTTAAGTGTAAGAATCTTTAAGTTTGTAAACTTTGAATTGTTAGTGAAGTGATAAGGCGAAAGAACGTCATTTGTTTTATCTTTTGTTCCATAGGCCAAGAATGGGCCTTAGACCTATATTTGGGGTCTTGACTAAAAATGGTAATATTTAACCATGTACAATGTGTGTTAATATTTTTGTAACCCCCATGAGCAAGAGGGATCAACTTGGAAAATAACATTTAAATTTTGATTTATAAGATGCTATTTTTTACTTGCTTGCCTAGTGTTTGAGGCATTTGAACCTTGATGATTTTATGGATCTTGTTTCTTCCAACTTATTAGGAATGTCGGGGAATAATTATAGTATGATTAGGACATTAATTTATTGCTTAGTAGATGATACCCAATATGCTTGAAGAACTTGTTCGCCATTTAGGTTACATGTGTTTATCATGTCAAATTGTTTGAATTATATCAGTTATATGTTAATATGTCAAGACACCATCAATGAGATGATTAGGACATGATTACTCTGTGCATATGATTTGGAATAGTAGCCTTAGAGGACTATTTAGTAAATATTATTACTTTGAAAATATATATTATTTAAAAATTACATTAAAGGACTGAAGGTTAGTTATGTCCACTTGTCCTTTGGATATTTTATCCATTTTGTAGAATGCCGAGGTATCAAGGAGAGGTGATAAGACATTCTCAGGCTATAGGCATTGATCTCTGTAGAACTTTATAGATCTATTAAAATTCTATATGTTGAGATCTATTATATTTAGTAGAATCTATTTGTTACTTGAGAGACAAGTATGAACAGATGCTTTCATGGGAACTCAGAGAAGGTAGGTTGTTCTACCTATGGAAAAGGTGTTATATCTTGAAAACAAACATACATGTGTTACTTTTCTTGATTGATAGTCTCTCCATAATATATTTATCATTGGACAAGTCCATTAGATATATGTTGCATGGGCATATAGGTTTACTAGATTGTCAGAGATTCACCTAATGCACCAAATTCCTTATGCATGTTAGCCACTTATTGCTAGATCCTTCATGATTGGGTCAGGCTTCTCCAATGGAGTAGCATGGGGAAACATGATGCTCTCTCTCTCTCTCTCTCTCTCTCTCTCTCTCTCTCTCTCTCTCTCTCTCCCAGAATTCTATGAATGGCTTCAGGAAGCGTAAAACTTTAGCAATAAATGTAAACTTAAATGTTTTTTATGAGATACTATTATTATGATCCTTTAAGGCATGTTGATTTCAAAGGACTAGAATCCTAAATGCATTTTAGAGTTAGTTCATATATCCTTGTTGTATCATTCTATGATTGCATATAGTTGATGTGAGATGATTTTGTTGAAATTAAAAAATTTACTCCCTTTTTATTGTATTTATTATTTTATTGTTATATATTTGGTCAGATCTTAAAAAATGTTGTGTTTAAGAGTAGCTTTGTTTGGGTAGACATTTTAATTCCTTATCTTAGTAATGAAGTCATCTCTCATTATTTTCCAGTTTCCAAGTCATCTCTAATGTGCAAATATGATGAGCTGCAACAAATTCCAACACCTTACATATATGGTTTGAGCCGACCTTTACATCCTTTGAAAATGGTCTCTCACAAACAAACCCCTTTCAGTTGATTTAAAATTTGAACTCACCTCTACCATTAGTTTTAAAAAATGAGCATGGGGATCTTCCTTACATTTATGGCCAAGATTTAGGCATTCAACATGTAAAGAAATATATTTAGTTTAGTTTGATGCTAGCATAGCTGACAGTGTATTGGCTACAATGTAGTTAGTGATTACCATAAAGCTGGTAGAACTTAATATGTTCAACCCAAATATTGCTTTAAAGATAAGGAGTTACATAATAGAACCTAGGATAGGAAAGAATGTGGGGTTAGGTGCTAGTTATAAATAAATGAGATAATTTGAATCACCTGGCATATTCAATGGTTTTTGAGTTTTCTAGTGAAAGGATTTTTGTGTAGGTGAAATGCAAGTGAGGAAATGCTAACCCCCCAAGGAAATACTTTTAGTGGTCTCTTCCCACATGCCCTCTTGTATTGCAAGCATATATTAAAGCTTGACTTGTCACTGAACCAATTTTCTAGAATGCCACACCCTAAAACTTACCTCTCCCACACATTTTGTAGAGAAGAACTTCTTGAACATGTTTTCCATATGATTTACAAACCCCTTCCCTTGCTTTACAACTTAGTCTTGGCTATATTATGACACCATCCACTATATGTTCTTATCTGAATGTTGACCATGGCGATGTAGGGATAAAACTTATAAAGGTACATAGAGAAAAATGAGAACATGGAAAGGGAAGATATAAAGATGTTGGTAAACAAGTGATAAATTTATGACTCATCACTAGACTTTAGCCAAACAAATGCAATTCCAAGTGCCCAAAAATTGTTTGGTTCACAACAGGTGATGTAGAACTCATTGGTGGTTGTTATTGCCCTAATGGGCCCTACTTTAAGATTTATTCTACCTACTACATAATTGCCTTAAAGTATCAAATGTTTGTACATTCTAATGAACATCTATATATGTATATACATCCACCAATTTGTACTCGATGAAATAAAATTTGATGCAACGAAATCCCTCTAGTTGTGTGACATTAATTTATTTAAAACAAGTTGATAGCTAACTACTATAAACAGGTGTAAAACAAAATCACACCATGTGAGGAAGTAAATGGCGTAGATGGTTGGCTCTCTACTCTCATTCCAATTTTATCTAATCCTATTCACAAGGAGATTAATGAAGTTGAAGTCATTTCTAAATATTGTGTAAAACAAAATACAAAATAATGAAGAACTAAGATAGAGACGGTTGACAGAAGGAGAGTTTATTTGTGGGAGACAATACATAAAATGTTTTTTGGAGTACCTATTCTTGGAACTCAGCATGAAGATGCAATGTTAGTTCCACCAAACATTATCATTCAAGAGTCTCACTTTTTCCTTTAAATTCAAACATGTTTGTACACAACAAATTTCTTTATAGATAGTTGAGCCTATGGAGGCAAAGTTATTCTACAGTTTTGGGTCATAGCCACATAGTTTTCTCAAAAGGGAGAAAAATAAATTAAGAGTCTTAAGAGAAAAGTGAGTATGAATGTAATTGGGGAGCCACCAATGTGGATGGGTTACCCTCCATCATCTACATACTCATCTACTCCATCATCCATTTATCCACCACCACAACATCAAAATATATATTAGCTATATCGTATCATAACATCTAGGGGACACCTAAAAATGACCTTCGCATTACATCACTTGCATACATCAATTTCTCCTAAATCACTTAAATTCAACGTTAATTAAATAATCTAATTGTTTAATTAATTTCATCTATTTCTTCTATTTTCCCTAATTTCAACATTAATTGAATAAATTCTATTTATTTAATTAATTTCATTGAATCGTTATCTTCTTCCAATCTTTAAATCCACATTAATTAAATAATGTAATTATTTAATTAATTCATCACTTAAATCACTCTTATCCACAATTAAATAATTCTTAATTATTTAATTAATCAATTATTCATCTAAATTTAAATAAATTGTTGAAATTTACTTAAGTTGACCCAATCTTCTAAAAACAAATAAAATTAATATTTTATTTATATCTTATTTATATCCCTCTATCATACAAAATAAATTAAATCAATTTATTTGTTTAATTTATTTACATCTTCATATCTTATCCTTTCCTCAATCATGCACAATAAATTAAATACATTTATTTATTTAAATTCTCAATTATCTTCCAATTCTTTTTAAAATATCATTTTCTTCTACGCACAATCTTATTTTTAGAACTTCAAAAAGCAAATCTAAAGCTGAGTTAATTGGCTTTAATTATTATTGTTTTTATCAATCAACTCATAAAATTAGAAAAAAACATTCTAAATTTATGAAATCAAATCCTATCTTTATCAAAGCGAGCAGGTAACTCAACAAAGCAGCTTTAAAGTATGACACATGGTGTGTGCACGTTCATCATGACCTCTCAACTCATCTTAACCATCCATTTCATTTATTTATCTTCACCATTGATTGATCTTTCTTGAAACCTTATATATACCCCCTTCACTTCATCAAAATCCTCTTCGATCATTCAACGTTGGTACCATTATCTCTTCGATCATTTAAGATTTGGGAATTCATACAATGCTTTGAGTATTATATCGCATCATTGAGCACATATATTGAATCTTTGAGCAAAACATTTGTGTTTGCTTGTTGCAACCTTGGGTACGCAATGTATTGAGTAATCCACAAAACCCAAGGAAATTATACAATCTAGGTGAAAGCTTTCATTGTTTTTGCGCTATTCATTAATTATTGGTTATTATCTAGATCATTTTCTTGAAGGTTATAGGTTGAGTTTATTGTTCATTGCTTGATCATTATTCGCTCAATTTTCACCTATACACATTTTAGCACTTAGAGATGAGGTTTGTGTGTTGATTTAACATGTAATGCCGCAACTTTTGGGAAGCAAACACTATTGCTAAACATGCTCTTTCCATAGGAGTGTAATTGAGTTCATAACCAACCAAGGTGCGACTGATATAGTAGATGACATGTTCTTTTCCTAACTCATCATGTTGTGCAAGAAGAGCACCTAATGCTATAGATGTAGTAAAGATATATAGGAGCAAAGGTCTATCAGGAACTGGTGGTGCCAAAACTAGAGGTGTAGCTAGATAGTCCTTGAGTTGATCAAATGCCTGTTGACACTTGCTATCCCATCAGAATGAGACATCCTTGCAGAGTAAGTGTAGAAATGGTTGACATTTATCTACTAGCTATGAAATAAACCATCTAATAGATTGCAACCTCCCTTGAAGGCTCCTTTGTGCTTTTAGATTCTTTGGTGGAGGCATTTCAATGATAGCTTTTAGTTTAACTGGATCCACTTAAATTCCTCTACGAGATACAGTGTATCCCAACAATTTCCCTGAAGTAACGCCAAAGACACATTTCTTAGGATTTAGCCACACTTGATACTTCTCTAGTCTATCAAATATCTGTCATAGAACCTATAGATGATCTTCCCTAGAAGATTCGCCTAATATGTCATCGACATAGTTCTCCATGATAGTATGAAACAAGTCATGAAATATCAATATCATTGCTCATTGATAGGTAGCTCCTGCATTCTTAATACCAAAAGGTATGACTTGCCAATAGTAGGTACCCCAAGGACATGTAAAAGTTGTTTTGTGTTGGTCTTTTGGTGCTATCATGATTTGGTTATATCTGGAGAAACCATCCATTAGAGAAAGCATATCATGACATGCTGTCAAATCCACTATGATATCTATGTTGGGTAGTGGAAATTCATCTTTGGGACATGGTTTATTGAGATCTCTAAAGTCTATGCATATGCGGATGCCCCCATTTGGTTTAGCTATAGGTACTGTAAGCACAAAAATCATGCACAGCCTCCACGAGGACCCCTATGATGATATATGATCCTTGTCACATACATGTAAGCATGAAATAATGTCCTCTAGGTAGCAAACCTCTTAGTGATGTGTCATTTCTTTCGTCTTGTGTTGATTCTTCTTTGTCGTTTTCCCTCTCTCTTTGTCATCGACACTTTTGTGACACTTGTCAACTTGCGTTCTTTGAGCTTTCGACCCTGTTCCTAAGCCTTGTATGCATCTTGTAGGTGAGTTTTCACCTTTCCCCTATGTTTTTCACCTTCTCCACCCCCTAGAAGCTTTCTAGAGGTCCCTCGGACTCATCTCCCACTTTCAGTTTTCAGTTTCACTCAACCAATCTAAATCTCCCCCTATTATTGCCAGATCTCCTGCCAGGAGACCCTATGTCACAAGTGGAGATTTAGATTCTTACACATGACTGACATGTTTCCAGAGGCATATCCCCTCCTTTTCATCTCCTCTACCATTTCCCATCGTGCATTTCCTTCCAGACCCCTTTCTTTCTGCATCTCTCAATGAGCGACCCTCAAAATGCAGGATCTCCCTTCGGATAGGGCAACCCTACTGGTGAAAGGGGCGATCCATGGGTGACCCTATCATATTTCCAACCATGGAAAAACTCAAGTTTCTAACTTGAAATAGCTCCATTTTCGCCCATTTTTCTTCTAGTTCACATTATTTTTTCTGCCTAATAGGGAGTTGACTATTTCATGCACCCACACATGCATAATTAACTTCATTTGATATAAAATTAACAACTCATTCTCTTCCATGCATTCTTCTAACTCCATTTCTTCTCTAGTGATAAGCTATTATTGCATTATCACTCCTAAATTAACTGAGTTTACTAGGTAACCAATCTAGTTCACTCCCTAATCAATCCTTGTTAACTCATCAATAAATTGAGTTAACTTCTCAATCAATTCCATTCTTCCAACCTATAAATACCCCCTCCCTCAAGCACAAAGGGAGGCAAATTCATTGTGCACACAATTCTTGCTAAGTTTTTGCTCTCCAATTAGCATTCTCATGCTCACACAGGACGAAGGTGCCTTTTATTTGTTCATTGTTCATCAAAGCTTTCACATAAAGCTCTTCAAGCATCACCACACTACTTCAATCAAGCCATTGTGCTCTTCAACAACTCTCATTGAGATCATTTCGTAAAGCTTCAAAAGCTTCTTTTGCTTCTTTGTGTTGTCTTGTCTCCAAGAGGTCCTCTGGCTGCTTCAAGAGGATACGAGGTTGCCATTAAGGATCTCTAAGGGTGGTGGAGGCTCACAAGTCTTCATAGTTTTAGGTTCCTCTACGCTTTTGTCAATTAGTAGTAATTAGAAAATTGAAATTGCTCTTGGGATTGGTAATTTATTGCTTTTTCCTTGATAGAATAATCAGATCTAGTATTTTAGAGTAATTTGCATTCATAGTTTAATTTAATTACTTGTAATTTCCTTTTCTAGATTAAATCATTTCAAAACATTCGAAAACCCCAAAAACATAGAATAATTGCATTAGATAAAATTCATTCTAGTTGCATTCATATTTCCTTTCCTAGATTAAAAAGCATCTTTATTTCTAAAAATACCAAAAAAAGCACAAAAACAAGTTTTGCATGTCATATAGTTGCATTCATAAAAATATAGAAAAGAACAAAAACATTAGGTATTTAGATAACTTGCAAACCCTTAATACCATCACAAGGTCAACCACAGTCAACAAAAGTCAAACCCTTGATATCATCACAAGGTCAACAAAAGTCAACACACAACTAAACCCTAGGTCAAACCCAAAAGTCTAGTCAAGGTTAGTCCACATACACCTATCTCTTGTCTTGGCACATGAATGTGCCCAGGGTTAAGAGGTGAGTGGGTGAGGGTAGTCCTAGGAGAGATTGAAGAAATTCATCTAAGACCTCAACAAGATCCTCTTGTCTTACAACAACTAGAGGCATTTAGACAACTTCAAATACAACATGCAATCATCCAACGAATTGAAAGACAAGAAGTCATCAATGAAAGCAACAACTTACCCACACAAAGGTGGAACAGTAGAAACCCTAATAGATGAAGACTAACTAGTGACCCTTCAGGTCATAGGGTTATCCCTATAACACTCATTGAACGAAACATACACATTATTACACAACAACATAGGCCCCAGGACATCCCGACCCCTCTCCGTGAAGTCCAACTCTGCAGTGAGCCAGACCACCACCGTGTCTTGCCTCCTCTTGACTGGCTACTTCCACGAGAGTGAGAGTGATGTGGTGGTTCACCCCATGGCAAGGAGGGAAGGGTTTGTGTGCGTGCTCAAATTTGATCTGACAACCCTAGGCAACTAAGGTCACAATTTTGAGCATACATATTTTGGTGAACCAGACGTGAACTACAAAATCTTTTGGTTTTGTAGTTTGCATTCCAAACTTGTAGATCACATCCCAACTTAAACATTTTCAAACACTTCAAAACAAAAACTCAAAACATTTTCACTTTATTCTTCATAGCCGCTTCCACCGCTTCAGCTTCTATTGCCTTTGCCATCATCCGTTCCATTTATTCTGTGGTGTCTATGGCACCCCCGAATATGATGGAACCCAATCTAAACCAAGGGAATATTCCCTCAAGAGAACTAGAAACTCCTTCTTTTGATAAGTATGTGCCGTCGCATCCAGATGCACCAATCACCAACTACTATGACTATGAAGACTCAGATTATGAACAAGATAAAAGAGAATCCATGCATTCTCTATCTTTCAATAACCCAACTTGGGAAAATAATCCGGCCATACCAAATGTGCCACATAAAGCTAGGAGAGTAAGGTCCAAAATACATCGATTCGATTAACCTTGCACAAGCACATCAAGTACTCATCTTAATGAGGAAGTGAAATGATTAGAAAGACACTTACAAGAAGTGAAAGATGCTCAAGAGGCATTAATGGTAGCCTTGCAAGAAGAACAAAGAGAAAATGTTGCATGAGAAGAAGCATACCACCATGACTACAGTCAAAGAGAAAATCCTAGAAATGAGGAAACACCTAGAGCTACCACTTCTATAGACTTAATTGCAACTCTAGTGCAAAGGATTAGAATCTTGGAATTAGAACAAGCTACTCTTGAAAGAAGACAAAAGTCCCATGATGACGTTCGAATTGAACAAGATCAGTGCGCATCTCAAAATCCCCCTTATCTCAACTACTCTTCGCGAAATGCCAGTAACGACACATGTCTGAATGGGAACCCTCTTGTTTAGAATAATCCAACAAATCTGACATTGGGTTATCAAAACCCACCCACAGGGTTATTACTATCAACCCTACAATCTCAAAGTGCCTTTATTAGAACATATCTCAAGTATTTGAAAGAACCTCTTGATCAAAACATTAGGAACATGTAGTTACCTTAACCATTGCCTGATCTCTCAAAATTGAAAGGAGATCCAAACTCACATATTAAAGCCTACACCACTGCGATAAGAGAACTCCTCCCTTGGGATGGGTTTGTTGCCAAAATCTTTCCAAAAACACTTGAAGGAATAGCTCTGGATTGGTACTATCATTTGCCAGAGCTTCAATTCACTCATTCAGACAACTAATCAAAGAGTTTGTAATGGCATTTGTCATGAACAAACTCGTCAAAACAAGGGTCAGAGAATTTCTAAACATGAAGCAAGAACTAAATGAATCCGTAGCCCATTTTGTGACCAAATGGAGGCAAGTCCTCTAGTCCTCAACCAGTGCCTCGAATATGGACCATCGTGAACTATGCAATCTTTCTTACATGCCTTGAACAAGGAGATGAGAGAAGATGTTCAAAAATACCATACAGATCCTATGAAGAAGCCTTGGAAAGTGCTTTGAGAATAGACCAAGCCGCCATTGACAGTGGCAGAAAGGTCTATGGGTCAAATGGAAAGTTAACAAAGGAAGACATAGGGAACAACACTCCTGTCATCAAAATTCTTAAGAATAATATAAACGCAACAACAGACGGGGTAACAGATCAACCCCCAATCAAGAAGGTAAGAGACGATTACAATGGGAGGGACTATTATCCTCCTAATGTCAATGCGATTGACCGACCTAGAAACAATAGATACTACCCTAGGGACAATTACCAAAATTGGAACCGCAACGGAAATGAAAATGATAGAAGATATGAGAGACCCCCATATGAGTACAACCAATTATGTTCTTTTCACATAACAAGGGGGCATAGCACAAAATCTTGTAGAGAATATAAATGATTTATAGTGAGGTTATCAGAAGACCACCATCAATTGTTCATAGAAATGTTCTTGAACCCACAGGAAGTCACACCAGATAACAAGGGTACAAGAAAAACCTAAGCCCCAATAGCCCTGCAAAACGCAAACATGAGAATCTATCAAGATCCCTTTCCTGTGCATAAGGATGCAGAGACATCAAACCAAAATGAAGTAGCCCAAGGTACAAACACTGGCATCCCACCACAACCAGGACAAAAAGGTGAAGCTAGGATGATGGGATTAGTTGAGATTCTACACAATGAAGAAGAAGAAGAAGATCATGAGAATGAAAATGAACAAATAGAAGTATATGAGGGTGTCGTTTCAGTAGTGGAACCAATACCAACTTTGATGAGACCTTATGAACTCATTCAAGACCTAAAGAAGACATATGCTCACATTTCATTCATTGAATTGCTCAGGAATTCCCCTTCACATCGCTCAACATTACTAAAAGCAATAGGGTTAAAATATCTTAACCAAATTACAGCACCACCTAGTGAGCAGATCAATCATGTGGACTATGACATCAGCCCACCAAACTCAAAACTCAAGGATCCAGGGTTCTTCGACTTGAAGCAAATGGCTTTTGAGGCTAAGCTAACCAAGAAAGGAGACCCTACATTGTACTTACAAGTTTGGATCTATGACATTTGCATTAAATAAACTTTAATTGATGATGGAGCCATAGTGAACATAGTTCTATTCTCTCTCCTAGAAAGAATGGGTTATGGGCACACAAATATCACCGCTTCACGAGACACACTAAGCGGGTACGACAACCTAATGACCGCTATGATAGGGAAGATCACCCTTCTCATAACTCTAGTGCCCAAGACTATCCCAACAATATTTTACATCATCGACAAGGACATAGTATACAATTGCTTAGCAGGCTATAGATCCATAGGATGAAAGCCGTGACATCAACATTATTTCAAGAAGCTCAATTCTTACACTTGGGGAAGGTATACGTCGCAAAAGGGGATCTAGAACCTTTTAGCATGTTAAAGTTGAACACATCAAACAAGCGTATAGGCATCCCCATAGATTATGAACTTCCCACCAACAAATTGACTGTCCCTAATCCTACACCTTAATCAATATGCATCAAGTGAATAGAAACTCCAGAGAAAACCATAAACACTGTAGAGATGAAAAATTTAGAAGATGAGGTGTTGTCAAAATAAAAGGAAATTGTTCCCAAGGAAAAGATAATTAAGATCATGGAATGGATAGAGCAGGATGGACCTCTCCAATTCCCTCTAGAAATACTCATGATTGATTTTCAACCTGCCTACAAGCTCTTCCCTTGCATAGGGGAGAAACCTCATAGAACTGAAGGTCTAGTGTTTGAAACCACTACGTTAGATTTGAGAAATGCAGACCCACATGCTTTCTCAGATCCTGAGGAAGACCTAACAGAGAATTACACTCCTTTGTCACCTCTAAGTGGATCGTGTGTCCTCGATACACAAGAAGAGACAGAGTCGTACGAGCCTCTCAAGCCATTAGAGGATTCATATAGACCATTGGCACCCATGGAGGAAGTGCATTCTATTGACAACAAATCAACCAATGTAATAAGAATGCTACCTAGGATGTTCATGGTGTCTTAACCGTAGGAGAAGCCAACCATCTTTGCCTCAGTCCAATCAAATGAACTAGGTGAGTGGGAAGCACCTTTAGTGCAAATCGAGATGGTTGAAAGACTTCCCGACAAAGATGAAGAAAGTGAGGGAACATTTCACAAGGAGTGGAAATTGAGAGTGTTAGTCAGCACTGATGATCCTGTCATCTTTGAGTTGCCAGGAAGTTACATCGGGTATTCCATGGATTTAATACCAGAGCCAAATGGGAGGACACGTATAAGCTTTGTCTCTCCTGATGAGCAAAGGGAGCCACAAACTCCCCTCGAGTTATTTCAATTCTTGCAAAATGTCCAAGACAGACAAGAAGAGAAAATCTACATGCAAGAGCAGTTTGACCTATTAGTAGAATTATTAAGATTTGATGGAGGCATGTATTAGACCCCTTCCCATCAACAAGCCTTTTGGGACTTACTTTATCTCACACTGCCAAGGGAAACCACTGAGTTGGAAACAATAGAATCAAACGACAAACCCTACATAATAGGAGAACTTGTCCTGAGAAGAGGTAGCACGAAGAATAAGAAAAGAAGATGAAAAAGAGCTTTTTTAGAAGATTGGAAAGGACCTTACATGATTAAAGAAGATGTCAGAAATGGTGCCTATCTCTTGTGCATAATGGAGGGAGAAGAATTTGGAAAAATAGTCAATGCCTTTCACCTCAAGAAATACTGTCTAAAAACCAAAAAAATCATAAAACATAAAAATACAAAAAAATATAAAAAATAAAAAATGTCAAAAACAATTTGTTTCTTGCATTTTAGCATCATTCTGTTCATCTTGCATTACAGTCAGCGACATGCTCTTATACTATTTTCTTTTCAGTAAGGAGTCTAATGTTGCCTAGATATACGTCATCCTTTCAGGACTTAGGGATTCCCCATTTTCACAATCTCCATTATCCCCCTTCATTCCCAGTGATTCTAATCAAAGCCTAGCTCTTAGCTTTACACTGATCCCAATCTTAATGATCCAAGATGTTAGGTCTAAACAAAGTCAGTATTCAAACCTACAATGTTCAAAGGAAGCTTGCAAGTAGACCTTCCCAATTCTTCCCAAGTAGAAGAGAAGTTCAACTAGATTACAAAAACTTTAGGTGGCGCTCAACCCCTTATCTTTCCTGGCCAAAAATGTCAGGAGGATCAAAAATCTAAGTGAATAAAAAAGTGAGTGATCAAAATAAGAGTGTTGAGAGAAGTAAGAATTGAGAGATCAAGCTTGCATATCAAAAAGTTTCAAAAAGCATTCATTTTCATAAAAAGTAAAAAAAAGAGAAAATCAAGTGAGAAAATACAAAAAAATGAAAAAAAAAAAAAAAGAGATACAAAAAAAAAGTGAAAGAGGGAAGATTGTTGAATGTCTGTACTCTTGGGTGGAGATCAATCTAAGTTCGAAGCCTCAAGGGTGACATTCTAACAGAGGATATAAAAAAAGGAAAGGTACAAAGCACACACACGCACTAGTTGAGAAAAGATGAGAGATTAGTAATCTCTAGAATCATCTCCTATCTAGGGACCCTTGTTCTTTCCCATTTATCCTTTACCTCGGGTTTATCTTTCTTGCCATCTATGATCTAAGTCTAGTGAACATACATAAAATTTGCTACTTGTCTAAGTTGAAAGCTTGTCAAATTGTCTCATCTAGATAAGGATCAGTGTTTAGCCTTTAGCAAAGCCAAAATTCAAAACCACTCCATTTCATTCTCACTTCCCACTTGAGTTTTAAAATCCTATCTCACAGCCTTGAATAGGTCTCTTATATCAGGACAACTTGCAATCCCCTGGATTGAAAATCATATTAAAGTGCAATCATGTTGTTTGTTCCACATTGCATTCATACCAAAATTAGAAAAAGAGTCTCAAAGCAATAAAGTTAATGTCATATCTCGTGATGTTTAGTAGAAGTCAGATGTTTCATTTTAGCATTTCTTGTGTTCTTGCATCTGCATATCATAAACTACATCTCATATATGTATCACAAAATTACAAAAATAGGTCATCATCATCATACTTGCATGGTTAGAGTTGAAGGTCAAAAGCACAATCAAAAAGTTCTAAAACATCCAAAATGCACAAGAGATGAATACCCATTCGATAGACAAAGCCATAAAAGGATAGAATTTCATTGATATATCCAAAGTTTACATATACAAGAGTACCAACGAGCTAAGACAAAATTCTCTCAAGGGAAGTAAAGGCTCCCTATACAAGGGGGCACGATTTCAAAAGGAAAGCAAAGTAAGATCAAGGACGGTTCCCTCCAACGGAACCCTCAGGACTCCTGCTCCTCTGCCTATGTGTACCACTCGTCACTCCATGAGACCTATGGGAGAAAGGCATCCTACTATGAGCGTGTGATTGGGAAGGCCCCGCTGCACTAGCATCTCACCGTCCAAATCCAAGACAGGCCATCCCTTAAGGATGAGATTCTCAACCTTCAAATCTGCACTCATCTCACATCCGTGGTAGGCAGGAGCAAAAATGTCAGTGTGTCACCCAGCATTAGGGGGTACACCAGGATCAACCAAGAGACTCTCGAGTCATCCTAGTGAAGGGGGAAACCAAGTTAACAATGACCTCACAAACAAAGGCCCTCCACTATTTGACATTACCTACAAAGGAAACCAAAAAGTGAAAAGTGTGTTAGTTCCTCATGAAAAGAAAGGATAGAGAAAGGATGAAGTACGAAAATAATAAAGTAAATTTAGACTCACGTGGGTCATCAGGCTGCCAATCAGGGTCAAGTTATTGCATCACCTCATCACAATGAGGAGATCTAGGAACCACAAGTGGACCCTGAGGAACATCATGAACATTATATACCTCATTATCATCATCAGAATCATCATCCTGTACATCCTTTGGTAGGCCCTCGTCTATAGAATCATCCCCATAAGGAGCATAGTCCTCATTAGTAGACTCAAAGTCCTCAACCACAATGAGAGCTCAGGAAGGAGTCCCTCTCCCTCCCCTCTTTCCTCATCTCAAAGATCTAGGAACTCTGGTAATGAAGACTCCAGGAGTCAAAGGAGTCCAAGTAACTGTCCTCTGACCAATCTCATCCATCTCATAGATAGATTGTTAGTAGGTAGGTACTAGGGGAAAGTCCTTAGGAAAATCCTCACCAAACTGTTGTAAGACGCGCTTAACACTGTTGGATTGAAATATTGACTTTCTTTTATAATGTTTTTATATGTTTTTAAGACCTTTTCACATGATCTTGCAAGAACCTTACAGACATTACCTTTATTATATGTTGTTTCACATATACTTCTCAGAGACTTTAAACCTATGCTGATAAATGGAATATGATGGTTATATTATCAAGTAGATGATTTAAATTATTGATATGCATGTAATATAGATAGGATTTCATAAGTTTAATATGAAAGGTTATTTTGTGTGTATATGTTGGATAATTAACCTTGTGCAGGAAAAGACATAGCATCCGGGAAGGAGTAATTGCAGCAAAGTGTAGAACAGGGGAATTGATTAAAGTGTTGCCCAAGTGCCAGAAGTGAAGATCGATGGAGATGAACATGGTCATCATGGAAGAATAAATACAAGAGAAGGAGACTTGTTCTAGAAGTCTAACTGCAGCTTATGTGTTTTCATTCATGTGGGATTTCTGTTTGAATATGACTCTGCTTCCTTTGTTCTAGATAATTAATAAGTTGATCTCAAAACCATATCCTGATATCCAAGGATGAATTGATGATCATAGTTAGTTGGAAGACCGCATACAACTCTCCCACTTTTGTATGAGTTAGGGGATGAGTTCATTGATTAGTTAGTTGTCATTTTACTTTCTATCTATATAGCTGTTACTCTCTTTTTACAGTTATCAGTTATTCCAGACATGTTTTGATTTTGAATAAAATCTAAAGAAGATTCTGTCTTTGATATGAATTGAATTCAACTGTGTGTCATGGGAAATTTGTGAAGATCTGAAGTAGATTTAGTTTCTAGAAGAAGTGAGATAGTTCCCTGAGTTGGCCACTCAAGGTACTAACTCTCGCTTCATACATTCTCATATTTATTTATGTATTTCTAGTTAAACTGTTTCATGTTATCTTATACATTGCATTGTGAAATAAGTAAGAAATCGTGATTGCTATTTCTGATAGTTGTGATTCATGAATAGAATACATAATTGAAGTCCTCCAGAGGTTAGTTTCAATTCTTTAATCATTCTATGTATTTCAAGTTAATTATGTAATTCTCTATTGAATATACCTATCTTTAGCTTACGCTGAGGGTACCTATAGCAACTAGGTTTTTAACTATTCTTTCATTTATGTAAACTTCAGTCAATTAAGTTGATTAGAATAAGTCTGTATGAGTTAGTTTAGGATAAAACTGAGTCTTGAAGGCATATATAGTGTGAGCATCATCATAATCTTACGCTCCTTGGTTGATAATTTAATGTAGGAATGCAATGATAGAGTGGACTATTCAGTTAGGTTTACCCCTGGATTTTGTTTAAGTCTACAACGCATTAGTTTTCCTCTACATTTTTGGCGTCGTTTCCAGGGATGGTGCTATCTTCATAGTCTCATTAGTTTTATATGCTTTCATAGTTAAATCTTAGTTTCAGCATTAGATTTAATAAATTCCTTTTTCAAGAAACCCCAGGCATTCTACTAACACTATGCAGGACCGTTGAAATATAAAGCTCAAATTACTGTATGCGGAGGTAGAGAGATAACCAAGGTAGATTCCTCCCTTCAACTTCTTAGAATAACAAGGGCACAACTGATTTCAACAACTACATAGTAGGAAGTGCTGAAGGAGAGTTTCCTCTTACATCTTCATCAACACCCCCTACATCTCCATCAACTTCCTCCATTGCCATAGAAGGCACATTTAGAACCATGGGAGATGTTGCAGTAGATGATCCTCTAGGACAAGCAACGTTTGAATTCCCTATCCTAGACCAAGCACGGGCTGCTACTCTAAAAAATATACCACCTTTTGCATTGCCTATTTTCTACGGCTTGGTGACCGAAGATCTTGACACTTTCTTGTTCAAGTTTGATGTCTTGTGTAGGAGTTATGACTACACCACTGATCCTTACAAACTTAAGCTGTTCCCTACCACACTAAAAGATGCTTCTTTAAGGTGGTTTATGGGGTTGGGGAAAGATGCCATTCCAAACTGGGATACCATGAAGACAAAGTTCCTGGCAAAATATAAAGACTACTGCAAAGGACATGATAGGAGAAAAGATGACATTTTAGGATGCCACATAAAGAGGATGAACCACTAGAAGACTATGTGTAAAGATTCCAGTTTGCCTTGAAGAAAAACCCTCAGAATAGATTGTCTGAAGAATCACTGAAGCTGGTCTTTTTGAGGGGACTAAATGATGATTGCATGGATGCCCTCAATCTCATTGGAATAGGGGATATATCTCAACTTCACTTTGAAGATATATGTACAGCCTGCATAAATTATTCTAGAACATTTTCCAGAAAACCAAGGGGAGAAAGAGCAGCCATCATAGGTAAGGCAACTAATGGGGTTTCAAGAGTGGAGATTAGTAACCTGCTGACAAACATGAAGGACATTATTAGCCATATGGCTACACAGCTGGACACTCTCCATATCAAGAAGAAACAAGAAGAGGTAGATGCAATGCTTATTGAGTACTGCCCTAGCTGTAAACAGAGGAATGCCAACTGTAAATGCAAAAGGATGGCCAACATCCAGCAAGAAAAGATTGAGAGGCCAGAACTACAACCATTTGAAGGAGAAGATGGGCAACTATTCTTTATAGCTTAGAGGAGACCTTGGCAGCAAAGGCAAGGTATGCCCTCTAATCCACTTATTCTCCCTTTCTTGCTACAAACCAGAACGTCTCTGCTTAGAATGCTCAACAATGGCCTGGTAACCCAAATGCATGGCAAAACCCCAAATGGCCTACTCCCCAATGACCTACTCCACAAGCTAGTTGGAACCAACAATAGCCTAACTCATGACCACAACAAAATTTCCAAGGTCCCGACTATAACCCTCAATGGCCTACTCAACAGCAACAATGGGAGCCTCAGTGGAACAAGGGCTAACAATGGCAGCAAAATGCACAATTTTAGCAACCTATGATTCCATCTCAGCCACAATAGCCAGCCATAATGCCACCACCTCAAAATCCACCTCCTCGATCTACCTGAATCCCTACCCAACCTACACCTAACCCTAACAACAAGTCTGTCTAGTAGGCTTATACTAATGAGGTAATGCAATATCCCACCTATGCGGTGGAAGTGAGTAATGTTCATCTTAGATCAGGGAAGCAACTTGCAGGGTCTTCATCTCCCCAAATTACCAAGCTTGAAGATGAAGAACCCACTGAAGAAACCTCAGATAAGCCACCCTTAGATCCTAAATCAACCCAAGATGCCCAAACTACCTTGCAATAGGAGTCGCCTCCTTTCCCTAAGCGCTTGGCCATGCAAAAGCAATCAACCCAAACTGATACTGTCCTCCTCAGCCAGCTAAAAGATATAAGCATCAAGATTCCCTTAATCCAAGCCATCAAGTATATTCCTATCTATACCAAAACTATTAGGGATCTTTGCATAAAGAAGCCAGGAAAGAAGAGAATAGACCCTCAGACAGTGCATGTTTTAGGTAATCTTGCTGACATCATGTTGGGTAATATAATTGTTCCCAAATACACAGATCCAGGTAGCCCAGTGGTGGATATAAAGATCAATGGGACTCTGATTAAGAATACTTTGATAGATCTAGGAGCTGCAATTAATGTCATGACCAAGGAGACAATGCAGACACTTCAATTGAACAACCTTAAGCCTACTCAAACAATCTTGCAATTAGCTGATAGGTCTACAGTCAAACCTGAAGGAGTCATAGAAGATTTGGTCATTGCATTACATTCTTGGGAATACCTTGCTGATTTCATTATTTTGTAGCCTAAGGTTAATCTTGCTGGATATCCTCTTATACTTGCCACTGCTGATGTATTTATAGGTTGCAGGTCTGGCAACATGATCATATCTAATGGGACAATGACCAAGAAATTGGTTTTATATCTTGCAACCCAACCATACCATGAGATTGAGCAGACCATTTGGCCTAGCCTGGAGGATGAGGACATCTATTCCCTGCAAACCCTGATGACTATAGAATGCAACCCTTTATTGAATATTCTAGATGAAGATGAATTAATTGCTCATGTTATACAAAATAATTGTGGGAGACACCCATAGCAGCAAGACTGTCTATCTTGCTTGCAAGACCCTTTGAGCAACATAATACCCAACAGTTCATCAAAAGAAGTCTCCCAAATCTTCCATATGTTATTACCTCAACAATGCTTACCTATATTACCTCGCCTTGATTTGTCTTCTGTTCAAGAATTGTCCAAACAAGTAGAAGTCAACCCAGGAAAGATGTTGAACATTAACAATACATTGACTGATGAACAACGACAATCCCTACATGAAATATTACATACCCACTCAGTATCATTTGCTTGGGATTACAATGATATGAAAGGCATTGATCCTGCCTTGTGCATGCACAAGATATACATAGATGATGGATATAGACCAATCAGGCAGCAGTAGAGGTGAATGAATCCAACCCTCAGAGAAATTGTTAAAGCTGAGCTTCAGAAGCTTTTGGATGCAGGCTTTATATAACCCATTTCAGACAGTGAATGGGTTTCACCATTGGTTATAGTCCCCAAGAAAGGTAGAAAATGGAGGGTCTGTGTTGATTACAGAGAATTGAATACTGCTACCAGGAAGGATCACTTTCCATTGCCTTTTATTGACCAAGTTCTTGACTCTTTAGTAGGCAAGAAATATTTTTCCTTTCTTGATGGTTTTAGTGGTTATAACCAGATTAAGATTGCTCTAAAGGATCAAGATAAGACAACGTTTACTTGCCCTTGGGGGACATATGCATACTCTGTCTTACCCTTTGGTTTGTGCAATGCTCCAGCTATATTTCAAAGAGCATTCCTCAATATTTTCTCTAATTTTGCACATGACAGTATGGAGATTTATATGGATGACTTCACCACATATGGTGATACATATGATGAAGCATTACACAACTTGGAGAAAGTATTGAAGAGATGTATAGAGCACAACCTCTCTTTGAGTAATGAAAAGTGTTTTTTGATGATGACATAGGGAATAGTCTTGGGACATTTCATCTCAAGTGTAGGCATCCAAGTTGACCCAAAGAAGATTGAGATCATATCTACCCTGCCTATTCCACAAAAATAGAAGGATGTAAGGAGCTTCCTAGGCCATGCAGGATATTACATGAGGTTCATTCAAGATTTTAGCAAGATTGTTTCCCCTTTGTTTACCCTACTGACCAAGGACAGTGAATTTGAATGGACATCAGATTGTCAGATCTCTTTTAAAAAGCTAAAAACATCCTTGACACAAGCCCCACTTCTAAGAGGTCCAAATTAGTCACCGCCTTTTCACATCCATACAGATGCATCTGATTTTGCCATTGGGGCACTCCTGGGTAAACAGGAAGGAAATAAGGAGTATGCCATATACTATGTAAGTAAGAATCTGCAAGGAGATAAGTTAAACTATACTGTGACAGAGAAAGAGATGTTGGCAGTTGTTTATGCAATTAATAAATTCACGCACTACATAACTGGTTACAAAGTTTTCATCCATACAGATCATGCATCCATAGGATATTTGATGAATAAACCCATAGTGGGTGGCAAACTTGTAAGGTGGTTATTGTTATTGTAGGAGTTTGATATTACAATTGTTGACAAACCAGGCAAGGCCAATGTTGTTGCTGATTTTCTATTCAGACTACTTACACAGTCTTCAGATGGAGTGGTTGATGATTCTTTTCCTGATGAGCATCTATTTGCTCTCACTATACACACTTCATGGTATGCAGATATAGCCAATTATTTTGTTACAGGGTAGATTCCAGGATACTTCTCTCCAAGGGAGAAGAGGCGGCTTGTTCATAAATGTTTCTCTTACTCTTGGATTTCCAGATTTCTATTTTACACTGGGCTAGACAATATTATGCGAAGATGTATCAGGGAGGATGAAGTATTTGATATAATGAAGGCTTGTCATGATGAGCCTTGTGGAGGACATTTTGCAGCAAAGAGGATAGCCTTCAAGATAGTCACAATAGGATATTACTGGCCAACACTTCATAAAGATGCTGTCAAGTACACTAGGAGCTGTGATAGATGCCAGAGAATGGGGAGGCCTACTAGAAGCGATGAGATGCCTTTGCAGCCACAAATCTCATTGGCTCCTTTTGACAAGTGGGGTTTGGATTTTGTGGGTCCTATATCTCCTACATCCAACAACAAAGAATATATCCTAGTGTGTACTAACTACTTAACTAAATGGGTTGAAGTGAAGGCATTACAGTTTGCAAGAGATGGCAATGAGGCCAAATTCCTGTATGAAGACATCTTCACTAGGTATGGAGTGCCAAGAGAAATAGTAATTGACCAAGGACCACAATTTACATATGATTTAATAACCAAATTGGTTGGAGAATATCAGATCAGGCATAAGAAATCCACTCCATACCATCCTCAGGCTAATGGTCAGGTGGAAGTCACTAATAGAGAAATTAAGAACATCCTGACAAAGACAGTGCAACTTCATAGAAGAGATTGGGTTTCTAGGCTCCCTGAAGCTATTTGGGCATACAGAACAACCTAGAAGACAACTACAGGGTTTACACCTTATGAGTTGGTCTATGGGAAGATAGCAATCCTGCCTATTGAATTTGAACATAGAACCTTGAGGACAACGGTGGACCTAGGAATGGATTTGACCACAACACAACAAGAAACCCTACAACATTTGAATGCTTTGGATGAAATCCGATTGGAGGATTTTCATCAAACTAAGGTCATACAGAAACAAAGAGCAAAATGGCATGACAAGTACATAAAGACAAAGGAATTCACTGTAGGTGACTGGGAACTCCTTTATGATTCAAGGTATAAGGACTTCAAGGGCAAGCTTCAGTCTCATTGGTTAGGCCCATATGAGATCCAACAAGTCTTTCCTAATGGTGCAGTTCAACTGCAGACTATTGATGAAGTTCAGTTTTCACTACTGGTAAATGGGCATAGGCTGAAATTGTATAAAAAGCCACTTCAGAAGGATGACTTTCTTGTTTCTTTAGTTGCTTAGTTTGATCCTCCTGACACTCCTGATGATGATGTGACACCACTTGATACACCTTCAAATACTGATCCACCAACACTGTCCAGTGATACGGAGGTTGAGTTGCCATACTCAACCCCTGTTGCTGAAAATTAAATTTCTTTGTTTTAAAAATCACATGCACACACAACACAATTTCCATGGTTACAACAAGTTATTTTTACTGGGACCTATTTTTCACTCATTCAGTTGGGACCTGACTCAGCTAGGACTTGATATATTGTGTTTACAATTAGACAGTCGGGACCTGTGCTAGAGGCACCCGTAGCAATATTTGTATGTAGCTCCCTTCCATCACTTGGTGAACAATACCTAAATTCTCCCGCCCATTCCATATGCCCGTATCCATTTTCAAATGCTTCATTCTATTGCTTCATGTATCAATTCACATTTATGAGTTGGTTTTCTCCATCACATTATATCTCTACAGTCGTACCAGCCACCTTCTATCACATTATATCTCGTTCACTGCATGCATATCATATCAAGTCATCAAAGTTGTTCACAACTTCCAAGGTATGTTAATTATTCATTTCCACTTCATATGTACATTAAATGACTTTCAATTATTACAACTAGATTTCTTTTTATATTCATGATTAGTCATAATTTATTTCATGCATGCGATGAATATTACCACCATTTCTTTTAATCACTACTCCTCATTCCATAATACCTGCCACATGAAGTGAGGTCACTTCACAATTAAGTTGGGGGGAGGGGTTATTTTCAATTTTTGTCATTTGAATATCATTTGCTTTTGAAAACCTTACCTTTCAAGAAAACCAGACAAATATTCTGCGTCATCAACCTACCTTATTCTACCAATGAGTGAATTAGTACCCTAAGGAAGTTATAGTGAAAAGAAAGAAGAGGCAGATTGTAAGATTGGTTCTTTTGGGGTGGTGAGCTGAAACAACAGGAATTGAGCAACATAAATTGACATTGTGCAGAAAATTGACACTGTAGAGTTTGTAATTCACAATATTAATGGGAGGGGACCTAATCAGAAGAGAACCTTTGGCACATAAGGAAATACTATAGGATGTGATGGTTCTCCCACTCTTCATGAGAGTAGGTTGGTTAGATTACTTCCTAAAATTGACAAAGTATGATGATGATATGGTGAAAGAATTTGCATTTACTCTACAGTATGATGAAGCAATGGTGAAGGGGTTGACTATAGATGCTTCTGAGTTAGTTATTTCTTAGGTCACAGGGTTGCCACAGACAGTGTCTGAGTACCCAGCTAGAGCTGATGCAGCCACGGCTAGGGAGGAGTTCTGCGAAAGAGGTGAACACCTGGATTCTACCACACAAGGTACCAAACGACTATCTCTTCCCTTCTTTTGGGGGAAATGTGCCTTATATATTATCAAGTATATTACCTATGATGGTAGATACAATATGTTATATACTGCACATCTTAAATTGCTCAACCATTTACGACATGAAAAACTTGTCAATGTTCCAAATTATCTGTATACTATGTTGAAAAGGATGTCTTTAGAATATCAGAGACAACATGCAGACACCACTCTTTCCCACCATTGTTTAATAGCTCTGCTAATAAAGAGGAGTTTAAGGATTCAGTACCCACAGATTGGGTGGGAAGCTTTTAAACAATGTGTAGACATTTCAACACTTTTAGAGGCACCAGAACCAGAAGATGAGATTCCATATGAGCCTGAGCCTCCTTTTGAAACTAAGTAGGAAGAGCCACAACATGAGAACCCTCCAGAGTTTAGGTCTGTATTAGTTGAAGAACCCTCAACATTCGCCCCTAAAACTAAAAGAACCACTCCTTCAACATCTGGTAAGGAAAAGAAGAGTATGAAGGGAGTGAGCAAACACAAGAGTGCAACAAAAGAAGGAAATGCAGGGGAAAAGAGGAAGAAGGGGGACAATAAAAGGAGGAAGAAGGCAGATAAGCAGGAAACAGTCACTCCTAGACATTCAGGTAGGTTAAGGAGGCAAGATGCCAAAGAAAATGTTGTTGAGAAACATAAGGGAGAGGACAAAAATATAGGCCAGCAGGACAATGATCCAACTCCTCTAAATCTAGATTCAGATAGAGGAGAAAACCCTCTTGAGGATGTCTCTATAGATGCCTGTGGAAATGTTAATATGCCTACAAGGAAAAGAAAGTATATTTCTTCTTCTGATTTTGAGTCAGAAGATTTTTTTACTTCAAGAAATATGGGAAAACCTGTGCCTGATGATTCTGCTAAAGAAGTTTTTGATGTTCCTAGAGAAAGAAATGATGAAAATGTTGAAAAAGAAAAGGAATTATTAGAGGACAGAGATATTAGGACGAAACTTCAAGAAGCCTTGGATAGAATAAGACAACTGGAGGAATAGGTAAAGGGGTATGAAGAGAAAGATAAAGAGAAAGAAAAAAGGATTCAGGAGTTAGAGGAGAAGTTCCAGACTTACGGCCATGGTTCTAACTTAGACTTGTTGGCACAATTGGCTGAAAATAAAACAAAAATTGAGGAAGAAGACGTACTTACTCTCCAACCTCCTGTGACAAAGACCTCAGAGTACCATACTACCCTGTCTTTGGGTTTTGAACTAATGAAATTGACTGATAAGACTAAGCAAGAAAAAGAGAATTGGGAAAAGGTGAAACATAGTCTTAATGCATTAATTGCAGAAAAGAATTTGATAATCAAAAGGTTGGAGGATCGTCTGGCAGAGGTTATTGATAAAGCTAAGAAAATCATTGGATGCAGACCTCCACCCAGGATTTATGTATTGTTTCTGAAAGAGAAATTCCTTAGTTTTCAGTTTAATAGATTTATCAATAATCAACCTGACTTGCATTCACGGCACATTTTTTGCAAATATTTCAAAGAGGCCAGTCTAGAAGAATAGGACCAGTTGTGTGAATACTATCTACATAATTACCTGATGGATGAGGACACAGAATGGAACCCCTGCATCTATGCTGGAGACCTATAGATCAGAGCACTAATGTCATACTTTAAAAACGAACAACTTAGGGGAGAACTGATGGACTAGTATGAGGAGCAGCAAAAGGAGCCATTGCCAGGTAGGAAAGAAGACTTAGACCCTAAAGTGATCCTGACCCAATTGCTAACATTACTTCCTCATAAGGGTTCAGGTAAGGTGATCATGGATTTAAGACTCAGGGATCATGGAAGGATACAAAGATTGGCAGTGTCCATTCAGAATTGTCAAAGGTATGTGCAGAACAAGTGGAATAGCCTAACTGCATAATTGCAAAAGAAGGAACCCCACTCTTTCCACAACTTCATGAATATGTTTAAGCGGTTATGCAGGTACATCCAAATCTTAAAGAAAAAGGGAGTAGCATGGTTGCCTCTTACTTATCAGCCTCCTATCCTTCTCTACCCAGTGCCACACTGGAAAGGAGGGAGAGGTGATAAGTGTAGGTGTGCTGAGATGAACATGATGGAGAGACTTGCATGTTACAATGGATTTTATCTCAAACCAGGAGTCAAAGAAAACATGGACCTCAAAAAAATCACTTTGCATTATAACCTTCTGCCCTAGATATTAGTTCCTTGGTTTTGCTTAGGGACAAGCAAAGGTTTAAGTTGGGGGGAAATGTTGGGTTGAAATATTAACTTTCTTTTATAATGTTTTTATATGTTTTTAAGACCTTTTTCACGTGATCTTGCAAGAACCTTATAGACATTATCTTTATTATATGTTGTTTCACATATACTTCTCAGACTTTAAACCTACACTGATAAATGGAATATGGTGGTTATATTATCAAGTGGATGATTTAAATTATTGATATGCATGTAATATAGATAGGATTTCATAAGTTTAATATGAAAGGTTATTTTGTGTATATATGTTGGATAATTAACCTTGTGCAGAAAAAGACATAGCATCCGGGAAGGAGTAATTGTAGTAGAGTGCAGAATAGGGAAATTGATTAAAGTGCAATCCAAGTGCCAGAAGTGAAGATCGATGGAGATGAATGTGGTCATCATGGAAGAATAAATGCAAGAGAGGAAGAAGACTTGTTCTAGAAGTCTAACTGTAGCTTATGTACGTTTTCATTCATGAGCCATTGTGTGGGATTTCTGTTCGAATAGGACTCTACTTCCTTTGTTCTAGATAATTAATAAGTTGATCTCAAAACTATATCCTGATATCCAGGGATGAATTGATGATCACAGTTAGTTGGAAGACCGCATACAACTCTCCCACTTTTGTATAAGTTAGGGGATGAGTTCGTTGATTAGTTAGTTGTCATTTTACTTTCTACCTATATAGTCATTACTTTATTTTTACAGTTATCAATTATTCCAGACATGTTTTGATTTTGAATAAAATCTAAAGAAGATTTTGTCTTTGATATGAATTGAATTCAACTGTGTGTCATGGGAAATGTGTGAAGATCTGAAGTAGATTTAGTTTCCAGAAGAAGTGAGATAGTTCCCTGAGCTGGCCACTCAAGGTATTAACTCTCGCTTCATACATTCACTTATTTATTTATGCATTTCTAGTTAAACTATTTCATGTTATCTTATACGTTGCATTGTGAAATAAGTAAGAAATCGTGATTGCTATTTCTGATAGTTGTGATTCATGAATAGAATACATAATTGAAGTCCTCCAGAGGTTAGTTTCAATTCTTTTATCATTCTGTGTATTTCAAGTTAATTCTGTAATTCTCTGTTGAATATAGCTATCTTCAGCTTACGCTGAGGGTACCCGTAGCAACTAGGTTTTTAACTATTCTTTCATTTTTGTAAACTTCAGTCAATTAAGTTGATTAGAATGAGTTTGTATGAGTTAGTTTAGGATAGAAATGAGTCTTGAAGGCATATATAGTGCGAGCATCATCATAAGCTTACGCTCCTTGGTCAATAATTCAATGTAGGAATGCAATGATAGAGTGGACTATTCAGTTAGGTTTACCCCTAGATTTTGTTTAAGTCTACAACGCATTAGTTTTCCTCTACAAACATGATGAGCCTCGACTAGACCATTATGATATGAAATCTCTATCACCCTGTGGTAGTACTCTCTGATCTCACCATCATGTGACCATGATCCATCCAAATCCACATAGGGATCAAAAACCATATCCTCATTCATGAGAGTAGCTACAGTTCGTAGAGAAGCATCAAAGTGAACCACTTGAACCCATCTAGTTGCTCTTGGAAGTAATCTATTAGGAATCGAAACCAAATTCTGATAAGGCTTGATGTGCTCAAAGATCTAAGTCATAACCAAAGAAGAGTGGCTAAAAGATACAGCCCCTCATCATGCGATACGGTAGAAATCCTTGTAGACCATCACCAAAATATCTGGTCCCCAAGCATAGACTCTACCCTGCTCAAGACCCTCTATAATTGGTGCCCAACACCATCTCAAGTGAGACGAGGCCTTGTCTCCAGACAATCTCAATGTGATCAAACCAATCAGGAACTTCCTCAAGTGAGGAATGCGAAGTCGCGACACAGAAGTAAGCTAAACCCCTATCTGATCCTTGGGGCGACTAACCCCCATAAACTGTGCCCAAGATGTCTTGTCCTCAAAGGACTTAGTAGCAGGTAGAATGAGAGGATGTCCTCTCATAGGAACTCCAAGTATGTCATAAACATCAAATAGAGTGATAGTCCTCTCTCTTGAGACCTGTGGGAACCTAAATGTGTTTTGATCTGCATCCCAGTATGTCAACATGTCACAACAAATGCATGCCATAGGATGAATAACTGACACATGATAGACTCTAGCTAAACCTGCTCTCCTCAGAATAGCACAATCATCATCACTCAGAGAAGCAAACATCTCTGAGAGCCACAACTGCTCTTTGCAAGCATTCCATCAAATGCACATGTCCTGCAAATCAAAAAGAACTTTAGATTAGATCTCGTCAACTTGCAAAAATCCCTAAAAATCATAAAACTTGCAGAAAATCTCACAAAAAAAGTGTATAAACCATAAAAAATTGCAATAAATAGGCAAACACAGTAGTCAAATTAGATCAAAACAGAGTGAAATGAACATCAGAAAACATCAAATTTCAAGCAAAATTTACCCAACAAGATTTCCCCTGGGCGACTTGCCTGATAAAAGGGCCAACCCTAAGTGGAGATCCCTTAAAATAAAAATGCTCTAAAAACCCAATTTTTTCAGCTGCTTTTGGTAAACAGAAAACCAAACGTACTCTAAATGACAAAACAAACACAATGCAACAAGAAGAATCACCAAAAACAAACCATTTCAAGAGATTTTTCATAAAATTCAACCTAGGGTTTAGAGAAGATTTTTCATTATTTGCATACCTGATTCTCAGCGGCTGAAGAAGAAGTGGCCATCTTCGTGATCTCCTCGATGATATCTTCCCAATGACTGTTCACACGATTAATTCTGTCACTGATTCACTCCGATCTCACTAATTTGCTTGCTTTGCTTTCCCTTAGCTTAGATTCTTTTATGCATTCTTAGATTAGATTTTTGCTTTTATGCATCTTCCATGTGTCATTTTACGTGCATTCATTCCTACAGGTCTCACCGACAAAGGCAAACAGCTAGTCAAACTCTCACGATCTATGGTAAGTTTGTCATTTCAGTTTTCATTATTCATTTTGATATATTTGAATGCTGGGCTAACACTAGTTATTGTAGGTACACTTGTGGAAAATTGACAATAGGTAAGGCCTAGTTTGGGAATGGTACCTACCTTTCATGCAGACTACCGCCCTCGAGGGGGAAAATATATAAGCACAAAATCACGTACAACCTCCACGAGGACCCCTATGATGATATATGATCCTTGTCACGTACATGTAAGCGTGAAATAATGTCCTCTAGGCAACAGGCCTCTTGGTGACATGTCATTTCTTTTGTCTTGTTTTGATTCTTCTTTGTCATTTTCCCACTCTTTGTCATTGATGCTTTTCGACACTTTTGCGACACTTGTCGATTTGCATTTTCTAAGCTTTTGACCCTATTCCTAAGCCTTGTATGTGTCTTGTAGGTGAGTTTTCACCTTTCCCCTATGTTTTTCACCTTCTCCACCCCCTAGAATCCTTCTAGAGGTCCCCCGGACCCATCTCCCACTTTCAGTTTTTAGTTTCACTCAACCAATCCAAATCTCCCCCTATTATTACCAAATCTCCCGCTAGGAGATCCTACATCACAAGTGGAGATTTGGATTCTTGCACATGACTGACCTATTTCCAGAGGCAGATCCCCTCCTTTTCATCTCGTCTACCATCTCCCATCATCCATTTCCTTCCAGACCCCTTTCTTTTTGGATCTCCCACTGGGCGACCCTCAAAATGTAGGATCTCCCCCTAGGTGACCCATGGGCAACCCTGTTACATTTCTAGCCATGAAAAAACTCGAGTTTCTAACTTGAAATAGCTCTGTTTTCACCCATTTTTCTTCTAATTCGCATGATTTTTGATGCCTAATATGGAGTTGACTATTTTATGCACCCACACATGCATAATTAACTCTATTTGATCTAAAATTAACAACTCATTCTCTTCCATGCATTCTTCTAACTCCATTTCTTCTCTAGTGATAAGCTATTACTACATTATCACTCCTAAATTAACTAAGTTTACTGGGTAATCAATCTAGTTCACTCCCTAATTAATCATTGTTAACTCATCAATCAATTGAGTTAACTTCTCAATCAATTCCATTCTTCCAACCTATAAATACCTTGCTCCCTCAAGCTCAAAGGGAGGCAAATTCATTGTGTACACAACTCTTGCTAAGTTTTTTCTCTCCAATTAGCATTCTCGTGCTCACACAAGATGAAGGTGCCTTTTATTTGTTCATTGTTCATCAAAGATTTCACCTAAAGCTGTTCAAGCATCATCACACTACTTCAATCAAGCCATTGTACTCTTCAATAGCTCTCATTGAACTCATTTCGTAAAGCTTCCAAATCTTCTTTTGCTTCTTTGTGTTGTTGTGTCGCCAAGAGGTCTTCTCGTAGCTTCAAGAGGATATGAGGTTGCCATCAAGGATCTCTAAGGATAGTGGAGGCTCACAAGTCTTCATAGTCTCAGGTTCCTCTATTCTTTTGTCAATTAGTAGTAATTATAAAATTGAAATTGCTCTTGGGATTGGTAATTTATTGCTTTTTCCTTGATAGAATAGTCAGATCTAGTATTTTAGAGTAATTTGCATCATAGTTTAATTTAATTACTTGCAATTTACTTTTCTAGATTAAATCATTTTAAAACATTCGAAAACCCTAAAAACATAGAATAATTGCATTAGATAAAATTTATTCTAGTTGCATTCATATTTCCTTTCCTAAATTAAAAAGCATCTTTATTTCTAAAAATACCAAAAAAAAGCACAAAAACAATTTTGCATGTCATATAGTTGCATTAATAAAAATACAGAAAAGAACAAAAACATTAGGTATTTAGATAACTTGCAAACCCTTGATACCATCACAAGGTCAACCATAGTCAACAAAAGTCAAACCCTTGATATCATCACAAAGTCAACACACAACTAAAACCTAGGTCAAACCCAAAAGTCTAGTCAAGGTTAGTCCACATACACCTATCTCTTGTCTTGGCACATGAATGCGCCCAGGGTTAAGAGGTGAGTGGGTTAGGGTAGTCCTAGGTGAGATTGAAGAAATTCATCTGAGACCTCAACAAGATCCACTTGTCTTACAACAACTAGAGGCATTTAGACAACTTCAAATACAATGTGCAATCATCCAACGAATTGAAAGACAAGAAGTCATTAATGAAAGTAACAACTTACCCACATAGAGGTGGAACAGTAGAAACCCTAACAAACGAAGAGTAACTAGTGACCCTTCGGGTCATAGGGTTATCTCTACAACAATACTCATTGAACGAAACATACATATTAGTACACAACAATAGAGGCCCTAGGATGTGTCAACCCCTCTCCGTGAAGTCCATCTCTCTAGTGAGCTAGATCACCATTGTGTCTCACCTCCTCTTAACTGGCTACTTCCATGAGAGTGAGAGTGACGTGGTGGTTCACCCCATGGAAAGGAGGGAAGGATCTTTGTGTGTGCTGAAATCTGACATGACATCCCCAAGAAACTGAGGTTGCGATTTTGAGTGTACAGGTACAAGATTAGAGACCCACTCTGTATAATCAATAGGTCATATGAATTTTTCATAGATAGCAATTTCTCAAGCTCTCCTTTGGCCAATAGTGTTATCTATGGGTGCATCTTGCAAAGCTTTTATTTTATAGGCCTGGTGTTTGGAGATACAACTAGATGATGAACCACAATAATAGATGTAAATCCTATGATCTCTGACTTTCTAGATGAAGGTCTATTCACTCTTTGTACCTCAGTATAGTGGAAGTTATACTTTGATGGTTCCTATACAAAGCATGGTTGAGGGACTCGCATCCTATTTATCTCATGCCTCAAAATGATTATATTCCAAAATCATATCAGCTAGCATTCCCTTGCACTAACAATATTGCCAAGTATGAAGCACTCCTTACAGGTCTCTGTATAGCAGTGGAATGGAATATCAGAGAACTCCAAGTATATGGGGACTCTCAACTAGTTATCCAACAAGTCACTGATGAGTACCAAACTAAGGATAACAAGTTGATACCCTACAAGCAATTGGTTGATACATACAAGCCACACTTCTCTAGCATTTCATTTGAACAAATTCTAAGGGTACATAATAAATCTATAGATTCTATGGCTACTATTGGATCACTTGTAGATATGCCTACAAACACTCAGCGATGTGAATTCTTAATCAAGCAACTGTTAATAACTACAGTTGATGTTCCTATAACTAAAATCATCTATGAACTAGTTGGTCCCAATTCCCCTTGGTACCAAGATATCTATGACTATCTCCATATCAACACCATCCCTTCTAACCTTACATCTACCCAATGCAAAACCTTCATCTGTTGATCCTCTCATTTCACTATTCTGGGTGACACCCTTTACCGCCAGAGTCTCGATGGAATCCTTCTTAGATTTCTTAACTTAGACGAAGCTAACACTACCTTAAGAGACATACACGAAGGTTTCTATGGATCACATTCCACCGGTCCAACTCTAGCTAAGAAGATACCCCATACAGGTTATTACTGGCCAACCATAGAACAAGATGCATTCTAGTTTGCTAAGAAGTATCTTCAATGCCAGTAGCATGGTGACTTGATACATGCACCAGCACATGAGCTACAACCTATTACAACTCCATGGTCTTTTTCATAGTGGGGACTCGACCTCGTGGGTAAAATCCACCCATCCTCATCTAATAGCCATAAGTTTATCATTACTGCCACTAAGTATTTTACAAAGTGGGTAGAAGCTATTCCAATGACCTATATCACCGGCAATCACATAGCCAAGTTGATCCTAAATTACCTCATTTTTTGGTATGGTATTCCCTTAACCATTGTCACTGATAATGGTAGAACATTTAAGAATCAAGATGTCCATTCTTTATTCACACAATACCATATCCAACATCACTTTTCTACTCCATATTATCCTCAATCAAATGACCAATCTGAGGCTTCGAACAAAACCATACTCAAAATCCTAAAGAAAACAATCAATGAAGTTGGTTGTGATTGGCATCTGTAACTCAACCCCACCTTATGGGCCTATTATACTAGTATCAAAACACCAACTGGTGCTATCCCTTTTGCCTTAGTCTATGTCACTGAAGCCATTTTACCCATCGAGGTTGAGATCCCATCTCTCAGAGCATCTATGCAGCACCTGATTGATGGAGAGAAGTACCGAGTTTTTAGATTAGCTGAGCTAGAGTTAGTTGATAAGAGGTGTTTAACAACAGTAAACCATCTTCATGTCTATCAAAATTGCCTTTGTTGTAACTACAATAAGAAGATTGAGGGGAGAATGTTTCAGATAGGTGATCTTGTCCTAAAAGAAAATCAACACAACCAACAAGATAGAGACAAAAGGGTACGTTTGAACCAAATTGGTTGGGACCTTATGTTGTTACAACAGTCTATGGATCAAGAGCTTGTGCTTTATCAACACTTGAAGGTATTCCCTTGGATAAACCCATCAATAGTGTTCATCTCAAGAGGTTTTATGCTTGATCCTTAGAGTATCCTTAGAAAATCATTTAAAAAATTAAAAAAATTAAAAAATCTAAAATAATCCGTCCTTTGGTGAGAACCTGGTAAACATGCACCTTGGATAAGTACCATAGTGAAAATCTGGCAAATAGGCACTATGCGTAGTGTCAGCATCCACCATCTCTTAAGTTGTACATTTATCTCATTCCATATCGATTCATAATAAAACCTTCATTCGTCCATCTATATTGACTTAGCATTTCCATTTTCCCATCTATCATGGCTTGGAAATCATTAGTGTTAGTTAATATCCATTAGCATCATCTAGTGTCAGTTATCCATAGTCAGTTTATCCATAGTTAGTTCATCCATAAGTCAGTTCATCCATAAGTCAGTTCATCCATAGTCAGTCCATCCATCGTCATCCATAATAAAACCTCTACGTGAATGGGGGTACGTTTCCTTAACCTAAGTCTAGGAATGGATCCTTGTTTGAGATACAATGTCACTTCACAATTCATCTTGTCCTACATCATCAAATCTCTTAGAACTACATATCATCATAATCTTAATCTTAATGTACCTTGATCCCGTGGATATGGGTATGTAGGTAGTCTGGAATACGAAGGAAGTATCCAGTCCTCAGGTACATAAGATGCCATCATTTCACTTAAATGTCCTCGAAACACTTCACCCCATCTCATCATTCTACCCAGAACTACATATTATCATAATCATCTTCATCGTAATGTGCCTTGATACTGTGGATACAGGGTATGTAGGTAGTCTGGAATACGAAGGAAGTATCCAGTACTCAGGCACATACAATTCATCATTCTTCATCCCAATCCATCAAACACTCCCATCTTTCTCATCTTCCATTTATCACTATCTGTCCCATCCACCTCGACTTGACTAAAGCAGAAAATGAACTATGCATCCTTTGAAAGCTCAAGTACCTATTCAAACCTAAAGTAAAAAGACCACTCCTAAAGCCATATGTTGTCCCACATACCGCTTGCCACATTTGTTACAACAATCCATCTATCCTAGATATATCTTTCCTGCAATAAGGCTTCATCTACCCTATCTACCATAAGCAACCTCTTTCGCAAGAGAATATGTTGGCTATGTGTTTACTTTATTAGTCAGACAATTTCTTTTTGGTTTATCTTTTGTTCCTTTCTAATTACCTACTCAAGGCTACCATGATTTATCTATATCTTGGTATGTTGCGATGAAGTATGGATTGGGGCATAGTCATTGCTTTTATATGTTGTGTTTTTGGGATGTTCTTATCCTACTACGGCTAATATTTATCTTGTTTGTGTTAAACTTAGTATCTTGCATATTAATATTCTTTTGCATTTAAGGATTTGTAAAGGCCTTATGTGTATTAATTTTATTTTACGCTAAGACTATTTTTATTCACATATCCAACAAGGTTATATTATGTCTAGTAGATGTAAGCTCAAACCATTTGTTTGTAGAGTCAATGTCCTCGCACCGGATATCTCAGTGCCTTGTTCTTTTATACTTTGGTGTATACTATCCATGTCCTATATCAAAAATAAGGATTGCTCTTTATAAATATTTGCGTAACCTTTGCAACATCCTATCCATACACCCATCCATATATCCAAATCAAAATATAGTTTTCAAACAAAGATTGATCAACTATCTATCATTTTCTAGTCTATATCATTTCTTCTATCCATCATCAAAGTATTCTGCATACCTAAAAAAACATACAGGTTAGGCATCATGATCATAAACATCATAACACATCATCACATGAATCCATAATCATAGTACAATGTCATCTAATCCATACATTGATAGGCATAAACATCATCACATGAATCCATGATCATAATATATGACATCGCATCCATAAAGCATCTCATAAAATGTCATCAAATATAAGCATACACATCCATAGCGTATAGAAATAAATCATCATCATAAGCATGTGAACATCCATAAACATCTGATGAATCATAAAGCTTATCACCGATATCTCATATATCATCATCAAAGGTCATAAAAAAATACTAATGTCTAGTATATACATCATGTACATCAATAATGAATGTTATGATACAATGTGGCTATCATGAGCCATCAAAATGTACATCAGATGCTCGTAGGCATCGTAATCAAAATAAATACATTGCTGATACAAAACTGATACAACACACACACACACACACACACACACACATATATATATATATATACAACATGCTCTAGCCTTGATTGTACGTAGAGCTCTTTGCAGGCTGTTATGATCCCTGCGCCCCACCAAATGGTCCCCCTCCATGTGATCTCCTCGGAGGCCCCATGATAGATGATCCTAACTATCCTAATTTGTGGGAGGTTGAGGCCCCTGACCTGCTCCTCTCTCTAAAGCTAGGTTGGCATTGCTTTGCTGGCACGACGGGGTAATATAAACCTCTGTAATACTTAGCATTGTGTCTTGTAGTCTCCAACTCCCCTGTGCTTGAGTCATCTCACCCTGCACATAGGTCAACTCTCCTACCAATATCACAGTGGCTTGGTCCATCCCTAGTGTTGCTCTAGCCATGTCTCTCTTTGGTCAGTCTCTGAACGGTGGCCTCGAATGTTAGTCTTGCCCGTATGGCGACATCTCTCTCTGCTATGAGTCTCGCCACAACCTTGTCATCTACTGGTGGTGGTGGTGCTACTACTATTGCCTGTGCCTACAACTGTTCCTTTGCTTATTTGACATCCCCACGAGTAGTATCCCTCTCTCTCTCCTCATGCATATAAATCTAAGCTCTAAGTGAGTCCGCCTCATCGTATCCTCCTACAACAGTCTCTATGTCTGCTCTAACTTTGTCTTAGCATGTTGCACTGCCTGTTGAGGGTCTCCTACATCTACCATCTGGACATCAGGTTGCTCTTGTTCACCTCGTCCACCCTCATGACCATATCCTTGTGGTACTACTACTGCCTGTATCTGTGCCTGTCCCCTCCTCTGACAAGCTCCTTTGCTAGCCCTATCCTCCTAACCTGGGCTCGCTACCTCTCGCACTGCACCTGCTACCCTAGGAACTGTAAATCTAACTAGCCTATGCTGTCACCAATAAGCGTCATAGTCAGGAGTGGTACTTAGATCTGCCTCCCCAAGTATCCAATCCCAAACAATTGGGGAAAGTCCGCTTAGCTTTGCCAATGCTGTTGCACCCACAATCTCAAGTCCCCAATCAGGAACCTCCCTCTGAGTCTATGCATACATCGCATCTCGAACCGGCTCTAGTTGGAGAAGTCCAAACTGCTGTAACACCCTCTCTAGCAAATACCTCTCAATAATATAAACACTGCATCTAAATAGGTATCTGGCATGTCAGCAGTATAAGAGCTTCTTGGTGTCATCCTCCCATGACACAGTCGTGCCATGGTCTCCACACAAATGTATCCATCTCTTCTATCTATCTCCTCCAATATGCAAGTGCGCCAAGTCGTCACTGTGTCAATGCACCCTCATATAGAAAAATGAATGGCTCACCTACCTCTTGACGGCAAGGAGGGATCAGTCTCATGATTGGGATGTGCTCCCAAGCCCATACATGTAATAGAGTCACACTAGCAGACAAGATCGACCTAGATCTATAAACACAATCATGTAGATCATGGTATAGCTGACCTAGCACACAAGGCTCCCATGCATATCTGATGCCATGAGTAAATGTACCTGATAGCACTATCCCCCATCCAACTGATAATCCCCTAGAGCATCGGTTAGGAACTAGAAAGCCTCCAATCAATGCAACCATGATCCATTGGATCTTGTTGCAAAGTCTTCGCACGCATCCCCACCTGATCTTATGCTCTTGAACACCGAGGTCATCAGTCATAAACACCTCTCTCAGTCCATCCTTGCCCCACTCTATGTCATAATCGACTCAAACTCCATGGATCAAAATTTGGAGAATGCGCCGTACATCCTCTAACGTAATAGTGGCCTCAGCAATAGGGAAGTGAAATGAACATGTCTCACTGTACCACCTCTCAACCAAAGCAATCGTCAAAGATAGGTTAGCCCTAACTGGTGATAGGTGGGCCACATGCCATAATCCCATCAACTCTAGAAAGACATCCTCCTCCCACCCTATTTGGATCACTTGGGCCACATCCACGAAGTGTCTCTCTCTTGAAGTCAGTGGAGGTAGGATGACTTGCATCCACAAGTTCAAACTTGTTATCTTTTGCAAATGCCTTAATCATAACCAGTTGCACACCTAAGTCAAACCCTAGTCAAATCCAAGTCAAAACCTAGTCAGCCTAGGTCAAACACTGTTAAACACCAAGTCAAACCAGGTCATCTATGTCAAACCTCATTTGCTAAGTCAAAACTAGCCAAAACCTAAGCAAAGACAAAGCTGCCTCATTAAGTCATAGGTGCCTAACTGTCAATCATACGCGCTTCACTATCAGCCATAGGCGCTTCTTTTCAAAACCAAATGCACTTTTCTACACGCCATATGTGCATGACTATCATCCAAAGGTGCTTAACTATCATCCAAATGCGCTTCAATAACCTGACCTATTTCTTAGCTGCCAAAGGCGCATCACGAGCATCAAAGGTGCAGTTGCGCGCCTCAAAGGTTCTTTATTAACCCAAAGGTGCATCAAAATGCACCATAGGCACCTCATTCCTAAAAGCTTGCCTTTGGTGAAAATCTTAAATCCTTGCATTAAATGACCTAATAAATTCACTTAAAAACAAGTTTGAGGGTACTGATCACTACTGCTACTCTTGCTGGTCTCTCGTAGGTCCTCATGTGCTTGCCTTGGTGTTTGTGCACTAGAATCGACTCTCTGCAAGTCAAAAGCTCCTCTAAGACACTAAGCTCTCAACTAAGTGCTAGAAAGCAATTAGCTCTGAAATCTATGAACTCTGAGTGCACAAATGAGTTGAAAGTGACCCATTAGGCCCTACATATAGCCTCCCAACCCTAATTCTTCCCTCCCCTTATCCCATTTTTCTTCGTGTTAGCCTTCAAACATCGAATCTAGTCTTTCTTAGCCTATTATGTCGTGTCGCTATCCCTTTCTTCTAGTCACGAGTCAACCCAGTTCTTCTGTTGCTTCCTTGTCTTTCCTCTTGAGGGGGCATCCTACGCTAGTTACACTGAGGCATATTAATTGTATCATATCTTCATCACTATTTTCTTTGAAACAACGCTGTAAATCACATTGTATCAAAGAGGGGCAAAATGTAGACACCTAAAAATGACCTTCACATTACATCACTTGCATACATCAATTTCTTCTAAATCACTTGCATTCAATGTTAATTAAATAATCTAATTATTTAATTAATTTCATCTATTTCTTCTATTTTCCTCTATTTTCTCTAATATCAACATTAATTGAATAAATTCTATTTATTTAATTAATTTCATTAAATCATTATCTTCTTCCAATCTTTAAATCCACATTAATTAAATAATCTAATTATTTAATTAATTCATCACTTAAATTCCTCTTATCCATAATTAAATAATTGTTAATTAATTAATTAATTAATTATTCCTCTAAATTTAAATAAATTGTTCAAATTTATTTAAGTTGACTCAATCTTCTAAAAATAAATAAAATAAATATCTTATTTATATCCCTCTATCATGCAAAATAAATTAAACCAATTTATTTGTTTAATTTATTTAAATTTTCATATCTTATCCTTTCTTCAATCATGCACAATAAATTTATTTAATTTCTCAATTATCTTCCAGTTCTTCTTAAAATATCATTTTCTTGTATGTGCACAATTAGTCTTATTTTTAGAACTTCAAAAAACAAATCTAAAGTTGAGTTAATTATCTTAATTTATTATTGTTTTTATCAATTAACTCATAAAATTAGAAAAAAAAACATTCTAAATTTATGAAATCAAATCCTATCTTTATCAAAGCAAGCATTTAACTCAACAAAGCAGCTTTAAAGCATGACACATGGTGTGTGCATGTTCATCATGACCTCTCAACTCATCTTAACCATCCATTTCATTTATTTATCTCCAGTGTTGATCGATTTTTCTTGAAACCTATATATACCCCCTTCACTTCATAAAATCATCTTCGATCATTCAACTTTAGTACCATTATCTCTTCGATCATTTAAGATTTGGGCATTCATACAGCACTTTGAGCATTATATCACATCGTTGAGCACATATATTGAATCTTTGAGCAAATCATCTACATCTGCTTGTTGCAACTATGGGTACGCAATGTATTGCGCAATCCACAAAAAACAAAAGAAACTATACAATCTAGGTGAAAGCTTTCATTGTTTTTGCGTTATTCATTGATTATTGGTTATTATCTAGATCATTTTCTTGAAGGTTTTGGGTTGAGTTTATTGTTTGTTCCCTATTAAACTCTAGTGGACGCATACAAAGCCTACCCTAGCTACAATTTAAATTTAGTTATAAAGATTCAATCTTTTGGTGAAGTGACAAAATTTATTTGAAAGCCACACAATAGTATCTAACATGTTTATTTGAACATGTAGTTTGTACAAATCATACATTGCAACAAATTCACATAATCTTTGCAAAGATGGTTTGATAAAGGGCCTAAATTTTATGGCTATATGCTAGTATTTAAGCATCTCTGTCGTCTAATATATATCTGGACAAATGGGGAAAAGTAACGCCTCTTTGAGAGCATTGTATCAATACTAGCTTGATTTGTATGTTACTAACAAACTTGTTTAAATACATTCCAACTTTAATCAAAGCATGCCCACACACAATATAACTTATCTCTATTAATATTAAAAAGAAATTTTAAAACATTTTCCAATCAATAGACTCATCCCATGGATGACATCCATATTTTAAAATACAAACTCATGAGTACTGTAGGCATGTTTAGAAGTTGTTCTTTGGTTAAGTTGCTGTGACTAGGGGAATTCGTCCGTGAAAGTCACAAGGGGTCAAACTTGGATGAGTAAGCATACAATTATAAATCAGAAGTCATTCTTTGGTTAAGTTGCTATGAATAGGAGAATTAGTTTGTCAAAGTCACAAGAGGTTGAGCTTGGCCCAAGCATACAATTATTAATCAAAAGTCATTCTTTGGTTAACCTACTATGAGTAGGTAAATCAATACATCAAAGTCACATGGGGTCAAACTTGGCCCAGTCGCACCCTCAATATCTTTTAATATTATAATACTTTAATTTTTAACTCTAATATTCTTAAATAGTGTTAATTTCATTCTTAGCTTCAATGTTCTCTAAAAATATTAGGTGAGAGTGTTTTAATTTTTATTCTCAATTTATGACCTCGGATTCAATTAGAATACTATTTTTCTATCTTCTAAGATATTCTTTTTATTTTTACCATTTCATATTGACTATGCCAATCACAATACAACATAGTAGACTATGTAGAGAGGTTTTATTCACAAGTTGTTCCATCTCTCTATTGCATGTTATGGCAATTAATGAAGTCCATTTCTTTTCTAAATATTGAATGAACTAGCTTACACTAAAGGAACACATTTTTGAATAGTGTAAGGTGTCGATTCATTCCCAAGAACTTGGAGTGCATGTACATCATCATGTACAAGAGTACTATTTGAGCCACTTTAAGTTTTTTTACATGGATTTTAATTCCAACACACCCATAAGGTACATTCATGTTGAGATCAACTATGATACCATATTTAAACGAGATATAATATAGTTCTAATAAATTATTAAGGATTCAATTCTAATAAATTTCAAATGGATAAAATTTCAATGATGATACATGTGTTTTCAGTTCTAATTATTTTTCAACTATTTTGCTATAAAAGTTATTGCACTGATTTTTACAAACAAATAAAAGTTATTGCACTAATATCTATCCTACAAACAATCCATTAATAAACTACATACATTTTGTATCATTTTCCATGTAATTAAGGATTTGACTATAGAAAAATTATATACCTCTAACATAGTTTTAACATATATATGAATGCATATCGCACTACTCTCAATTGCTCTTTCCAAGCTCAACCAAATCTCTTCCCCCTTATACAATTTTTCATAGTCTTTATATACATTCAATCCTACTATAGAGAGAGCTTCGAAGAGATCATCAACTAGAGTTTTTCTCACATCTTCTCCCCTGAAACTCAGAAACACATGATAACTCTAATGGCTTTGGTAGGAAAGTTTAGTTGTGGGAGGCTTGCATTGTTCCATCTTAGAGTTGGATCTGAAGAGGAAGGGTTACTACTAATATAAAGAAAACATAGGATTCAACCCTAAATTTTAGATATTGAACTCAACCATAAAAATGTTTCAACTTCGATCACACATTCTCATGGCATATCTACTTGTAGACTGCAAATAACAATGGTCATATGGAGCCCTTCGATCACAAAATGCCTATACGTATTATAATGGAATATGGGATTTGTTTCTATACTCAATTGTAACCTGGAAGCTCAAATGATAGCCTAATACAAAGAACAACTACTAGATGTAGCTTGCAACCACCAACGTGACTCTTAGTACACAAATGATCTTGTGGTATTTGCATGCAACATTAAGTATAATTAGGAAAAAAAAATGGTCCATTGTCTATAAGTCTAAAGATTACCATGTCATTTTTGTGTGCTTCCGTAGTTTACGATCAACTCTTTAAAATGCTTCATTTCAAATATGATAGGAACTTAAAACATGCTCTCTAGGGGAGAGGACCCAATTGCTTAGCATGTTCTAATAAGTGTGATAGTATTTGTGTATTTAAGGTCCAATGTTTTTAAAAGTTTAGCACTAGTAGTTGTGACTTTAAGGTTGTTAGGAAGCGGTCCCTTGGCAAGGGGCTTCCTCAATTATCTCAGTGGTGTTGTTGATTTTACAGCGGGTGGACCCATGAATTTTGTAGTTGCAAGTATGCTTAAAATTTTATGCTCCAAATTTTATGGACACTGTGGTTTCATGAAGTTTTTTTTGACAATAGTTTATGCTAAATAATTTAGCAAAGAGTTTTTAGGATGTTGGGGTCCCATGATAAATTTGTAAACCATTGCAATAAAGAAATGTTATAAATCAAGGATCTGCTATAATAAACTCATAATTTACTATTATTTCTTTGGCCTTCACGAAAATAAAAACATAAACTAGATTTTCCCCTAAATTAAGTGGTGGGAATGAAAAATCTGGTAGTTAACTCCCTAAGCTGGTGGGGGAAAGTTTCAGCTAACTCCCTAAGCTGGTGGGGGAAAGTTTCAGCTCCACCCCATCTGCACCTGCTCAAAAACAACCACCTAAACAATCGCTGCACCTATTTTGGAGGAAAATATTTTGATTTAAGCATTAGCAAACTTTTTTGGGTTTCATGGGACCCTTTGCTCCACAAAAATAGATCCTCTAGCAGCACCATGGGACCCCTTCCTTAGTGTTACTATAAGTACTTATATTTGAATGAAATGTGCTCATTAGATTTAAAAAGCAACCCTTAATGCACACGTATTGGTCCACCCTTTTTTGGGGGAACTATTTGACACCTCATCAAAAAGCGTGCTGATGTGGCATCATATTTGATGATGTGGCCCTGAAACCTTAGTTATTGCCACGTATGATTTTGAGAGGTGTGAAGTTAGGGTGCTCAACTACTGGGTCCTCTCCCCTAATATTCAACATGTAATATCAAAAAATTATCAGCATGCCCATTGAACCTATAATTACTTTACCTGTCTTTGGGCCTCCAAAATCACCTCTGTGTTGCCACGGCAGGTGGAAGATAGATGTTAGGTACAAGATTGATGAGGATGATCTTGGTCCAGTCCATTTTGTTTCCTTTAGAGATCGTGCTCAAGATGATGCAGCAATGGGTGGCTATCAGAAGGGTTGATGGGATTTTTGCCCTTTCTCTGAAAGAAATTCCCATCAATTTGGCAGCAAATCCTTCAAATCTGTTTCTCCTAAAGGATTGTGTTGCAATGGCTTCCTTGGAGTATGAAATTAAATCCTTCATTTGCTAATTTGTAGGCAAAATTCTGAGCAATGTAAGATATAAACAATTGGCAATGGATAAAGTATCACTCCGGTTAAAGGAATTTTTTCTGAGCCATAGCTTGCAAAGGCCTCTAAAATTTCCAAAATTTGAAGGGATCGGTCCAGTCAAATTATTGTATTCAAATACATCATCTCCAAGACAGGAAAACTCTCCTTTCAAAACGGGAAATCTGAAGTGAATTCTTTGTTTTGTGCTTAAATTTGTTGAAACCCTTCTAAAGATTTCAACTGTGTTTCACATGAATCCACTCAAACAAACCCTTTTTTTTTTTTTCAAATTGTTTTAAAGCCAACGAGACTTTAAAAAATGAGATTTTTTATGAACAAATTTCTTCAGAAAAAAACTAGGCCAACGATATTCAATTATCTTTGGACATAGTCCGAAGAGGTTCGAATCTCACTAATACACTTCATTTTATAGAAGGAGAACAGACTTTTGGGGAGTGGAAATTTCAGTGCCAACAATGAGCTGTGGAAAATGTAGAGGAAGGTTGCAGTTGTCCTCTTCAAGGCCTGTAAATGTGTTTTGGCATAGCCTGACTCATATTATGTTAAGAAACAAGATTACAAGTAACTATTATTAAATATGAATTTGAGAATAAATTAAATGAGAATTGTAGAAATGGATAGAATACATAGAGAAAATAATATTTACATAGAAAAATTTTCAAATTCCATTGAACATAATTTTCATTGAGGAAACTTACCATAAGTCTTATACTATAAAATATAGACATAACAAGAACGTATAAATTATAGTATCTTCTTTCTCTTTTTCTTTCCTTAATGGCCTTACATGCATCTCAATGCATAGAAATACCTTTTATGTGGTCTTAGCTTCATACATATTAATATATTTTTTTCAATATGATTCCCTATATTTAAGGTAATCAAAGGGGTTGGTGTTTTGGTTATTAAATTAACTAGTATATTTATAATTTAAAAAATATATCTAAGTATGTGGAGAGATATTTTCTCCTTCCGTGTTTTTTGTGTTTTCCATAGCTTTTGTGATTTTCTCCACTTTTTTTCCTTCCACCATTTCCAATTTCTTTTTTGGTTTTATTTTTTATTTTTTATGCTATATATTTAGAGAGAAAATGAGTGCTCTCATCTCCACCCCTCTATGAACGTAGAATGCCTCTCGGCATAATTATTTATTTATAAAGTAACAATTTATAAATCACTCCTAACTTTATATTATAAGGATAAATCTTAAAAAGTTAGAGCCTTATAAATATTTATAGGAAGGACCATTTAAGTTAAATGTGGATCCCCTAATAAATATTATGCTTTGACATGACAAATCTTTGCTTTTCAATTCCGATGATGACCCATTCTTATAGAACCGTTTGGCTATGGGATAACTAAAATATCATGTGAGTTGTCACAATAGAACCCACATGTGGATTTTTCCTCCTTTTTTCTTTTACACTCGTTGAGCATAATGTCATAGTTTATTCCAGTTATAACATGTTGGTCTTTGGGTCTTCCCTCTTCCTCGACCACCTCTATTGTTATTGCAATAGCCTCCCCTACCACCTCTTTCTGAATAGTCATCATGCTAGCTCATGGAAGGGCTCACAACTTGAATTTGTGCTACCACATGGTGTAAATTGTTGACTAGTCTTATATTTGTTCTCCATTATGGTTCTCGGTAGCCATGTGTTAGATACCCATTCAATGCTCCTACGACTAAACCATGTGCTCTAGCCATACCCATATCCATAAAAGACTCTTCCTTAGTCATTCCATAAATGATTGGTTCATATCCATCTTCTACATCAAGTAACATTGCACAACTATCAGTCTCATGTTTGTCCCATTGCCTACATATTCTACAGTATACACTTACTATCTTTCTAGGGGCTTTCTCAAGTTCCACTCTTAGTGTAACAACCCTCCTAGTTCATCAGACACATATTGCTTAAATGGCCTTCCTTGTTGCAATGGGCACAAGAAATTTTATTTCTTCTAAGTGAGGGAGAAGTCTCACCCTTCTCAACTTTCACCAAAATTTTCTACTTCAGCCTTAATTTTTTAGCTCTAGTTTAAGTTTTTCAATTTCATCATTTCTTATTGAATCATTTTCCTATCTCCATGACTAGGATTCTATTCTGGTAGCCAATTCCACCACGTCTTTATATGAAGAGAAAACATTCTCATGGACACTTCTACCCTAATGTGAGGGGTTAACCCTGAAGTAAACCACTCAATCAATTTGTTTCTTTTCTATCAAGGGCTCTTCTAATTTTCTGACCACTCTTTCAAATTGTTGGTCATAATATTTTACTAGTTCCCCTTTATTTTGTGTCATCTCCCACGTTTTACTTATGATTTTCGTTGGTACATCAGGTGAGTGAAAATTTGTCAAAAATAAGTCAACTCTTTTTTATCACATGCCTAAAGCATTCTTTAATGTACCACCTTAGTTCCTCATCCCCGAGGGTTTCCATAAAATCATATAATCAAGTCTAGTTATCATCAATGTTAGCCATATTCTAGTGTGATTCCAAGATAAAGAGATTCTCGCTAGCATCCTTGGTGTCTTTACTAAAAACTAGGAGCATAGTCTTATGTGTGGCATGAAGGTGTTTTTGATCTAGCTTTGTATGGTTTAGGGCTTATCCTTCCTCTTAATCTATTCTTCACTCTTGGATCTCTTTCTCTCTTTTCCTCAAGCTTCCTTTGTCTGATTTCACTCCTTTTCTACTTGATTAATCTCTTTTCTGTACCTTTATCTCTAGGAAATTGAATATCAAAGAACTCAATTCTCAATATTTCTTTGAAATCTCTTACACAATTATTTCTTGCTCTCACTTTCTCTATCCTAAGCAAGGATTCAATACTTATATTCTCTATAGAAACTCTTCTTGATTTTGATGGCATGGGGTTGACTCTTGGTTTGAGGGGTTCATCTCCTCATATTGTCTTTTTGGCTTAGGGGATGATGTCGGTTGAAAACTCATCAGTAGTAATTGGTTTATCTTTAATGGTCCTTGAGTTATTTTCTTCCTCAACGTGGGGATTGTTCTCATCTATTATCTCCAAAGTTTCCTTGGCAAGCTCTAAATTTGTGGTGAATTCTTTCATTTTGTTGCTAAATCTTCTCTTCTCCTCTTCATTGGTTAACAACAACTTCTTTACTTCCTCCCTTCTCCATATTTCATCATACTTATTTTAGTATCTATATGGTCTACACCGATATTCGGTGTGCTCATCTAGAAATTTGGGGTCACTAACTCCCCAACCCATTTGTTTACTATAACCCTTGGATAAAGCCAATCTAGAATTTCATCGGCTGATAGTCCTGGGGTTAGATACATTCTCTCTAGATAAGCCTCAATGCTTCCAAGCCTTCCCTAGCAATCACATCTATAGTATCCCTACAAATGGGGTGTAATGTCCCTATTTTAGTAAGCATCATTTTTCAAAGGGATTAGCCTATTTCCTGACCCTCATAGGCTAATGGAGTTGTTCAGAGGGTCCTGTTTGGTAGATGTCTAGTTGACTTCTTCATCAGAGTTCAGTTTGGTTCAGGATTGGCCTTCGTTTGACTCAGTTTCTCACACTTACTATTTATAGTAAGTCACCATTTCAGTGGAGTCAACATTGCTATATTTAGTAAGGCACCTAGACAAGATGCAGTGTCGATCTTCATGATCAGTTGGTTGGGCAAATTATTGAGTATTTAATATATTATTATCATTAAAAGTCACTTTAATGATAATTAAATGATATAAAGACTTATTATAAAGTTTATAATGTCACTTTATGACCAATGGGGCCATGACCCTCAATTAAGTGACTTAAAGTGCATTAATTATATTTTAAAAGGAGAGCCTATATATTAATGCATTTAATAAAGTCAATGAGGAAATTGACCTATTTGTGAAAAGTATAAAAAGCACAACAAAAGAAAATATGATTCATTCTCTCATTTGACATTTGATGATATTAAAGTTTGGTGTTTGTGCTCTTCTCTTGGAGAAGTTGAAAACCAGGGTTTGCTAGTATAAGCTTTGGAGAACGTAGTCTCTTCATTGTTCTTGGTACCTGAGGGTGTGAAAGATCACTTGAAGGCTGAATCATTGGTAGCTTCATGTTAGAGGCTGCATTTATGCTTCATTGGACTTACAGGAGAGATTTAGAATAAGGGTTTCATCATCAGAAGATTGTTATCTGGGTATGAATGTTTTCAATGTAATTTCATGACAATAATAACTCTGATATAATATTACAATTGTGCTTCTGCATTTCTTTGTTCTGTAAATTTTATGCATTGTCCGAGAAATATTACAAGAAAACTCCAAAACACATAAAACATAGACCAGCAGTTGTAAAACTAGATTTAGGGAGAACAGGGGTTCTTCAGTGGTATCAGAGCGGTCGCCTGCCATCCTGCTGGGTTAAAACAAACATTTAGTGAATCGACATCTTGCATCATTTAAGTGACCAACACTCATCAGTCTCAGTTATGGGTTACTTTAGTATTGAAGGAAAATTTAGGGAAGATTTGGAATGGGAAGCCATCAAGCTCAGGGAAGGTTATGAATGGGAAGCCCCTTGACTCTTTGAGGATTATCAGAGTATGCCAGATGATTTTAAAACACAATAATCTCTTAATGATTATTCAAACTTTGTTGTCATCTTGAGCCCTGGAAAGATTGGATTGGTAAAGTATATTAGGAAGGTGTATAAGGAGAAAATTTCATCTAAAGGGGCAAAATTTAGGAATGGGAGAGATCAATTGCAGGTTACAGAAGATAAGGTTGATTCAGCCTTATATCATTTTTACTACACATATACGTTTGTTGAGTATCTTCTTGAGAGTGGAATTTCAGGAGAGTTGGTGTGGAGCCAGAGAGGGTACTCACATTCGAGGTTCACGCTACATCAAGTGTGCTTTGGGAGCAGTTGAAGATACTCTGACTTCAGTGCTTCTTGATAGAGATTTTGTGATTGGGTTTGCAGAGAGGCTGACCAGAGCCCCTATCCAATCAACTATTCAGGATCACAGACTAGAGCCATCTTTTAATTCCAGTGTTGTGAGTAATGAGACTAATGAGGAGGGAGTTACACAGGGCTATGACAGTCAGCCTTTGACAAAGGTTGGAGCATTTTATTGTGACTGCATAGTGAGGAGCACTCATCACTTCTCCCTTAGTCCACACATGGATGATTTGATGTTACGTCGGTGCGGGTTGGCTCAGGGGTCATACCATCCTTTATGGGATGGAAAGTTACTATCTTTAGTGGATGGAACTAGAGGTTGCAAGTACCTGGCTTAGTTGTTAGCGGGAGATTACTTGTAGGGGCAGTGTTCAATTTCCCATTATGTTGACATGTATCTGGCACCATTTGCCACTTCTATGTCGTTTAGACCATCTATGGATTTTTGGCTTCAGAGAGATTATGGTGATAGTGGGCATGATGGATTGATTAGTTATCACATCCATGAGGGTTTAGTAGAGGACAGAGAGAGATTTGGTGTAGCAGATGCTTTCAAATATTCTTATCTCCTCAATATGGATGGATGTGTATATAGGTGGCATAGGGATCTAGGTGGTGATAGAGTTAGTGCTGGAGTTTGGATGGGTCCCATGGGTTTGCTTCACTATCTACAACATGGTGAAGTTGAGATCAGATTTGAGCAGTGGAAGTCTGAGGGTGTTTTTCATGACAGACTTCTATTTTGGATTTGGGATCCAGGTATGTTTTGTTGGTTACTCTCCAATGTGCTTTTGGATCCTTCTTGTGCATTGGGGTTCCAGTTAGGGTTCATTGGTGAGTATTGCAGCATGTACAGGGTGTGGTTTGCTCGTAGCTTCGCTTTTGGTTCACATGTACATGAGTTGAGTTTGATGCATAGTTTCAGTGCACATGGTTTGGATAGTTGGTCTATTATCTATATTTTTGCAGTTGAGTTTATGTTGGTGCTACAACAGTTATGTTTCCGTGTGGGACATTTCATAGTCTTCCTTTGGACCTCTAGTGGAGTAGAGTCTCTTTGCAGTGGAGATTGCTTGGGGACAAGCAATTTCAGGGAGGGTGGATTGTAATGTCCCCATTTTAGTAAGCATCAGTTTTCAGAGGGATTAGCCTATTTCTTGACCCTCATAGGCTAATGGAGTTGTTTGGAGGGTCCTATTTGGAAGATGTCTGGTTGACTTCTTCGTCAGAGTTTAGTTTGGTTCAAGATTGGCCTTCATTTGACTCAATTTCTCACACTTACTATTTATAGTAAGTCACCATTTCAGTGGAGTTAGCATTGCTATATTTAGTAAGGCTCCTGGATTGGTCTTGGATGTAGTGTCGATCTTCATGATTAGTTGGTTGGGCGAATTATTGAGCATTTAATATGTTATTATCATTAAAGGTCACTTTAATGATAATTAAATGATATAAAGACTTATTATAAAGTTTATAATGTCACTTTATGACCAATGGGGCCATGACCCTCAATTAAGTGACTTAAAGTGCATAAATTATATTTTAAAATGAGAGCCTATATATTAATGCATTTAATAAAGTCAATGAGGAAATCGACCTATTTGTGAAAAGTATAAAAAGCACAACAAAATAAAATATGATTCATTCTCTCATTTGACATTTGATGATATTGAAGTTTGGTGTTTGTGCTTTTCTCTTGGAGAAGTTGAAAACCAAGGTTTGCTGGTATAAGCTTTGGAGAATGTAGTCTCTTCATTGTTCTTGCTACCTGAGGGTGTGAAAGATCACTTGAAGGCTGCATCATTGGGAGCTTCATGTTAGAGGCTGCATTTGTGCTTCATTGGACTTACAGGAGAGATTTAGAATAAGGGTTTCATCATCAGGAGATTGTTATCTGGGTATGAATGTTTTCAATGTAATTTCATGACAATAATAACTCTGATATAATATTACAATTGTGCTTCTGCATTTGTTTGTTCTATAAATTTTATGCATTATCTGAGAAATATTACAAGAAAACTCCAAAACACATAAAACATAGACCAGCAGTTGCAAAACTAGATTTAGGGAGAACAGGGGTTCTTACATGGGGTCAAACTCTTTTAAGTTCACTATTGCCTCACATTCTTTCAACTACCCTATCATTCTAGTTAGATTTTTCTTTATATTTCCAATTTAGGTCATGGACCACTTTAGTAGAACTTCAATATTAGTAGGCACCATGTCCATTGAGAATCCACCTACTTTAGTACTAGGATTTATTAGTTGTATCCCTCCTAACATGCTCTTTTGAGGCCTCTCACACCTTTTCTAACCTTTTCTAGAATCTTTCCTCTTGTTCCTACATTTTTTTCAACCTTCTATCTTCTTCCTTCTTATTTATATTATGATCATCTTCTTACTTTCTTCTAAATCCATCTTTATCTTAGCAATATGTTCTCTTACTCTCTTGTTATTGCCTTTTGCCATAAATATTTTAATTTATTTAATTTATTCCCCACTTTTTATTTATCTCCAAGAGTTTTAGATCAGATTTGTCTCAATGGTCATGTCTTTTTGGATTTCCCTCCATTCCATCATCACCCCCTAGGTGCACAACCCCCTTTAGGGTTAGGACCTAATGTGTACCACTACATATCTCTATAACTATTAGAATTATGATTAATACTTGATCTCTTTAAAGTAATCTTTAGTGCAACTTTGCTCTTGAATCCTATGGTTCTCTCTTATGTACCAAAAAATTGTCGTCCCAACAATGGAATCAAATATTGACAATAAAATACAAACCAAATTCTAGACTATTTATGTTAGAGAAACTGACCCAATGTGTTATAATAAGAAGGAAAATAGAATCAATGTGGTAGGTTAATATATAACCAAAAGAAAAACATAGTGGCAAGAAAAATGGGTGTGTGGTGTCTAGTGAGGAGGAATCCCACACGAATGATGAGGATTGGATTATGGAAGAAGAGGAGGAGGAAAGTGAAGTGGAGTCTACTAAAAAGAGGAGAAGAACTCAAAAGGGGGAAGTTAATATTTCCTAGTCTGATGGGTTCAATACTGGAGACGACTCTGATACCTCTATTAGGAGGTTACAGGCAAGAGGGCTACGCCTGTGAGAAGGAAAATCCCCACTCCTGCGAAGAAGGGTAAGAAGGTTCTGGAGAAAGAGAGTGATGAAGTGGGGGTTGTTCCTGACACTGTTAACATCACCTAGAAATAGAGGATCACCTAGAAATAGGGGAAACGTGATATTTTGACTGAGAAGGGAGTGGAAAGTGGGTTGGAAACCCAGGTTAAAACTCTGCATATTCCTGACCCTAAAGTTGGCCTCTGATTTGTTGAGATTCCTGACCTATCTAGCAACCTCCCTAAGGATTTTGATGACACGCTGGCCCAAGCCAAAAATAGAGACTAGGTGGAGGAAGTGTTTGAGTTGGTGAAAATGTTAATTCACAACATAAGACGACCAAATGGTTCTTTCTTGAGATCAACATAATCAACATCAAGTTACAACTAATGCAGGAAAGCTTGGGGAGAGGAAACAACACAGCTGCTGAACAAGACACTTTGATTTTCAAAAATTGGGAAGCTATCCCAAAAATGGAGGAGATTGATCGTGAATTAGGAAGGATGAGGGAAGAGTTTAATACTAGAATCCAGTATTTGGAAGATAAACTCATGGAGGTTAATAACAATTTGGAGAAGATCATGCACATCAGCAAGCTAACTATACAGAATAGTCTAAATGGGATGAAGATGCTGACTGATAAACTTAAAGAGCTGAAAAAAAAAGCAATTCAAAGATTTCAGTGTAGAGGATATTTTGAATGTAGATGATCTGGGAATACAGGACAAAGAGGAAGACACTAAAGGAAATGGTAAACAGGTGCTATGGAGGACTCTGGTGGCCCCTCTACCCGTACAAGGGGGAGTAAGAAGAAATAGTTTGAGGCTGAAAAGAAGGAATTGATTGACTTTGCCAAGATGCATGAGACTTTATATGAACAGGAAATCGAGGCAGCTGAGACCCTGCAGAAAATGAATTAGTCTAGTCTGTTCTCTTTTTTTCTATGTTATTCTATGCTTATGTTGTTTTGGTAGCTTTTAGTTGGTAGACGGTTGGCTTACTGTTTTAGTTTGCTTCCTTTTGTAAAGGGTTTCGGGGTCCCCTTTAAAACCTGTTTGACCATATTAATCAAAAACATATAACCAAAAGAAATATTACATCCATATACACATCATAAGGTAGAATCATTCATATCTTTATTCATATCATATATCATTTACATTCATTGCCCTTTCATACCACAAGCATAGATATACACATCACATATGCTTGGGTGCTACAATTATCTCTAATACATACTCTTCTCTATATCTTATTCTATTATACTCTCTTCCTCTATTATTACATTTTTAGAATACTATATTACTAATTATACATATGTAGGGACATGTCCCTCAACTCTTCCTTATTTTTCTTCCACTATCAGGAGGTACCACAAGACATTTGATATTGCCACAACTTTCTTTCTAATACCTGTAGTGACCTCTATCTTGTTTTGTATTCTAGTAGGGTAATTCTATAAGATTTACCTTGCAACATCCTTGCAGGTTCTCACCATCAAGCTTCCATTAGGTTTCCTTTTTGGATTTTCAACCTAATGGGAATAGATCCAACTATACTTTTAGGTTTTCAATTGAATCTATTAAGTCCTAATGTCACTATATAATCTACCAATAATTATGTTGGCAAATCTTACATTCCTCCATAAACATTTTGATGTCTTGTTTCATACCTTCCCAAAAAAATTATGATGAGGCCTTTTATATATTTTTATAAATCCATAATGGTTAGTAGATGGAAAGGAATAGATCTCCAACAATTTTTTTCTCACAATGCTAATTGGGGAGCCAAGACAAGATGACCCTTCATTCATAAATAACATCCATCCCAAGAATAATTGGTCTTAGGAGACGAATTATTGGATACCCGATGGATTATCCATTGAATACAACTATCTTGTTGAAAGTCTTGGCATAAGTCATTCAACCGTCTAGAGGTGGGAAATGATAAGGCACTAAGAGTTGGGTGATCCTCATATTGATGAGATAATGTGTTAACCACATCATTGTCCTATCCTCTTTTGTATCTAATCTTGTAGTCATAACCCATCAACTTGGTGACCCATTTTTACCACTTTAAGGAAGAAAATATTTGTTAAAAAGAGTACTCAAGGCTATGATGGTTGGTTTTAATGTAGAAGTGTCTACCGATAAGGTGTGGCTACCTCTTATTAACCATGTGAAGGATGATGAGCATCTCTTTCCCAAAGGTTTAACAAATGATATTTTTCCTATTAGGGCCTTATTTGTGAAGGTGATGGGTCTCCCTTTTTGCATGAGCAAAACACCCAATCCATGGATTGAAGCATCACTTTTAATGACAATTTTTTTTGGAGAAGTTGTCCATAGAAAGAACTAGGGTAGTACAAAAAACCTACTTGAGAATATCAAATGTCATTTCTATAGTTCCAACCACTTAAAGGAATCCCTTTTCAACATGGCTATGAGGGAAGCTACAATTTTTCCATAGTCTTTGACAAATTTGTGGTAGTAATTTGTGAGGCCTACAAGGCCACAAAGGCTTTTCAGTTTTTGGGGTTTCGACCAATTCTTCATAGCTTCATTTTTTGCTAGATCCACCTTAACTCCTTCCTTAAAATAATGTACTCCAAGTATTCAATTTATTTCTAGCCAAATGAGCATTTGGCACATAGTTGGTTAATGAAAAGGATTTGAAGAGATTGGTTGAAATGTAATAGGTACACTTCTCATGTATGACTATAAACAAGATCATCAAAGAAGACTAAAATGAACTTCTAGAGAAATTGTTAGAGATTATTGTTCATCAAACTCTAATGGTGTATTGGTGAGACCAAATGGCATGGTGAGAAATTCATAATGGTCATCATGAGTTTAAAAGACTACTCTTGTTAATACAAATCCAATGATAGCCTAACTATAGATCTAGCTTGGAAAAGAAGCAAGCATTGTGGAGTTCATCTAAGAGCTCATTGACCACTAGAATGCAAAACTTATCCTTGATGGTGATTTTATTTACCTCCTAAAAATCAACGAGAAGGCACCAAGACCCATCTTTTTTCTGAGACAATTATATGTTAGGATTAAGGTGCCATCAACCTTGTAAATCCTATGTAATTAATTACTCCTAATATTGTTTGTAAATCACCCATAAGGGATGAAAGGTTTCACCAGTAGCGGTCTTGTTTCAACTACATGTTTATATCCAGTCCTTGACGCTCATTCATTCATTGGGGGGGTCGCAAGGGGGTTTCCCCCTGTGAGGGGTCCAGGGGGATCATCCCCCCGATGGGGGGGTTTGGGGGCCGCACGCCTCAGCGGGGATTCAGGGGTAGCGCCCCTGAAACCACATTTTATTTATATTTTATCATTGTAAATCTAGACTGTTCGTCATTAGGTCACAGATCTGACGGTCGATATTTTGTCAGTTATCTTTCCCTAGAAGGCAACCCTCTTTTATAAGGATATTTCTACTACATTTTTATCAGATTAGAGAGTAACAGGCGCCACTGGATTGAAGACTGAAGAAATAGAGGAAGTACATTTATTGTAATCTCATATATTTGAAGATAATACAACTTGGAGCCTCTTTTCTTGGTGGAGTTTTTTACCCGAAAGGGTTTTCTCCATGTTACATACTATGTTATGTGTTTAGATCTTAGTGCATGTTATTTATGTTTAATGGGTTTTAATTTCTATTGCAATCTCCATTGATTCTACATTGTTTAGAGGATAATAAAGTTTGAATCAGATTTTTGTTGTGTGGTTTGCACTTTCATTTCTAACATATGGTATCAGAGCCTTGCCAATTTTGATTTTTGGGTGGTAGTGTGAAGGTTTTTTTAGCTGCAGTGGGAGATTTGGTTGTTGTTTATTTGCAAATCTTGTGTAGATATCATGGCTTCATCCACAGTTGCTTCTACCTCCCAATTGGACATCGAAAAGTTTAATGGCACGGGGTATGAATTGTGGAAGCTGAAAATGGAGGATTTGCTAGAAGAAAGAAACCAATGGCTGGCTCTTACGAAAGAGAAGAAACCTGATGATGTTGCTTTTGATGAGTGGGAAAGATTGGATAAAAAGACATGAGGTTGTACAATCCAGCTGTGTCTTGTAGATTATGTTTTACTGAATGTTGTGAGTGAGAAGTCCACACATAGCTTGTCGAAGTGTCTGGGTGAGATCTACCAAGCAAAGAGTATGGTAAATAAACTTTATTTAAAGCGTAAGTTATTTTCCATGAAAATGAAAGAGGGTGAATCTGTTGCAGAGCATTTGAATTCATTTAATTTGTTATTGAGTCAACTAGCATCTGTAGATGTGGAGGTGAATGAGGAAGATAAATGTATATTGCTTCTCTATTCTTTGCCGAGTCATGGGAGAATGTTATTTTGTCTATCACTGCTAACCTCACAGATCTGTAGTTGGATGCTCTTATTTTAGTTCTATTGTCACATGAATTGAGGAAGAAAAGTTTGGACAGTTCAGGGGATGCTCTTAGTGTCAGGGGAAGGTCTATGGAAAGAGGACCAAAAGGAGATCAGAAAGGGGCTAAGGACAAGTCCAAGGGCCAATCTAAGACTCCTGGGAAGAAGAACAAAGTTAAGTGTTGGATTTGTGGTAAAAGGGGACATGTGAAGGAGTGCAGAAACCCAAAGAAACAGGGGGAGAGTGCTTCGGATAAGTCCTCAAATGTAGGTGAAGATGTTTTACTTTCTGCATGTAATGTTGTTTCTAATGATCACTTGTTGGTTGACTCAGGATGCTCATTTCATATGACCCCGCATAAGGAATGGTTTTCCACATATGAAGAGTATGATGGAGGTGATATATACCTTGGGGACAACTCTACATATTCGATAGTTGGGAAAGGAAAGGTATTGTTGTGTTTCAGTGATTGGAGGATTAAAACCCTCCCTGGTGTTTTGCATGTTCTTGGATTAGCTAGAAATCTAATTTTAGTTTCAAAGTTGAATGATCTAGGAATGCATGTAACATTTGACAAACATGGCTGCAGATTGGTGAGAGGGAACTTGGTGGTAGCGAAGGGGAAGAGATTGGGAAACTTGTTTAAGCTTGAAGCCACTATAGTTTGTAATGCCTCTTATGTATCTGAGGCTAGTACTGAAAATACATGTATGTTGTGGCACCATAGATTGGACCACACTAGTAATAATGTTATGAAAACTGTCAAGAATAAAAAATTGTTGGATGGTTTCTCATATTCTGATAAGCACTTTGATTTCTGTGAGCATTGTGTGTTTGGTAAACAAAACAAAAAATCATTTCCTTTAGGAAGCAATAGAGCAAAAGAGAAGTTAGAAATTATTCATACAGATGTGTTTGGACCTATGGATAATGATTATATTGGAAAATCTCGTTATTTTTTCACCTTCATTGATGATGTATCTAGATTTACATGGATTTATTTTATGAAACACAAATATGAAGTTTTCACTAAGTTTAAGGATTTAAATTCTTAGTTGAAAACCAATCGGGATTGAAGATAGAAATATTAAGATTTGACAATGGAGGGGAATATTGCTCTAAGTAATTTGATGAGTTTTGCAAGAATGTAGGTTTTATCAGACAAAAGACAACTCCATATACACCATAATAGAATGGTGTTGCAGAAAGGATGAACCAAACAATCATGGAAAGAGCCAGATGTATGCTGAGTGATGCATAGTTGGATAAATACTTTTGGGCAGAGGTTGTGTGTACTGCTTGCTACTTGATTAACAGATCTCCTTGTAAGGCTCTTGATTCGACACCTTATGAAGTGTGGATAGGTAAGAAACCTTCTGTTTCACATTTAAGGGTTTTTGGCTATGAGGTTGTTGTTCATGTGCCTAAGGAAAAGTGATCTAAGTTGGATCCAAAAGCTGAAAAGTGTACATTCATTGGATATGGTGATAATGTCAAAGGTTATAAGCTTTGGAATCCACTAACACGTAAGATTATCTATTCTAGAGATGTTATTTTTAGGGAACTTAGAGCTATTTCTGAACCTGAGCAGCCAAAAGCAAAAGAAGAAAAGGTAAAGAGAGTGCACTTTGATTTAGAGCAGCAAGATGCACCTCAGGAAGAACACAATGATGGATTGGGGGGTGAAGAAGAAGAAGATTCGAGTAGTTCTGATGAAGATGAATCTGTTGTTACAGAAGAAATTGGTGCAGATGATCATGCAGAAGAACAAGCTAAAACTCTTACTCCACCCTTGAGGAGATCCACAAGATAATGGAATCCAATTGACAGGTATAGCCCACTAGATTTCCATTGTATATTTGCTTTATTGAGTACTGACGATGAGCCTAGATCCTACAGGGAAGATATTCTTGCAAATGATAGTGAGTCTTGGTAGTTAGCCATGCAGGAGGTGATGATGGCTTTAGACTTTTGTAACACTTGGAATCTTATTCATTTGCCCAAAGGAAGAAAGGCCATAGGTTGTAAGTGGGTCTTCAAGAAGAAGTTTGGAGGAGATGGTTCATTAGAGAAGTATAAGACTAGACTAGTAGCCAAGGGCTACTCCCAAAGAGAGGGAGTTGATTTTGGTGAAATTTTCTCTCCTGTTGCTAAATTGACTTCTATTAGATTTCTTTTATCCATTGCTACAACTTATGATTGGGAGATTGAGAAAATGGATGTTAAGAGTGCGTTCTTGTATGGAGATCTTGAGTAAGAAATTTATATGCAACAACCTACAGGTTTTGAGGTAAAAGGAAAAGAACATTGGGTTTGCAAGTTGAAGAGGTCTCTTTATGGTTTGAAATAGTCCCCCAGAATGTGGTATCAAATGTTTGATTGATTTGTATTGAAATTGGGTTTTTTAGGAGCGAGGAGGATTATTGTGTGTACATTCACTATATTGATGATTCTATACTAATAATTACATTGTATGTTGATGACATGTTATTTTTTAGTAATACTCAAGGTATGATCAGTGAGCTTAAAGCCCAACTTTTAGGTGCATTTGATATGACGGATCTTGGAGCTGCTAGCTATATTCTAGGTATAGAGAACAGGAGGGACAAAGGTAACAAAAATCTTTGGTTGTCACAAAGTAAGTATGTGAACACCATTTTGCAAAGATTCAGTATGCAGGACTGTAGCCCAGTTAGAGTTCCTTTACCCATTAGTACTAAGCTTTCATTAGATATGTGTCCAAAGAATGAGGATGATTTTGAGGATATGTCTAATGTGCCATCTGCTAGTGCTGTAGGGAGTTTGATGTATGCAATGGTTTGCACTAGGCCAAATATTGCCCAAGCAGTGGGAGTTTTGAGAAGATTTATGTCTAAACCTGGTAGACAACATTGGAATTATGTGAAAAGGGTGCTTAAGTATCTTGTAGGTACTTCTAATTATTGTTTGGTTTATTTTGGTATTGATAGAGATGATAAATCATTAGACATACAGGGTTTTGTTGACGCAGATTGGGTAGGTGACTTGGATAGTCGAAGGTCCACTAGTGGCTATGTATTTACTCTGTTTAGAGGAGCAGTGAGTTGGATGAGTAAGAGGCAGCCCACAATAGCTTTGTCCACCACAGAAGCAAACTATATGGCTACTACTCATGTCTCTAAGGAGGTAGTTTGGTTGAGGAGATTATGTACAAGTATTGGATTTGATTGCAGGATCATTCAGATTGGTTGTGATAGCCAAAGTGCTATATGTTTGGCCAAGAATCCTATGTATCATACTTAGACTAAGCATGTTGATGTATTGTATCACTTTGTTTGAGAAATGGTTGCAAATGGATATATTGAGCTAAAGAAGGTAGACACTCAAGAGAATGTTGCAAATGCTTTGACCAAGCCTATGAGCACAGAGAAATTTGTTTGGTGCAGAGAGGCCATGGGCCTCGCTTCTAGTGCCTGATTATTTTATGGTTTTCCTATGGGCATTTACAATGTATGATGTCAAGTGAGAGAATGTTAGGATTAAGGTGCCATCAACCTTGTAAATCCTATGTAATTAATTACTCCTAATATTGTTTGTAAATCACCCATAAGGGATGAAAGGTTTCGCCAACAGTGGTCTCGTTTCAGCTACATGTTTATATCCGGTCCTCGACGCTCATTCGTTTGCGACGGGGGGTCGTAGGGGGTTTCCCCCTGTGAGGGGTCCGGGGGGATCATCCCCCCAGTGGGGGGTTTGGGGGCTGCACTTCTTGGCAGTGGTTCAGGGGCAGCGCCCCCGAAACTACATTTTATTTCTATTTTATCATTGTAAGTCTGGACCATTCATCATTAGGTCACAACTCTGATGGTCGATATTTTGTCAGTTATCTTGCCCTAGAAGGCAACCCCCTTTTATAAGGATATTTGTACTACGTTTTTATCAGATTGGAAAGTAATAGGTGCCGCTGGATTGAAGATTGAAGAAATAGAGGAAGTGCATGTATTGTAATCTCATATATTTAAAGATAATACAACTTGGAGCCTCTTTTCTTGGTGGAGTTTTTACTTGAAATGGTTTTCTCCACATTACATACTATGTTATGTGTTCAAATCTTAGTGCATGTTATTTTTGTTTAATGGGTTTTAATTTTTGTTGCAATTTCTATTATTCTACATTGTTTAGAGGATAATAAGGTTTGAATCAAATTTTCATTGTGTGGTTTGCACCTTTATTTCTAACTTTATACAAGGGAAGAGTAACAATTGGTTCTTATTCGAATAATGCTTGTGTTTAGTAGTTCTTGGATTAGTTTCTATATCTCAATCTTTTGGAGAAATGGGTACTAGTAAAGATAGATATTTAAAGGTGTACTCCTAAGAAATATTTGGATGACATGATCTTCCATGTAGTGTGGTGGTAAGTTAGTTGGTTGGAAAAGATAACTAAATGTTGAGACAAGAGTTCTTGTAGTTCTTTGGGTTGGGTTGAAGAAAATGATTCCTTGAGTTGAATAACAAAATGTTGTGCAGTAATGGCATGAGATCCCATTTTGAGTAAATTTTTCATTCAGTGAGAGCTAATGATACTGATTAATCTAGGAGTTAGTCCTCTTAAGGTGTGTTGTTGACCATTATCAATGAATTTTATCTAAAGTTCTAAAAAGTCCCATTAGATAATGTGACATGCCATTGGAAGTCATGAAAGTTCTAGGCCTGAGTGTTTCCAAGTCTTATGGAAAATACTTTGTAGTGGAATCCTGAGAGGTGAATTTTACTTGGGTTGTCAATGACATTGAGGTACAATTAGCTGCATACTCTAGCAAGTGTTTCATGATGGACATCATCATTGTGGATTACCCAGCCAAGTGGGGTATGTTGTTGTCAAGGAAATGAGCAGCTTCAATATGTGGTAGTATACAAATGGACTTATCTTATGCCACCATACTGGTCAACGTAAAGGAGGTCCAACTGCATAGAGAAAATAAAATGTTACATATTGTGGAGGACCCAAAGAAGGCAAAAGATGAGGTGCACTATGCAGAGAATGAACTTGACAACATAATAAGGAATTTTGATGATGATGCTAATGGTCGTATTGACCCTGCCTCATGCCCAAAGATTTTAGGCCTTGGAGGAGATGATATATGGAAAATGTATTTTCATGGGGCTTGCTCTAAAGAATGAAATGGTGTAGGAATTGTGTTGATATCTCTAGATAACACACCCTACAGGTTTACCTTCAGATTGAATTTCAAATGCACCAACAATGTAGTAGACTATGAAGCTCTGCAACTTGGACTAAACATTGCTTCCAGGTATGGAGTCAAGTGCCTGAGTATGTTTGGTGATTATGAGTTGGTTGTATCCTAGGTTAGAGGCTCATATATGGTGGAAGAGAGAAGATTGAAAATATATAGTAATGCCATATGGAATTCCATTGAGCTATTTGATGCTTTTAGTATCACATGGCTAGATAGAAATGAAAATGTCATAGTTGATACGCTTGTTTTTATGGCCTTAGAATTTGATGCATCTTTGTCATCACCTCATTGCACTTATAGTGTGGAAGTCCTCCCTAGACCAAGCATCCCTGATAATATATACAATTGGTAGGTATTCAATGATGACAAATAGATTTATGAATTTTTGAACAACATAAGTGGGTTTGAGAATCAACAAATTAATTGGCAACCTATATTTGAGGTGGAGGATGGGAAGGAAACATTGTTTGGAAATGAGGTCATTTAGCTTAATACTAACACTATCCCAAGAGGTCTTGTATCCCTTGAAAAGATGTTTGATAACAATGATTGCTACAATACAAGGAACAAACCAATCAGCCTAGATGATGTTAAAGTAGTGAATCTAGGGACTAAATCAGTCTCAAAGATTTATATTGGGAAGAAATTGAAGCCAATAGAGAAGTAGTCACTAATAAGCTTACTGAGAAAGTTTAAGAAATGTTTTGCATGGTCATATGATGAGATGAAAGCATACAAGGAATATTGATTTCAACATACCATTCCCTTAGAGCTTGGTACAAATCCATTTAGGCAAAAACAAGGCCTATCAATCCTACACTGGCTCCTCATATGCAAAAGGAATTAATGAAGTTGGTATAATCAAGGCAATTAGACACTCAGAATGGGTTTCAAACCTTGTTCGAGTAAGAAAGAAGAATGGGGACATAAGGTTGTGTGTAGATTTCCAAAATTTGAATACCAAGTCCCTTAAGGACAACTATCCCCTCCCTAATATGGACCATTTGCTACAGAAGGTGACAATGTCTGAGTTGATGTCAATGATGGATGCAATCTCAAGGAATAATTAGGTAATGGTCAAAGAGTTAGAGAAATATAAGACAACCTTCACCACCTCTTGGGGAACATTTGTTTACGTGAGGATGCCTTTTGGACTCAAGAATGCAAGAGCCACCTTTCAGAGGGCAATGGATGTCACATTTGTAGGATTGATAAATCAAATCATGGTAGTCTATCAGGAAGATTTGATGGCCTATTCCATGTTTCAAGTATGTGCTAACCGGTGTTGTCATTGATGTCAACATGTTTGTGTTGTCATTGGTGCCAACTGTGCCTTTTGATATTGATGTTTGTTGAGAGATTGAGTTGTCCTGTCAAGAACACTGTTTGAGGTTTTGCTCCACATTTCATCTATATTGAAGACCGAAGTATGATATTTGGGTATGTCTTAGAGAATTTTTTGAAGATGCTAAGTCCTAAATTTGGTGGTCTGGATCTCTGTGTAGCAAAAGTTCTATTCACCAGTTTGAAGACCGTGCTAACAGAGTTTGCAGTATGACAGGGAGGAAGTATTTTTCTCTGTATTCTTCCATAGTTTGTTCTTTGGTCTTGCAATCCTAGACATAAAATTACAAGATCCTTAGCTATCTTCATTCCAAAGAATTTGTGATTTGGTGCTTCGGAAGCAAGTTTTTGATTAGCAGAGTTCAACATTGCTTGAGTGAGAGCAGTCTATGATCTATCTTCAAGTGATATGTGTTGAGATCAATTGCAATTAGATTTGCTAGCTTCCAAATGATTCTATGATGTTCATGGATGTCCCCTAAATGTATTGGAGGTGTGTGCTTGATCTGCAAGTTGTAATGAAGATGTTGGAAGTCTGTGTTCAAAGTGTTCTTGATGATTGCAGCAGTTTGGCCAACTAGGATGATAACACTCTTTGTGGATGTACCTCTTGAATTGTAGAAGCGTGTGGTAGTGTGTGAAGATGTATCTGAGTCCAAGATAAGACATGAAGTGTTTCTCCTTCATTCATTTAGTCCACAATTTTGTTTAGGTCCAATCCTAATTTGATTTATGTATGTATGCCAACCTTGGAGATGGTTCCAATAGTTGTAGATTGTAATGCCGACCTTGATGTACATTCCATGGTTGATGACTTGTATAAATATATGTAATGTAGTCATGAGTGATGTGTGAGTGAGTGAAGATGTGAAGATAAAGTGTGTGTGTGAAGAAGGTAGTGAAGGAGAGATATATTACGCTTCAATGGAACTGAACTCAGGCATGTTGTAGATGCTACTATATAAGTTCATGGCAGTGAGCCACCCCTTGTAGTGAGCATTCATTTGGGTAGTGAGCCATGGGAAGTGAGCCTCTTTGTTATTCGGTATTGTTACTACATTTTATTGTGAGATAACACTCACCATGGTTTTTCCCTGTTTAGGGTTTTCCATGTAAAAATCTGATGTTCATGTGTGTATGATGTTGATATGCTTATGTTTTGTTTATGCAATTCATGCTTAATATGCATAACAATTTAAGGAGTTAAAGAAAGTGAATGTGAATGTGATTTTGGTTAAAAGAGGTTAAGGTTTTTTAATAAAACTGATTCACCCCCCCTCTCAGTTGTCTTGTGCCTTTCAACAATTGGTATCAGAGCAAGGTTCCTTGGAGGAAAGCCTAATAACTTAAGGTAGATCTGGGATGGTGCACAAGTTGCTCTTGAAGACCTACAAAAAAATGAATAAGAAATTAGAGATCTGAAGGAGAATGCTAAAGAAGCAAATGAATGTATCAGAAAATTAAGAGAGCAAGTCCAAAGGTTCAAAGAAAGAAACAAGGAGGCCAATGAACAATTGAGGAAAGAAAATAAAACATTGAATGATCTGATGATGCAAGTTGAAGAAAAGGCTAAAGATGAAAAACATCTAAATCTAATGGTGAAAGACAAATCTGAAGAATGTGCAAAGCTTGAGAAAGAAGTTGTGAACCTGAAGTAAGATTTGGAAAAGGCAAAGAGCCATGAGGAAAAGTTCAAGATAAGTTCTGCAAAACTTGATGAGATGATTGCTAGTCAGAAGAGCCCTAATGACAAAGAAGGTTTGGGATTTGAGAAAGGTGAAAGTTCTAAATCAGGTCAAGTAAAGAATGTTGAGAACAAGAAGGACAAAGGAAAGCAGATCTGAAATTAAAGGAATAGACCTAGAAGATCACATGTCAGGCAACCAAATGCTCAAAGGTATCCATATTTCAATGGTTTTTGTCATTTATGCAATAAGTATGGACACAAAGCAATAGAATGTAAAAGTACAAAGAATCAAAATGTTCCATTCTTCCCTGGTGAATGTTTCACATGCAATAAAGTTGGTCATAGAGCTATTGAATGCAGAAGTAGAATGAGTTAGAACTCTATTAGGTGTTTTGCATGAAATAAGATGGGACATAGGGCTAATGAGTGTAGAAGTCAAGTGAGAAGTGGCTATGGCAAGGATAGGATAGTTAGATCTTTCAGTGGCTATTGTTATACATGCAATAAATTTGGGCATAAAGATAACCAATGCAGATCTAGAATTAATGAAAGGAAAAATGGATAGAGGAATGTTGTATGCTATAATTGCAATAGGCCTGGATATATTGAAAAGTTCTACAGAAGCAAGAACTTGAAGAAGGACATTCAAATAGAAAGGAAGAAACCAATACAAAAAGTTGATCCAGTAGAGACCAAGAAGGAGATGAATGAGATTTGGGTGAAGAAGGATGTAACAGAGGTTAAGGATGAGTCTGTACTGGTATCAGGTGCAGATGTTCCCTCCATAAATTATGATTAGAGCTTTGGCTTAGGGGGAGTCTTATTGGAAATCTTTACTCCCCTACCAAAGGATTGGTACTGATGCCTCAACATGAAGAGACAAGGTTAAGGATTAGCAACAAAGGTTTAAGTTAGGATAGATATTGTGTTTGTAAAGGATAAAGGAAGAGTTATGCAAAGTAAGAAGTCTCCAATGCAAGAATATTTGATCAGGAAAGAACATATGTTATGAATTTTGGCTAAGTTCAAGTTATAGTGTTCTAGTAATTTGGTCCACATTGGTCCGTTGTTGAAGATATTACTCTGCGGTTCTAGCATATGGTTATTGATCATTGGTTACATCTACATCTAGAAGTTTGTCTGATTTTGATGATTAGATTGAGAGTGATGAGTAACAAAAGTTTGGGTTGACAAAACATAGTTGTTTCAAGTACAGAGCAGTTGTTGGAGATGTTTGAGAATCTACAGATGAAATAAGAAATTAGTGAGTCTTCATGCAATGAAGAAGAAAAGTGTAAGGGTAAAATGGTGATCAATCAATTGAATTATATATAAGACCCAAACATCAACAGAATAGGAGATAACAAGAAAGATTAAACAAAAATAGCAATGAATAACACAAAGCAAACCTTCCCTGAAATCGATGCTTCTGTTGTTTGCCTATTACAACCGTCCTTTTGCAGATGAAGTGAGCCCTCAGAGAGTGCACTCTTTTTTTGCTATTTGTAGGAAGTCGGTGGTAAATGGCTATAGTGATATGCAATGAAGATGAGCTTCAAAGCAAGTATGTGATCTCAAGCTTGTGGATGGTAAAAGGGTGCCAAAGGCACGTTGGTGATATTTCTGCATAGTAACGATGTCAAAACCCTGGATGATTAGAATGGAAGGATGAAGCTTCATTTATAGACTCAGAAGAATGAGAATCAATGGTTGAGAGGAGATATGAAAATCAACGGCTGAGAATGGTTGAGGAATGTGCAACCAGTAGAAATGTGACAAGTGTCCCAGCTCCATCATGAAAGAGGGGATGTGACAAAATTGATTGGAGAGTTAAATCCATTGACTGAATAGTTAATAGACTTGATTGATCAGTTAGAAGAGTGGATTGTGGAACTGACTGAATTGATTGACCAATGAACTCGGTTGATTTAGGGATTAACTCAATTGACAAGTTAGTTAACACTTTTGATTGATTAGTTAACTAACCTCTGATTTGAGAAGAAATAGGCCATGTGGGTGAGGGAAAATAAGATAATTAAATATTAAATATATTTAATTACATGTGCAACCTGATGAGGTGGAAAAGGTGAGGTGGATTTTTGAATTTAGAACTTAGGATAGAGGAATTTGGATTAATTAAATAATTTATGATTATTTAATTGTGTAGGATATTTATTAGAAGAATTTTAATTAAATAAATTGAATTTATTTAATTATGGAACAGTGAATCGATTAAATAAATTTAGAATATTTATTTAATTGGTAGAAGAATAGAATAAATATTTAGAATATTTATTTATGATGAATCGTGTCATTTTTAGGTGTATACATTTTGCCCCTCTTTGATGCAATGCAGTTTACAACGTTGCTTCAAAGAAATCGATAGTTTGAATGATGATACATGCCCCAGTTTGCCCTTGGTACAAGTTTGATGATAGGATGCCCCCTCGGGAGATTGGATGAGGGGGAGGCAGAAGGCGTGAGACGGACAATCTCACGAAGACATAGGGAAGCTAGGTTAGAATGAAGAAAATGGGTGAAGAAAGAGCCGAATGATACGCGATGCAAGAGAAAATGATAACACACACAAGTAAGCGAGCAAGTATGCACAAATGATTCAAGAACAAACAAGGTATTGCCCCTGTCAAGCGGTAAACCAATGATATACTAATAACGATATACAACAATGTTGTCATGGCGGGGAACAATGTATCCCTAGACCAACACGACAGGCGTGTTGTTATGGCGGGGAATGATGGATCCCTAGAGCAACATGAAGGATAGTGTCTGGTTCCAGGAAATGAAGCATGTCGTGTAAGACACGTGTATTGGTCTGATTTCGACAATGCAACATCCTGTATAAGACAATTGATTGATTAACTGATCGAGTTGGTTTACGACCAGACAAGGATCAAGACCACTGATTGTGATTGGATCATTTGTGCAAGATTGACTTGACGTGATTGGTATGGATTAAGGATGGACCTTGCATTTGGATCATTGCTTAGACTGACTGGATAAAGATGAAAGATATGATGATAGATAGAAATTTGATTGATAGAAGAAAGACTCGATAGAAGGACTCACAAGCGTGTATTTGTATTGATACTCTGCATTGTTGGATCTTTATTGCATGGGGTATGGTATGGATGTATAAATGGATATAGGATGGATGCTTTGCTATTAGAGTGCTTTATTTCATCATTGGGCTTTATTATGTTGTAAGAAAATACAAGCATCTAGGTATAATTAAACTGAGATGACCTGAGTATTACTTACATGGATTTTGATATAGCAAGTTAATACAAGCATCTAGTCAAACTTGAATCTAGATGACCTGAGTACTTCTTGCATTTCAACAAACAAGGATTGCCCCCATTCATGTTATACCTTTGATGTCCTCGATGATATTTTGCTGATCATGTCCTTAGACAAGGCTTCACATGACTAAAGTTTAATCCACAAACAACAAACAAAGAAAGTAATCATGCCCCCATCATAACATCTCTAGCTTTTGGCATCCTTGAGTAGCATAGGAAGGTATGATAGCAAAAATCAGGACTCGAACTGTTAACCATGTTTCTGATCTACAAAGCATATTTGCGTTGATATGTGTTTAGTTCTTGCCTTAATTTGCATAAAATCATTTAGAAGACCTTGGGTATTTGCTTTGCATTGGATAGGTTAAGATGCTCATAGTCAAGATTTCTGCTTGAGGCGCAGGTTCTACTTATATTTGCTAGCTTGGTGAGAAGATTGCACAATCCTTATTGGGGAGACAGACCCTAAGGGACTGACCTAGTGCCTCGGGGGCTCATTGCTAAATGGCCTTGCCTACATGACGACACAGAGGCAACGTAGTTCGGGGTGAACCCTAATGGACCATGGATGGATTAGAACAAAGATGACAAGAAAGGGGACGAATGGGACCATGGGAGAAATGGAAGCCTTGGGGGCGCATTAGAATAATGGCCTTGCCTACGTGACGGCGCAGAGGCAACGTAGTTCATGGACTTGGACCATGGACCTAAGATATGGATCAGATGAGATGATATAGAATAGATATGGATCAAACAAGACATGAAATGGAACAGACATGGATCAGATATGGAACAGATATGGATCAGATATGAAACAGATATGGATCAGATATGGATTAGGCAAGACACGATATGGAACAGATATGGATTAGGCAAGATACGATATGGAACAAATGATACCGATGACAAGGAAACACCACAGAGAGGTAGATGTACGGGTGATAAAGAATGGAATGGGTAGGTATGAGGATGGGCAATAGTGGATCGAAGGAAACAAGGATGTGATCTCCAAGGACTATGTTGCATAGGAATAACATGCCCCATTGTAGGTAGAATACTTAGGACTTTTCATGGCAATGCTTACGAAGATAGGAAGATGAGAGGGTAATGAAGGTTTTGCATGGTTTGGAGGGATAAGGTATGTCAAGAGACATCTAAAACATTTGTCAATATTGTGCCCCCAATCTTTATCAAGACCAAAGAAAATAGAGGAAAGGAAGATTAGGATGGATAGATTGGATAGTATAGGTAGGATAGGATAGGAAATGGTATGGAAGGAAACTGATAGGAGAAGAGTGATAGGTTGATGAGACTAGGTGCCCCCAAGTGTAGGTGACATAGAAGATCAACTTACACACGACGCCTGTTTGCTAGGTTTTCATCATGGTACTTATCCAAGGCGCCTGTTTGCCAGATTTTCACCATTGGACGAAGGGATTTTTCTTTACTTTTTTTCATTCATTTTTTTTTTTTTAACATTTGGATAAGAGAAGATAGATATGGATGAGAGGAACCCAAGTGCCTGGTTCCTTGAAAGGTGATAGTCCCGCTAGATAGATGTCGTCCCATGGACCATGTCGAGTGCTCTCATAGATGTTGGTAGGAGACTGCATGAAAGTGATATGGCGTAGGTAGACAGTGGATTATGATGGGTGTGATAGTGGATGATGATGCAGAATACAGAAGGACTTATGCAAGGATGGAAGGAAGGTTTATGTAAAAGCATGGACCATAGGATGAGGGAGATATGTAGGATAGTAGTGGAGGGGAGGGGAGATGGAGTTATACGGAAGTGTTGTGGAATGGAAGGGAACCATGACCAACGGTTGTACATACTGTGATAAACATTGAAGCTGATGATGGGAAGGTGGTGTAGGAAGCAATGGAGAGTTTTTCTTGGTGGATGAATGATATAGGCCTTTAGGGACCCACATAGACTTTGCATTGTTTTGATTTTTGTTTGTCATATGGGATGGAAGGATTTGATACTTTTGGATGGAATTGGAGAAAGTGAATGGTTGGAATTCTTGAGAGGTGGATGCCTCATGTAACTTGAGGGCTTTTTGCTTAGGCACCCAAACCATTTTGTTTTTAGATAGTACCTGTGAAGGTATGGGTTTGGGTGTATGTAGCTTTTGTGCAGCTTTTGGAGTAATCATTTGTTGCTTGGGGACCCACACTTTTTTCAATTTGGCATTGAGGTGTGTGGGTGTATGCAACTTTTGATATGGATAATTCTTTGATTCTTTGCTTTTATATCCTAGGTCATGAGGACTCTTAGGATTTGTGACTTTATAGGTAGAGGCATCCACATATTTGTCATTGAATCCCCGTGGGATGGTGGAAGTGGAGCTTGAGGAAATTCTTTGTTGAGACAACACGTGCATTGGTTGGTCATGATTGGGATTGTTAGAAGATTCATAGATGGATGAATAAGGTGTTGGAAGAAGTGGTGGTAAAATGTATGGAGGGATATTAGGAGTTGGAAGTAGCGGAGGTAGATTAGATGGTGGAAGGTGTATGGTCACATGCTTTTGACAATTGTAGGATGATGGAGGTGGAATGGAGACATATGTTTTGGGGATATGATAGGTTTTGCGATGGAAATTTGTGAACTTTGGAGGAGTGGAGGAAGTACCAACATCGTGAGATTGTTCACCTTGGGGTATGTATCCAAGGCCATATGAAGGAGGAGGAACATTGACATGGACGGGCTCCAAAATACCTTGTTCATGAAGGCCTAAGCCTTTACCTTGATAGTTCATATGTTGGAGTATGCGGTGGACAGCGGGATTATGTGTAGGTGGAACACTAGACACAAGTTCTTTATTGGATGGAGAAGATGAGATAGAGGAGAATGGTTGCTGGTGTTCTAAGGAGGAACACTCATGAATGAAGGTGGTAAGACCAAGGATATATGGTGGAAGATTTGTAGCATGGTCGATAACGGATGGCGGAGGAGTATTACTGGTTTGATCTTCTATGCTTGCTTGGGAGGCAAGTGTCTCATCAAGGGAAGTGGAAGTTGTTGGAACTTGGATAGGACTAGATGGGGTTATAAGCTCAGGACCATGGAACGCATAAAGTGGGCTTAGAGGATCATCATGGTTTGCTTGATCATAGATAGGCTTGTCATCATAGATGGGATCTTGATCATAGATAGGATTTAGCATGATGGAATTAAGGTGCTCTTGTATATGTTCTTCATCAACGATAATATCTTGATCATGGAAAGGATATAGGTTATGGATAGGTTGCAATTGGATCTCTAGCTTATGTGTAGGATCAAGTTTCTCATGGATAGCTTCTTCATCAAAGATAGTATCTTGATTGTAGAAAAGATAAAGGTTATGCATGGGACGGAATTGGATTTCCTTCTCATGTATAGGTTGTGGGAGATGGATAGGATCAAGTGGCTCAAGGAGAGGTTCGTTATTATGGATATCATCTTGATCATGGAAAAGATACATGTTATGGATAGGTTGCAAGAAAGTGATTTGATCTTGACTTAGACTAGGGATTAATGTTTCCTCATGCTTAGGATTAGATTCTTGACATACCTCTTGGGTTGCTTGAATGGAAGTGGATAGCTCTTGGATAGCTTCTTGGTTGACAACATAGATGTTTGATGGACCTTGACTTTGGCGCATGGTAGAAGGCTCTTTGATAAGCTCAAGGAATTGAGGATCGCATGAAGGGGTTGTAGGATTTGACATGTTATTGGAAGCATCTTTTGTAAGGTCGAGTACCGAAATTTGGGGACATGGTTGATTCTCTGCTAGTAGCCCTTGGATCACATCCTTCGTAGGTGTATGGATAGGTGAATGAGGGGATTTTGCTTTCTCCCTAACTTTTCTCTGGTTGTATAAATTTGGAAAAACTCTTTTCCAGAAATCATCTGAGGATTCCTTGGTTGTCGGTTTAGAGCTTGGGGAACTCGATGGTGGTGTTGGTGTAGAACCAGTATGCTTTTGAATATATGTCTTAGAAGATGGCAAAGGAGGATGAGTAGGCATAATGGTATACGAGTTCCAACTTGAGGTGGTGCTTGCCTTGTCATGAGCATCATTAAGACGGGAAACAGATGTATGAGTTCGGGGCCAGGCGTAGCTAGTATTGGCACGTTTGGCTTGCAAGATTGCCATTTCTTGTTGTCTGACTTGGAGTTTTTGAGCAATTGCTATACGACCTTGGGGTGAGGTGTCTAGGGTTAATTGCAATTTCAGGTATTTGAGTTCTTGAGTAATCTCTTCTAATTCAGTTTTCATCTCCAAAGAAACTGATACAAGACTGAAAGGGGTACTCAGAAAGGTGAAAATATTTTCTCAAAAATAGGGCAAGTGCTCACTGTCGTATATGCGCCGAAACAAATGTGCAGCAGGAATGAACAAATGCACCGCAAGTCTCAATATAAGCGCAGCTCTAGTTAAGTACAAATGCGCAGCAACAGTATGTATATGTGTAGCAACAGTGTATATGCGCAGCAAGTTGTTACAAAGGCGCAGCAAGTCGTTACAAATGTGTAGTAGAAAGGAGTATATGTGCAGCTCTGATATTTTTGGCAAAATTTTTAGATTTTTCTCCTATTTTTGGTATTTTTTGGTTGGAAAAGGTCTTCTTGATCTGATTCTATGAATTAACAGCAAGAAAACACAACAAGCACAAAGAATATTGTGTAGTTTTTCACTGTTTTTATGGTTTTTTCGACTATATTTTGGACTAAACTGAACGAAAGCAAGCACAAAAATCCTAGGCAAGAAATGGATTATAAGGGATTTGGGCCACTAGAATAAGAGGTTTTTAATGCGGGCAACCGTTCAAGTGGTTACACATGCGGCGGCACTACTCTCCGTTGTGGAGTCTCGCAGCCTCAAAGGGTTGTGCCTTAGAGGGTTTTGGGGGAGGTTGGCCGTCGGTGTAACATAACAGCACTTGTTGCAGGAAGTTTTCACCTCAAGCACAATTTATTTTAAGTGGCTTGGTAGGGCTTGGCTTTAGCCTGTTACCACTCAGGGTCGTTCCCACTTGGACAAGCGTGCATCCAAGGGCAAGCCCCTCCTAAAAGTTAAACAAATAGAATGACAAGTCTGGCACTCTGATCACCCAGAAAAGGGGAGAGCATAAGCCTATTGTCATTCACCAAGCACAGAAAACACTGATTAATCCAACCTATTTAAAATTAGAAAAACTGAATGGGCTAATCTACTTAAGCACAGAACTTTGAAGTGATTTTAGCAAGATAGCATTGGTTCAGTTTTAATCCCAGAAATCAATGGTGAATTTAGTTTTAAATCCGTGTAGCACGAGATAGTTAACTTTGAAGTTTTGGTCTCACGATATAGTAATAGTTCATTTTAACCTCAAGATCAATGGTGAGTTCAGTTTTAAACCATGTAGCACAAGATAGTTAACTTTGAAGTTTTGGTCTCACGAGATAGCAGTAGTTCAATTTTAACCCCAAAATCAAAGGTGAGTTCAGTTTTAATCCCAGAGAGCAATAACTTGGAAAGTGTTGCAATGCAAGAAATAAATGATCCAATTACTTCTTTCCTAATTAGAGCTAGGTGAGGATTGTATGCAAGTTGCATGAACAATGGGTTGCTCCTTCCTAATTAAAACTAGATGAAAATTGTATGCAAGTTGCATGAACGATGAGTTACTCCTTCCTAATTAGAACTAGATGAGAATTGTATGCAAGTTGCATGAACAATGAGTTACTCCTTCCTAATTAGAACTAGATAAGAATTGTATGCAAGTTGCATGAACAATGGTTTACTCCTTCCTAATTAGAACTAGATGGAAATTGTATGCAAGTTGTTTTACTTTCCCCCTAGTTAATCTATGATGTGTGTGTTAAGGAAAATAAAACTATCCAGCTCTCAACCCTATAGAAGATATATTAGAAGTTTCTTTTCTCCTTTCTTTGACAAGTGTTTAAGTCAAGCTGCACAGATAAATCGTTAGTATTAAAAAAAAATGCTAGATTTAAGCTTGGAAAGATAGCTGAACTTTGACTGTAAAAATAGCTGACAAAATGATAAAATCACTTGATCAAACCTACTCCATTGTGAATTTCATGGAATTACCTTTCCAACGAGTGTTTATTTGTGCGATTATGAGTTCGTATGCTCCTGTTATGGCAAAAAGAAAAAGATACCACCCTTATGGCATGTAGAAGAAGGCAGGATGGAGGATTGTTGGATAAAACAATGCACCCTATGGAAGCACCCTTCGGACCGCTGGATAAAAGGATGCGGAAGCACCCTTCGGACCGCTGGATAAAATGATGCACCTTGTGGGAGCACCCTTCGGACCGCTGGATAAAAGGATGTACCTTGCGAAAAAGCTATTAGGACAGTTGGATAAAAGGATGCAGAAGCACCCTTCGGACCTCTAGATCAAGCGATGCACCCTGCAGAAGCACCCTTTGGACCGTTGGATAAAGCGATGCACCCTACGGAAGCACCCTTTGGACCGTTGGATAAAAGGATGCACCCTGCAAAAAAAACTCTTTAGACAGTTGGATAAAAGGACATGGAAGCACCCTTCGGACCACTGGATAAAGTGATGCACCCTACGGAAGCACCCTTTGGACCGCTGGATAAAAGGATGCACCCTCAAAAAAATCATAGAGATTTTTTTCGGTCTCTGGTTTTTATGAATTAACAGGTGATTCTAAGGTTTTCGACACTTCTGAGCATGTTGGTGATGTCAGTTTCAGCCCAAGAGGTCACCTTTTGATAGATCCTTGCAAAACTCAACAATGGGGTTTAGAGAAACATAAATTTTTACTACAAAAATTTGTAAAAAACATAAAATTGAACGGTGGGTGCCAAAAATGTAAGGGTAAAATGGTGATCAATCAATTGAATTATATATAAGACCCAAACATCAACAGAATAGGAGATAACAAGAAAGATTAAATGAAAATAGCAATGAATAACACAAAGCAAACCTTCCCTGAAATCGATGCTTCTGTTGTTTGCCTATTACAACCGTCCTTTTGCAGATGAAGTGAGCCCTCAGAGAGTGCACTCTTTTTTTGCTGTTTGTAGGAAGTCGGTGGTAAATGGCTGTAGTGATATGCAATGAAGATGAGCTTCAAAGCAAGTATGTGATCTCAAGCTTGTGGATGGTAAAAGGGTGCCAAAGGCGCGCTGGTGATATTTCTGCAGAGTAACGATGTCAAAACCCTGGATGATTAGAATGGAAGGATGAAGCTTCATTTATAGACTCAGAAGAATGAGAATCAATGGTTGAGAGGAGATATGAAGATCAACGGCTGAGAATGGTTGAGAAATGTGCAACCAGTAGAAATGTGACAAGTGTCCCAGCTCCATCATGAAAGAGGGGATGTGACAAAATTGATTGGAGAGTTAACTCCATTGACTGAATAGTTAACAGACTTGATTGATCAGTTAGAAGAGTGGATTGTGGAACTGACTGAATTGATTGACTAGTGAACTCGGTTGATTGAGGGATTAACTCAATTGACAGGTTAGTTAACACTTTTGATTGATTAGTTAACTAACCTCTGATTTGAGAAGAAATAGGCCATGTGGGTGAGGGAAAATAAGATAATTAAATATTAAATATATTTAATTACATGTGCAACCTGATGAGGTGGAAAAGGTGAGGTGGATTTTTGAATTTAGAACTTAGGATAGAGGAATTTGGATTAATTAAATAATTTATGATTATTTAATTGTGTAGGATATTTAGAAGAATTTTAATTAAATAAATTGAATTTATTTAATTATGGAACAGTGAATCGATTAAATAAATTTAGAATATTTATTTAATTGGTAGAAGAATAGAATAAATATTTAGAATATTTATTTATGATGAATCGTGTCATTTTTAGGTGTATACAAAAAGGATAGAGGAAAGAAAGTGCAAGTTGAAGAAGCTCCTAAAAGGATTCCTAAGACCCCTAGGGTTTGTGCAGAAGCATCACACTGAGGACCAGATCATTGGTGATAAGAGCAAAGGTGCATTGACAAGAAGAAGAGTTCCAGAAGAGCAGGTAAATCTCTGTTTGCTTTCAAATATTGAACCTAAGACAATTACTGAAGCATGTAAGAATGAGTTTTGGATCAAGGCAATGGAAGGAGAACTAATGTAGATTGAGAAGAATTAGACTTGAGAACTTATTCCCAGGCCTGTAGATAAGAATGTGTTTGAAACAAAGTGAGTTTTCAGAAATAAGTTGAATAAAAATGAAGTGGTTGAAGAAGACATTGTTTTGCCTAGATTAATGATGGCTATCTCCTAGGGGGAGCTGGTAGTAGTGACTATTGATAGGAAGATCCTACAGGAGAAAAGTTATAGATGAATGTTGATCCAAGGAAATTATTGTCTCTATGTGTTGTCATTGATATACTGTCATAATATGCATTGTTTTCATAAGCTGACATAAAGGTTGATAAAAGATGTGATGTTATGATCCTTAAAGAAGAAGGAAAGTTCAATGGTTGGATGTCAAACCCTAATTTGTGCAAAATCTAGTTTGAAGCTTTGAGAAGACAAGATATGTTACTCAGGAAGTGTTAGTTTGTGAAAGTCCTAAGGTCCTTTGAAATGTAAATAAGAGTTGATACAATTTGGAGTGCACTCCTAAGGAGGAGTATTCAGAGCAGTTAAGAATAGTGCAAGTATGTGCAATATCATGATTAGGGGGAGAGATATTGTAGAAGATATGTCACCCTTTTACATTGATATCAAAGGGGGAGAGAGATCATGTGAAAAACTCAGGGGGGAAAGAGTTCATATGGGTAAAGAGAAAGGGGGAGAAGCTGATTAATGCAGAATCTTGTCTTGATGGATTTATAGTATTTCACATCAATGTTGCCATCAATGAAAAAGGGGAGATTGTTGCAAGTATGTGCTAACCAGTCTTGTCATTGATGCCAACATGTTTGTTTTGTCATTGGTGCCAACTGTGCCTTCTAATATTGATGTTTGTTGAGAGATTGAGTTGTCCTGTCAAGAACACTTTTTGACGTTTTGCTCCACATTTCCTCTGTATTGAAGACTAGAGTATGAGATTTGGATATGTCTTAAAGAATTGTTTGAAGATGCTAAATCCTAAATTTGGTGGTCCGCATCACTGTACAACAAAAGTTCTATTCACCAGTTTGAAGATTGTGCCTGACAGAGTTTGTAGTGTGATAGGGAGGAAGTATTTTTCTTTGCATTCCTCCGCAGTTTGTTCTTTGGTCTTGTGGTCCTAGACATAATCTTACAAGATCCTTAGCTATCTTCATTCCAAAGCTGTAACAAATCATTCCATAATACACAAAATTTAACATAAACACTTAACTTAATCATGATAAAAGTTAACCACCTGATTAACTAATTCAAGTTAAGTAATACAAATTTAGAATCAGATTATCAATTAAGCATGATATTCATAAATAGAATATAATGAAGCTTAAAATTCAATAATTAAATACATTTCCTTAGAGAATATCTTTCATTATACCTGTACAAATTATGCTCAAGGCATTATACCTGGAAGTGGCCCGACCCTTCACGGAAGGGATATATATTAGGAACCATTAGGTTAGCCATCTGAGAATCTGGTGTTGTGTCCATAATGTCTCACAGTCACACAACTATAGATTCCCTCTAACTATGTATGATGCTTCTCAAGACCATTATGCCATCTGGAGCACTGTGGACCGATAATGCATGCAGAGACGGATGCATTACTTTGGCCAAAGTTTTACATACATAGACGTTTCATCTTGAACGTTGTCATATGTCCACCACCCTAACTCAACTTATAAGCTGTCATGTCCTACAGTAGGTATAAAATGACCATTCACTCTAGGTCTATTTCGAGTAGGATCAATTCTATTCATAGTTCCCACTAGAACGAATCAACTCTCCTCTTAAGGTGGTTTCGACCAATAAGGTTACTTTAGTAACAAGGAATTCATGAACCCATGTCACCTCATTCCAATTTAAGTTATATCTTATAATGAATCATGTTCACCCCTTCCCAGGACTCCCATGGTTTACATACTCGAAATGTGTCATCGAGAAAGTTAATATTTCTCTCCAAAAGCCATAGGCAAACCTTGCCTCATTTATTCATAGTCTTATAACAAGAAAAAGGTGTAAGCAATACACAAGTGCTATGAGAACAATTCAAACTTGGACTTAACATCGATTATTATAGTGTAAAAGCATTGTTTTGACTACATGCAGTTCGTATCACTAATTAGGATAGTCATGTCAAAAATTGTATGTTCATATCATGAATACTTTCAACCATGCTTATAGTCCAAGTCTGAACTCTAATATTGTTTTCCAAAGAGTTAATGGCTCAGCCTATACGGCTTGGAGCACAATTGTATCAATGATTTCATAGCATGCATCATGCTCAGCCTAGAAGCCTCTAGCTGTATACAAATAAAGACTATTGAAATATATTGCTCGGCCATCAGCCTTGAGCTGTAGTCTAACTAGAGACTGTCAACAAATAAAAGGTTCAGCCCTTTGGCCTATAATGACAGTCCAATAAATATTTTTTAACTATTACATGGCTCGGCCCTTTGGCTTGTAGCTGCAGTCAATAAAGACTTAACAACATTTAAATGGCTCAGCCCTTCAGCTTGTAGTCGCAATCAATAAAGACTTAATAACATTTATATGGCTTGGCCCTTCGGCTTGTAGCCGCAGTCAATAAAGAATTAATAACATTTATATGGCTCAGCTTTGAATCATAAAAGCATGACTATCATCAACTATGGTGGAGTTCGGCCTTATGGCCTCAAACAACAACCTAGTAAAGATTATCTATCTTAAAAGAAAACTCAGCCTATCAGCCTGTAGCTACAATCATATATATATATAAACTATCAATAAGAAGAGAGCTTGACCCAACAGCCTCAAGCCTCGACCAATGCAAATAGTGAGAATACAATAAAGAAACTTGGCCTTATGACATGTAGCCACAACAATGCTAACACAGATAAGAACAGTTCGGCTGTATGGCCATTTAACACTAGCTCAGGACTAAGGTAAATATCCATAGTGATAACCAATACAGAGGAATACACATTACCTTAGTATAGACCCCTGTCACCAAAAGGTATCCAATTCAAAAATGTTGTTCTTTCTCCAGAATGTCAAGCATAGCTCTCTGCTCCCTCTTCCAGAAATAAAATCCGCTCCCCAAAACAAAAATGAAAAACCAAGCCCACAACAGAGCCTTCGAATACCAAGGTTCTTGCCTTATTAACAAAGGCATGCCTCACATTATTGGAAAACTACCACCCCCACTAAGGTGGTGAGAGAGAGTGGTTTCTCCATTCGATCCACTTCTTCAAGAAGGTTCATACAAACATGACACTTGTCAGCTAAGGTGAGCATAAAGCTCCCAAATGCCTTTAACAAAAATATTGATACTTATACATAATAGGACCAATTGATATTATATATCAATCTTATATCATCAAAATATAGATTTATTATGCACAACCATAAGACACTATAAACATTTAAATAATCCACATTGTTGTTATTCGACATCCTTCTACATGGAGATAGGTCCATCGAGAGATTTAGGGATTGAGCGTCACTCTCCCTTCTTCGCTACGGACAACAAGGTAAAATTAAACAAGACTAACTCTCGACTTAACTTGATGATCCAAAACCATCGTTGGTCTAGTCAATACTAAATTGTTGATACGACTAAATCGACAAGTCGCCTAAAGGGAAAAACAACTTATCAAGTCAAGCGAAACTTATGAAAACTTGCAAGGATCAAAAGGACATAAAGTCTAACACTCATATGGCTATCAACCTTCCCATTTTCCAACATCTATTCCTCCCTCCTAGATGATACTCTACTTCCGTCTTCAGAAGATGATCACTTTCCTAATCCAACTCACAACCAGAAAAATCATGATCAGTGCATCATAATATGATCAATAAACTATAATAATTAAATAATCATTTAAATCTAAATCTTTTAACTAACCATCATTAAAGTAGAAGTAGTGATTAATTTGACATTTCCACAATGTCATAATCTAACTACTAATCAATCATTTAGATTATCATGTAATCACAAAAATTAAGCTATTCATGGGTTAGGGATGTAACATATTCCCCCCCATAAGAATCATTATCCCCAATGATTTACTGTTTTAAATTCAAATTAACATAACAAGAAAATTTTTCATGAGCATTATAAATAAGTTTTTCTGAAAAGATGAGGAAATCTAGCATGAAAGTTGTCATAGTTTTCCTAGGTGGCATTTCCACAGAATATTGGTCCCACTGGACCTTGCACTGTGTTATTTGCTTCTTACGTAAGCATAGCTTATGCATTTCGAGCACCTTGATGGGCTCGATCACCGCCACTCCTGGGTCTTTCACCTATAGGACATTCCAATCAAGTATAGGAATTTGATTATCAACAACATTAAAATTTTTCAAATATGAAACATGAAACACATTATGCATCATGGCTAAGGTGGGCGGTAGAGCAATTTTGTATGCCATAGGATTGACTTCTTTGAGTACTTCAAAAGGTCCCACATACCAAGGTGCCAATTTAGACATCTTTCCAAATTTAATGGAAATTTTGTGAGGTTTTACTCTCAAGAGAACTTTCTCTCCCACTGTGAAATGCCTTTTGATGCCCTTAGCATCCACATAACTCTTTTGCCTATTGTTAGCTTCTGCTAACCTTTTCTTAATCAAACAAACTTGTTCTTCCATTTCTGAGAGCATTTCTAGACCAAGGCTAATCCTATCTTCCAGCTTATCCCAACTTATAGGGGTTCAACAATTTCATCCATACAATGCCTCAAATGGAGCCATCTTAATAGCTGAGTGATAGGAATTATTGTAGGCAAATTCCACCAACGGAAGATAATCTTCCCATGTGTATTGTTGATCCATGCATTATATCCTCAACAAATCCTCCAACACCTGGTTCACCCTTTCAGTTTGGCCATCTGTTTCAGGATGATAAGTGGAGCTTATGTTCAATTGGGTTCCAGGTGAAGAGAATAAAGTTTGCCAAAACCTTGATGTCATCCATGCATCTCTATTTGAGATGATCTTCTCAGGAATGCCATGGAGTCTGAAAACCTCTTGAACAAATTTTTGAACTATGATGGGTGCTCCATCCATCAAGTTTCCTGGTATAAATTGGGCGGTCTTGGTGAGTCTATCCACCACAACTAAGATAGCATTGTGCTTGTTTCTTGACATAGGTAGCCCTTGCACAAAGTCCATGCTTATAACTTGCCATTTCCATTCTGGAATTTCATGAGAGTATAACAATCTTGCCGGGTGATGATGTTCCACTTTCACCCTCTAGAATTCTATACAAGTAGCTACAAAATTTGCAGCATCCCTCTTCATTCCTTTCTAGAAATATAAGGGTTTTATATCAACGAGTAACTTGGTTACTCCAGGATGCCCAGAATATGGTGCAGAATGAACCTCTTTCTATACCATATTCCTTAACTCTGCTGAGTTAGGTACATACATCCTTCTTTTGAATCTTAGTAACCCATTTGGTTCAAGGTTGAATCCCTCATATTTTGGATTTTGTGTATTTTCCTCTAGGGCCTATTTTACCTACTTGTAGAAATCATCTTCCTTGGATTTTTGTAACACCTGATTCCTAAAATCAGAGCGTATGGAGATCATAGAGGAGATGTGTCTTCTCCTACTCAAAGCATCTGCCACTTGATTCTCTTTTCCCTGAATGTATTTAATCTCAAAATCATAATCTGAGATGAATTCCAGCCATCTCCATTGTTGGGCATTGAGATGTGGCTGAGTAAATAGATACTTGAGTCCCTGATGATCTATTTTTAACTCAAAAGGTTTCCCAAGAAGGTAGTGTCTCCACATCTGTAGAGCATGAATAACAACTACCAGTTCTAGATCATGTGGGGCATAATTTTGTTCATAATTTTTTAGTTTGCACGATTCATACATGATGACCTATTCATCCTACACTAGCACACCACCTAAGCCTTCTCCTGTGGCATTGGTAATGACTACAAATTGACCCTCTAGGTCAGGGTCAGGCACTTTCAATATTGGTGCTAAAGTCAATTTTTCCTTCAGTAGGTCAAAGTCCTCCTGGCACTTTTCTGACCATTCAAACTTCTTGCCTTTTCTCTGCAAGGAAGTTATAGGATATGCAATTTTAGAGAAGTTCTGCACAAACTTCTTATAATAACTAGCAAGGCCCATAAAACTTTAGACCTCATGAACATCCTTTAGTTCGGGCCATTCCAAAATAGCCTTAATCTTAGCTGGGTCCACATCTATTTCCTTAGTTGAAATTATGTGACCCAAATATTGTACTTCTTTCTAAAAGAAAGTACACTTGGAGAGATTGCCATATAACTAATGCTCTCTCAACTTCTAAAAAACAATTCTTAGATGCTGCATATGCTCTTCCTCATTCTTAGAATAGATCAAAATGTCATCAAGAAATACTAAGACAAACTTGTCTAGGCAGTCTCTGAACACACTATTCATAAGACTCATAAACGCCGCTGACGCATTCTTTAATCCAAAAGGCAGAACAGTGAATTCATAATGTCCATACCTGGTTCCAAAGGCTGTCTTATGGATGTCCTCATCCTTTAGCCTCAATTGGTGGTATCCAAACCGAAGATCAATCTTGGAAAACACAGTTGCACCCCTCATTTGATCAAAAAGATCATCAATGCGAGGTAATGGGTATTTATTCTTAATGGTTGCTTTGTTCAACATGCGGTAGTCAATGCACAACTGCAGGGTGCCATCTTTCTTTTTCACAAATATGACTAGTGCTCCCCATGGTGACACACTGGGTCTAATCAACCCTTTATCTAGAAACTCTTGTAGTTGAGCCTTTAACTCCATTAGTTATGTAGTGGTCATTATGTAGGGGGATTTAGAAATAGGTTATGACTCAGGAATAATATCAATGGTGAAATCAAAGGCTCTTTTAGGAGGTAACCTCGGTAGCTCATCCAAAAATATGTCCTCAAAGTCCCTAAGGAAAGGATACCTGTCCATATCTGATCTTTCCTAACCTATGGACTCCTTCATCCCAACTTCATTGAGTTTCTGGGATTCATAAAATGTTAAGTAATCTTGGAAGTAAGTTTCCTCTGATTCATCTAATTTGTCCATCTTTACAGCGAAAAGTTGACATCCCTTTCTCTGTGCCCTTTTCATTTGCAGAGCCGAGATTTGTCTTAGTTGGACTCTCCTAGGTTTCCCTTGCAGAAAAACCTTGTTTCCTATATAATCCAGACACTCTACTATTTTGGCATAACAATCCACTTTGGCTCGATGTCTCCATAACCAGTTTATTCCTAGGATAACATCATACGAGCCTAGTGGGGCTACATAAAGGTTTACTTCTGTAGAGAAACTTGGATGTTCAATTCTAGCCTCAAATAGGCATTGCTCTACCTGAGCCTTGGTGTGATTTGCATATTCTACAGACCAGGTATTTTCCATAAAACTTGCCTTTCTAGGTATGTTATTTGCTACCTTAGGCAAAACAAAACATTCGGTAGTACCAATATCAATCAAAACTAAAATTGGAAGTCCAAATAAAGTACCTGTTATTTCTATGGGAGTTATTTGGTACTCGGCTTGCTAGTTGTCCAAAGCTACATAAATGTGTTGTTGAAACGCTACTTGTTGAGAGGGTAGAGGATTTCCTCTCGGTTGAACTCCTTGTGTCCTGTTAGGACACTGATTGGCATAATAATCTTTGCCCCATGTGAAGCACCCTCCAACTGGCCCTCGCCTCTCCTGAGGATTCCTAGAATTGTCTATGTTCTTCGTGGAGTAATTGTTGCCCTTTTCCCCCCTTTGGACTCAGTTTGTTTATTTTTGGCCCCTTTGTCATTTTTCTCAGTATATTCATGTTTCTTCCCCTTTTTCCTAGAGGATTGGGAAGATTGAGACCAATTATATCTCTTTTGATTTCTTTCTCTATAAGCTGACATAGCCTTCATTTTATGTTCTTGTTTGATGGCCTTCTCGTAGACCTGGTCCATAGTTGTAGGACCATGAACATCAACCTCGCCCCCAATCTATGTGTTCAACCCCATTATAAACTTTCGAACATGAAATTTCTCATCCTGTTGATACTGCGGCACATACTACAACAGTTGGGTGAATTTTTCCCAATATTCATTTACAGACATGTCAGCCTGCTTCAAGTTTTGAAAATCAATAAGTTTCTAGTCATAGAACAACTGCGGCAACCATCTTTGCCTAAACAATTCCACGAACCTGTCCCAAGTAAGGCTTGTAGACCTCAAGCCAAGTTCCATCTTTTTGTTCATCACGATGTGGCATTCCACAGCTTTAGTAACCTCATTATAGTTTCTGATTTCAAAATACTTCTCCATTTCCGTAAGCCATGCCTCCGTGACATCTCTACTTACAGATCCATCAAATTTAGGTGGAATGACCTTTTTCATGTCATGAGACAATTCCATAGCCATAAGGATCCTCTTATCCCCTTCCTATCTAGCCGTGGAGTTATTTTCTCTATGGTCACTTTGGATGGTGTCATTATGGCATTCCTCACCATCACCCCCATCATAAGCACCCCGCATGTCTTCTGGCTGACTTCTTACTTCATGTTTGAGAGTTTCTACCCTTGCCCTTATTTATTTCAACAAAGTCAAGATTTGGTCTAATTTAGACTCAGATTACCCTGAAGGTGCTCCTTCATCTTGGTTATCCCCCATTCCAGTTCTAATCTGAACCTTTGATGCAATCTACTTCCTAAAGTTTACAGAGGAGTCACAGATTAGTTTCCATGTTATTTAGCTCATTCATAATACAAATGTATTCACATTCATGTAATCTTTAACAAGAAAGAAAAGATTGTCAGAATTTGCCATTGCATTGTAGTTCCATTGGATTACACATAATCCACCAAAATTACAAAATTATGTTTACACCTTGCTACTACAAGTCTTTTACAATTTGGGATAACTTTCCATATTCATAGTTTCTTTTTAGTCTTAGGAGGTGAGGATACATACTGATATCCCTTCACACTCTCCTTAGATACATTACAATCCTTAGAGTTATTTCCCTCAGTTGGTGCTTTAGGGCAGAGGGAGTTTCTGATGCATCAATAGAGTTAGGGGCAGCCATCCTTTCTGCTTTCCTTAACTCCTGCTTGATGTGTTTCACGACATCAGCGAAAGTTTCCTCATCAGATAACCATGCTCCTACCAGGAATCTAGTTTGTTCAAGTTTCTTCATCCTTGAGGCTCGTGCCTTCAAGATCTTTTGCTGACGTAGGTAACGTCCATGTTTTGTTACCTTCTTTCAAGGTGTTGTTCTAATTATAACCATTTTGGCATAGAACATCCAAACATTAGCATACTTAATGTTGGACACCAATAGTCATCAGTAGTGAGCTCATAGGTCCATGTATTAAACCCGGTTGCTCTGATACCATATGTAACAACTCATTCCATAATACACAGAATTTAACATAAACACTTAACTTAATCATGATAAAAGTTAACCACCTAATTAACCAATTCAAGTTAAGTAATACAACTTCATAATCAGATTATCAATTAAGCATGATATTCATAAACAGAATATAATGAAGCTTAAAATTTCATAATTAAATACATTTCCTTAGAGAATATCTTTCACTATGCATGTACAAATTATGCTCAAGGCATTATACATATCAGAGTAAGCATTACAATTGACCAACAAGTCATAAAATGGAAACACTATATCTGGATCATATCACATCAATCTACATAAGTATTGGCTTGTCTCTAGCATGGGAAGGAGAGCATCATCCAGGTGCTTTTCCACCAACCACAGACCGGTGGTCCCCCACACACCTTCCTACCTGGAAGTGGCCCGACCCTTCATGGAAGGGGTAGATATTAGGAACCGTTAGGTTAGCCATCTGAGTATCTGGTGTTGTGTCCTTCATAATGTTTAAAATAGGGCAGACAATTGAGAGGTGGGGGGTGAATCAGTTATCTCAAAATTTAATACTTCCTACAGTTAATTCTTCATTTTACCACTTAACAATGAATCAATAACTTAATCATGAAAACCACAATCACAAATGTAAGAGCATCAACACAATAACACACTTGACACCAAGATTTTTAGCATGGAAACCCGATTAAGGGAAAAACCATAGTGGGGATTAACCCAAAAAAATTAATACCCTGTTAGAAGTATTTTACAAATGGGAATGCACATGCATTTGGGCTCACTGCCTAGAGCTCACTACTCAAATAGAGGCTCCCTGCCTACAAATGATTACAAGAGAATAACAAGGATTTTTGAACTGATGAGAAGTATATACTAATGCAAGAATTCAGTTTTAGTTAAGCACAAAACATTGATCTTACACATTTCATCTTTACTCTCCCCTGCTTACTGCTCTGTCATTATCCAAACCTTAGATCTCTGCTTCTTCACTCTTCCTTCATAGTCGCAACACTTACACAAAATCATCCAAATCCATCAGCTATATATATCCGCATCTTGATCTTCAATCACTTTCCAGTTGGCTTTAAGAACACTTGGAACTTTATTGAATACTCTACTCTGTCGGCTAGATCCATGCATAGCTTGAGACGCGGACCAAAACTTGCACTCATAGATCATCAATCCGGTCTACCACTATCACTGGTCATCACTAATTGCCCAATCAACAACTTCCATACATCCAAAACCAAGATCATTTACAAGGTCGACCTGTTCTTTTGTCTACTTTGTCAAATTGTTAACCCGATACTCATAAGCTAATAACTTTTGAATCCTTTATCATCGGAGGCCAAAATTCTAGATTTAGATTGTCTTGACAATTTTTATGACTACATCAGATCCGCAGCAAATTATGACTTTCCACCAGAGAGATCCGGACCAAGATACCGGACCCTATCACCTGCTCTGTTCCTGACTACTCGGACTTAGATAAATTTTGATTCTGACTTCCGGTATGAACAAACTATGTTATGCGGATGAGTGGAATGGTTTTAGTTGCCATCAATGACAACACCTGTCCTACGAAGCAGTGTCTCTTACCAACAATCTCCCCCTTTGGCATTGATGGCAACACTTAGTGAAAAATGACTAAGTGTCAAATGCAGCTCCCCCTTACTTTGTATACTTGTGCTTTCCACTATTTCAAAATCTTCCCCTTTGCTGGATTTCTCATTTTTCACTACTCTTTACTCCCCCTTTGACATCAATGGTAAAGGGTGGGGTCCGCAACCCAAATTTTTTCCCAAAAATTCTATGTATAATGTCGCATATGTATAACTAATCATTAAGTTCTATTCACATGAACTTGAGAATGTGTGCAAAACTATTTTTCAATTGCACAAGTTCAGAGGCCCAAGTTCCCTTCATTCCATCCAAAATTGAGATGTGTACACTCAGCAAAAATGCATATGCTTTTGCCTTTGTCAGATTCGGAGGGTCACTTGTCTGAAGTGCAGTCTGAAATTCTGATAAGGCATTATACATGGCTTCTAACTTAGGAGCAATCAATCGCCGCAGCTCACACATTCTCTTCATAATATTGCCTTTCTCTTTAACAAGCCTTTTTATCTCATCTGTCAAGCTGATTACTCGACATTCCTGGCTTATAGGTGAAACTGTTAAAGGATCAAAATTTTAAGATAAATTTGACAATTTATGTTCTTGCTCCTTTATCTTTTTCTCAATATCCTTATTGACTTTGGGCCATGATAGATATAATTTGTACATATCACTTCCATCATTTAGAGCATTCTGAATACTCTTTATGCTAATACCAAGTATCATTCTATCATTTCCTATCAGGCTCTTTACTTCACTAAATTTCTTATCCAAAAATTCTTTCTGAACTTTTGCCTCAGCAGACTTTTCAAAGGACTCAAAATGTGTACTTACAGCATTCACAAGATTCTTCAGGTGACCAGAGGGGGAATCCGATGGACTCTTTTGGCAGGTTGGAAATAACTTCTCCAAGACTTCGGTTGCAAGTCCTAATAGTTCACTATGATCCATGTGAGATTTTAACATCTTCTCCCTAGCCTTGGCTTGAGTGAAGGAGGCAATCATCATCACTTGTACCGGAGAGAGAGCATCTAGATTAATTGGTCCTTGGAGTAGTTCAAGCTCATCAAACTCAAGTATCTCTTTATCCAGAAGAATTTTCACTGCATCTATAATGTCTCTTGCAACAATTTCTGGACCACCTTTTTGTTCCTGAGATTTCTTAGCATTTGTAGATGCATCAATATTTGCACCATCTTCTTTTGTTTTATCTTTCTTTTCTTCTTCTTTCTCTTTCTCTGCTTTACTTTTCTCTATGTTATCTGCAGAGGGACTCTTTCATGTGTCTTCACTACTTGCTATGTATTCCGGAGGGCTTTGTGTGGTAGTAATATTATCTTCTTTTCCAAATTGATCAGGTGGAGTTAGAGAATCTCTTGCATCATCAGATTTGTCTACCATCTCTGTATCTTCTTTGCTTATTTGCTCCTCTTCTGGAACAGAGGGGTCATCAACTTCAGTTTGTTGTTCACTGATGTTTACTATTTCAACATCCGGAATTGATGAATCAATCCCATCACCTGTCTCCTCATAGGTTTGCTTTAGAGGATCTAGAGTATCACCTTGGTTATCATTTGCCTTTTCAATCTCTTCTTCTAAAGCTTCTTGTTCCGGAGCTGAGGGATTGTCTTCCTAAATTTGTTCCTCTGAAACAATATAGTATTTATTTTTATCTAGGGCCTTCCTTATAATTTCCTCTGTTTCCATTGCAACTTCCTCAGTTTCACCAAGCATTAGCTTGTTCATCCAGACCTTGCTTTTGAATTTCTCCTTAACTTCCTTGAGGATTTTATCTACTTCCCTTCTGGTCATTACTGGACATAGAGTGGAGAGGATATATTCTCTGAGTTCTAGATCTTTATCCTTGGTTGTTTCCTTCCTCATCTCTAGAGTTTTCCTTAAACTTTTAGGAAGTTCTTGTAGAATTTCCAGTAGAGCTCTATTGAATTTATTCAAGTATATGATGGTGGCATCTTCCAAAATTTTCTTATTTGCTTGATCAAAATTATCATAATAAACTTTGATAGGCCTTAGATTTCCATGAACAGTAATTCTTTTTACAATTTCATCAACTGTCATAGCAACCTTACTAGTGTCTTGCCTTTTACTTGTCTTTTTGCTTCCGAAAGGTTGGTTCTCAGAGGCCTTTGACTTCATCTCTTTAACTTCTTCACCTGTTTCTGTTTCCTCATCATCTTTTGTGCTTTTGCAGGTTCTTGTGGCCTTGGTTTTCTTCCTCTTTCCTTCTTCACCGGATGGTGTGGCTTCCGGTGTCTTAATGGGAATAGACTTGGATTATTTTGAGATAGTTGCAGAGCTTCTTGTTTTTCTTGAAGAGCTAGGTGGCTCACTTTCTACTTTTTCCTTTGAAGTCTACTCAATGCTTTTATTCATCTTTTCAATCCTTTCTCTATTCTTTTTCACTACTTCTTTTGTAATTCCAATGCTTTCTGCATACATCTCCACTTGCTTTTGCACTTTTCTTTTTTTTTTTCCGGCTATCTAAGTTCCACATGCAACTTTATACTTAGTTACTTGTATGTTCCAAACCTTTCCACAGAGGTGTCTTTAGGTTTGCTCAGAAGATGTTGAGCATACATGTCCAAAACTCTTTCATCCACCTCATAACCCATTGGCATTATCCATATTGTTCTTGGTTCTATAGCCTCCATTAGACATTGATCAGTGTCAACCATGAAACATATCTCATTCTCATACTTTTCTATAACTAACTTAGGGATTCTCTCTCTTGCATGCATCAAACTCTAGAAGTTTTTGAAGTAACCCCAAATGGCTGTCTTTTGAGCTTGGGCATCACCAAGGCTGAGTAGGTGATCTCTTATTTGCCATGCTACTGGCCTGTCAGTTGTCCAATGCATACCCGGAACTCCAGGTGCTTCATTCATGAAATAGAAGAATAGACAGATAACCAAAGAACCATATTTGCAGGTATTTTTCTTATCTTTCTTTATTTTTCTCAGGTTCTCAATCAGCTAACTTTGAAGCAACCCACATAGGTCATAATCAACATTCTCTTTCAACATCTAATAGGCTGCATATATTACAGTTCTAGAGATTGAATTCTCCCTACTGGAGTGGTAAATCTTGTACCCAATCACCATGGAGGCAAATTTAACATCCGATTCTATAATATCATTGATGGTCATTGCCCTTTTGTCAAACTTGGCACCAGTAGCATTAGTCACTGTCTAGTTTTTCATGGCTTTCAGCATGGGTAATCCACCAGTTGAATTTAACCCAGTTACTATCTTTATAACATCCTTTGTGATCTTGAATGGTTTTAATAGCCATATGAACTCATCATGTATTCAGCTCAAGATATATCGAACCCATTCAATCTCATCAAATGTCAAAAAGTTAATGACTTGCAGAAAATGTTTGCTTTCTAGGTCTTTGTATTCAGGTTTCAATTTATAGCTATCATCTCTTAGGTAGTTGTTAAATAAATCCAAGAGTTTCATATTTCCAAATTCATCAATGCTACAATGGATGTATGCCCTAATATCCTCAACATGCAATACGCCATATGGAACTCCAGAAAATGTACCTAACGGTTCAACTTCAACTAACTTGTATGGATGCTTCTTAAATATTGGTCGGGGCCTTTTAGTTACATCAACAACTAGCGGTGTAGCCATCTCAACAGATTTAGATTTAAATCTTTATAGAGAAGTACCTTTTTCTCCCGCGGGGTTAGTGCTGATCAATTACCAATTGAATTCGCTCTTTGTTCTTCAATCTCTAGATTTGCATCTTAGATGCTCTTCTACTTGTTTCCTTCAAATGAAAAGTGGTTCAAATGCATGATCAAGTGACCTTTTATCCTTCGCAAAACCTAATTTGGCATTGTAATAAATGTGTTTCCCTAACTTCATCTAGTTACTCTATTTCTTGAACAGTTCTTCATGAATTACTCCGCAAATTTCCATATCAACATTTTTCCTTTCAGAAATCCTTCCAAAAGTTTTGAAACACTTCAAAATATCTTCTCTCATTGTGCCATATCCAGGCACCCACTTACTGACTGGGGGAATCTGATGTTCAATGCAATACCCCTTGAGCTAGAGCTCCTAATTTAATTCCTAGAGGAATTGTCAGCACTGGATTCTGATGTGGACCCACTATTATTGTTCATAACACTTTTCTTAGCCCATGTCTTGCTCATTTCATTCTGGATCTCATTCACATCAATTTTGTCCTTGCCTTTATCTTGCTTCTGCTCATCTAATTTTCTATTTGCCGGACCTCCTCTTCCATTATTCTTGCTTCTGCAGAATCTTGCAAAATGACCAGATCGGTTACAATTGAAGCACACAACATTTCTTTGCCCATTTGATTGATTTCCTCTTGATTTGCACTGATTGGCCATATGTCCAAATCTATTGCATGCAAAGCATTTGCCATTGAAGGAATTCCCATTTCCTCTATTTGATGAGTTATTCATTATCATACTTCTGCATTCATTGGATTTATGACCATACCTCTTACAATTGAAGCATTGTCCAGAGAAGGATGGATTATTTTGATTTACTCTACTTCTTCATTGAGTGGCTTTATGACCTAATTTATTGCACTTGAAGCAATTTCTATTGAAAGATGGATACCTTTGAGCATTAGGTTATCTTACTAGAGGTCTTCTAGGTCTGTTTCTCCCATTCCTTGGTTGAAAGTTTCTTTGTCCAGATCTGGAGCTTTCACCTTTCTCATATCCAAGACCATGCTTGTTATCAGCCTTTTTCTGGCCCTCAAGTATTGCTTCAAGTTTAGCTGAACATATCTTGAACTTCTCCTTGTATTCATTTGCAACTTCTAGGTCATGTCTGAGAATGACAATTTGCCTTTCAAGATCTCTTTCATTGTCTTTGCTTTCTTGTAGATCAGACTTTAGATGGCTAGCTATATTGTCCAATCTATAGCATTCATCAGTTTTTTCTTTTAGAGTTTGATTCAAATCGTCTTCAGTCTTCTTCCTTTGCTCAATTTCTTTAGTTAGCCTCATTGCCCCAAATTCCATCTCAACTTTCAGAATAGCAACTTCTTTTGACAGCTTCTCACACTCCTTTATCTTTTCTTCCAAGGCTTCATTCATGCCATTTTCTTCAGTTAAACTGGATAACTGCAAAAGCAGCTCCTTTTTCCTTCCCATAGACTTCTTTAATTTATCTTTTAACATTTCAATGGTATCATCAGCATCCTTGAGTTCATCTTTCATATTAGATATTTCTGCTTTGGACTGATCAAGATCTTTTAGAGCCAGCTGAAGTTGATCTTTGAGTGAACCCATTGAAAACTCCTTCCAAGATCTTTCCTTAAGCTGTTAGGCTTCTTTTAAAGAACCAAGCTCTGATACCAATTGTTGAAAATAGGGCAGACAACTGAGAGGGGGGCTAAATCAGTTGTCTCAAAATTTAATACTTCCTGTAGTTAATTCTTCCTTTTACCACTTAACAATGAATCAATAACTTAATCATGAAAACCACAATCACAAATGTAAGAGCAACAACACAATAACACACTTGACACCAAGATTTTTAGCATGGAAACCCAGTTAAGGGAAAAACAATAGTGGGGATTAACCCACAAAAATTAATACCCTGTTAGAAGTATTTTACAAATGGGAATGCACATGCATTTGGGCTCACTGCCCAGAGCTCACTGCTCAAATAGAGGCTCACTGCCTACAAATGATTACAAGAGAATAACAAGGATATTTGAACTGATGAGAAGCATCTACTAATGCAAGAATTGAGTTCTGGTTAAGCACAAAACACTGATCTTACACATTTCATCTTTACTCTCCCCTGCTTACTGCTTTGTCATTATCTGAACCTTAGATCTCTGTTTCTTAACTCTTCCTTCATAGTCATAACACTTACACAAAATCATCCAAATCCATCGGCTATATATATCCGCATCCTGATCTTCAATCACTTTCCAGTCGGCTTCAAGAACACTTGGAACTTTATTGAATACTCTGCTCTGTCAGCTAGATCCATGCATAGCTTGAGACATGGACCAAAACTTGCACTCACAAATCATCAATCTAGTTTGCCACTATCACTGGTCATCACTAATTGCCCAATCAACAACTTCCATACATCCGGAACCAAGATCTATTACAAGGTCGGCCTGTTCTTCTTCTATCTGCTCTGTCAAACTGTTAACCTGATACTCAGAAGCTAATAAATTTTGAATCCTTTATCATCGGAGGCCAAAATTCTAGATTTAGATTGTCTTGACAATGTTTATGACTACATCAGATCTACAACAAATTATGACTTTCCACTAGAGAGATCCGGACCAAGATACTGGACCCTGTCACCTGCTCTATTCCTGACTACCCTGACTTAGATAAATTCTGATTCTAACTTTCGATATGAACAAATTGTGTTATGTGGATGAGTGGAATGGTTTTAGTTGCCATTAATGACAACACCTGTCCTGCGAAGCAGTGTCTCTTGCTAACACATAATATCTCACGGTCGCACAACTATAGATTCCCTCTAACTATGTATGATGCTTCTGGAGACCATTATGCCATCTGGAGCACTGTGGACCAACAATGCATGCAGAGACAGATGCATTACTTTGGCCAAAGTTTTACATACATAGATATTTCATCTTGAACGTTGTCGTATGTCCAACACCCCAACTTGACTTATAAGCTGTCATGTCCTACAGTAGGTATAAAATAACCATTCACTCTAGGTCTATTTCAAGTAGGATCAATTCGATTCATAGTTCCCACTGGAACAAATCAACTCCCCTCTTAAGGTGGTTTCAACCAATAAGGTTACTTTAGTAACAAGGAATTCGTGAATCCATGTCAACTCATTCCAATTTAAGTTATATCTTATAATGAATCGTGTTCACCCCTTCCCGGGACTCCCATGGTTTACATGCTCGAAATGTGTCATCGAGAAAGTTAATATTTCTCTCCAAAAGCCATAGGCAAACCTTGCCTCATTTATTCACAATAGTCTTATAACAAGCAAAAGGTGTAAGCAATGCACAAGTGCTATGAGCCCAATTCCATCTTTGACTTAAGGTCCATTATTATAGTGTAAAAGCATTATTTTGACTACATGCAGTCTATATCACTAATTAGGATAGTCATGTCAAAAACTGTATGTTCATATCATGAATACTTTCGACCTTGCCTGTAGTGCAAGTCTAAACTCTAATATTATTTTCCAAAGAGTTAATGGCTTGGCCTATACGGCTTGGAGCATAGTTGTATCAATGATTTCATAGCATGCATCATGCTCGGCCTAGTGGCCTCGAGCTGCACCATAATAAAGATTGTGAAGAACAAACTTGGACTCGGCCTACTGGCCATAAGTCATAATTATTAAAAGATTCCAAGAAAGCAATGCTCGGCCTAGCGGCCTTGAGCTGTATACAAATAAAGACTATTGAAATATATTGCTAGGCCATCGGCCTTGAGTCATAGTCTAACTAGAGACTGTCAACAAATAAAAGGTTCGGCCCTTTGGCCTATAATGATAGTCCAATAAAGATTTGTTAACTATTACATGGCTCGAGCCTTTGGCCTGTAGCTGCAGTCAATAAAGACTTAACAACATTTAAATGGCTTGGCCCTTCAGCCTATAGTCATAGTCAATAAAGACTTAATAACATTTATATGGCTCGGCCCTTTGGCCTGTAGCCGTAATCAATAAATACTTAATAACATTTATATGGCTCAGCTTCGAATCATAAAAGCATGACTATCATCAACTATGGTGGAGTTCGGCCTTACGGCCTCGAACAATAGCCAAGTAAAGAGTACCTATCTTAAAAGGAAACTTGGCCCATCGGCCTGTAGCTACAATCATATATATATAGACTATCAATAAGAAGAGAGCTTGATCCAATGGCCTCAAGCCTTGACCAATACAGATAGTGAGAATACAATAAAGAAACTCAGCCTTACGGCATGTAGCCACAACTGTGCTAACACAAATAAGAACAGTTTGGCCATATGGTCGTTTAACACCAGCTCAAGACTAAGGTAAATATCCATAGTGATAACCAATACAGGGGAATACACATTACCTTAGTATAGACCCCTGTCACCAAAAGGTATCTAATTTGAAAATGTTGTTCTTTCTCCAAAATGTCGAGCACAGCTCTCTACTCCCTCTTCCGGAAATAAAATCCGATCCCCAAAACAAAAATGAAAAACCAAGCCCATAGCAGAGCCTTCGAATCCTAAGGTTCTTGCCTTATCAACAAAGGCATGCCTCAAATTATGGAAAAATACCACCACCACTAAGGTGGCGAGAGAGAGTGGTTTCTCCATTCGATCCACTTCCTCAAGAAGGTTCATACAAACATGACACTTGTCAGCTAAGGTGAGCATAAAGCTCCCAAATGCCTTCAACAACAATATTGATACTTATACATAATAGGATCAATTGATATTATATATCAATCTTATATCATCAAAATATAGATTTATTATGCACAACCATAAGACACTATAAACATTTAAATAATCCACATTGTCATTATTCGACATCCTTCTATGTGGAGATAGGTCCATCGTGCAATTTAGGGATTGAGCATTGCTCTCCCTTCTTCGCTACGGACAACAAGGTAAAATTAAACAAGACTAACTCTCGACTTAATTTGACGATCCAAAACCGTTGTTGGTTGAGTCAGTACTAAATTGCCGATACGACTAAATTGACAAGTCGCCTAAAGGGAAAAACAACTTATCAAGTCAAGCGAAACTTACGCAAACTTGCAAGGCTTGAAAGGACATAAAGTCTAACACTCAGATGGATAGCAACCTTCCCATTTTCCAACATCTATTTCTCCCTCATGGATGATACTCTCCTTCCATCTTCAGAAGATGATCACTTTCCTGATCCAACTCACAACCAGAAAAATCATGATCAGTGCATCATAATATGATCAATAAACTATAATAATTAAATAATCATTTAAATCTAAATCTTTTAACTAACCATCATTAAAGTAAAAGTAGTGATTAATTTGACATTTCCACAATGTCATAATCTAACTACTAATCAATCCTTCAGATTATCATGTAATCACAAAAATTAATCTATTCATGGGTTAGGGATGTAACAAAAGCATTTGTGATTTGGTGCTCCGGAAAGCAAGTTTTTGATTAGCAGAGTTCGACAATGCCTGAGTGAGAGAAGTCTGTGATCTATCTTCAAGTGATATGTGTTGAGGTCAATTGTGATTGGATTTTGTAGATTCCAAATGTTTCTATGATGTTCATGGATATCCCCTAAATGCATTGGAGGCGTGTGCTTGATCCACAAGATGTAACGAAGATCTTGGAAGCATGTGTTCAAAATGTTCTTGATGATTGCACCAGTTTGGCCGACTAGGATGATAAAACTCTTTGTGGATGTACCTCTTCAATTGCAGAAGCATGTGGTAGCATGTGAAGATGCATTTGAGTCCGAGATAAGACATGAAGTGATCCTCCTTCATTCATTTAGTCTGCAAGTTTGTTTAGGTCCAGTACTAATTTGATTTATGTATGTATGCCGACCTTGGAGATAGTTCCAATGGTTGTAGATTGTAATGCCGACCTTGATATACATCCAAAGGTTGATGACTTGTATAAATATATGTAATGAAGTCATGAGTGATGTGTGAGTGAGTGAAGATGTGGAGATAAAGTGTGTGTGTGTGTGAAGAAGGTAGCGAAGGAGAGATATATTGTGCTTCAATGGAACTAAACTCAGGCATGTTGTAGATGCTACTATATCAGTTCATGGCAGTGAGACAACCCTTGGCAGTAAACTACCCCTTGCATTGAGAATTCATTTGGGCAGTGAGCCTCTTTGTTATTTGGTATTGTTACGACATTTCATTGTGAGCTAACACTCAGCATGGTTTTTCCTTGTTTAGGGTTTTCCACATAAAAATCTGGTGTTCATGTGTATATGATGTTGATATGCTTATGTTTTGTTTCTACAATTCATGCTTAATCTGCATAACAGTTTAAGGAGTTAAAGCAAGTGAATGTGAATGTGATTTTGGTTAAAAGAGGTTAAGGTTTTTTGATACAACTGATTCACCCGCCCTCTCAATTGTCTTGTGCCTTTCAACATTCTAAGGATATAGGTGACCACTGCAAACACTTGGAGCTGACTTTCCAATGATGCTTAGAATATGGGATTTCCTTAAATCCTAAGAAGTGTACATTTGGTGTTGAGGAAGGTAAGATTCTAGGGCATATTGTGTCTAAGGATGGTGTGAGAATTGATCCAAAAAGAGTCAAAGCAATTGACCTCATTCCTCAACCCAAAATAGTTAATGCAATGCAGTCCTTCTTTGGACAAATTAATTTTGTTAGGAGGTTCATTCTTAACTTTATTGAGAAGACAAAGGAAACCACTAAAGTATTTAAGAAGGGATGGTTAAATGGATAGGATAAGGAATCAACTAGCCCCTTCATGGATATCAAGGATGCACTTAAGAAGGAACTAGTATTGGCTAGTCCTAATTATTCCAAGCCTCTTCAACTATTTATTTCTCTTCTTTTTACACCATTACTATAGTGCTACTTCAGAAGTGTACCAACAGGTATGAGCAACCTATTTCCTTCTTTGAAAAATCATTGCAGAACGTTGAGTTAAATTATTCCATCATGGAAAAACATGTATAGGCTTTTGTTAAGGCTATCAAGAACTTTAGGTCTTATCTTGTAGGAGCCGAAATCACTACATACGTGCCTCATACAGTTGTGAGGGGCATCTTTGCTCAGCAAGAAGCTTCTAGAAGGATTCATAGATGGATCAATAAGATTTGGGAATATGAATGGAGGTACAAACTACAAGACTTATTAGATGTCAAGGCCTTGCCAAGCTAATGGCAGATACAAACTTGGACGAAGTAGAAATACATCAGGTAACTTCTAGTCCAACACCTAATCCTTTCTATTTGAAAGATGATCCTGGTACAAAGATGTAGTTTTATATTTGGAAAACTTGAGTTTCCCTCCAAGATTGAGTGATCATCAATGGATAACCTTGAAGTTGATATCCCAGAAGTATGTTGATATATGACCATCTTATGTGGAGAAACCTTGATGGCCTGCTTCTCAAATGTCTAGATCATGAGCAGTTTGTCAAGGTCATGAATGAATGTCACTAAGGACTCTATGGATGACATTTTATTTCAAAGGCATTTATGTCCACAAAGTAATTAGGGTAGGATATTGGTGATCTACATTGTTTAAAGATGTGGCCAAATTGGTTAAAAAGTGTGATCCTTTCTAGAAGTTTGTAGGCAAAATAAAGTTTGTAAGTGCACTCCCCCTCACATCCATATCAGCAGAGTCTCTATTTCAACAATGGGGTATTGATTTTATTAGAGAGATTGTGGAAAAGTATAGCAATGGATAGAAATGGATCCTTATAGCTAACTATTCCACCAAATGGGTGGAAGCAATGCCTACTAGAAATGTAATTTCTAAAGTAGTTATTGAATTCCTAATGAACAACATCATCACAATGTTTGGTGTGCCTACAAGGATTATTGTTGACAATGTAATGTGTTTTAGATCCCATGAGCTACTTGACACATGCTCCAAGTACAAGATAGCTTTAACACATTATTCCCATTATCACCCACATGGAAATGGTCAAGCTGAATCTAGTAACAAGAGTATCATGAATATCATCAAGAAGACACTTGAATCAAACAAGAAGGATGATAAACTTAGGATTATTGTCTAGGCAAATAGAATAACCTTCAAGAAGGCAATTGGTAGTGTTTAGTATGAAAAAGGAGAATGATGACAACTAGGATGCACACTAGATCAAACCCTTTTCCATTTAACATTCAAGGTCAAGATAAAGCCAAATCACTACCAAATGGAGGTGGACTCAACTATAGATCTTGTACTCAGGTATGCTATAGAGGAATCAGATTTAATTCATCTTTTCTATCAAACCCTAGGTTAACAATGCATGAAACCCTAGTTTAATAAAGATCAACTTATAATAGAAAATGTACAACAATAATCTAGAATCCAATTGCATAGGGATGATCAGGAAGATGATAGCACCTATCTCTCAGAAGCAAAGGTGTCGAAAGACTATTTTGGGACTACCCAAGTCCTGAATGGAGGATTCTACCGGAGGTCTGAACTGGAAAGATGTTGTAGATGCTGCCCTGATGCCAGATCTGGAGTCAAAAAGGTTAGAAAGACTAGGGCGCCACTGCCTAAGTCTTAGATGGAGGAATATTCTGTAACTATTGTCGGATCTTGAAACCCTGATATTCACTCAGTCTTCCTATATCTTCATATTATCCAGATCTCACTCATGTAACTTGCACACAAGAAGATAAGAAGAGGTTTGGGGGTTATGGTGTTTAGGGACTTGCCTCATTCAAATCTTGGGATAGAATTTAGGCTTCCCAATGCCATTGTTTGATAGAGAGTGCATGCCCTCATGGGGATAGAGGTTGAAAACAAAGATAATAATGATGAATCAAATGATGATAAACAATAATGATATCACCTATGTGATGATCCCTTAGAGTGATGAAGATCCTTCAAACCCTAAGGTGGATAGATCATAGCTTCATGCCTACAACAAACATACAATAACAACACACAAATCTTCTCTAAAATCACAATGAATGCTCTTGCTTGCTTTCCTTCAATATCATAAGTTAGCTCCTTTCAACCTAGTTACAAATGAACTCAAAAACACACTTATATATGCTTTCCCACTCACAATCGTGAAATTAAACCAAAAGAGCCGACAAGGAGAAACCTTTTGAAAGGTCCTAGGCTGACATAACTTGAGTTTTTCCTCGACCAATCAGGAGAGACTTGGGTGGTGGCGCCCAAGTCTTAGGGCTTCTTTTGAGTCTGAGATAAGATAAAACATGGGCCCCTTATTCCCAATTTACATTATTGTCGGGCAATTTTGCATCGGGATGAACATTTAGCATGGATAATGCAATCACGGGGACCTATGAGCTAAACAAGGAGGTAAAAAGACATGTAGACACTTTTTACTCATTTAGCCCCCGCTTTAATGTGTGTATGATCTTACGATCAGTACATGCATTAAAGTATGGTCAAAGCATATCAAACACATCAGACACTAGAGTGAAGACACACCCTAAGCATGGGAGACCACTTCTATCCCCCAAGCTTAGGCAAACATAAGAAAACACTTGATAGTCACGCAAAACACAGAGAAGATAGTAAAGAAACACATAATACATGGAGAAGACATGAATGCAGTCATGCAATACACAAAGTATACATAGAGAGAAGACATGATTAAACAATTATACTACCCTAACTAGGCGATGCGGGGAGCTCATCACTATGCGCCACCATCAAAGCACATAAAACACATAGTGTGGGGGGAGCTCATCACTACGCACCTCCACAAAACATGCAAGACACATGACATGAGGGGAGCTCATTACTACACACCTCCACAAAACACACAAGACACATGAAAAACACATGCAATACACACAAAGTACACAAGTGTCGTAAAGTGTTTCGTCGACCCACTATATGTCTCATAAAAAGAAAACACATGTGACAGGGAGGAGCTCATCACTATGCTCCACCATCTAAGACTCGCCAAACACATGTGACGATTGAGCTACACTACTACAACCACCAAAGACATGCTTAAGGGTGAATAACTCAAGATCTAGCCCCACCTCCGCAGAGGACTTTTTCAAAAGGATGTGCAACCTACTCAAGGGTATACATCATCCCACCTTCCGCAAAAGGGCTTTTTCCAAAAGGATGCACAACCTACTCAAGAGTATACATCATCCCACCTTCCATAGAAGGGCTTTCAAAAGTATACAACCCCACTTGCATCGCGGAGGTGCCTTACGGTGAAAAGGAAGTATACGCAAACACACAACAAAGTACACAACCCCACCTATGTCACAAAGATGCCTTATGGTGAAAAGGAAGTGTATGCAAACACAATTTATCACAATGTCTAAGATGTCTAAGCATTTACCACAATATATGCCCCCACCTTGAAGTGGTTGCTACCGCTTGCCGATAACAATCACATTTAAGGTAAGGTGAAAACACATGAGGGAACAAGAGCTTTTGCAAAGCCCATGCCCCAAAGTCACATGTGCTTACAATCGCCAAATTGTTCCCAACAATCATGATAGAAACACATCAATATCATTTGCTAACAACCATTGATCAATAATAAGCTTTGGTTAGAAAATCTATTCTAAGATAATAGACAAATCATTTCATGAAACTGATACAGAAATAAGGCAACATATCATTCAAACAAACTGAGGCTATACTTGCGGGTTTAGAACCGAGTATAGACGTGAGGTTATACTTTAGGTATCTCAAAACCGAGTGTAGCTACAAGATGGGACAAAAGCAATTCAAAATGCATAGAAGAAAATTTAGAGTATTGCAAAGGCTTGTTACAACAATTTCACAATACAATACATGATCACTTCACAACACAAAGTGATTCTACTAGTCAATCATTAGTAACAAATTACCCTCATCTTCAAATATGGAATGGGTCCATTTTATTTTCTTGTTTGGGACGCACGATCCTTATCAGAAGTGTAAGTTTGTTGTCATCATCTGCCAACTAGTAGAGCCACAAGTACAATAGAAGAATGAAATCATGAAAAATGAGAGAGGAGACAAAATTGACTTACGGTTACAATGTGGGAAGATGCCCCCAAGACAACCTCTATCATGTTATGCCCCCAAGGCACCACACACAATAATCACAACAAGAGAGAAGAGTAGAAGAATAGAGAAACGAATAGAAGGAATATCACAACAGAGGCGGTCTCCTTGTATCCTTGACCTTACAAGTGTATCAAGGGTCATCCAAGGAGACCTAAACAAACATTTAACACTACATACGGGAACACAACATATAAGATAAGGTCACCCATGAGAGAAACTCAAAGAGGTGCTACATCAAAGGTGACTAAATGAGTGAGAAATACTTACCTGCTAGCGATTATCCTTAATTAAATCATCTTCTTCCCAATTTTGATCTTCAATAGGTGGTACATAGGGCACTATATCCCAACTTGAAAATTGTTCCTTTAGCTCCTCTTTTACTTTCATTTCTATCGGAGGGATGTTCTCTTCCTGCAAAGACATCTTTCGAGCTAAGGCTTGATGCTTTCTTCTTCTTTCCCCTACATTTATGTTTCTTGTAGTCTTGTTCATTATATTTCCCAAGGGATTTTCTTTATCTACCATCAAAGGTTCATGATTTTTTGTATTCTTGGTCATTTCAGAAGAGGAAGCTAGTACAAGATTGATTTTATGATTTTGTGATGAATAGCTTCACTCTTGAAGGTTTTCTCTTGATCCATGTAAGGATGGTCGAGGAGGAACATCGGCAAAAATTCCTTTTCCTTTTGGTCGAGGTGAATCCTTCAACTTGGGCTGCTTTTCACTTTCTATTTGTTGGCTAGGAGGAATTGTAGCCTCAGAGGACCGAGAGGGTCCGAGAGTGTTCTTGCCATATGATAATTCAGTTATTTTCTTTGCCTTGTACTTTTGATATGCTAAGAAGAATTGATCTTGTCATGGTTGATTTGGTTTGGTAGGTTGGGATAGAAATAATCTAAATTGAAATTTCCACGAGTGGCTAATGATTTCCATCCACTATGATGAATAACATGCACTCGACCTTTATGAGGGAACTTTAAGTACTTGTGAATAGTAGAAGGAACTGCTTTCATGGATTTTAGCCAAGGATGTCATAACTTCACACGAAAGAGATCTGAAGTGGGAATGAAAACAAATGATGCTTCCAGGGCTTTTTCAACCACCTTAATTAAAAGTGTCATCTTTCCAATTTCTTGAAGGAAATAACCATTATGTAATTTTATCATTATATCCATTGGATCATAAGTATCTTGTGCTAGATCATTCATCTATAAATATTCTTCCGTGATCACATTTGTCATGCAATTAGGATCAATAAGAACTCCTCTTGTAGGATTTCCAATTATTCTTGTTGTTATGTAAAGAGGACCATCAATGTCTCTAATAGTGACTTCATATGGTGTGAAGGATATGATGGGTTTGGGATCCTTCCTTTTCTTATAAGATCAGGGAGGAACCATACCACCCTTGTTTTGATTGGATGCCATGTATGTGAGACTTTTGTACAACAATGCACTTGTTTGAGGAAACTGACTTTTTGAAGCTTTTTGCAAAGATAAAAAACACACAAGTGTCACTACAAACCAAGTGATCCCAATGTTAAAGTGCTGCACACAAAGGTAAATATAAACTTATTTACGATTTCTTGCAAAATGTGAAAGAGATGTTATCTTCTTATGTTGAAATACACAATGTATAATTGCAAAAGTATAAATTTTCAAATCAAGGATATGAAATAATGCAAGATTATTATGCCAAATCAGATTTGATGAATATTTAATGCAACCAATATGATCATGCAAGAGAATTTTTGAAACCCTAATGCAATTTTTTTTCCAAACTTCAAGCTTTTTAATGCCTAAATATGCACTTTTTCCAAGATCATGCAAGATTTTCAAATGAATATTGATAAATATGTAATGAATCAATGTAAGATTTGATTTGAACAATAAACAAGATGCAAATTCTCGAAGCTATGGGTTCACCAAAATGTTTAGTATGAAAAAGGAGAATGATGACAACTAGGATGCACACTAGATCAAACCCTTTTCCATATAACATTCAAGGTCAAGACTGAGCCAAATCACTACCAAATAGACGTGGACTCATCTACAGATCTTGTACTTAGGTATTCTATAAAGGAATCAGATTTAACTCAGCTTTTCTATCAAACCCTAGGTTAACAATGCATGAAACCCTAGTTTAATAAAGATCAGCCTATAATAGAAAATGTACAATAGCAATCTAGAATACAATTGTATAGGGATGATCAAGAAGATGATAACACCTGTCTCCAAAAAGCAGAGGTGTTGGAGGACTATTTTGGGACTGCCCAAGTATTGAATGGAGGATTCTTCCCAAGGTCTAAACTGGAAAGATGTTGCAGATGCTACCCTGATGCCAAATCTAGAGTTAGAAAAGGCAGAAAGACTAGGGTGCAACTGCCCAAGTCCTAGATGGAGGAATATTCTGTAACTGCTATCGGATCTCAAAACCTTGATCTTCACTTAGTCTTCCTGTATCTTCATATTCTCTGGATCTCACTCATGTAACCTACACACAAGAAGATAAGAAGAGGATTGGGGGTTATGGTGTTTAGGGACTTGCCTCAGTCAAATCATGGGATAGCATTGAAGCTTCCCAACACTATTGTTTGATAGAGAGTGTGTGCCCTCGTGGGGTTAGAGGCTGAAAACAAAGATAATAATGATGAATCAAATGATGATAAACAATAATGATATCACCTATGTGATGATCCCTTAGAGTGATGAAGATCCTTCAAACCCTAAAGTGGATAGATGATAGCTTCATGCCTGCAACAAACATACAATAACAACACACAAATCTACTCTAGAATCACAATGAATGTTCTTGCTTACTTTCCTTCAATATCATAAGTTAGCTCATTTCAACCTACTTACAAATGAACTCAAAAACACTCTTATATATGCTTTCCCGCTCACAATTGTGAAATTAAACTAAAAGATCTGACAAGGAGAAACCTTTTGAAAGCTCCTAAGCTGACATAACTTAAATTTTGCTCCAACCAATCAGGAGAGACTTGGGCGGTGATGCCCAAGTGGGCTCCTTTTGGGTCTGGGATAAGATAAAACATGGGCCCCTTATTCCTAATTTACATTGGTGTTGGGCAATTTTGCATCGAGATGAACATTTAGCATGAATAATGTAATCATGAGGACCTAAGACCTAAACAAGGAGGTAAAAAGACATGTGACACTTTTTACTCCATAATAGGTAAAAGTCCCTTTGAATTGGTTTATGGAGATGAAGCTAAGATGCCAATTATTCTTGAACTACCTGTATACAAACTGATATAGAAAATGGAAGGAGATGAAGAAGATGTCATTTCCTTGAGAATGTATGAGTTGACAAAACTTGATAAAGCTAGGAGGACTACACATGAGAGAAAATTGTTACATGAGGAGCAGAAGGTCAAGAACCTAGATTTGACAAGAAGGTGGTTCAAAGGAGTTTCCTAGTAGGTGACTTGGTGCTCATGTGGAATTCCAGATCTGAAGATAAGGGAAAGCATGGAAAATTTAAAGCTTTGTGGGTTGGCTCTTATCGGATTGCTGAAAAGTGCAGTCAAAGAACTTTTTACCTCAAGAGTTTGGCCATGGCTAACACCTCAAGCACTTTTTCTCTTGATGGTATGTTGTCATTTTTCCCTTGTACATACCCTTTCTTTTGTTTGTTTTGCATTGGGCTAATTTGTTGTTGTTGTCCTTTACCCATTATTGGGTTGGCCCTTGCTCTGCCCTTTTGGTCTACAACCTAGAGATAACTAGATTCTTGTTGTGCCTGCACAAGACACATGTCCCCAACTAGAGCTAATGTTGGAACCCAACTTTGAAAATTATAGTTTTAACTTAGTCCTTGCTAGTTTTTCCTATGTTTTTCCCTTATGTTCCCCTCCATATGTTGAAAACAAAACTTTCAAAGTTTCCCTAAGTTTTCCAAAATCTCCATTCGACAAGTTTGTAGGTTCGTGAACCTACCAAAAGCCCGAAAAACCTTTACAAAGTCATACTTTTCAGCTTTTTGGTAGATTCACAAATTGGTGAAGCTACCAAAAAGGTTTGGTATTCTCCCAAGTAGCCAAAATAAGAAAGAGAAAGGAAAAGATGAAGTGTTTGATGTGTTTTAGCAAGTTCGTGAGTTCACAAACTTGTTGAAATGCTAAAAGAATGAAGAATACAAGCTTTTTAGAAAGTTTGTAGGTTTGTGAACTTACTGAATTATTGAAAAGGGAAAGAGAAAATGAAAAAGATAAATCAAAGATAAAACTTTTCATAAATTTCATGAGTTCATGAACTTGTTGAAAGGCCGAAGTTCACGAGTTCTCAAAATCACCAAAAATTTGAAAGAAAAGAAAGAAAGAGATCTTGCATGGCAGAAAGAGAAGAAAGTGAAGTTGATGCTCGTTTAGCAAGTTTGTGAGTATGCAAACTTGTTGAAAAGTTGATAAAGTTCATGAGTTTGTGAAAAGCCTGAAAGCCTAAAAGGAGTTCGTTGAGGATGAGAAAGAGCAAACGAGAAAAAACTTGGCATTTTGGCAACTTTGTGAGTTCATGAACTTGTCAAAATGTTGAAAAGGCTTTAAAGAGAGTTTTGAAAGTTGGCACAGTAAAGAAAAAGATTTTAAAATTAAAAAGGGGGCTGCCAAAAGTAGAAAAGGAAGCTCGATAGAATGAAATAGTAAAGCAACAAACAACTTGTTGAGCATTCAAACATCTCCAACTACCTCAGTATGCTCCAACAACTCTTAGGATTAACATTACTGATCCTTTAATGGTTGTGGGCCTAGTAGGTGGGTTCCTAATGGACCCTCTAATGATGAAAAGATTGCACTAAGGCATGGGCAAGCATTCCAGATAAGCATTTTTCTGGTACCAACCCACATGGACGTGGTGCAAGTAGGCATGGTCACCCTAGTTCTTTTTTAAATGACAAATCTCTTCTTTCAAGGTGGCTTACATGATTTAACAAGATATAATGCAGTCTGGCATTCATTTTTAGTGTATGGAGAAGATTTGGTCACAGAACAAAGATGAAGAAAAGGAAAACTTGTGTGAAACCTAGAGTTTCTTCCAGTGACAGGCTATTGAACAATTTCATTGTAATCTTTTCTAGGCTTTCTATCAAGGATATGACAGGACATTGTAATACTTAAAGAATGAATTCAATGTGCATATTATTCATCATTTCAATTGTCTCCATAAGCACTATGTGAGTTTTTGGTATCCTGGCAAGTTACCTTGATCACATTTGTTGATCTAAATGTTGTTCTTGATTAGTTGATTGTTGTAAAATGTAAAACACCTTTACAATGCTTTTGCAAGGTATCTTTTCATGACAATGTATGAAACTTATGTCTATTTATGTATTGGTAAAGAATCCTTGAATTGATGTTCTGCAAACTATCTAGCTACGGGTTTGTTTGTGTAGAGCCTAGCTTATGCAATAAATTGGTTAGTTACAGTCTTTGCTAATATCTTGATTAGGCATCAAATCTGGTTACATTAGTGTCCCCTTTGAATGAATGTCTAGACTTTGTTGCCCTAACTAGATACACACATTGATCTACCTTCTGCTTAACTGTTATTTTCCTTTAACACATTCGAACACAACAAAATCACAGTCCCTTATATTTCTATGTTGTTTTGTTTTAATCACAACCATGTCTAGATGAATGCATGAGAATTAGGGGTTATTACAACATCATTTTAGACTCCCTATTTGGTTGTGCATCTATTATATGAAAGTGTGATAACCTTGTGTTCTCTTTAAACCATCTTTTTAGGTACTTAGTGACATAATTTGGAGTGTCCTAGGCATTGGGTATGGTTTGTAACAAGATTTGATTTCATGATATTATATGTCCTATCCTTGACACCTTAGGGAATACCTCCCTCAGTATAGCAAAGCTAAAAGGAGGTCTTACCCACCTTATCCATGTTGTCCTTAGTTGCCTCATCCTAAACATAAGTTGTATCTTTTTCCCTGAGTTTGACACCCCTAGCACTTAGACATTGCTTGGCTTTAGGGATTTGAGGAGTCTCAACTTTGAGCACCAACACGATGAAAACAATTGTGTAAATAGAAAATATGATATTTTGTATACAAGTTGCACGCTAAAGTTAAATTACAATATACTAACTTCTATTTGACAAAAAAAGATGCATACTAATACAACTAGTACAATGTTCACCTATTATTACAAATACATGACCTTTGTTATCTTAAGAAAAGGTTTTCAATTTCTTAATCTCCCTAATACAATGAATAAAGTTGTATACATAACTAATAAAGTTCTAACGATATTAGTATTAAAATATAAAACTGTATATATAGTTTTAACATATAGTTAAAAAATAGAAAACTATTTTATTTACCTATAATTTTGAAAAAGTTACTATTTGGGTGCAAAGTTCTAATAAATTTTTAGCTTGTTTAAATTACTTAGATGTTAATTATATATTTTAATTGTTTGCATATAATGATCGAAGCAAAGCAAGCACTCAAAATAATACCACTAAGGTTGTCACTTTATTCGTTTGATTATAATTATAACTATCTCTTTATATTTTATGCATATTAGTGATTTTCAATTTATTGTTGAGATGAAGTATTCTAATTAAAATTATGGGATTCAAGGAGGGAGCACAATCAAATATGAATTTTAGTCATGTGGAATGATAAATGTAGGCTAGGGAAGGCAATCTTAATATGTGGATAGAGACAATGCATTGTTGCTATGTATTACCTCAACTGGTAATATTAACAATTATAGGGTTAAAATGTAAAATTACAGGTAATACAAAGTTGTGAAGATGTGACCAATTTCCTTATTAATATAATCCCAATTTAAGTCTCCATGCTCATCTTAGAGTCATTGTTTATGCATTACCTATATTTTTTCATTGATTACACTTCTAGATGTGTAGGCTTTCTGTTGAATTGAATTTTGTTCCAAAAATTCTCTTTGGTTTTTATAAATTTAAATGGTAGTGTAAATTCATTATTCCCTAATTCTTTGAATTTTTGTTCATTGGAGAAATCCTTCTAAATAGTCAACATTTGAATTGAATGTAGGGCAAAATTATAAAGATTGCATTTGATAATGGTGGTGATTTCCAACAATTTTCTTTTTACCAATTCTTAACATTTTTACTTTCTCTTTGATAAACTATACAAAATATTTGGATAACGATAAACTATAGAAAATATTAACATTCTTACTTTTTGATATATTCTATTCCACAAGAACATTTTATTTGAAGACAATGCTTCTTTTTCTTGTAGAATTTGGTATTGGGATTAAGTGTCTAGGTGTATTGACCCACTCGCAAAGCTTTGCTTTCATATATCTTCAACTTAGGATACTAGGAAGTGGGATAGTTGATGTTGAAGATCTAAATATTATGATTCTTTATGTATCCTTTAGTTTCATTCCATTGAAGAATTTGTTAATGGTTTGACGTGATTACCTTAAAGGAAACTCAACTGTATATAGTGATAACTCTTTTCTTTTGATATACTACAATTTTTATTTTATTGTATTATTGGTAAGTGTTTAAAATAGAAGGTCACCATTTACATATTTCTATATTTTATTTAGTTTTATCTTACTTCAATGGGAAGCATTTTCATTATTCTTAATACAACCCTAAAATTATAACCATGTCCCTAGATTTTTTTTAAAACAATGGTTTTTCTCCTATACTAATCAAACCCTCTTAATACTACAACAATTTTAGTCACATGCCCCAAGAAATCAAGTTTATTCTTAGTCTTCTAAATAGATTTGTCAATTTGATTTACAAGTTAATTTATGAATTTATGTCTTCTATGAATGTCATTTGATATTTATTTTTAAGGGTAAAAACAATGAGAATTTTGAATTATATCTCTGTTTATATGATGTTCTTATGTCAATAATATTGTCATTCTCCCAAAAAATAAATCTACAAAAATAATATTTTATACACAAAGAAATAAACAAATAATGCACAATATTTTAAATATTACTTTATATACCAAAAATGGTAAATAAAATTAATGAATTTCTTCTATGTACAAATCAAATTGTACTCTCTAGCATATTAACATATATAGTTTTCACCAATTGTTAAGGCTTCTAAATCCGGTGCTAGTAGAGAGGATATAGAGTCCCTAGAGAATATCCTTTTGTCTCCTAAAGACAAAAATGTTAGTAGTGGATCCCCTGGTGGTTCCTCTATGAAGAAAGGTAAAACTGTGAAAATAAAATCTAATTCTGCTAGGGTTAATCTTGATGCATCCTTTGAAGAGATTAACCCTAAGGAAACTATGGAGGAGGTGTATTCCCATATTGTTAAAATTGGGAGAAGGTTTTCCCACCTTGCTAAGGTAAATTCTCAAAAAACTAAGCAGAGGAAGAAGCATGAAAAACACAAAGATGTTATTATTGAAGAAATCACCTCTAATTCCTTATCTAAGAATTGTGACAAAACTGTTGAAGAAATGCAAGATGACCAAAATGATGTTGGGGAGGAGATTGAGGAAGATGTTGTTGAGGAGAAGGAGGAGGACAATAATTTGTAGAATATGGAGGGGTTTCGTGACATCTAGGTTGAAGAGCATTTTGAAGTAGGGGGAGTGAATATCAAACTCAAAATGTGGAAGTGGAGGTTGGGTTTACTTCCCCTAGTGAAGATGACTTGGATGATGTGGGGAATGATTTTGATGTTTTTGAAAATGAACTCAAACAAGTTGATGGAAGAAGAAAGAATATGAGTCCTGATCATACTGTTAGGGACCTGGCTAATAGGATTGATTGTCTAGAGGAAATCTACAACAAAAGGATGGACTGCACTACTTGTCAAAATAGCTAGACCAATATGTATGAGATGATGAAACTGTACTAGCTCAGACTCATCAAACTTGACAAGGGAATGAATGATTTGGCACAGTTGACAAATGAGGTTATGAAGAAGTCTGTCTTAGGCATGGTGTCTATTTAGGCAAATCTCAAAAAACGTAAGTCTCAATAGGAGATTTTTAGGTTAAGAAGCAAAAGTAGCAAATGGAGGGATTAGCTGATTGGGAGGAGACTTTGAGCACATTGAAGAAGGATTGGGACACTCTGATTCATAGCAGTATATGATCTTCTTTCTGGTTCTTGTGTGTTGGGTGTACGTTTTTTCTCTGTGTGGTGTTGTTTACTTGTTTTTCTAGTTGTTTTGTTCCCTGCCCCTTCTAGTTTAGATCTAGGGGTTTGTTTATGTTTGTAAGTTGGTTTTTTTTTATAGACTATGTTTAATCTTTTATCTGTAAGGGACTGGGACCCTTTCCCATCTTATCATAATAAAAAAAATATGGTTTTCTATCGGTATAATCATTACACCTCCTCCCTATGCAAGTGCTAGTATATATATAGGCTAAAATCTCCCATTTCATGTGATACAGTCATCCTAAAATTTTGATTATATATTACAAAAATGAATAAATATAACCATATAGCCATGAAAGTTAGATCCTTTAAGTCTGGAATGATCATGTTTATGGACATACCACACAACTTATAAGAGGATAAATAGGCATACCACCATTTCAACACTTATAGATTGAAAGTTGTACTCCTAGTCAAGTACCCACTTCCATCTCTACACATGACTTCAATGATGGCCACGATTCAATTTAAGATTGACTAGATCAACCAATGAAGATGTATGAGAAAATACTTCTTCCTGAAGATATTTCAAAATATCAAACAAAAAGCATAAACATATAATCAAACATAAACAATTTTAGCCTTGTGATAAAGTAGTACTGTGTGACTCAAAATTTACCAAGCACATGGGAAAACTGAAGATAAGGTGGATGGGATTATATGTTATTGTACAAGAGGCATGTAAGCTCAAGACTTTGTCTAGAATACATTTTATCCAGGCATGAAAACACCATGTACGATAGATAATAAGGTCAGATGAGCATAGAAGATTGTCAATTAGTAAAAAAAAATGCATAAGTTTTAATACAATAAGATTGTTAAGTAGAGAGTGTGCAAAAGGGAGCTTACACCTATTTGGTTGGGGAGGTAACAAAAGGAGAATGTAAGAGGATGGTTCAGATGATATACGAGCTGGCTAAATTTTGGACACTTTCTCAAGATATAACACTATCCAAGAGTTCAACCACCAAAACAAGGAGACTTATGAATTATGGCCTTCTGTATTTTAATGAATGCAAAGTTTGTAAATGATTCTAGCTAGATATGATGGTAAAGTTATTATATGCATTTTTTAAGTTAGAGTAATGGGTTTTATAAAGATATTTTAATTTAGTAATAGGAAGACAAAGCAACATATGTTAATGTATTAAAATATCTATCAATTTTTAACAAAAAAAAATGAAGTTATATCAGCTACCATCACATTAACTAAGATTATTAGAGTAAGTATAATAGAGTAACAAAAATTCAATATCACCAACCACCAAGGAACATCAGACGAGACCACCTAACTATAATTTGCACCACCAATTCTCTGCACACCACAACACTCTTTGAAGAAGATAATAGCCAAAACACCTATACTGTGGAAGACCCAAAACCAAAAACATGGGAGAGACGAGAGAAAAACTATAAGCAAAACCTAAGAACAAGACTCCAGAACAAAAACTACTAGACGTCGTTGAGACCACATTACGTTCCAATACCAAGCAATACAGTTCCCCAATGCTTAGAAACATGACCGTAAATCCCATTCCCAAAAACCAAAGTGATCTCCACCAACGGTGGAAATAGCCTAGCCATAGACACAACTCCATTAGGGGTAATCCCTTTAACCATCTCTATTCTACTCAATGCTCACGTGAGTATTCCTTCGTCCAATTAGTAAGATTCAACACGCCTAATAGCCATTTGCAAGTCTTGACAAAATGCCTCCAAAATTTGATTATCGACCTACATTTCATGGATATCCTCTTGCAATTTATTTAACAGTGTTAGAGAGTAATGACTAATTGTATTAGTATGAGTGCTGACAATTGTTGTAGATGTGTCAACTAGAATTGTAGAGGTGTCAATAAGTCTTAATGTGTTGTCAATCAACTCTGGTTAGTTGTCCAGTTGAATCAAGTTGAAATCCATATTTATAGGGAGCTATTGAGCTTCTTGAAACAATAAAATTGTAATCTCTTTGTTGAATGAATGAGAATAATTTGTGTAGTTATATTTGTCTGGTTTATATTTTATCAAACAACGCCTTCGCAACATTGCTTGAAGCATTTGTCTTCCTCTTTCTTAACTCATATAATGACACACCTTTCTACTTCTCTTCCACCTCCATTTCTATCAAATCATTCAGAACAAGAAAGTCCATTATACTATCATTTAACTCATCATTAACTATTGTCATCTTCAACTTTTGCTTAAACTCTTAACAAAATCACGGCTCTAGAATATAGTCGACCATTATCCTCTAGACCCTTTGCCCCTAAAATTGCCTTCACTAATTTTAGATTACCCTCCTCTTCATAGTTGAAAATTATTTTCAAACGATGGTATAGAACTGGGCCATGGTGCAGCAAGTTTCTTGAGGATTCTCCCCACACCATCATAACTAAGAAACCAACACACATGAATAGTAGATAACCAACATGAAGAGCATCGGCACACCTAAAACAGTTGCCCACACAAATCATAGCAATGTTATTTCTTGTACCAACTCACCTCATGCCACATCAAGATATAAACATCATAAGTAATTCACAATGAATTCTTTTGTGCCTTAAAATGTGTGACACTAATCAAAATGATAGGAAGCCTCTCTACACCCAGCTATAATTGGCTTTATATCACGTGCCTCTTAAAAAAATAATTGAGGATGATCCTTTTATGTCAGGGCTTCCAAGTTTCCAACTCCACCCAATCATGCATGATCTTTATATTATCAATTGACGAGAAATCAGATTTTAAGACTTTGATTTGCTAAATATTCAACAACTTTATTTTGAGACCTATAACAATGCATAACCTTTACATGATCAAATTTTGCCTTCCATTCCAATACTTCTTTTAAAATTGTGCAGTCACAACAATCTAGGAGTCCCCTTTAGCCACAACAATCTAGGAGTCCCCTTCAATCTATGTATCTTTATACTCTGCACTATATGTTGTTTTCATACGTCCTTCAAGTAATACTTTCCATTTTGTATTGTTAAGTTTTCAAATCTAGATATTTCATACATCCAAGCACAACGTCTCCTCTAATGTTTCTTAAAACAAATCTTGCATTTGCAAAACTAGCATTGCCTTTAGAGGCACTGTCAAAATTTATCTTTACCTCACTACTTGGCAACTACCATCTTAGTTATTTCCTACTATTTATATCTCCTATTAACCCTTGACCAAGATAATTTATAGCCAAGGACGAGAGATTGACAATAGTCTTTCCAAAGGGAGATAATTTTTCAACCACATTTTGAATATTTGAAACAACATACTCCTTTATTACAAATTCTAGCATCTATCCTCTATTAACCATACTACCATGCTAGTATAATGCTTCAATAGTAACCTATTGCATTTTCAATTTTGAGATCAACTTTGAAATACAAAATGAACATACTCATATAATGCATAAGGCAATTATCAACCGTTTCAAAGTTCTTATAGCACAGAGGGCACTTGGGTGGCCCATAAATGTTCTATTTTGTTAAATTATCAAAGTGGGTATTCTGTTACTAGTTGCTAACCAAACAAAAGAACAACACTTAGGAGGGGCTTTCTCATTCCAAATCAACTAAGAGGGCCATTCCCTCCTATATATAGCCTACTAAAAAAAATTTATTGCATACCCATATTTTACTTTGTATTGGCCTTATTTATTCCATTTCCAACATACGTCATCCCACTAGCTAAAGAAGAAAACCTAATGGTAGACAAAATATCCTTAAGGCTTTCTTTTTTTTTTTGAAGGGGATAAATGTCAAAGTTCTTCCATGAGCATTGCACTACCCCATTATCTACAGACTCAATCCAACAATCTTTCACTTTGGTACATACCTCCCTTGATAAAATCATTATCAAATTTTCAAAATTACATATATGAACATTGATGCATTACTAATGCAGGAGCATTTGGGCTTACAAACAATCCTGCACACAAAAAGTTTTGGTTTCACAATGTCGTTAGTTTTGGTTCAGTTGCACACTTTTGTACATTCTTGATTTTTTTCAGTTGCGATTTCAGACCTGTTGGTTCAGAGCTTTAGGGGTTCTTTGTATGCTTTGTGAATCTTTACAAAGTTTTAAGAGTTCAGAACTATGTTTGAGCCAATTAATTTCAAAATGTGGTTTTAAGAAATTTAGAAATGACTTGTTCTTCTAGATTAAATGTTAATAAATGATTAAAATAAGAATTATGTGGCAAAGAATATTGATTTCGAAATCTAGAACAAACTTTGACAGCGAATGAAATTCTAGTCTTGGTGTGGAATAGCTTTCTATTTCAGGCCACCATTTATTCCTCCAATATAGGCATGACATCAATTCTCACTTTATTTATGAATAAACCAGTTTGTAGACGCCTCTTTGTGAACTCCAATAGTTGAGTGGGACATATGGACATATTTTTGGGTCATTCTAAATACTTTTTAGGCACGTGAAATAAATCAGCACCCAAGTTTCTTATCATTATTTTCAAAAGGAATCAAATGAAATATATTTAGAATATGAATTCATGGAAATGGAAGAGGTGTGAGAATTTCTCTTAAAAGATTTTCTTTTAAAGATAATACATATAAAGAAAAGGAAGAGACAAGAATTAACAAGAAGAGATGAAAGAAGAAAAAGCAACGAGTAGAGAAGAAAAGGTGGGAATTAAAAAAAAAAGACAAAAGGAATAACAAAACAGATACAGAGAAAAGGCAAAGATAAAAGGAAGAGGAGCAGGACGTGGGTTTATTGGAGAAGAAAAAAAGTAGCATCAAACCACAGAGAACAGAGTATCTTGCGAATACAGATTTAAGTCCTGAGTAATAAAATCTGAGAGAAGAAATTCAATTATAAATGCTACATACAAGATGAAATAAAATAGAATTAATTTCTTTGACTAATTTTGTAAAGTTTTTAATTTTTCCAAAATATTATGGTGAACTGCTTGAATTAGAGTAACTAAGTTATTGATTAAATTGTGCCTTCCATTTTGTATTGTGATGGAGAAATTTTTTTGAGCTGCTTGATCGGGTGGTCTGATTAAGGCACCTTGATCTCGTCTGCACCAATTGCTATCTGTGTATGAGGAAAAATCGATTAAATCTAAACTAAATAAAATCAAAGAACCCAATAACATAAAGAAAACGAATTTAAATAAAAGCCATGACAAATAATCAATGAAATAAAGACTTTTACCAAAATTTGTATTGTTTCCTTTGGATTGAATGTGGATTGCTCAATGAAGTTGCAAAGCCATAGCTGCAACAAGCAAGTAGTGTGCTCAAGAGATCAATGTCAAAAGATCGTGATAGTGCTCAATCGACACGTTTTGTATGCTCGAAGCTTTGTTAGTATGCTTGAGAATACGATCGAAGAGAGAGATAATGAAGGAGATGAGGGGGGCTTATATAGGTTTCAAGGAAGATCGATCAACGGTCCAGATAATTCAGAAGAAACAACAGAGGAGATAGGTTGAGGAATGTGCAACAAATAAGAAGAAGACATGTGTCTTGCTTTCTTTTGCATGAGAGGAGTTATCAAGAATAGAAGAATGAGTTAACTGAAGAGATAAATCAATTAAAAGAATAAAACAATCAGTTAAGTGATTTAAAACAAGAAGAAGGGATTTGCATGGGAAAAGAAGATATTTTGTTTTATTAAATATAGCAATATTTAATTGATGAGCAAGAAAGTTTGAGTTATTTTTAGAGATAGCTCAAATTAGAAGAAAAAGCAATTTAAATAAATAATTGATTTATTTAAATTTAGAGAAGATATTTTGGAAGAAGTAATTAAATAATTGGAATTATTTAATTTAGAAGATTTGAAAGTAAATTAAATAAATAAATTTATTTAATTGTTATGCATGATTTTGGAAAAATAATTTTGATATAATTAAATAATTTAAGAATTATTTAATTTTAGATAAGAAGGAATTTATGATGAATTAATTAAATAATTAGATTTATTTAATTAATGTGGATTTGATTTTTGGAAAGAGATAATGATCTAATTAAATAATTAAAATTATTTAATTGTGGAAGAATAATAGAGGAATTTAATTTAATTAATTAAATAAAGAGAATTTATTTAATTAATGTTGAAATTTAGGAGATTTAGAAGAATTTGATGATAATTAAATAAATAATTAAATTATTTAATTAACGTTGAGATATCAGTGATTAGACAGATGGCGAAATGCAAGTGATGTGAAGAAATGATGAAATGCAAGTGATGTGACGACTTGGTCATTTTAGGGTGTCTACATTTTGCCCCTCTTTGATGCGATGCAGTTTACAACGTTGCGTCAAAGAAATCGATAGTTGAATACATGATAAAAAAAAAAATTTATGCCCCAGTGTAAGTAGTTGCCCCAGTGTATGCCCCCTCGAGCGAGAAGACAGGGAAGCGACAGAGGAAAGGTGTTGACGCTCGACCAGAAGAGGACGGGACCAGGAATAAGAAAAAGCAGAAGAAGGAGTGGGAAAGAAAAACTAAGGGGGGGAACACTATAAATAGGTCCCATGGGGACCACAATCCTCATTTGCACCCTTGGAGATTCTAAATTTAGAAAGGAGAGAATTCAACCCTAGTTGGAGAGAGTGGAGCAGCCAGCGAGGAGAGATGCCGATTCCAGTGCACAGTCATCGGGCGGAGCTGGTGCGGACCTACAAGAGGCTAGCAGGAGCTCCGGCAGCAGTAAGTGATCTAAAACCCCCTTTGCATTTGTCGTTTAGGGTCGTTTAGGGCTAGGTTTAGGTAGGGTTAGCCAAGTTAAGCAAAAGCACTGGAGGATTGCAGGGCGCGTTTGGTAGTCGGCTGGTGCACTTTTGACGCGCCGCAGTGTGGGTGGTAGTTGCACGCAGTGCACTTGGTAAAATCAAGTCACGTCTGGTATAAAGTGCTCGCGCCGCAGCGCATTTGGGAAATCCCACAGCGCACTTGGTTAGGCACTGCAGCACACTTGGCAAAGCAGGTTAGTGACAGTGGTGAGAAGGGGAAAAAAGCGCGGCGCGTCTGGTAGGACAGAGTGGCATGATGGGTAGGACAAAGTGGCGCTTCTGGAAAAACAAGGCACATGTGGTGTAAAAAATACAGCGTGTCAGGAGGGACAGTAGGGCGCTGTTGGTAGAAAGGGACAGCGCGTTTGTGTAAAACAAAGCGCTTTTGGTTTGAAAAGAGGAAAAGTTAGGGTGTAATAGAAAAGTTAGGCTGCCAAAGAGGAAAGGGAAAGTTGGGGGTGTTAGGGACTGATGGTAGATAGGCTTTGAGGGATTTGGGAAAGAAACTGACAAGTGATTTGTTATGGATGCAGAGGATTTTGCCACCCCTGATGTCGCGGGAGCGACACCACGCCATCGCGCACGAGGTTGTACAGCTGACCTGGGAGGAGGATACATTTTTGGAGCATGCGGGACTATGGCATGTGGCACATTTGACACACATTAGGGTGAATCTCGCCCTAGTGACAGCAGTCGTGGAGAGGTATCACAACGAGACCTCGTCATTCCACTTTCTGACGGGGGAGGCGACAGTGACACTGGAGGATGTATACCACATCCTGAGGATCCGGATAGATGAAGAGATCGTGGACTTTGACCCAGCACGGGGCAAGGCAGGCTTGGAGAAGGTCTTCTGCACAGATGACCTGTGGATAGAGGACAAGGAGATCCGATGGGCAGATGTCCCGAGACTCTGCGATAGGATCAGATGGATCGTTGCATCATTGATTGGTGGCTTCCTGTGCCCGGACAGGAGATCGAGAGGATTATCAGTTGGTTGGGGGACCGTTCTATCAGGGATGTTCACCCATGGCAGACAGTATGCGTGGGGACCCTGCGTGCTAGGACAGCTATATCATGATATGCACCATTGTGTTTACAGGAGAGGCAGGAGCCTCTCAGCAGGTGTGACTTTGTTATAGGTATGGGCGTGGGAGCACATTCCAGTTATCCAACCCATGGCACAGCGCCACCGAGACAGAGGTGAGCCATATGCATTTTTATATGACGGGGTGATGACACACCGGAGGATGGGGTCTGTTAGCTAGTGGAGGCGGCAGATAGACGAGATGGACCTAGTTATATGGAGGCCTTGGTTACTATGTGAGGAGTGGGCAGACGAGCATGAGTAGCTCATGTATTGTAGACAGGCTCGCTATCTGTTCGGTAGACGGACAGATATGGTAGAGAGGTACCTACCCGAGCGAGTTCTCAAGCAGTTTGGATTGCCGCAGGGACTACCCATGGGGGAGGCCACTCATGCCAGGACACGGAGGGAGGTTGGAGACTGGGATGCCGAGATCCCAGTGGCGACAGCATTGACAGAGGTGCGGGGACTCATTCCCGTGAGATGGGATTGGGACTCTGGGCTAGCAGACCTAGGGACGCTGCCAGAGTATGACCAGTACTGGCAGACACACAGGCCGATGAGATTGACTACACCAAGTGTAGCCGGGGCAGTGGGAGAGGTGCTAGTTCTTGGAGGAGAGGCCAGGATGAGGTGGCAGGCTAGGGCAGCCAGGCAGCAGGCAGCAGGCCAGCAGGCAGGTGGAGAGGGCAGCGGTCAGCAAGCCGATGTGGAGATGGCAGAGGCAGTGGGCCCGGTCGTAGAGACCAACTTACAGAGAGCAGAGCGACTGCTGCAAGAGGAGATAGCCCGGAGGACTCGCTTAGATCTCCAGATGGCACGACTTAGGAGAGACAGGGATGCAGCGCAGGCAAAGGCCACAGCCCAGGCACAGACATAGGTAGCCTCAGCAGCACAGACAGCCCTGGCACAGGTACAGGTGCAGCTATAGGCACAGGTGCAGGCATACAGACAGCTGCAGGCCTAGATACAGGCATAGGCACAGGTACAGGTGCAGCCGCCAGCCGCACCAGCAGCAGACGCAGATGAGCTAGCACAGGCTAGGAGAGAGAGAGAGACGCAGAGGTGCAGCTGCGGTTGACAGCAGAGGCCACACTATTTAGAGGCGGGAGAGAGAGGAGGCACGCCGTGCGCTGGGGGCAGATCAGAGGACATTATTCAGCGAGCTCGTCCGAGTGCAGGGCGAGCTAGTATCTGCCGGTAGGGAGGCAGAGTACTACAGGGGCTTGTACGTGGGTGTGATGCCAGCAGCTCAGCAGGCACCGAGCTATAGAGACAGGAGCAGGTCGGGGGCATCAGGATCTCGGAGGATAGGGCAGTCAGCGTCCTCAGTTAGAGGGCCACTTTTGCCACCAGGGGGAGGAGGAGGACCATCAGGGGGACCTCCACCGAGCACAGGGGGAGGACAGGGGCCACAGCAGGAGGGCAGCTCTACCCACTAGGGCGCAGGACTTGTATATTGTATCATATTGTATCATGTTGGACAGATGCCTGCATGCATTCTGATGTATATTTCACGGGCTCTTGATAGCCCTAATGTACTATATTGATGTATATTTGGATGTATACACATTTTGTATTATTGATGTAGCCACCGAGATTTTGTATTATGATTACATGATATATATGATGACTGATTCAGCTTATTGTTGTTCATGCTTTTGTGTATGCATTCCTTGATGTCATGGATGTGATGATATGTATGTATGATTATGGATTCATGTGATGATATATGTGGCTTTATATGATGCTTATAGATGTATGATGATAGAGATATATGATGATATAGAGGTGATGACTAGTGATATCTGACATGTGGGTTTTGCAGACCTGCACCAGAGAGAAGAACAGGAGGAGATGGAGACAGAGACCGTTGATCGATTACTGCAATGAAAGTGATATAAAGGTTGTGGAAATGGATGAAAGGTGAGCTTGTTGCAATGGCTTCACATTTGTATATAAAGAGCAATCCTTATTTTGATATAGCACGTGGATAGTTCGCCACCAAGGTATAAAAGACCAAGGTGCAGTAATATCCGAGTGCGTGGACGTTGACTCTGCAAACAAACGGTTTGAACTTAGATCCTTTAGACATAATATAACCTTGTTGGAACATGTGAATAAGCCATAGTCTTGAACATAAAATAAACTTCAATACATGCGAATGCAAGAAGAATTATTAATATGTAAGATGCTAGGTCATAACACACACAAGATAAATAGAATGCCAAGAAAGATACTAAAGATCATTCCTCAAACACGGCACACAGAAAGCAATGACTATGCCCCCAATCCGTACTGCATCGCAACATACCAAGATTATAGATAAATCAAGGTAGCTTTGAATAGGTATTGGAATAGGAACAAAAGATGAACCATAAATCAAATTGACTGACTTACAAAGTAAACATACAGCCAACATATTCTCTTGCCAAAGAGGTTGCTCAGGATAGATTGGATAGGAAGGATAACAGCCTTATCGTAGGAACTCTGTGTCCGTTAAAGGGGGCTATCTACCTAAAAAGACAATGTCTCACTGTAGGAAATGCCACCATGTCGCAGGAGACGCGTGTGTTGGTCTTGACAATGGAACACTGCGCAGAAGACCAGCTTGTGGATCTAGGGCTTGGTTAAGCGGTACTTAGCTGATGTTGGCAATCGGTATGCAGGACAGTAGATGACTTTGGAAGAAAGCTGCTTTGCTTCAGGTTTGTTAAGGACTTTTGCTTTGAAAGGATGCGCTAGCTGGTTGCTTGAGTTAGTCAAGTCGAGGCGAATGGATTTTGACAAACGGAAGACTAGAAGGATGGAATGCTAATGGATTGGGATGGGTGGAGAATGATGGATCGTGTGTGCCTGAGTACTGGATACATCCTTCGTATTCCAGACTGCCTACATACCCTGTATCCATGGGATCAAGGCACACTTACGATGGAAGAGGAGAATGATAAATATGTAGTTCTGGATAGAGTGATGAGATGGGTCAAGGTGGAAGGGGGAGATCTTATGTACCTGAGTACTGGAAATGTCCTTCGTATTCCAGACTGCCTACATACCCATATCCATGGGATCAAGGTACCTTAAGATTGAGAAGAGATGATATGTAGTTCTGGTAGATGTGATGATGTGGGAAAAGCGTTGAGAAGATAACAGCCTTATCATAGGAACTCTGTGTCCGTTAAAGGGTGTTACCTGTGGAAATGAGACAAGATTGAAGTATGCGCTGCGAACCACGAACAAGGAACCAATCCTAGACTGAAGCTAAGGAAAGAGTTGCCCCCATTCTGGTAGAGGAAACTGTAGGGGTGACTGCCGAAGAAGACACAGAAAGACGTGACCTAGGACAAGACAGTGTTAGCTGTAGACACAGATCAAGACATGGGAAGACGACGAGGGACATTGACAAATTTCCAAGCTATACTAGATAGGGAGATGGAAATGCAAACAAAGTCAATGGTTTTATTATGGATGGATGGATGAAGCGTGTTGTTGCGAACTGGACCAGGAGTGGACAGGACTCGATAGATGATGGATGCTGACTCGACGCATAACACCTGTTTGCCAGGTTTTCACTATGGTACTTATCCAAGGCGCCTGTTTGCCAGGTTTTCACCAGAGGACGGATTTTTTTTTTTTTTTTGGAATACTCTGAGGATCAGGCATAGAACTTCTTGAGATGGACACTGTTAAGTGGCTCATCGAGAGGAATGCCGTCAGGCATAGCTAAAGTATAAGCTCCTGATCCATATGCTGCTGTCACAATGAAGGGACCTAACCAGTTAGGCTCAAACTTACCCTTCTTCTCTCGATCTGCTTGATTTCTCTGATTCTCCTTAAGTATAAGGTCACCAACTTGAAACCATCTTTCTTTGATCTTTTTGTTGTAATTACGCCGGAGGCGGTTTTGATAGACATGGAGATGATTAAGCGCGGCAAGCTGCCTCTCATCTAGTAGTTCAAGCTCAGCTAATCTGGAAGTGCGATATTCATCTCCGCTGATCAGGTCCTGCATGGATACTCTGAGGGATGGGATCTCGACCTCTATAGGTAGGATGGCTTCAGAGCCAAAGACCAAGGCACATGGTGTGGCACCAGTTGGTGTTCTGATACTAGTGTGGTAGGCCCATAGGGCGGGATTGAGTTGCAAGTGCCAATCATGACCAGCTTCATTGACTGTTTTCTTGAGGATTTTGAGAATGGTTTTATTGGAAGCCTCAGGTTGGCCGTTACTTTGTGGATAGTAGGGAGTGGAAAAGCAATGTTGGATATTGTATTGTATGCATAAGGCACGGACATCTTGGTTCTTGAATGGTCTCCCATTATCAGTGACAATGGCTTGGGGAATACCATACCGGCATATGAGGTAGTTTAGGATAAACTTGGCTATTTGCTTACTGGTTATATAGGTCATAGGAATGGCTTCCACCCACTTCGTGAAATACTCCGTGGCGGTAATGATAAACTTGTGGCCATTGGAGGAGGAAGGGTGGATTTGTCCTACGAGGTCGAGACCCCATTGAGAAAAAGGCCATGGAGTTGTCACAGGTTGTAACTCATGAGCTGGTGCATGAATCAGATCTCCATGCTACTGACATTGTAGACACTTCTTAGCAAACTGTGCAGCATCTTGCTCTATTGTAGGCCAGTAATAACCTATTCTGAGTATCTTCTTAGCAAGATTAGGACCGGTAGAATGTGCGCCACATACACCTTCGTGTATGTCTCGTAAGGTAGCTTCAGCTTCTTCCGCGTTAAGACATCGTAAGAGGATACCATCGAGACTCCGACGATATAGTGTATCACCCAGAATGATGTAACGAGAGGATCGATGGATAAAGGTTTTGCGTTGGGTGGATGATAGGTCAGGGGGCAAGGTTTGGTGTTCAAGGTATTCATAGATATCTTCGTACCATGGGGAATTGGGACCAACAAGTTCGCAGATGATTTCAGTAACAGGAACATCGACGGCTGGTATCAACAATTGCTCGATCAAGAATTCACACTTCTGTTTATTTGCAGGCATGTCAATCAGTGACCCTACAGAAGCCATAGAATCTGCAACTTTGTTATGCTCTCTTGGAATTTGCTCAAATGTGATGCTACAAAAGTGTGGTTTGTAGGCATCCACTAGTTGCTTGTAGGGGACCAACTTTTCATCCTTTGTTTGGTATTCATCCGTGACTTGGCAAATGACTAGCTGTGAGTCTCCATATACTTGTAATTCTGTGATGTCCCATTGAACTGCTGTATTGAGACCTATAAGGAGTGCTTCATATTCGGCTATATTGTTGGTGCAAGGAAATGCTAGCCGATATGACTTTGGAATGTAGTCATTCTGAGGTGTAACAAATAAGATGCCAGCTCCTGATCCATGCTGTGTGTAAGAACCGTCAAAGTACAACTTCCACATTATGGAGTCGGAAAGAGTGAATAGATTCTCATCAGGAAAGTCTGCTACCATAAGATGTGTGTCTTTCATAGGTGCTTCTGCTAGTTGATCCGCGAGGGCTTGTCCTTTGATTGCCTTACGATCCATGTACTCAATATCGAACTCACTAAGGATCATAACCCATTTAGCTAGTCTGCCTGTGAGAGCTAATTTTGCTAGTAGATATTTCAAGGGATCAATCTTAGCTATCAGATTTGTGTGTTGGTTCAGCATGTAATGTCGCAACTTTTGGGAGGCGAACACTACTGCTAAACAAGCCCTTTCCATTGGTGAATAATTGAGCTCGTATCCCACCAAGGTTCTACTGATGTAATAAATTGCATGCTCCTTTCCTGTGTCATCATTCTGTGCTAGCAGGGCCCCTAAGGCCGAGTTTGTAGTGGAGATGTATAAGATCAAAGGTTTGTCCGCAACTGGTGGAACCAATATAGGAGGTGTAGCTAGATACCCTTTAAGTTGATCAAATGTTTCTTGACACTTGTTGTCCCATCGAAATGAGACATCCTTTCGGAGCAAGTGTTGAAAGGGTTGACATTTATCTGCTAGCTGTGATATGAAACGCCTGATGGACTGTAACCTTCCTTGGAGGCTCCTTAATGCTTTTAGGTTCTTTGGTGGAGGCATCTCCACAATAGCCTTTACTTTCGCTGGGTCTACTTTGATGCCTCTATGAGATACAATGTATCCCAACAGCTTTCCTGATGTTACACCGAATACACACTTCTTTGGATTTAGTCTTACTTGGTATTTTTCAAGTCTGTCGAAGATCTGTCCTAAGACCTGTATGTGATCCGCCCTAGAAGATTTACCCAATATATCATCAACATAGTCCTCCATGATGTGATGAAACAGATCGTGGAAGATCACTGTCATTGCTCTCTAATAGGTTGCACCTGCATTCTTCAGACCAAACGGCATGACACACCAACAATAATTGCCCCAAGGACAAGTAAAGGTTGTTTTATGTTGGTCTTCTTCAGCTATCCTTATCTGATTGTAACCCGAAAATCCGTCCATGAGAGAAAGCATCTCGTGACCTGCTGTCAAGTCCACTATAATGTCAATGTTTGGTAGTGGAAAGTCATCTTTAGGACATGCCTTGTTGAGATCTCTGAAATCATTACACATGCGGATGCGCCCATTAGGTTTAGACACGGGTACAATGTTTGAGACCCAATCTGAATAGTCAATGGGTCATATGAACTTTGCGTCTAACAGCTTTTGTATTTCCACCTTCACCAAGAGAGCTATCTGTGGGTGCATCTTTCTCAACTTCTGCTTGATTGGTTTCACTTTGGGATCAACTGTGAGATAATGAACTACCAGCTTAGGGTCTAGCCCTGTCATATCTGCATAGTTCCATGCAAAGTTGATGGTTCGTTGCAAGAAGAAGCTGTTAAGATTTCTGTGCTCTGTGTCAGATAAGGATGTTGCTAGGAATGTTGTCTTTGGATTTTGTTCTGTGCCAAGATTTATTTCTGTAGAATCTTCCACTAGGAGAGTTGATTTCTCTTGATACTTAGATGGTAAGGGAAGGTCAAATCCTCCATCCTCAGGTGCCACAGTTGGGTTTTCACCCTTGGATGCATCCTTTATTTTTACTATTTTGTGATCAGGAGGTGCCACAGTGTGGTTTTCACCTAGAGATCTTTCTTTATTTGCACTTTTGCGACTAGAGGATTTGGCATTCTCACCAAAATAAGTTGTGGGCTCTAGTTCCATTACAAAACCTGCTTTGTGATCGCCAAGAGGGATACCTTCCCGAAGTCCCATAAACTCAGCTAGAGCCTCGTCATTCTGAAATACATCTATAACGGGGGCCCCTTGTTGGTCCCAATCGATAAGTTCAGGGTAGACAAGTGTGACATTCTGGGTGCTGGTGGTGGAAGTTAAGGAGACGGAGGATAGTGTAAAAATGGAGGATTCTACGAATAGATTGGTCATGTGGAGGGAAGAGACCTCGGTGATATCCTTTGTAGACGTCGTATAGGCAGGAAAAGTGTCAGCTACCTCGTCGAGGATATACTCGATGTCCAAGGCGCGTGGTACCTCCTTACCAAATCCTAATCCTTTCTTGTCTAGCTTCTTTGTTACCACAATGGGCTCCATAGTGCCTTGATTCTGTTTCCCAAGGCCACCTTTGCCTTTATAGCCCATGTTTTTCACTATCCTTAAGCCATTGCCATATTGCTTGACTGGTATCGTGACTAGTTCTTTCTCATTGTAGAGCCAAGAAGAGATGTCCTCAATAGTTTCCTCTTCCAATAACCGTCCATGTTGGAATTGGGTTAGAAATGTTGGGGGAGGAATAGCTCCTTTTTTGGTTACTTTGGCAATGGGTGGTTTGCTGTAAGATTTTGGAGATAAAGGCATCCACCCTACACAACAAGATTCTGAGATATCATAAGTGCCAAAGCCTATATCTCGGACGCGGGCTGTGATTTTGGGGAGGGGTGTAGGTTCACTTGTAGAGGCTTGCGTGAGAGTTTCAGGATCAACATAAAGAGGGGATTCAAGGGCTTTGTCATTTTTAGGCACTTGGTTGCAATTCTTATAGCTTCCTTGCAAGACACGGCAAAATTCAAAAGGATTAGGGTCTCCCGGGATGGTGATCTCCCTACCATTGTATGGGAACTTGAGGGACTGATGGTATGTGGAGGGAACAGCTTTCATTGCATGGATCCATGGGCGGCCTAGGATAATGTTGTAAGGCAGCTCAATATCCAGGACTTGACACCTAGTTTCAAGCATGACAGGGCCCAATTGTATAGGCAAGTGAATAATACCTTCTGAACGGCGTTCTGCATCATCATACCCCTTGATTGTGATACTATGATCAGTGTTGGCGTGATCCTCAGAGTATCCCAATTGCTTTAGTAACTTTAAAGAACAGATGTTGAGACCAGCACCACCATCTATGAGTATACGTTTGATTTTGCGCTTATGGATGAGAACTTCAATATGCAGGGCATCATTGTGACATGGATCGTGGGAGGGGAGGTCTTTCTCAGAGAAGACCATGTTATAAGGCGAAGCAATATTACCCACTATAGCCTGGAAATCCGCGACTGCTATGTTGTTAGGAACGGAAGACTCTTGGAGGGCTTTTTCTAGCACCACTCTATGTGCAAGTGATGACCGTAGAAGGTCCAAAATAGAGATCTGTGCTGGTGTTCTCCCTAGATGTTCGACAGGATTATAATCAGACTAAACCGGAAGCCTAGGTGTAGGTGCGCGGATGGTGACATGACCTCGACGAGTAGTAATAGCACAATCCGGAGATTTGCCTTTGATGGTGAGGGTAGACACTCGACTCTCTTCAAAATGACCTACAATGGAATCGAAAGACGTGGAAGCGTGATTGATACCCTTACCTCTATCTTGAGGAGGAGGTGGACCGTGATGAGGGAATGGTTCCTTGTAAATATCGAGATCCTTGTTCGTGTGTTGCGCTGGTGATTCATCCTCAAAAGTGATTTGATTACCGTCGATGAGGTTTTGGATGAGGTGCTTAAGTTTCATGCAAGATGCGGTTCTATGACCTTTGCTCCTATGGAACTCACAATACTCATTGTCTCTGTAACGTGCCATTTTGTAGATAGGTTCTCCATATGGGGGAGCATCAGGTAAGGTGATGAGCCCTTTCTGCAAAGCTTGCTGTAAGACCGATTCAATGGGCACTCCCAAGGGAGTGAATTGACGTCGCAGAGGGTAATCCTGTTGGGGCCGCTCTTGTTGTCATTGTTGTTGGTTGGGATAAGGCTATCTTTGTTGCTGCTATTGTTGAGGTGGAGCTTGACTTGGTTTGGAGAGCTGCAGCAGTGTTTGCAATGTTTGGACATGCTTAGTATCGACCACCCCATCGTTGACCACATTTTTGTTCTTGTTCCAATATTTGGGTTTATCGTTCGACTGTTGATGAGAAGTACTATCTTTCGTCTCTTTAAAGATTTTGACCACACCCTTAGCAATGAGGGCCTTCTCAATGTTGATACCCTTGTATCTGATTTCATCGAAGGTTGTAGCACTAAGAATTTGCAAATGGAAACCTAACTCTTGGTTGAGGTTTTGCACAAATATGCTAACAAGCTGTTTCTCCGGAATCTTGAAAGGGAATTTACTAGCCATTTGTCTCCATCGTTGAAGGAAAGAAATGAAAGTTTCACCATTTTTCTGTTTATTGTTGCATAAGTCCGTCATGGAAATCTCATGCTCTGCGTTGTAAGAAAAATGGGTGGCAAACTTCTCTGCTAGCTCATTGAAAGACTTGATACCCATAGGTAAGTGTGAGAACCATTCTATTGCTTGGCCTCCAAGACTGCGAGGAAAGAGATGCATAAGATACGTGTTGTTGTGTGAGACCTCGAAGCAAGCAAGATAGAATTCCCTAAGATGGTCTTTTGGGTCACCTTTTCCTTTGTACTTATCGAACTTGGGAATAGTGAAATTTTGAGGAAAAGGGATCATTGGTAATGACCGATCAAAAGGATAAGGACACACTTCCTCTAAACAGAAGGTCTTTTTGGTGTGGCCAAACGTAAGGTCAGATAGTTGTTGTACTTCTGCGATCTTTAGCTCCATAGTCGTGGGAGGAGTTGGTAACATCTCCTGTTGTCCAAACAGTGGTTGGTGTTGCCCATATGGAAGATTATAGTGTAAGCCATGCGCACTGGTATTATAAGGGTCGTAAGATTGATTGGGATCATATGGGTTGTACGATTGGTTGAGATTGGGTTGGAATTGGAGGCTTTGATTAGGCAGAGGTGGAGGTGGTGCTAGGTAAGAATGTTGGCTTTGCAATGGTTGAAGAAAAGTATTTGGGGGAGGAAAGCTAAAGTGCGTTTGAATAGGTTGTGATGGTGGCACATAGCTTTTGGAAACCTGATGTTGGGAATGTTGAGAGTGGCTAGGCAATGTATGAAAGAAGTTGAGCGAGGATGAACGTTGTGGAGGAGGAACATAGGTAGAAGTGATTTGCGACGGTTGGGGTTGATTGAGGATGAGAGTAGAAGAATGTTGTGGTTGGGGCTGCTTGAGGATGAGAGTAGAAGAATATTGTGGTTGGGGCTGCGTGACTCTAATTGGTTGAGAGACATGCAGGTGTGATGATATAGGAGGTGGCATTTGTTGAGACCCTTGTTGCATGGCTACATAAGTGTTCCCCGGATTGTAATTGGGTGGGAAACCTACGCGTGATGGGGTAACCAAGATTCCACTTGCGATTGGGGTGGACACTTTAGGAGGTGGTTGCACATTCGATCAAGCTAAGGTGGCTTGCTTAGCTAACTTTGCTTGACGTTGGAGAGTTTCTTGTTGGTTTTGATAGATCTCCATAGGAGTCAGAAGTGGTGATATGGGCCTTTCCCCTGTTGGGTTTTAAAAAAGGGGATTCCTATACTGCGAGCTTTGAGTAGGTAAGGGCGTAGTTACCGTGGACATGGTTTGCACCGCTTGTATGGCATCTTGGGCGTTGTTGCTCTCCTTGAGAGTGGACACATCAAAATCTTGAGGTAACTTGGCGTCTTGCTTTGCAAGCAAGCGAAAGAAATGATCCTGGTTCTCACTAAGGATTTTATCAAAGGCAGCTATAGCTCTAGGATCTTGTATGAATTCATCAAGATCTTGCCTGTCTTCTTAAGAGGATTGACCTATTTCAAAGTGTCGCTCTTCTTGAGATGGGGTTTGATCTACGATATAACCTTGTGGGACAAAATCCAGAGGCAAGCCTGTGGTATACTGAGGCGCATTTATCAAAGGGGTTCTATCCTCATGAGGATTGCTTGGTTCATCCATGTGCGGCATGTTCGGAGAGCTGATTGGTTTCGCCGCGGGTGTACTAGGAGTCACTTTGGGAGTGATGTTGAGACGACCTGATTGTGGTGTGCGAGGAGGTGACTTGCGCTTCTTACGGACAACTTGCTTGGATTTCATAGTTTGCTGTAGCCTAGTGGTGACCATGGGATACACTAGGGCAAAATTGTAATGCTAGGAATCTGTGAGATGCTTTAAGAAGCGGACAAACTTCTAATGTACAAAGTACTGGACCAAAAGCGCTATACTATTTGACCAGAGGCGCAGGACTGTGCTACCAAAAGCGTGCTACTGTGGACCAGAGGCGATGGACTAAGCTACCAATAGCGAGTTACTGCTATGCCAAAGGCGAGCTACAGTGACCGAAAGCGAGCTACTGTTATACCAAGGGCGCTGAAGTAGAGTTTTGCCAGAGGCGGGTTACTACTGTACCAAAGGCGATCTACTGTACTACCAAAGGCGAGCTGCTGTAATACCAGGGGCATTGAAGTAGTGTCTGATGTTTTTCAAAGGTAAAATTTTTCTGTTTCTGATTGGATTGGTTTGGCAAGAGAAAACACAGCAAACAAGTGGTCAAAAAAGGCACAAGGACTGACACAACAGATAGTGTATGTTCAAGGCTCCAAACAAGCCCAAAGTTTCCACAGGTCTAAGACAATTACAATCAATAACAAGCACTTTTTATCCCTGGAGACAAGGTTTCATTGCAGTAGATCAGCTCACAGCTTAATACTCCGTCGATAAAAATATCATTCTATAAAGGTGTCGGATATTTAGTATCTTTGCGAGAGACGATAGGTAGGGATATCTCACCCTCCCCTTGGAAAGCTCAAGTAGGTCACAAGAGCTTTATGTCCAAGGGAATACTATCTCTTCTCAAGGGAGCCAATGGTGAGTATCTTAAGGGTTTAAATCGATTTCCCTTGCACTGATGATTACCGCAATGTTCGGAGGTAGGTCAGGTAGTCTCTATCTAAATTGGTTCTTAGTGACTTTGAGGGACCAATGCCTTATGAGCAATGCGACAAGCTACTAAAAGTTTTAACCAATCCTACTAAGAGTTTCAAACACTTCGCTCAATGTGAAAATCATTTCCACAAAGAGCTAGTACACCTCTTTTCAGTTTGGCACCACAAGGTAAGGCTGACGTCGGTTAGGACTTGGCTTTCGCCTTATCCCTCTTATATAGCGGTTCAAAGGAAAACTCCGCTTAGGGTCGTCCCTTTTGGATGAAGCGCAATCTAAAAGCAGGCCCTTCTAAAGGAAGTACAAAAAAAAGTAAAAGCAAGCACGTCAAACAAAGGTTCAATTGTCCCGTTATAAGAAAAATAAGGTGCAACTAAGCTAGGCACACACACGATTGTAGTTGTAAATTGTCCCTTATGAAATGAAGTGTTTGGCATTCATATCCATTGTCCTTTAGAAAATTGAGGTGTTTGTTCATACATGTCCATTGTCCCTTAAGAAAAGCAGTATGTTCCTAAGACTTAGATTGCAAGAAAAGATTTGTTCAATTATCTTTTTTAAGCATGCAATGTGTTTCTAAGACTTAGTGAGATAAATCAAAGAGGTCTTCAATGCTCGTTCTGCATGAACATGTTAGGAAAACACCTATTGGCTCTGTGTGAGTAATAAGAAGCTGAAACAAGTGAGTTAGTTCCACCAAAAAATCACAAGTTAGCAAAAATCAACTTTGACCAAAAGCGCTGCACAATATTACCAGAAGCGCCTTACTGTTTCTCAAAAGCACTGTAATAGAGACCCGAAGCGATGCAGAATATTACCAAAAGCGCAGCAAAATAACCAGAAGCGCTGCACTGTGTTTTCTAGGGCGCTGTGATGCAGACCAGAAGCGCAATACAATAATACCAGAAGCGTTGAAGAATATCCGGAAGCGTGGAGCTGTGTTACCAAAAGCGTGATAAGATATAGCCAAAAGCACCGCGCTGTCTCAGATCATAAAAAGGGGAACTTTTCCAAAATAATCAGATCTAAAGTAAAATTCCATGATTGATTAACTGCTCTGAGAAATGGTAGCTGAGAGATCTGTGTTCTGCAATCTGGGAAACTCAGAAGTTGTGACAACACCAAAGATTAACACAACAAACGAAGGTACTCCTAAATAAATCCGCTTAGGATGCCCAAAAAAAATAGGTTTGTCCGACAAATACAACAGCTTGTCAGACAAATTGATAAGATAGATAGCGTGAAAATCCTGCAAGACACTGAACAAAGTCAAAACCTAAATTAACCAAAAGCGCTGTATAATACTGCTGGAAGCGCCGTTTTGTCAGGCCAAAAGCGCTACGCTGAGCTACCGAAAGCGTTGCAGTGCCTCCAAGGGCGCCTAACTGTGCCTCCAGAAGCGCTCAAAGATCCTGCCAAAAGCGCTGTGAGGTGTCGTTTGCGCTGTGCCATACTGTGACTTCAAAAAAACACAATTTCTCAAAGAAACAAAGGGATTAGTGGGTCCCACCGGGCGTGCCAAAATATGTATGAGGAAAAATCGATTAAATCTAAACTAAATAAATCAAAGAACCCAATAACATAAAAAAATGAATTTAAATAAAAGCCATGACAAATAATCAATGAAATAAAGACTTTTACCAAAATCTGTATTGTTTCCTTTGGATTAAATGTGGATTGCTCAATGAAGTTGCAAAGCCATAGCTGCAACAAGCAAGTAGTGTGCTCAAGAGATCAATGTCAAAAGATCGTGATAGTGCTCAATCGACGCGTTTTGTATGCTCGAAGCTCTATTAAGTATGCTTGAGAATACGATCGAAGAGAGAGATAATGAAGGAGATGAGGGGGGCTTATATAGGTTTCAAGAAAGATCGATCAACGGTCCAGATAATTTAGAAGAATCAACGGAGGAGATAGGTTGAGGAATGTGCAACAAATAAGAAGAAGACATGTGTCTTGCTTTCTTTTGCATGAGAGGAGTTATCAAGAATAGAAGAATGAGTTAACTGAAGAGATAAATCAATTAAAAGAATAAAACAATCAGTTAAGTGATTTAAAACAAGAAGAAGAGATTTGCATGAGAAAAGAAGATATTTTGCTTTATTAAATATAGCAATATTTAATTGATGAGCAAGAAAGCTTGAGTTATTTTTAGAGATAGCTCAAATTAGAAGAAAAAGCAATTTAAATAAATAATTGATTTATTTAAATTTAGAGAAGATATTTTGGAAGAAGTAATTAAATAATTGGAATTATTTAATTTAGAAGATTTGAAAGTAAATTAAATAAATAAATTTATTTAATTGTTGTGCATGATTTTAGAAAAATAATTTTGATTTAATTAAATAATTTAAGAATTATTTAATTTTAGATAAGAAGGAATTTATGATGAATTAATTAAATAATTAGATTTATTTAATTAATGTGGATTTGATTTTTGGAAAGAGATAATGATCTAATTAAATAATTAAAATTATTTAATTGTGGAAGAATAATAGAGGAATTTAATTTAATTAATTAAATAAAGAGAATTTATTTAATTAATGTTGAAATTTAGGAGATTTAGAAGAATTTGATGATAATTAATTAAATAATTAAATTATTTAATTAACGTTGAGATATCAGTGATTAGACAGATGACAAAATGCAAGTGATGTGAAGAAATGATGAAATGCAAGTGATGTGACGACTTGGTCATTTTAGGGTGTCTACACTATCGAAGCAATGTTGGACTATGTCTAAGAGAAGTCTTAGAAGATTTTGTTATGGGTAAGTGAATAGAGGAAATGCCTGCAACTATAGAGGGTTTGTGAAGGCATGGCGCCCAGGGCACTCAAAATGGGTGAAATTACATAGATGTTGAGAGGGATAATAGCAAGACTGGATGCAATGGAAGTAGCACAAAGAAGAGGAGTAAGCATAGAGGATGTTAGTGAAGACGGAAATGAAATAGAAGGACAAGAACTTGGGATGGAAGATGAAATGGATGAACTAGAAGGAAGATTATGTTGCAAATATGTGCTAATCGATGTTGTCATTGATGTCAACATGTTTTTGTTGTCATTGGTGTCAACTATGTCTTCTGATGAAGTTGTTGGTGTTTGATTAAGTTGTCTTGCTAAAGGTGATTTGGTTGCTATGTAGAAGTGCTGAAGATGTTAAGGATATGCTTCTGATATTGGGTTGCCAAGTGCTTTTGAGAAAATTTGATTAATTATGGAAACAGTGTGTTGAAGAAGTCTTCTGGCTTACATAGTATTGTTTGAGGTTTTGCTCCGCATTTCTTTTGTGTTGGAGATCTGAGTGTGTGGTTTGGATATGTTGTTTAGAAGTATTTGAAGATGTTAAATCTAGAATTTGGTGCTCTGAATCATTGTGCAGTGAAAGTTATGTTCACCAGTTTGAGAATAGTGTTTGACAGTGTTTGCAGAGGTGTCTAGAAGAAAGTGTTTTGCTCTGCATTTCTCCGCAGAGTGATTTCAGTGGTTACAGTTCTGGATGTGTGCTTATAAAGTCTATATCTTTCTTTAGTTCAAAAGGTTCATAATTTGGTGCTCCGGAAAGTCATTTCTTGTGTAGCAGAGTTCGACGGTGTTATTTGTAAGCAAATTGTGAACTTTCTTTAGGTGAAAGTTGTGGTTAAATTTGTTGGTTTTCAGGTGACTTCAAGATGTTCATGGATGTTTCTAGATTGTGTTAAGGCCTTGTGCAAGATCCACAAGGTGCATTTACCTTTGAGGAAGTGTGTGCTTAAAAGTTCTTAGTGTTAACACAAGTTTGGCTGACTTGATTGTTTACATGATTTGTGATTGTGCTTTGGTGAAAGTGAAATCTTGGTGAAATGTGTAAGAGTGGATTTAGGTCCATGCTAAGGTGTGATGTGGTATGCATTCATTCCTTTCCTTTGTTGGAACGATTAGGTCCAGACCTAATTTGAAATTTATGAATTTAGTTGTGTTGCCGACCTTGGAGAATGTTTTTATGATTAATGATGGTATAAATAAATGTCAAGGATTCGTGGATGAGTGTGTGCATGAGGGGTATGATGTTTGTGATGCAAATTTGATTAGTGCGATGAGAGCTTTCATGTGTTAGGCTACTGGATGCAGTGAGTAGAAGGTGTCTGCTATTTTCAGTGATGTTGCGAAGATGTTTGTGTTGTGGTGTACATATTGAGCGTCATTGGAACTGAACTCCATGCATAGGCTTGATGCAATTATATCAGTTCAAATCTTGGTAGTGAGCCACCCTTCTCTTCTTTCTTTCTTTCTCAGTGGGCAATGAGTCCACCTACAGTGAGCATTCTTTCTTTTAGGCAGTGAACCTTTTGTAATTCGGTATTGTTACTACATTATATTGTGAGCTAATCCTCACCGTGGTTTTTCTCTTTTAGGATTTTCCACGTAAAATCCGGTGTTCTCTTGTGTGTGGTGTTGTTATGATTCAGTTTCAATTATTTATTCTTCATGGTTAATCATCATAACATATTTAAAGGTTAATGTGGATCTGAATGTTTGTGAGGGTTTGAAATTTTGATACAATTGATTCACCCCCCCTCTCAGCTGTCTTGTGAATTCAACAATTGGTATCAGAGCGAGGTTCCTTGGAGGAGAGTTTAATAGCTTGAGGTAGATTTGGGATGGCGCACAAGAAGGATGTTCCCTTGTTTGATGGATCTGGTTTTGCACTCTAGAAGGTCAAGATGGAAGCTTTTCTGATTTCTCTTCGTTAAGATATCTGGAAGTCTGTCAAATCTAATTATACTATACCTCATAATGGTGTAAGCACTGAAGATGAGATCAAAGCTTGTGAAATAGATGGTAAGGCTAAGCATGCTCTTTTAAATGGTCTTACTAATTTTGAATTGGTGAAAGTTGTGGATTTAAAAATTGCTAATGAGATCTAGAAAAAGTTGAAAAGTGTTTATGAAGGAGATGATAAGGTGAAACAAGCTAAAATGTAGAATTTGAAGTTCACATTTGAGACCATACGAATGTCTGAAGATGAAAATATTACAAGCTACTTGCAGAAGGTGGATGAAGTTGTCAACGACATCAAAGGGCTTGGTGGAACTATAGATGATAAAGAAGTGATATTAAATGTACTCAGAACTCTTCCTAAAGCTTACATTCATAAGGTATTTGCTATTGAAGAATTACAAAATTTAAAATAGTTTAGCAGAGATCAGTTGCTTGGCACATTAACTGCTTTTGAAATAAGAGAGTTTAGCACAACTAGTGGAACTACAAAGGATGAGACTACTTTTAAGGCTAGCAAATTAGAGAAAGTTGTGAATCTGATTTGGCAGACTTTGATGAAGTGGAAGCTAACTTTGTAAGAAGGATGAAAAAGGGTAATGGAAAGTTCAGTGGTAAGTTGCCTTTCAAATGTTTCAGTTGTGGAAAGATAGGTCATTATGCTTCAAGGTGTCCAGATAAAGCTTAGAGAATTAAGAATAGGGAAAACAAAGGTAAGATGATTAAGAAAAGCTATTATGTCAGAGAAAATGCAAGTATATCTGATGATGATTTTGTTAGAAATGAAAGCAACACTACTTCAATAGAAATCTGATTCGAATAAATTTCAACAATCTTTTAAGTGTGTTATTAATGGAGATTGTAACAAAACATAAACCCACAATACAAAAATATACTAGAAGCAGAATAAAGCACATAACACAAGTGTTTAACATGGAGAAAACTCTTTCGGGTAAAAAACTCCACTAAGAAAAGAGGCCAAGTTGTATTATCTTCACAAAAGGAGATTACAAATACATTCACTTCCTCTGTCCTTCAACCTTCACTCCGGCAGAACCTGGGTACCTGTAAACTGTTATATTCCTCTCATCTACTATGCTATTGTTTATATAGAATTTACACACTTCAAGACATTAAATGACTTCTTACAAGTCCATAACACTTGTCAAGAGTCAACAATACAACCTTGGGCATCCATAGCCAAGAATAGGTTCTTACGGGGTCATAAATGCTATCATACATGCATCCTACACTTGGGAAAAAGTGTCCATGTAAGCTTGAATGCCTTGGGGCTAAAAATAGCCACTTACAACATCTTATGACACATCATATGCTATTATTAGTGTCATAGATTCTTATGACAACTTACAGTTGTCATAGAATCTCTTACACCCTCTTACAGCATCTATGATGTGCATCATAACACTAAAAATAGATTATTCCTCCACATGTGCACCCCACTTTGACCAATTACCATTTACCATAGTAAATGACATCCCGTAACTACCGCCAGTAACTCCGGGACTTACCGTGCAGTAACTCCGTAATTAACGTGGACAGTAAATATTTTTTACCACTACCGGTGAAACTTGTACATCCCTTATGGGTAATTACAAATTACAAATAATAAATGGAATAAATGCAATATTGGGATTTACAAGGTTAATGGCACCTTATCCCAACAGATTTTGATTATGACGATGATAATGATAATGAATGCTTGTTCATAGCCCTAAGAGATGAAACTGTTTCTGCTAACTCTGGAAGTTATGTGAAGGAAAAGGGTTCGGAAGCAATTGCTAACTCTGAAGGCACTATAATGTCTGCTTTTCATGCTAAGAGAGAAAAAGATGACTGGGTCATTAACAGTGGATGCTCAAATCATATGACAGACCTTGATAAGAGTAAGCTTGTTAAACTTGAAAAATATGATGCTGGAGTGATGATGCGGCTGCTAAGATCTGTGGAAAAGGTTCAGTAAGTTTTGATGGAAAGCATAACACTGATGATTTTCTCTATGTCAAAGGTTTAAAGCATAACCTCTTGAGTGTTGGACAGATGTGTAGCAAAGGATACAATCTTATGTTTCAAGATGATGACTGTGAGATCAAGGAAAAGCTCCGAAAAAGTGATTGCTACTGGAAAGAGGACCGGTGGAAATGTTTATCATCTCAAAGGTGGTGATAACTATTACTTTATGACTCAGATCAGTGAGAGTTGGCTATGGCATAAGAGATAGTGTCACATCAATTTTGATAGCTTGGTAAGGATAAGTTTAGTTCAAGTTGTGATAGATCTGCCAAAGATTACAAAGCCTATTACTGTTGTCTATAAGGAATGTTAGTTTGGAAATCAAACAAGAAGAAGCTTCAAAAGCAAGGATCAGTTGTCTATTGGACTATTGGAATTGGTACATACATATCTGTATGGTCCTACCAGAGTAAGGAGTTTTCAAGGTGATAGGTATTTCATGTTATTTATTGTTGATTGTTCTAAAATGACTTGGGTCACTTTTCTTAAAGAAAAAACAAAAGCCCTAGATAAGTTTAAAGCCTTTAAAGTGATGGTTGAAAATGAAATGGATATGAAGATCAAATGTTTGAGGTCTGACAGAGGCGGAGAGTTTACTTCTAATGAGTTTAACATGTTTTGTGAGAATCATTGGATAAAGAGGCATTTATCTGCCCCTAGGACTCCTCAGTAGAATGGAGTGGTTGAAAGGAAGAATAGGACTGTTCAAGAAGCTACAAGAACAATGATAAAAGGAGTAGACCTACTGAAGTCTACTGGAGAGAAGCAATTCATACTACTGTCTACATACAGAACATAGTACAAGTAAGAGCAAATGACACAAAGACTCCCTATGAGCTATGGTATGGAAGGATTCCTACTGTTAAATATTTCAAAGTTTTTGGAAGCAAGTGTTATATCAGAAGAGATGAAGAACTAGGAAAGTTTGATGCAAGGTGTGATGAAGGTATTTTCCTTGGGTATTCTACTAGAAGCAAAGCTTATTGGTGCTATAACAAAGGACTGAGAAAAATTATTGAAAGTGCCAATGTTAAGGTTGATGAAGACATACAAAAGATTTTAGAGATTAATGGATATGAATCAGATGAGTCTTCTTGGAGAAAAGAAGAAGAAACCAAAGAAAAGGAAATACAGATTGAAGAACAAGAAGCTCCAGAAAAAGAAGCACAAGTTGAAGAACAAGAAACTTCGGAAAGAATCCCTAAAACACCCAAGTATGTGCAGAGGCATCACTCTGAAGAGCATATCATTGGTGATAAGAGCAAAGATATACTGAGAAGAAGGAAAGTTGCTGAAGAACAAGTAAATCTATGTTTAATTTCCAAAGTTGAACCTAAAACAGTGGTTGAGGCATGCGAGGATGAGTACTAGATCAAGGCAATGGAAGAAGAATTAATGCAGATTGAGAAGAATCAGACTTGGGAACTTGTCCCAAGACCAAAGAACAAAAATGTGATTGGAACTAAGTGGGTATTCAAGAACAAACTGAATGAGAATGGTGAAGTGGTAAGGAACAAGGCAAGACTTGTGTGTAAAGGCTACTCACAAGTGGAAGGATAGACTATGAGGAAACTTATGCTCCGATGACAAGAATGGAGGCCATTAGGATGTTTCTAGCTTTTGCAACACATAAGGATTTCAAAGTGTATCAAATGGATATGAAGTCTGCTTTTCTGAATGGTGAATTGGAAGAGGAAGTATACATAGAACAACCAGATGGATTTCAGATATTAGATAAACCTGATATGGTTTGCAGGTTGAAGAAGGCACTGTATGGATTGAAGCAAGCTCCCAAAGCTTGGTATGCAAGGTTGGACAGGTACTTACTACAACAAGGATACATTCGATAATACACACCACCATTTTATTTCCCATGCTAGGGGCAACATTTTTACTCACTAATTCAATCTCTAATGTTTGATGTGCCTACATGATACATTCTTTACACATGTTGATGTATGCTCACATTACTATATTGTTGGATGCCTTTATGATTAAATAGTTATATGATTATATGATTATATGTTCACATGGTTAGATTATATTCTTTTATGTACCATTTTCCCCTCTTCTAACAATTCCTCATATTCTATGAATACAACCAATTATCAGGAGGGATATCTTGTAACTAACATTCCTATGTTTAGATATGTAGAAAGACGCAAATGCTTATAGAGAATTGTCTTATGAAAAAAGACATACACAAAAGGAAAACACACATGATCATATCCTTGTAGAGCCAATTACTTTATATGGACCCCATGGTATTGGGATATCCTTTGAGTGTCTAAATATTTACTTTACATGCATGTTTGTGAGTGCTACATACTTTGAGATACAAGTTCATTTAGGATTTGCATGCACTTGAAAGTGGGGATAAAATGTAATGGTAAAATGTGCATACCCATGTCATTTCTCATTTATTTGTGCCTATTTTGAGGTAACAACTTAATACATGTACATAAAGACAAATAACATAATATTGTGCGAAGTTGAGTTCATTCCCCTAGCCTATTTATCCATTTACACATACATATCCTTAGACATTTAACCCTACACTATCAATTTACACAAATACTCTTATACATTCATCTTATCCACCTATTTGTCACACTTATTTACGCACCTATCTACATTTAGTCGTTTTCCATCTAGACTCAACTATTTTTCCATCCTAGGACAAGTTTGCGGTCCCTTTCCAATTTAAAATTCAAAATTCAAATTTGGCCAACTAGGCCCCTGTACCCTTCTATATTGAGCTAGCTAAACACACTTTAAGGTGATTTGATGTTATGTGCTAGTATTGAAAAACATTCATTGTATTTATTTTAATCATCCAAGAATCTCTTAAAAGCATTCAAAAGTACATTATTGTAGAGCATTGGGTTAATAAATAATTACACACCTCAATTCAATGTAATAAAAAAAGTAAAGAATTTGCATCTTAGGTGCTTGCTTATTGTTTTGATATTGTTCAATTTCAAGGGGGTTGATCAAGGTGCAATGCCCTCACAACCCAATTGTATGATAACCCTATCCAGGTATTTTTCAATACTAGTAGCCCCTAATGTTTAGGAAAGATAGAGCAGAGAGTAATACATTAGGCAAAGTTGTAGGACAAAGCTCTATACATTACCAGGACAAATCTAGAGCGCATGTATAGATTTGTGGTCACAAAGTAATCCTAGGACTGTGAATTTGTCCTTTGACTAAACAAAGATCCAACAAAGAATTCCAAAAAATTTTACTAGCGGAGAGACATTATTTTCTAAAGTTTGACAACAACATAGATTCCAAGACCTTATCCATTTAATATTCATCGATTATTTACATTTTTATACATTCACTTATTTTAGTAAACTATTTTTTTTTCTAATTTAATTTAATATTAATTAGCATTACACATATATAATTAGTGTAGGAAAGCGTTTCTATTTCCATGCATATAAAAGGCTTGGTAGTTGTGTCCTCATTTAAGATTATGATGTGAGAATATTATAAAGAGAAAAAAAGAACAACTAGTACCTATCCAAATGGTTGTGTGAGTAAGATGAATGAGGGGCCACCACTAGATAAGGTACAACAATATTAAAAGAGTGTCTCAAATCCGTATAAGTCCTCGTCAATTTTTATTAAGGGGACGACCCACACTCAAAATCAGATAACTATGGAAGAATATTGCATACACGTCATTATTTTCGTCACCCTTGTTTTACATTTGAGATTTCTTTTTCTTTTTCAATTGTGAGTAGGTAATCTTTATCCAAAGATTAGTATTGTAGACTTTGCAAGAATAAATTAGAATTAAAAGAGTATTTTATATTTAAATGTGTATTCTAAATTTTATTTTTTTAAAAGAAAATTTATGGTTTTTTATAAAATAGTTTTTATTTAATACAATTATTTATTTCAATTTTCATTTTTAAATTATGGTTTTCCAATTAAATAGACAACTAGTTTAATTATACTTTTATTTAAAAGAGGATGTGTATTGTTGCTTTGTGAACTTCAAAAAAGTATTTGACACAGTAAAAAGAAGCAAATTGTGGAGTAGAATGGAAGAACTAAGAGTTCTAGCACATTATAGACCATCAATTTACAAATTGTATGAGCAAGTCAAGGCTAAACTCAAAACACAGGTACGGTTGTCTACAGATTTTAGGAGTGATATAGGCATCAAACAAGGCTACTCTCTATCCTCGAGTTTATGTGGGCTATACATTGACAAGTTAGAAGATTGGAAAAACAATTTTGGAGGGGAAGAGGTCCACTTGGTCAAGTATGTGGTGAAACTCTTGCTTTATGCTGATGACCTAATTCTAATAGCAAAAACAAACCAAGATTTAAGAGGTCGCCAATGGGCTTTAGAGCTCCTTTGTAAACAATTAGGGATGTAGGTGAACATCAACAAAACCAAAGTTCAAATTTTCTCATTGATAAGGAAGAATCGGTTCAATTTTCAATTTCAAGGAGAGTCACTTGAAGTGGTGTCAACATACAAGTATCTTAGCCTAGACTTTCATAACAATCTTAGTTGGGACACATGTAGGATGAAAAGAATATGAGGCTGGAGTATTTTTTATGCACCCAAAAATAGATGTAGGAATGTGAAGTAATGGAATTGGAAGACCGCCAAGGTCTTATTTGGGTTACTTGCCACATTGGTGGTGTTGTATGGCTATAAGTATGGGCTAGTGGAACATTGATTTTGAAATGGAGGCAAATATAAAGAATCCAAAAGTGTCTAATAAAAAACAATTTCATAATTAAGGCTGCAGTTCCCTACAAAATTATACTTGCAGAGACATAAACTTTCCCTTTAGAGGCAACCACTATGACTAGGTTATTATGCTACTTGAAAAAGACAAAAACATATGAAGATTGGCAAATGGCCTAGGGCTACAAGAGATGAAGAGTTGCATAGAAAGAAGAAAACATGGATAAAGCAAAATCACAAATGGATGACTAGGTGGGACATTCAGAGTTCAACCTAACTTACAATCATTGCAAAAAGGCTTATATAAGAGATAAAATCAAATAGAGAAAAGATTCTCGTTGCTCAACTAAGGACTAGCTCTCATAGGCTTAGATGTGAGACAGGTAGATGGACACTTAAGGAAGATACAAGCCAAATCAAGAAGAGTTAAACTAGAAACCACCAATGGTTTCTAAAACTAGAAGAGGAAAATATGGGCTAAAAGTAGCACACAAATCTCCAAATCAAGAAGAATTAAATTAGAAACTTTATTTTTCAGCTAAAGTGCTCCACTTGTAATCTTATCCGCCTTTTTGGTAACATGCACATGCAAACTAAAGATCTTCCTTTATCCTTACTCAGGCCTGAATTTGATGGTCTATTTGACTGTTTTTGGCATTTTAGACTATATTTTACAACTTTAAAATTTATTAGACCATATAACTTGACTTGCTAATTTTTTACATAGTTGTATCTATGACACTTTAAATTATTCGTAAACCGTAAAATTTTATTATAGGGTAATATAATATAATATTCTTATTTGTAATATATATTATTTTATAATAATTTGTTATATAAATATAAATAGTGTTTTCTTTTACAATGTTTATTTTAACGTTTTTAAAATTGATATAGAAATATATATTAAATTAGAATATTTTCAAAGACTAATTTAGAAACAAATCTTTGTTTTGTCTATACTTGTTATTTATTGTTTTTTATTTTTAAAAAATCAATTTAAAAACAAATATTTTCTTTGTCTATACTTGTTAATATGTTATTCATTGCTTATTATATATGGAATAAGTACAACTTTGCAAATTACAATTACATAGATTAAGAAGTGTTGTAATTAAGAGTTGATTTAGGGATAAAAAAAAAATTTGCCGCTTCCTCCATTGTCATTCAATTCACCAAGGTCACCTTTATATCAACACACCAAGATGCCTACATTAGAGCCAAACTGGAAATGTTCTCAGCAGTGATACAATTGGACAAGTCCTAAGCACTGTGTGGCAATTGAAAGTTCTCCTAGAGTTCAAGAGGAGGGAAAGTTGGTTTGTGGAGCAGGTGGGTTGCTCTTAAGGTACATCCAATATTTTTTGAAACTTATTGCTTTCTATCTTTTTGAAATTTTGTTTGAATGATTACAATTTTCAACTGAGAATTGTATTGGAGTGTTTGGTTCAAGAAAAAAGTCCTTTTGTTTCTTTTCAATATATAATTACTGAATTTTTTAGGACTTCAATTTACACAATAGAAATGAATTTTTACGCCTTTATGTCCCTTTTGATAGCATTCAATGTCCACCAAAAAAACAAACATTCTACATTGAAATGACATAAGGTAGTTGTAATTTTTGTGATTGTGTTGTTGATTGCTACTCTTTCACATTAGACTATTTTTTTGTAACCTGCATTCTTTCAATATAAAAAAATTCACTCAACATTTTTTACAACTTATAGTTTTCTTAAAAGGTGAATTTAAAGGTAGTTAAATGACCAAACCGTCGTAAAATTTCTATATGACAGGCAGGGTGACCATCAAATTCCAGGCTTGTCTTTACTCCCCATTTTCATGCTCTTTCTAATCGGTCAACTTTTAACACTTCACAAGTTATCATAGTTCCATTTAACAACTTCCATAACAACGAATTGCAAGTGACAACTAATACTGTTCCAAGTGAACCATCCAAAATATGTGAGTGAATAATAAATAATATAATTAAATAATTAAATACAAACATAAAATATATGAGTAAATGATAAATAAATACAATTAAATAATTAAATACAAACACTGAAATGCAAGGAAACACCTTTTTCCCAATATTTAAACAATTTAAATAAAAAATATAATTAATTATCTCATAAACCTCAATTTATGAACATAGGAACCAATTTAAAATTATAATTTATTTTTTGCTTAGGAACTTTTAGTTAAATATTTTTTCTTACCATCCTATTTACCTCCTTAACCATTGCCCAACTTCTAATAGTTGGGGCCAGCTCTGTTTCTGTGTTTTGTCCCGAATTGGTTGAGGGACAGAAGGGTGGGAGTTATAGTTCAATTCGTAGACATCAAATTTCCACGGTTCATAATATTGTAATTTTATGTTTCAGGATTTAACTGTCTCGTAAGTTTTTTTTTTCTGAATTATCACACAGTTTTGAGAAAAAAAATTAATACTAAAATATTGGAGACAATAATATATAAAATTAAAATTTCAAAACATCATCTTTGACGTCAGTAGTGACGGCACTCGCATTCTGTTTTGTTTATTGTCCGTTGAAAAATTTGCTAGAATTATTGTCGAACTTTAAAAATTGTATTCAGCTTCAGCACGCAAGGATAATTATAAAATGTTACAGTGGAATTAAAATAAACGAGCTGCAGAAGGACAATTGTAAAATTCCACAGAAGAAATAAAATCCATTTAACAGTAGGTATTTACAAATCTGGACACTCCAGAGATCCATTTGCAGGCTCTCGGCTTACAGTACTCGAATTCAAAGGCGCTAGGGATTCAGAGACCATAATCCACAGCGCTAAAACTGCAGAGAACAAGCGAGACGATAATTTTACGACAGTAAAAGATGAGATGATAGAGACGCTGCGTCAAAAAAGCTATTTACAGGCCCTTATTTGTGCATCTGTCAATTGCAGTCATGCCAGCAGAGAAGCATAGTGATGCAGCGGCGCATGATGTAGAAGCGAGCCCGCTGCTCTTTTATCACGCTCAGACACCGCCTGCTCAACGAATTCGATGCGGTGGAAGCACAAGGAGGGGAAACCGAGCGCCCATTTTTCCAATACCTCCTGTCCTCTCGCCCTGAATTCGACATTTCCTTCAAAAATGGAGTGCCGCCGAGTCCAATAGAGAGGCAGCAGGGGTTAGGTATCCCTTGGAAACAGAGTTCCCCTGTATTTATAGAGGGGACTGTAGTCGGCACTGTCCAGGCGTGGTGTAAGGTTCGGGCAGTTAGTGCAGATAATGGTGTGAGGTTCGGGCAGTTAGTGCAGATAATGGGGTCACATGGGCAGCATAGGAGTCACGACATAATTCGGCGGCTTCTAGAGGCGGGGCCCGCCAGAGTGGTAGAAGCTGACAAGGATGACCAGCCTTGTCTCCCCTTACTTGCCTCAACCCACGTGTTAATGGGCGTCTGCAATCGTCTTCTACGGAAGGCGCAGTGGAATAATTATTAATTATTGGTCGCTGTCGACTAATTTTTAGGTGACCAGTCAACTTCAAGAAAGCAGGCGTGGAATCCTTAGACGTTATTTACACCCACTCACACGTTTTAAAGTGCCACGGGCACACGCGTCATACTTAAAATTGGGCAACGTATATTCAGCATTCTGGCTTCCAATTACTTAATAAATAGGGTCACATCAATTAAAAAATATGGTCAAATGTGTATCCACACTTCTAGATAGACAATATATGTTAAAATTGCATAGCTTGCACTTTAACTTTTAGTGTTGCACTCATTATCTCTCTTGTTATTAGGTAGTACTTGCTTTTGACAAGGACACTTGTAATCGTAGGAGGTTCAAGGAATATGTCGATAGGAACAATTGATAACTTTAGAAAAATTTTCGGTGTGAATTTTTTTAACGATATGAGACAATTCCGAGCACTTTAATGTTTACATATAAAAGTCTATCAGCGAATTATTGTAATGGGTTTTCTTAAATCATTATTATTGTTTGTTTCAAGAACAATATGCTAGAATTTTTCTATCCAGAGTAAATATTTATTGAGGAATTCTTAGAGTTTTATCTAATTTGATTGTTCTAGTTTTTTTTTTTTTTCCCAACAGATGTCACAAGGGGAACCTCCTCCCCATCCACATATTTATGTTTGTTTCAAGAACAATATGCTAGAATTTTTCTATCCAAAGTAAATATTTATTGAGGAATTCTTAGAGTTTTATCTAATTTGATTGTTCTAGTTTTTTTTTTTTTTTTACCAGCAGAGGTCACAAGGGGAACCTTCTCCCCATCCACATATTTAACTTAGAGATACGAAGCCACTTAATCAACTCAATTCAACTTAAGAGCCACATGTTACATGGGGGATTCGAACTTGGATCTCCATCTTGAGAACCTTATGGCCTTGCCATTTAAGCACAACCCCTTTCACTATTGTTCTAGTCTTTTATTTATGTTCATTGTCAAGTTTTTTTCTTGGCAATTTCGGGTGTCTCTTTGAAGTTTGTGTGGACTGTCTCTTTCATTTGTATATTTGCTTTTTTCAATACAAAAAAAATACTTATCCTTTGAAAAGTTAAGATGCAAAATTTTCAACTGAAAATATTTTTAAAATAAATTATTTACAATCTAATTGGCTATAGAGTTTCACCTCTTTTTACAACAATCACGTTGTTCAAGACAAACAATAATGATTTTTTTTTACAATTCTAATCTATTAGTGTACCTTTTAAAATAATAAAAGATGACATTACAATCAATAATGATTTTTTGTACGATGACATTACAATCAATAATGATTTTTTGTACAATTCTAACCTATTGGTGTACATTTTAAAATAGTGAAAGATGACATTACAATACTCTCCACATGTTTTATTACACACACGACAAAATTGTAATTATCATCAAGTTTTATTATAGTTGGGTTTGGTGGATGAGTCGTTTGGATTGCAGTGTATACGAAACAAATAAAAACTTGGTATAATATTATATCATAATAGAAATGTGTTTTTCTAATTTACATTTAAATGAGTGTATATTTGTAAGACATTTTTTTTCATATTATTTTGTTTCATATTTCACATAGGGCAACATGTCTTGTTTATGCTTGTGAATGATTGACATTATTTTTCTTATACTTTATGGCATCAAAGGATAATCTATTTTTAATTACATAGTCATAGTTCATTGTTGTGGTCGAACAAAAGCTTTGAAAGCCTTTAGAATGCTTACACTTATAGTAGAAGCCTTATAGGATATACCATTTAATAGTGTGTAAAAAGTATATTTAAAAATTGATGGGCTTTAGAGAGCCACGTGGCATGCTACCATTGCTAGTGCATGGGAAGAGGCCAACAACCAAACATCTTTTGAGTAGTCTCCAATTAAGTGTCAAGCACTATCTCTTAGATCTTCCTCCTTATTGTTGCAAGCCGTCAAATTCAACTTTTATTAATGAGGACTTTACCTTCTAGTCATACATTGCCCTTTGCATCAAAATTTGATAGCCTAGTCATAAAGCAAATAACATTTGCAAGGCTTGCTAGAGACCTAGGACACATGGAAACTCCAAATTGTTGGTGCATATGTAATCCCTGCACTAGTGTTTTCCTCTTGTACTTTCTGATTCATATGATATATGTTGTATTGAGTGTTATTAGTGTATGATGTTGTAGACACCTGAAAATGACATGGCTTTCACCACCATTTTTTGGCATCTCCCTAACATCTCTTTCACGCTAACTTAGCCCCCTTCACCAATTAAATTAATTAAATAAATTATTTTCTTTAATTAATTTATCTAATGTCCACTATCCCCTATCTTGGATAAATTAAATAAATTTTATTTATTTAATTAATTATCCCTTAACCATCACCTTAAATTAAATAAATAAATCCTAATTTATTTAATTAATTACCCCTTTCCCTCCATTAGCCTAAATCGATTAAATAAATTTTGTTTATTTAATTAATAAAACCCTTTACCATTGTCAACCTTGTTAATTAAATGAATTTCATTTATTTAATTAATTTAACCCTCATTTAATCCCCTTCCCACAATTAATTAAATAATCCCTATTACTTAATTCATTGACCTCACACTTGTCATTATCCTTATCACTCCCCCAAATATAACCAAATTAAAAATTCCCTCCACAAAAAGTCAAAATCCAAAGTCAACTCTTCCTTTAATCCCAACCCTCCATTTCAAAAGATACCCTAGGAGGCGATCTCACCCATTGCTCCCTCTCATTCCTATTTGACCTCACAACCCCTCACTCTCATTTGTCCTCACCACTTCATCTCAACCCTCTATTTCAACTCAACTCATCTCAGCCATTGATCAAATCTATCTAAAATTGTCTATAAATAAGGCCTTTCTCTAGACTTTATTCACTCCATGCTCTCTTGCTCTAGCTACATGTTGTCCAAATCCTTGCTCCAATATTGCCTCCATTTCTACCTAGATTATGTTGGTTTTAGTATTGAGAAATCCACATTTCAATAGCTTTTGAGTATTGTTAGGTCTACAATTGGGTGCTTGGATTCATCCACTTTATCAAGGAGAGTGGAATAGCTCAAGGGTTTGAAGGTATTGTTCTTTTATTTGTGCATCTTTCATGTTTGTTCCTTATCCTATACCATCATATCCAGATGTGTTTCTCATCTTATGAGTTATTGCACCGAACTTGTTGATGAGCTCTGTTGTACTATCGAGGGGTTCCAATGGTCTATTCGAGGTGTTTTCTAGATATGATTTGCATGACCATTGAGGTGTTTCCAATGGGGTTTTGCATTGACATTGGATTCTGACTATGCATTATGGGATGCATAGGTTGTGCATGTCCATGATAGATCATTGCATTGTTTCAACTTCACTGTTTTCACTATATGTAGTATAATTGTGATTATTAAATATTCCAGCATTGTGAAATATTGTTGAGTATGCATCTTGTTCCTAGATCATGCTAGTCGTAGATGATTTACAATAGATGTGATGATTTGTTATATCATGTTATGATTTATGCCACATTGAGGTGGATTATGTTGCTTCAACTATTTATGTGGAGTAGGTATGCTTGATGTTTGATTTGAGTGTGCAAGTATAGGGTTATTTCTCCAATGGTGATTATATATTGGAGATGGTCATTTTTGGGATGTTGCCCCAATTTTTTATTTTTGTCCTTGTACAACTCAAACTTGGTCCATTTGGATTTTCTTTCCTTGCCTTAATGTTATGTCTCTAAAGTGTAAGTCTTTTTCTTCTTTATTGGTAAAATCCTCATTTCTTGAACCTTAAGTTTTGGTGTGTCCTATTTTAACTTTCCTTTATTTATTGACATTTTTGTACTTTCCCGAACTTGATCTTTCTTCCTGCCTTATCGGAGAAATCTATCATTGGTGAACCTTGTCAGAAAATTCTTAAGTTCACTTACTTTATCAGAAAAGATTCAGGTTCGCAAACCCTCTATTTTTCCAATAACCGTTCTTCAGGTATTGGCTTGTCATTTTGTTGCCAAGTGAGTCTCTCTTATCGGCTTTTCCCACCTTTCACAAACTTAATTTGTGTTATCATTATTCACCATTATTTCTTGAGTTCATGATTTTGCCAATAACCCGATGCCTATAATTGTTGTGTGTCGAGTTCCTATTGCCGATAAAGGAGAAGTATTATTTTGTTGTGGCCTTTATTGGAAAGTTCGTAAAAGAAAGATTTTTTCGATTATTGTTATAAACTTTGATGCTCTTGCAAAGTATATCAGGGAATCGCTTGGTTCACAAACTCTTAAAATTGTCGATAAAGTGATAAACACATACAGTCGGAAGGAGATTCAATTTGTGAAAGTAACTTTTTGCCGGTATCTAAACACAAAGGATTGAGATTTGGTTCGTGAAGTTGAAATTTTGCCAATGATTAAGTTCAACGATTGCTATTTTTGTCGACAAAGCATCTCAAGTAAAAAGAGTCATTCATGGAAAGTTAAGATACCCGATAAAGTGGTTTTGGTATAATGAGCTATGAAAGTATTTATTATGAAGGAGCATTTAATGTAACCCTATCCAATTTATTTACCTTATAAAGTAAACATTTCTTAAGGTGTAATTCATTTGTTGTTTGGAACATGATTTGGAGCCCCGATTATAGTTAATTTAGCTTCTTCCTATCCATAGGCCTTGCAGTCAAGGTGAGTGCACTGCCATCTTCTCTTTTTAGTTGAAATATAGTGATAGAATTGGTGGAAGGGCTATAATTTCTTTCATGACTTACAAAACCCCACTTCCTCCAACTGTTAATCATAACCCTCTCTCGTCAAACCTAAACCCTCTAGTCTTAGTAATTGTCAACAGCTCCATAGACTAGTTACTTGAATTTGTCAAAATGAAATTTAAATATCAAGGGCTTGATATCTCCTTCATAATTGAGAACAAAATTTTGAGGGTTAAAGACACTGATTTGGGTCACATTGATCTTAAAGAAATCTGGGTAAGGATGAACACCAACCTAAGGACACCCATAGCTCAAAAAACCTTAGATAGTGGTCTAGCGTATGTGGGTGGTTTCCCTCTAGCAGTTCAGTGCATAGATTTAATTATGGCTTGCCTTCACAATTACCATGTTGAATCCTGTGGAATTAGGACTGCCATGTTGGCAACATAGTCAAGAGACACTACTGATAGAATGTTGTCATTGATGGAAACAAGGTTTCCTAAAGGTTCGGAAGACTAACTTAGTCAAAATGGCTAAGTATGGGCAAGCTACAGAGTATCAGAGATTGGGTCAGTATGCCTCCGCAGTTGAAGATCATTACATGTGGTTCAGGTATGTTGCTCATTGATATTTGGTGATCACATTTTCTAGTGTTCAAGTTCTGACTTCCTCCAGAAGTCATATGGTGAATTGTCTAAGTCCGGATGAACAGAGTTAAGCCTGAAACAATGTAAAGCACCTGAGTATTTTGGTCTGCATTCCTCCGCTGTTGAGTATTTTGATTTGCGATTCTAAGGCAATGTAGACACATGTCATAAGTATCTAAATTTAGATTTGTAGCAATTGAAGTCCATCAGATTATATTTGACAAGTTTTCCAGTATCAATTTTTGTTGGGAAAAAAGGTGTTGTTCACCTTGCATAACATTAATTAATTTAATTATGTAAAATAAATATTCTTTTGTGGTGCATCTTAAGTGATGTGTTTAGCCACATTAAATATTTATTTGTTATCACTTGTAAAAGTTGTATTTAACATTGGGAGAAATAAGGCAAGTATTTATTATTTGTGTAAAATAATAAATATTTATTATTTTGGGGTCAATGGTTTTGTGCACATGGTTTTGAGTCACATTGTTTTTATCCAATACCACAAGTTGTATTTGTGTGAACTTGAGTCTATAAAAGCAAGCACAAGGTTAGTGGTTAGGATTGGCTCTTATTTTACAGGCTGTGTGAGAGGCTATCATTGTATTGAGTTTTCTCTTGTGAGTGCACATTGTAAAGCATGGCATGGGATGTGTGGATTCATGCTTGGATACATGGAGTTTGTAGTAGAGGAGCTTGATATTTCAGAGGTGTTCATGGAGACTCTGTGAGTGTATTGTAATTACTTATTGTTGAACAATACATTGAGTATGGATGCTTTTGGAGGCTGGGTTTTTTCCCTCAATGAGAGTTTTCCCAAGGTATATCTTGTGTTATCTTGTTGATTGTCTATTGATATTTGCATTATGGTAAATCTGTAAGATTGCATGCATCATTATCTACATTGGGTTATGCAAAATTGGTTTGATCTACCTGTATATTCCTAACAGTTTTCAGTCGGACAATATTTCTTTGTGACAGAACAACAGTTCTAAGATTTGCATTTCTCTATGAAAGAATATTATGCTCCGCGGTTCTGAATGTATGCTAAGAGGTCCATAATGAATGTTGGCGATGACTCTCAGAGTCTCATATGGTTTGTACTGGAATTTATGCTATGACAGTCAAGCTAGTTGCGTGTGCACTTAAGGGTCAAGCCGACAGGCATGTTAGATCTATATGTAATGGAGATATATTGTTTGAACAATCAATCTAAGCGGTTGAATGATTGATGCTGACCTATATGAAGACTATTGTATGTTTGTTTGGGTCTGCATTGTGGTTTGTGCACAAGATCAAGCTGACAAGGTACAACACTCGTATACACGTTTCATGTTTGGCTTGTCGACCTGATTGTGAGATGAATCTTGTTGCGAATATATATACTCGATGAATTTCAGTATTGGAAATGTGTGAGTGTGTGTAGAGTGTGAATTCTATGATTGTGCGACCTAAGTCAGTTTTGTAATTAGCAAAAGGACAATAAAGGCAGAAGGACAGAGTATATGTGAAGCAAAGCAAAAAAGCAGGGCAGACAGTATGTAGTCCTTTGAATCTGTATACTAAGCAAATTGGTACTGCACCACAACATTTTGTAGATGCACCTGTAGTAATCCTCTCCTGGCAGTGAGCTACTTCTTTCTATATTCTCTTCTCTTCCATTTGGCAATGAGCCTATTACAGTGAGCACTTCTTTGGACAATGAGTCCTTGGGCAGTGAGCCCTAAGGCAATGATCCTTCATGTAATTCGGTATTGCTATCATTATATATTGTGAGATAACACTCACTGTGGTTTTTCCCTTTTTGGGTTTTCCACGTAAAATCATGTGTCTATGTGTTATGAATTTGTGGCTACTCTTCTTGTGTTTACTTTGCTTTCATGTTATTAAATTTGGTAAATGGATTAATGAATGTGTGAATGAAAAGTTTTTTAGAATACTCATTCACCCCCCTCTCAGTATTCTTTGTGTTCAACAATTGGTATCAAAGCAAGATTCCTTGGAAGAAGTCTAACAGCTTGAGGAAGATCTGGGAAAGAATACTCATGGTAGCCAGAATGTACCTTGCTCCAGGTAGTGTCACAATTGATCAAGAATTAGAAGCTGCTCTTGAAGATCTCGAAAAGTCTGAAGCAGAAGTCAGGGATCTGAAGGTGAATGTCCAAGAAGCTAATGAATGCATTCTGAAGCTAAGGGAGCAAATCAAAAAGTTCAAAGAAAAGAGCAAGGAGTTAAGTGAACAATTGAATGAAGCAAATGAAACCCTAACAATTTAACAATGGAAATTGAAGAGAAAGAGGAAATTGAAAAGCGTCTGAATCAAGTTGTAAAAGATAAGTCTAAGGAATGTGAAAAATTGGCTAAAGATGTTTTACTTCCGAAATATGATCTAGAAGCAGCAAATAGCTATAAAAAAAAAATTTAAATAAGCTCTGCAAAGCTTGAGGAGTTGATTGAAAGTCAGAAGAGCTCAGATGACAAGAAAGGCTTGGGATTTAAAAAAGGAGAAAGTTCTAAATCAAGTCAAGAAAACATTAAGATGAAGAAAAACAAAGACAACCAGTTCCAGAATCAAAGAAGAAGACCTAGAAGACCTCCGATCAGGCAGCCAAATGCTCAAAGGTACCATCTTTCAATGGCCACTGTTTTAATTCTAATAAGTTTGACCATAAGGCTACTCAGTGTAGGAGTAGAATGATTCAGAATGTTCCATCATTCTCTGGTCAATGTTTCAATTGCAAGAAAATTGGTCATAGATCAAATGAATGCAAAAGTCTGGTAAGGAATGGTTTTAGCAATGCAAGGAATACTCAATCCTTCAATGGAAAGTGTTTTGCATGCAATAGATTTGGGAATATGGCTAATGATGGGGAGCCTCAGTCGGTAAGACTTACTCCCTCTTCACTCGTCGGAAAGACCTAGATCATCGGCGAACTCCTTGTTTGTTCTCCTAATATGCCGATATGCGTTATCTTCGGGGAGACCCTACTCGTCGGCAAGCACACAACTTCTAGCCGATGTGCTTTGTCACCCTGATCTAAATCTTAGGCCGCGACTTCTGTTCAGCAGCTCGAAGCTCCCTTCGGCCAAACTATCCTCATCTCTCTGAGCGAGGAATGTTTCATCGATGGCCTCTGTCTCACCGATAATAGCTCCAACTCCTCCGATCCAAACCCTAGCACATGGAGATGCTAGGTCAACCTACTGTGCACCTCACACTATCCGGATCCTCTGCACCGCCGAACAATGAAACAAAATAGGAAACAAATGAATATTGTACAATGAAGCCATTCCACTGATTTCGACATAAATCTCACCAGTGGAATGCTTCACATCGTTATTTTGCAACAACAGAATTACATAAAGGAAAATAAATCTACAACTATGCAGTTTGTAATTACAGAGAATGAAAACAAATTGACAACACAGAATAGTTTAATTTCTCCTTAACATAATGCACGATTACATTCAACCTCTCCTCTTCAATCTGATTACAATGCTTAATTTTGTTCATTTCCCTGGTTTTATAAACTCACCAGAGGAACGCCAACCCTATTCCAAGAGGCTGGGAGAACGATTCCAAGCAACTGGGAGAATGATTCCAAGTGGCTGGGAGAAAACTAACCGTCTCCAAGCGGTTGGGAGACCAACCGTCTTACCAATAATGATGCACCCTAATTACTTGGGACTTACAGAGTTTGTTCTAACTCTAGATACAAAACAAAAATAACATGCATTGGTCGAATAGACCTTATTACAACACAAAACCTGATTTAGATGCTCCTGCACCAGCTAACCAATGTAGAACACTAATGAATCTAATCAACAGAAGGAATCAGGGACAAAGGAATGTGGTATGCTACAATTACAATAAGTTCAGACATGTTGCAAGATTCTGCATATATAAGAATGAGAAAAGAGACTATCCTATAGAGAAGAGGAAAACATAGCAGAGAGAAGATAAAGGTAAGAACAAGATTGATCCAGTGGAAATCAAGAAGGAAATGAGCAAGGTTTGGATTAAGAAGGATGTTAATGAGGTCAAGGATGGATCCACACTAGCCTCTAGTGCAGATACTTCCTCCAGGAAGTAAATTGGGAGCTCTGGCTTAGAGGAAGCTGTATTGAAAATCCTAATCCCCTAGCCAGATAGTCAGTGCTAGGATTCGGCACGAAGATATGATGAAAAGTTACATATGACAGATCTTTTGAAAGAAATTCTGGAAGAAAAGGTTCAAGTGCAGAGCATTGCAGAGCAATCCTAATCGACTGTGTTCTACAGTGAAGAGTTTTGACAACCTTTTGAAAGAGTGCATTTATGGCAATTAGGTTAAGGCAATCAAAGGTTAAAAGGCTTAGATTCAAAAGGTTAATCACTTTACACTCAGACTATCAAGTGCCTAAGAAGAATTGGAGCGAAATTCCAAGCAACTACAACAAGTCAAATCGATCTCAAGTGAAACCCTAATTCGGCAAAAGAGGTATTTTCAGTCAGAAACCCTACTGTGAATTTATTTGAGTCTTTATGGAAATGGTAACAACACAAGTGATTGATATAATTGAGAGAGCTTGACCAAAATTCAAGAAGCATCCACTCAAATCAATAGAGGTCGATCCAAATGGTGCATTTTCAGAAATTCTATTTGGTGTTATACATGTGGAAGATGTTAGGGCTTATATTCATGTTGCCCTAGAAGAACATGGAGATAGTCAACTTGTAGATGTATATCTAAAACATCTAAGTGGAAATAAATTTGATCTGAAGGAAGAATACAAGGTTTTGGAAGAGAAGAAACTCATTCAGTATATGGAATTCCCAATTTTCACAGAAGATGAATGGGTCCGATATGTCTTAAGCCGATTTCATGATGAGTTTATGTGGCTTAATTCCACATTCAAGATCACCAAAGATGTCATAAGGGTAGTCATAGGATTAAACCCTACCGGTACAGTGCCTATATTAAAGGCTATGAAAAATGATATAGTGATGAAAGCCACTGGAGCAAAATTTGATAAAAGGGCATTGACAATCAGTGACATTGAAGATCATGCAGTTAGATTTGCATCCATGGTGATCGGCTACAAAGTCTACTTCACAACCCGGGAGAACTCTGTCTCTAGTAATGCCATATACACTGCATATCAAATGGTTAAGAAAAATGCAAAGTATGATCTATGTGAACTGCTCTGATAGCAATTAATGGAGAACTTGAAGAAAACAAAAAGCAAATACCCTTTCAAATTTCGTACGTCGATTTTGTGCTTATTTTTCTACTTTATGCAAGAGTTACCAAGCATGAAAAATCAATTTTGGACTAGAGACAAACCTGTTGCAGTACAGATTAGAAACTAATTCAGCAACATAGGAAACATAAGTGCACAAAACTCAGCTCTATGGGGTTACTTCAAACATTTCCAAAAGGTAATGCAATCTAGAGAAAGGATCCCTAAGACCATTGTGGAGAAATACAAAGATGATATATGCTTTATTGTAAATAAGGATCAATGTATGATGGAGGCTGTGGAGCCCAGAACCGTCTGGATCTTACCAATGGGATATGAAGTTGATGGAAAAATACTGGAAAAATATGCACAACATATGCTAAGTAAACCCATGGATCCCAAAGAAGAAAGATTTGGGACATATGAGGAGATGTCTATAAAAATCCATGTTGAGGTAAGGAAGCCTGAGATTTCAAAGAAGGCCCAGAAGATAGCAAAAGATTATGCCTTGAAAAAGGGTTTTGCCAAATAACAAGTCAAAGAGACAAGAGAAAAGGCACAAGCAAAAAGAGAAGCAAAAGAGAAGAAAGAAAGTGAACCGGTCAATACTCTGGAAGAACCTAAAAGGAAATTAGAAAAGCCTGAAGTGACAAAAAGAAGAACCAGAGGATCTACCTCTGCAGAAGATGCATCTGTATCCTCTAGTCCCATATCTTCTGCAAGTGTGGAGGTACCTACCAAGAAATCCACTGACAAAGGTCCCAAAAGACATAAGACAAAAGGAAGAAGAATGTATGTCAGTGAGGCCAAGGTGATGAGGAGGAAACTGAATCAATTGAAGAGGTTAAGGAAATGAAAGTCAAAACAACTGAAGCCTCCAAAAGTAAACCAAATAAACCCTTTGACAACAAAAGAAGAAAGAAAGAGAAGAAGGTTGAGCCTATAAAAGAACAGGCTACAATAAGCTTGGAAGAAGTCTTGAAGGCCATTACAGTTGATGGCAATTTGAAACCTATTGCCCAATTGTATGATGACTATAATGATGTAGACAAATACATTATTGAGATTGTTGTTATAGAATACTTAAACAAATACAATAAGGCTTTCATTGAGATAAGTGTTGATCTCCCAGATAGCCTGAGTAGTATAATGTCTGCAAGGAAAGAAATTGCTATGGCAAAGGACATTGAACTCAGAGAGCATACATTGATAAAGTTATGTCCGAAAATCACTCCTGGAGATAAGGCAAAAATCTCCAAAGTGCTTAGCAAGGAGTTCAGAACAAAGAAAAGGGTGAATACTCTCATGTCAGATGACATTGAGAAAGTAGTTAAAGAGACTAAGGAGATCATCTTAAAAGTGTTGAAGGAATTTCATCTCCCAACAATGATTATTTGTACAATTCTAACCTATTGGTGTACATTTTAAAATAGTGAAAGATGACATTACAATTATCTCCACATGTTTTATTACATGCACGACAAAATTGTAATTATCATCAAGTTTTATTACAGTTGGGTTTGGTGGGTGAGTTGTTTGGATTGCAGTGTATACAAAATAAATAAAAACTTGGTATAATATTATACTAGAATAGAAATTTGTTTTTCTAATTTACATTTAAATGAGTGTATATTTGTAAGACATTTTTTTCATATTATTTTGTTTCATATTTCACATAGGGCAACATGTCTTGTTTATGCTTGTGAATGATGGACATTATTTTTCTTATACTTTATCACAGCAAAGGATAATCTATTTTTAATTACACAGTCATAGTTCATTGTTGAGGTGGAACACAAGCTTTGAAAAGCCTTTAGAATGCTTACACTTATAGTAGAAGCCTTGTAGGATATACCATTTAATAGTGTGTAAAAAGTATATTTAAAAATTGATGGGCTTTAGAGAGCCATGTGGCATGCTACCATTGCTAGCGCATGGGAAGAAGCCAACAACCAAACATCTTTCGAGTAGTCTCCAATTAAGTGTCAAGCACTATCCCTTAGATCTTCCTCCTTATTGTTGCAAGCCGTCAAATTCAACTTTTAGTAATGAGGACTTTACCTTCTAGTCATACATTACCCTTTGCATCAAAATTTGATAGCCTAGTCATAAAGAAAATAACATTTGCAAGGCTTGCTAGAGACCTAGGACACGTGGCAACTCCCAATTGTTGGTGCATATGTAATGCTCACCCTAGTGTTTTCCTCGTGTACTTTCTGATTCATATGATATATGTTGTATTGAGTGTTATTAGTGCATGACATTGTAGACACCCAAAAATGACATGGCCTTCACCACCATTTTCTGGCATCTCCCTAACATCTCTTTCACGCTAACTTAGCCCCCTTCACCAATTAAATTAATTAAATAAATTATTTTATTTAATTAATTTATCTAATGTCCACTATCCCCTACCTTGGATTAATTAAATAAATTTAATTTAATTAATTAATTATCCCCTTATCCATCACCTTCAATTAATTAAATAAATCCTAATTTGTTTAATTAATTACCCCTTTCCCTCCATTAGCCTAAATTGATTAAATAAATTTTGTTTATTTAATTAATAAAACCCTTTACCATTGTCAACCTTGTTAATTAAATGAATTTCATTTATTTAATTAATTTAACCCTCATTTAATCCCCTTCCCACAATTAATTAAATAATCCCTATTATTTAATTAATTGACCTCACACTTGTCATTATCCTCATCACTCCCCCAAATATAACCAAATTAAAAATTCCCTCCACAAAAAGTCAAAATCCAAAGTCAACTCTTCCTTTAATCCTAACCCTCCATTTCAAAAGATGCCCTAGGAGGCGATCTCACCCATTGATCCCTTTCATTCCTATTTGACCTCACAACCCCTCACTCTCATTTGTCCTCACCACTTCATCTCAACCCTCTATTTCAACTCAACTCATCTCAGCCATTGATCAAATCTATCTAAAATTGTCTATAAATAAGGCCTTTCTCTAGACTTTATTCACTCCATGCTTTCTTGCTCTAGCTAGATGTTGTCCAAATCCTTGCTCCAATATTGTCTCCATTTCTACCTAGATTATGTTGGTTTTAGTATTGAGAAATCCACATTTCAATAGCTTTTGAGTATTGTTAGGTCTGCAATTGGGTGCTTGCATTCCTCCACTCTATCAAGGAGAGTGGAATAGCTCAAGGGTTTGAAGGTATTGTTCTTTTATTTGTCCATCTTTCATGTTTGTTCCTTATCCTATACCATCATATCTAGATGTGTTTCTCATGTTATGAGTTGTTGCACTGAACTTGTCAATGAGCTCTATTGTACTATCGAGGGGTTCCAATGGTGTATTCAAGGTGTTTTCTAGATATGCTTTGCATGACCATTGAGGTGTTTCCAATGGAGTTTTGCATTGACATTAGATTCTGACTATGCATTATGGGATGCATAGGTTGTGCATGTGCATGATAGATCATTGTAGTGTTTCAACTTCATTATTTTCACTATATGTAGTATAGTTGTGATTATTAAATATTCCAGCATTGTGAAATATTGTTGAGTATGCAGCTTGTTCCTAGATCATGTTAGTCGTAGATGATTTACAATAGATGTGATGATTTTTTATATCATGTTATCATTTACGCCACATTGAGGTGGATTATGTTGCTTTAGCTATTTATGTGGAGTAGGTATGCTTGATGTTTGATCTAAGTGTGCAAGTATAGGGTTATTTCTCCAATGGTGATTATATATTAGACATGGTCATCTTTGGGATGTTGCCCCAATTTTTTATTTTTGTCCTTGTACAAATCAAACTTGGTCCATTTGGATTTTCTTTCCTTGCCTTAATGTTATGTCTCTAAAGTGTAAGTCTTTTTCTTCTTTATCAGTAAAATCCTCATTTCTCGAACCTTAAGTTTTGGTGCGTCCTATTTTAACTTTCCTTTATTTATTGACATTTTTGTACTTTCCCTAACTTGATATTTCTTCCTACCTTATTGAAGAAATCTCTCATCGGTGAACCTTGTCCAAAAATTCTTAATTTCGCAAACTTTATCAAAAAAGATTCAAGTTCGCAAACCCTCTATTTTTCCAATAACCCTTCTTAAGGTATTGGACCTTTCACAAACTTAATTTGTGTTATCATTATTCGCCATTATTTCTTGAGTTCATGATTTTGCCGATAACCCGATGCCTGTAATTGTTGTGTGTCGAGTTCATATTGCCGATAAAGGAGAAGTCTTGTTTTGTCATGGCCTTTATTTGAAAGTTCATAAAAGAAAGATTTTGCCAATTATTGTTATAAACTTTGATGCTCTTGCAAAGTATATCGAGGAATCTCTTGGTTCACAAACTCTTAAAATTGTCGATAAAGCGATAAACACATACAGCCGGAAGGAGATTTAGTTCGCGAAAAGTAACTTTTTGTTGATATCTAAACACAAAGGATTGAGATTTGGTTCGTGAAATTGAAATTTTTCCAATGATTAAGTTCGACGATTGCTATTTTTGTCGATAAAGCATCTCAAGTAAAAAGAGTCATTCATGGAAAGTTAAGATACCTAATAAAGTGGTTTGGTATAATGAGCTGTGAAAGTATTTATTATGAAGGAGCATTTAATGTAACCCCATCCAATTTATTTACCTTATAAAGTAAACATTTCTTAAGGTGTAATTCATTTGTTGTTTGGAACGTGATTTGGAGTCCCGGCTACAGTTAATTTAGCTTCTTCCTCTCCATAGGCATCGCAGTCAAGGTGAGTGCACTGTCATCTTCTCTTTTCAGTTGAAATATAGTTCTAGCATTGGTGGAAGGGCTATACATTGCAATTTTACATCTTTCATGACTTGCAAAACCCCACTTCCTCCAACCGTTAATCGTAACCCTCTCTCGTCAAACATAAACCCTCTGGTCTTAGTAATTTTCAACAATTCCATAGACTCATTACTCAAATTTGTCAAAATGAAATTTAAATATCAAGGGCTCGATATCTTCTTCATAATTGAGAACAAACTTTTGAGGGTTAAAGACACTGATTTAGGTAACATTAATCTTAAAGAATTCTGGGTAAGGATGAACACCAACCCAAGGACACCCATAGCTTAGAAAACCTTAGATAGTGGTCTGGTGCATGTGGGTTGCTTCCCTCCAGTAGTTCAGTGCATAGATTTAATCATGGCTTGCCTTCACAATTACCATGTTGAATCCTGTGAAATTAGGACTGCCAGTGGTAAAACAATTCTACATATAAATGTTGATATCATCAACAATAGACTTGGATTGCCAGTGAGAGATGAATACACTGATATTTCACAACAAACTGGTTGGAGTTTCTTCATCGATGGAAAAAAATGTGTAAGGATGCCATTGCTACTACATGGCTTAAGAAAGAAAAGAAAGGTGGGTCATAGCTGCCCAAAAACTTAGTCAGAGCCCTGTTCAAAGATGATATTTCAGACATAATCACACTGTTACATAGGGTGGTTGGGAGTGAAGATTCAAATGAATTTGTTCAGTGGATGTGCTAGTTCATACTTGTCATTTGTACTGGGAAACAATTTATAGATTGGTCTCAAATAATCAATGACCATTTGCATGATCAATTAGTAAAATTTTAGAAGAGAGGCAATAAGTTCAAAATGTGTTCCTACTTGGTTTATCTACTAGCCACCACTTAATAGGTTTGGCCAGGGTTGAACATTGTTGGCCCAATGACTCAAGACACCTAGGTGTACGATTATTCACATACCTCAAAATAGGTGGTTTTGAGTTCCCTCCTCGGAAGCTACCTAGGTATGCTTCTGATTATCTTATGTTCTTGAAAGTATGCAGGTAGGCATCTCTTGCAAGCAAGAGATATCGTGATTCCAAGAAAAGGGGGTACTGTTTCCCTTTGCGACTGACTCATTTTACTTGTACCAAACTAGAAAATGCCAAGAATGTGGATAGACTTCTTTCTAAGTTTCATTTATCATCATATAGCTCTAGAAGTTTCTCTGAAAGTAAGGATTTTGTGAAGAAAAGCCTTTATTTCCCCATGCTATGAGAACATCAGCATCACTTGGAAGATTTTTGGGCTGACTGTGTAGATGAGTATGAAGTGAGGAGAAGAGATTGGTCAATATTGACCCTGGACCAAATGAGAATCTTCAAGCTCGATTGGGATCTCCCAAACTTAGTGGATGATTATGCCGATTTGATTGAACCTGCTTTTTCTATTGAAAGCACTAAACCCCTACCTGAGATAGATTGGACTATAAATGAAATTACAAATGTTAATGCTAGATCTTGTTTTGTGATGAATTGAAGTCAACAGTGGCTAAGATCTAAGGTGAATGATCATGGTGCATGATGAGGTATAAACAACCTCATTTTTATAACAAGCCATATAACCCTTTTGGCCCTGACCAATCACCTTAGTCATGCCAATTTGTTTACTTTTAGAAGCAATATTTATCTATTTTTGATAAAATGATGTATAAATCTTTATTTTCAAATTAATTGAAATTAGCCACTAATGTTGACTTAATTGTTGTAGAGCTTGTGTAATTATGCAGGGTTACATGTATTGCCTAATAGAAGGAGTGGACTTCAAAGCAGTTGGAGTCAGAGCGCCAGAATTTTAGGGTGCCAGAAATTTAAGCATACATCATAGATATTGTTAAAGAAATTCTGTTATTTTCTGTTGAACATACTTAAGACTTTACAGCTCCACTCAGAGCCTTTAATGTGTTTTATTTCAAAGACATCCAGTTAGTTTGTAATTCTATTTTTCTTTAAAAAGACTTCTTCAATGGCATTTACCAGCCATCTAAAAATTAGGATTTTGTAGTAGTGCAGTATATATGTAGTTGCTAAAAACAAGGATATGTTGTTATGATATATTCTAAATACTATTCATCTATGTTCTATGTACTGTGTTCTGCGATACTTTTATGACATGAATGAATACTACCAGTCTTATTCTAAGTAATGGAAGTATTATGAATGGGATTTGTTGTGGAGTTATTGAAGTACTGAATGTGATTTGAACTGATAGTAGGAACGCCCAAGAGTTGGCCACTCAAGGGATTATAGAGTAGATAAGTATTTTTATTGTTAATGTTGTCATTTTTGTTCTGTGCATGTTATGCTTAGATAAATGTTACTTTGTGCTTAGCTATGTTATGTGTTCCTGAAGGTTGTGGTTTTAAGTTAATGATCTTTGAGTTCTATTTACTTGAAATTTCTGGAGCATCCACTCTGTTCATTAAACTGTTGTTAGCTATTGATCAAAAGATGTTAGGTGTACTTTCAGTTAGTAGTTAGTTGTCTTTATTTTGAATTCATAGTTAAACTGCAAAGTGTTGATTCTTAGATAGTTTACATGATTTCTAGATTAGGAATTTAAATGCTTTCTAGCTTAAAGATTTCATGCTTTCTAGTTTAGATTTTGCTTCAAGCTCTTCAAAAAATTAGAAAATCTGTTAACTAGGTGAGATATCCAAAATTATACCCTATTGCATATAGCCTTAGACACTACCTGATCGACATAATTGATATATTTTAAACTAAAGTGTTAGGAACTTACGACAGCCAGTCAATGCAAATTCTCCTTCACATAAGGAGCAAATCATGGGAGAACAACAGGTTTCTGCAGGCACTTCCAATCTAAGTAAACCTATCATTGTCCATAATGCAAGTTCACAATTTCTAGTTAGGGATGGGAGTGATGGTGGAGACGATCACAAGAAGAATGCAAATTTGAAAGGACACTGTGAAGGGGACAATGAACCTCCTAGGAGAAAACTTAATACCAAGAGGTGTTTGAATCTTCATGCTAATAAATTGTTAGAGCAGGAACAAATGTTACAGGATGAGGAGGATAGGGAGACAACACCCTCTCCAACCCAGGATACAACTCCTCCACCCCTTGCACAAAATCCTCCCCCTATTTTTCAGGATGGAATGTCTCAAACTCCCTCATCTTCTCAGCAACAACAAAGAGTAACTGGTAGTCCTAGAATAGATTTATACCTCATGTTGCTACTGATGACTATTCAATTCTATCAACTCTTTCCTAGTGGAAAATAGAGGTTGGCAACTGTAGACACTGAAAATTATCTAGGTCTTGTTTACACATCACCTTGTATGTCTTTGCCCTAGGTCCTAGTTACACAACACATTGTCGACATGAACTTGTATATGTTCCCCTAGGTCCTAGTTCATCCTAGTTCATCTAACCTCATCCCACTTAATCTCATTTATCCCTAGGTCCTAGTTCATCTTAATTGCATTGGTCCAACTTAATCACCTTCTTGATTAATTAAATAAACCCACTTTAATTAATCAATCCCACTTGATCACATTCCCAATTAATTAAATAAATCCCATTTATTTAATTAATTGCACCTAGTCACATGTCTCACATAATTCAAATTAAATATTTGAATTATTCCCTCACCTCTCACCATATTGCAACATGTGTCACATGTTGCATCTTCCACTTAACCCCTTCACATGCACAACTAATTCAAATAAAATATTCGAATTAGATTCCCTTTCATTCTCCTTCGCACACTTGTCACATGACTATGCTTTCTTGATGTGCAAGGAAACTTAATCAATCCTAGCCATCCATATCATCTAAACCCCAATCAATCTTGTCCATCCATTCAAACTAGGTCTTTCCTATAAACCTAGCCTCCTCTAATCCATTTAGGAGGATGCAATCTAATTTCATACTGTTATGCTGCCAAAGTCCTGAGCAACCAACATTCAACCATATCCATCAATCTCTCTCTCTTGCATCCATTTCCATCTCCATCTTGCATCTTTCATCATATTGCATCCATCATCTTACAGGGATCAATCAAGCCATCATCTTGCGCATATCATTCAAGGTATATTGAGGATTTGGGTTTGGGTAATGTATGTCTTTGTTTCATCATTTCAACTAATCCAAATTTTTAATATGTAGCAACAAAAGGAGATATTATCATATTATAGACACAGAGTTTGATGCAATTGCAAGGATCCAAAAGTTAGAGTCTACTACTTAGAAAGCTAAAAGGATGTCAAGACTAATGGTTGACCCCATAACCAAACACCAATATGTAGAGATTACAGAACCAATGGTAGAAAAAGAAGTGAGGGATATTTCTATTGATGACTTTCATGTTAGCAAAGTGGACTTGGGACCACCTTCTATTCAAGGAGATATACACAACACTAAGCTATTTGTGGAAAATTTGGCTAGTAGGTTGGAATAGAGGGAAAGGGAGAATGAAATTTTGGAAGATCAGGTGAATATCTTGACCACATACATCAAGTCCATTGTTGATACTACATATACTACATCCCAACGTCTAGATACTACCATAAACATTCTTGCAAAGACCCCTCCTAAGGGTGTGAGTACAGAGGTAATAGATCAAATTAACAAGTACAAATTTTTGGGTAAAGTAGTAGAAGAATGTGTGGAAAAAATCACTATGGATGGATTACTTTTTATTCATGAAGCCATTCTTTTGTATACCAGAATGTCCAACAAGAAAACTAAGATTTTGGTTGATCTGAAGACTATTAAGAAAGAGGAGACTATGTTGAATGTGGCAAAGAATGGGCTAATGGGAATGGTGAAGATTGATTCTAGTGTCTTGGTATTAGAACAAATCATAAGCAAACCAGAGGAAAATGAATCTGTTAAATGGTTAAACTCAGTTGATTGGAAACTAACCATGGTAAAACAGTGCCTGATAGACTTGAAGAATGTAGCTAAAAATAATAAATCTTACTTGTTGGATCTTAGGAGCTCCTATATTTCTTTGGGGGTTGAGATTTTTTATGAAACTGAGACCAACCTATTAGATGTTGTTGTTGTCAAACAGGCTTTGAAAGCCCTGTTGGTTGAAGATTTGACGGCTAAAGAGGATTCAACTAGCAATCCCATGGAGAAACTAAATAATGTGGCTGCATATCTCCTGAATTTCAAGAAGGATATAGTGAGCTGCACAAGAAGTATGAAGAAGCCAACAACACCTTACAAATGTGGAGAACCAGGTTCATGATCACCAGCATTCTGAATGCTAAGGCTATTATCCCAATTTTAAACAAGTTTTAGGTCTTCAAAGCCAAATTAGATGCTTCACAAAGGTCCGGAGAACAAACAGAGAAAGATTGCACTAGTGAATAGGTACTCCAGGAGGAGCATGCAAGATATGATGCAAGGGAGGGCAAGGACAAAGAAGTTTCTTCCTAAAGTTTCTTTAAGCTTTCAAACTTTCTTGAAACTTATGTTAAGACATATTATTATTGAGACTATGTCTCTTTATTATTCAAGAAACTTTGTTGTATTTAATTGTTAGTTGTGAGAGACAGTTATACAGGAAAAGTTAGTTCCCAACTCTTTTACTATAAAATGAATGAGTAAAAGAGAGTTCGGATCTTTTGGTGAAGTTACTTTCATGACTAGATCATTTGATACTTGTGAGTTTTAAATTTTTTGGAGGAAAGGGTGATATTTTGATATAGTTTTGTAGTATTTCTTTTGGGGGAGAATGGAGTATTAGGCTCTACCTCTTGCTCATTAGTACAAGAGAAAGTTGGACGTTGGGTTGATCATCTATGTGTATTGTTATTTATTCTTCTTATGTTGAATGTGTGACATCCTGAGTACAGAAAGTTACATTCCTTCTATGTGGAATATTGATAACCTGCCTCTATTATATTTATATTTCCATCTGATGTATTTTCACTCTTATGTTTGAATTTGATGCAAAGGTGGTAATCTAGTAATTTTCTATTCATTTATTAGATTTTCTCCTTCTTACGTTTAGGTGTATTCTGGTGATTTTACAATCATAAGTTACATTTAGTTCGCCTGCAGTGCATTGGGCATTGGGGTTTTTATTTCATTTTTATATCACCAAAAACTTCCTTTCCCTCTTTTAGGTTAAAAGTGTACCAAAAAATTAAAAAGCCTATCATACGAAGGAAGTTGTACCTTCTCAAAATTTAGAGGACAATCGATGAAATTGTCCAACTGTTAGTGGAATTTGTTACTACAAATTGGGCGTCATGCATGAAACAAGTGATGACAAATCTATTCACTAACATATTTCTGGTGACTCTACTAGGGAAAATGAGCAATAAGATCTTTTGCCATTAAAATTTGTATGTTTTCCACCACATATATTGTTTGAGTCCGGTATTATAATATATTTCAGATCCTTTCTTGTTGCAACCATTTTCAAGAAGACTCAGGAATTAATGCAATAAGAATCAAAAGTGAAAATTAAAGAATATTAGAAGTTCACAATTGCAGTGGGAACAGGAGGCTAATCTTTCTTGTATTCTGAAGGTACCATTTTAAAAAGAGAAAATATAATATCTATGGTTTTATAGAGGAGATTTGGTCCAATTCTCCAACCTAACATTAACTAGATTAACGTAGAACAAGAAGATATCATCACTAATTTACGTAATTTAGCCTGGGCAAATAGGAGGAATAATCATCAATACCACTAGGTTAATCAGGTTTTAGAAGAAGAAGAGGAGGATATTGGTCAAGACCTTAGAAGACAAGCCAGAAAATTTGGGGTAGTTGACGACAACCTTATTGTTTTCAGAATTGTTCCAGCACCAAGGAGGAATCAGCCCTTTCAAACACATATTGTCCCATATAACATAGAAAAAAACTAACAAAATAACATACAGAATAATCAGAGGTAATTGTCACGCTGGAAACCAAAAGATACACTAGGAATGATCGAAGGAGAGGAATTATTGATTCATAATTTGAGGCCCTACAGAAGGTTAGCTTTGTTTTTTATTTCCCTTCTACTAGAAAATTGTCAAGGACAACTAGCAGGCCACCTTCCCTACCAAAGTTGCAAATAATTCACCTGTGTGTTAGGCCTTAGTCTTGCATGGAATAGTCCTCCCTCTAATTGTAAATCTAAAAAACACTATGGGACACAGACAGGCAGCACAACCACTGGTACTGTGGGGAACCACTATAGGCCCATTATCCTTGGGGAATCAATTACATGATCTCCCTCATGGGTCTAGAAAAATCATTCCTAAATTCAAAGGAGATGGTAAGGTGTCCATAGATGAGCATATCCATGCCTTCTTCGCAGCATGTTCAGTTATGGGGATTCAACACGAAGATGTTTTAGTTAGACTATTTGTTGAGTCTCTGACAAATGCTGTTGCCAATTGGTTTTATCACCTACCTTTAGTATCCATTGATTCTTGGTCCTCCATGGTCCAAAAATTTGATGATAGGTTCAAAAGCCCAGAGGATGAATATTCCCTAATTGTATAATTAACTCATTTGAAAAAGGAGATCAAAGAACCAATGAGGGAGTTTGTTGCCAGATTTAATAAGCTAGTGAACTAAATTCCAACAACTACGAGGCCTTCCAATGAATTGAATAAAAGGTTCTTTATTAATGCACAACCTCTCGATATTAGCTACTAGCTAAAAAGAGATGGAGCAGTTACTTTGGCAGATGCCCAAGCCTCTTCTATAGGAATCAAGGACAATTTATTGTCAACAGGGAAGTGGAAAAGAGAGTTACAGAATCAAAAAGTCCCTGCCACCACCTCCACCGATCCTATGATTCAGAAGCTTGCCAATGAAATAGTTGCTCTCAAAAGGCAGTTGCCCAAGGTTTGTCAACCACAACAGCCCTTCTACTAAGACATACCAAGGAAAGGGTATATTCCCCCAAATAACCATAAAGGTAAAACACTGGAATTACCTCTAGAAGTACATTGTTTAGCCATAGAAGGGCCTTCTACTAACAGTAAAGGGAATGTGATGTGAATCTTTCACCTAACTTCTTATCATGATGGTGTCTTATGTCCTGAAATGAACATATTTATGTAGATAGTTGCAATGCGAGAAGTCACCGTGGAGGAGAATTTTGAAGATGAGGGACATGTGCCCTCTCGCAACTCTATCCTATTTTATTTGGAATATGAATCTAATTCAGACAGGGGCGAAGATATTCTCACAAAGTTAGATGGACAAGCTTTCTCAGTTCATACAAGGAGCCAGGTTAATCAATCCCCAAAATAAAAGCAACAGGGTAGGATGCAAAAAGAGGTTCGGGGACTTTTACACCCAAATATATTTTATCGCGTAATGCAGCCGCTAGACAAACTTCTGCAACACATGTGAAAGACACTTCTTTAAATCTGGTAATACCCTCTCTGGATAAAGCTCTCAATTCTTTTGATATTGTAGAATTTTGTAAAAATACAAAAATTCAAATATGTCAGGCTAAATATTTAAAATTGAATCCAGTAGAATTGGAACATCTTGTGAGTTATGTGAAGTCTGAAAATGGGTCAGCTCATGTAAATGCTCAATATTTAGAATCTTGTGTTGAAAGGCCAACCTAAATTGCTTCCTCAATAAAGAATAAAGAGTCTAACCCTTTAGTATCCCCTGAGAATCCTAATCCCTTCTATGTGTCCCTATATATAGCCGGATGTAAACTCAACAATTGTATCATTGATTCTAGTGCCTTTGATAATGTTATGCTTGCTAAAGTAGCCAGAGCTTTAGGTTTCACCATGACCAAGATGTTGGAAACAAGGTAGATAAATGAGAGGGGGGTGAATCAGTTATCTCTATTATCTTAACTTTCTTCTCTTCTTTTATAATTTGTACAGCATCAAAACATATAAGCATATATAAACATGAGAACAGAAATAAAGTTAACACACATAACACAAGGATTTTAATGTGGAAAACCCTGTTAAGGGAAAAACCACAGGGTGACTAACCCAAGATTGTATTCTCTGTTAAAAGAATAAGAAGTACAAAATGGCACTTGCCAATTAGGGCTCACTGCATGAGCACACTGCTCACAAGAGGCACATTCCTATAAGAGACTCATTGTCTACATAACTTACAGAAGGTAACTAGGTGTTTGAACTGATGAGAGGCATCTACAAATGCTAGAGGTCAGTTCCGGTTAGGCACAATATACTGATCTGATGCACTTCATTCTTCCTCAGCTCTAGTGCTGCTGCTCTGTTACATACTGGATTTGTATTTCTGCTTCCTCACTTATCTCTACCTTTCTTCACGTTTTATTTTATCATATCTGTACATAGACACCTTCATACTGGAATCCATCTGGTATATATATCCGCACCAAGGATTTCAACAACTTTCTAGTCGGCAACCAGAATACTCAAGATATTTACAAATTACTGATCTGTCGGCTGAATCCATGCTTGATTTGTGATGCGTATAAAAAACATAGGCATTGAAGTCATCAATCATGTCGGCCAACAATGTATGATCCCTCAAATAGCTTGATCAACATCAATTACTCATCCAGATTGAAGTCTGATACTCTGTCGGTCAGTTCTTCCTTAGTCTGCTCTGCCTATCTGGGACCCAATACTCAGATGCTCATATCTTTTCCATGTTTTATCACCGGAGGCTAAATCTCTGGAATATAGTAGTCATGATACTCCTCTTGACTTGTCCAAGTCTGCAACTTTCTGGGTTACACCATCTAAGAGATCCGGACCTGACTGTCGAACCTTGTTGCATGCTCTGTTCTTGTTCACTGGACCAAAACAATCTTCAATCTGACTTCTGGTATAGGCACACTATGTGTTGTGGATGTGTGGGATAGACTTTGTTGCCATTAATGACAACACTTATGAAGCCACACAGTGTCTCTTGCCAACAATCTCCCCCTTTGGCATTGATGGCAACACTTAGTGAAAAATGACTAAGTGTCGCAGCAAACTCCCCCTTGGCTGATGCTCTATCTTATACACTATTTTACTGAAGCTCCCCCTTAGCTGGATTCCACATTTTTCACTACTTCTCACTCCCCTTTTGACATTAATGGCAAAGGGTGGAATCCGCACACCAAAATTTGCAAAAATTAACCTATACATAGCCGCATAAGTATGTATATACATGTTATACTTACATAAACTTGAGTATATCTGCAAAATTGGCCTTCAACTGTACATACTCTGTGGCCCAGCTCTGCTTCATCCTGTCCAAAATGGAGATGTGACCACTCAACAAAAATGCATATGATTCTGCCCTTCTTAAGTCTGTCGGATCATTGGTCCGGGCTGTGGTCTGAGCATCTGTTAAGGCCTCATGCATTGCCTCTAACTTAGGGATAATTATCCCTCTGAGTTCACTCATCCTGTTTATTATATTCTTCTTTTCTTTCTCTAGCCTCTTTATTTCATTTATAATGACAATAGCCTGGCATTCTTGACTTATTATGGATGTAGTGAGGGGATCAAAATTCTAAGATAAACTTGACAGTTTACCTTCTTGTTCTTTCACCTTCTTTTCAATATCCTCTGTCACTTTAGACCAAGATAGACAAAATTTGTACATGTCCCCACCACCTTTAAGAGCATTTTGAAGGCTCTTTATCCCAATATCTAGGGTCCTCCTATCATTAGCAATGAGTCCCTGTACTTCAATGAATCTTTTTCCCAAAAATTCTTTCCAGACCTTTTCTTCTGCCAATTTCTCTAAAGAATTAAAATGAGTACTAACAGAGTTTACCAAAGATTTCAAGTTACCAAATGGAGAGGCCGAAGGATCCTTTTGAAAATATGGCATGATCTTCTCCAGCATATCAAATGCAATCTCTAACAGCTCACAGTCTTCCATGTGAGATTTTAAAAGCTTTTCTTTTACTTTAGCTTGGGCAAAAGATGCTATTTTCATTGTCTGGACCGGAGAGAGGGAATCAAAATTTAGTGGTCCTTGGAATAGTTCAAGTTCATCTATCTCCATCATCTCTTTGTTCAAGAAATTCTTCATTGCCTCTGCAGTGTCTCTTGCTAGAGACCGAGTCTTCTTTTCGTTTGGAATCTCAGAACTATCATCAGAGATCTTCTTTATTTGTTCTCCTTCTCTTCCCTTTACCTCCTCTTTTTGACTTAATTTCTCCTCTTTTCTTCCTTCTCCTTCAGTTCCTGGATCTGGAGTGTCTACAGTGGGATCCGGAGGAGAGATGTTGACTGCTTCATGAACTTCCTCTTCCGGAACAGAGGAATCCAAGTCCTTAGACTTCTCTTCATCTACCTCTTTTGACTCTTCTACATTTTTGTCAGTAGATTCTTCATTTGATGCATTTAATCCTTCAACATCCATGGTAGAAGGTTCTTCATCTATTTCCTCTATAATAGGAAGATTGAATCTTTTGAAGGCATTCCAGAGGATTTCTTCTGTTTCTCTTGCTACTTGATCAGTTTCTCCAAGCATAAGTTTGTTCATTCTTGCTTTGCTCCGGAATTCATCCTTACAGTCCTTAAAGATCATGTCCATTTGCTTTGGAGTAATGGAAGGATAGAGCTGAATTGTAATCTGTTCTCAGATCTCTAAGTCTTTTTCCTTGGCATTCTCTTTTCTAAGTTCAAGTACCTTCTCTAGACTTTTGGGAATTAATGAAATGATTTCAATGAATGCTTTATTATAAATATTCAGGTACTTGACTGTAGCTTCTTCCAAGACCCTTTTGTCAGTATCACTATATTCATCATAGAATTCTTTTACTGGTTGCAGATTCCCATCCATTGTGACTGCCTTGATGATATCGTCAATGGAAAGAGTAGGCTTTTCAACAAATTCTTCTGCTTTTTCTTCTTTGTTTTTGCTAGTAGAGAATTGCCCAGATGCTTTCTTCTTCTTCTTCATTTTCTTAATTTCTTCATCAGACTCTGTCTCTTCATCATCTTTGTGACTTGTGTAAGACCTTGTTGCTTTTGTTTTCATTCTCTTTTCTCCCTTTCCGAAGACTTCCAGTTTGGTGGCTCTTGAGCTCTCAGGAGTGGCAGGTACAGAGCTCTTGGAGGATCTAGTCTGGGAGGAGACTTGTACCAGAACACTTCCTTTTTCTGCTTCTTGTTTCTCTTTCTCAGCTCTTTCTATTTTCTCTCTGTTTGCATCAACTGCCTCTTTTGATATGCCATATCTTTTGGCAATTTCCTCTACTTCCCTTCTAACTTTCCTTTTTAACTTCGATTGTCTCAGCTCAACATGTATCTTTACACTTAATTCTTGAAAGGCTCCAAACCTTTTTTCCTCAGGGTCCTTTGGCTGGCTCAATAGGTGTTGAACGTGTAGCTCCAAGATTTTCTCATCTACTTCATAACCCATTGGCATTATCCATACTGTTCTGGGCTCAACTGCCTCCATTAGACATTGATCAGTGTCAACCATGAAGCACATTGTATCCTTGTATTTTTCAACTATGGATTGACGAATTCTTTCTCTGGCCTGCATCATGCTCTGAAAGTTCTTGAAATAACCCCAGAGAGCTGTGTTTTGGGCTTGAGCATCACCAAGTCCATACATATAGTCTCTGATCTGTATGGCAACCGATCTGTCATTTTGCCATACACAACCACTTGATTCAGGTAGCTCATTCATATAGTAAAAGAACAGACATAGTATTAGATAGCCGTATTTGAAGGAATTCTTCTTATCCTTTTTGATCTTTTGCAAGTTTTCTAATAGTTGATTCAGGAGAAGGTCGCATAGATCATAATCTGCATTTTCCCTTAACATCTAATATGATGTATATATTGCAATCCCAGACACAGAGTTCTCCCTACTAGAATGATAGTTCTTATATCCAATTATCATTGAAGTAAATTTGACATCCGGATCTGTGATGTCATCAATTGTCATTGCTCTTTTGTCAAACTTAGATCCGGTGGCTTTAGTTACTATCTGGTTCTTGACATATTTTAATGCAGGTAGCCCATCAGATGAATGCAGTCCAGTTACTACCCTAATAGCATCTTTTGTTATCTTGAAAGGCTTCATTAACCACATGAAATTGTCATGTATTCTGCTAAGAACATACCGGACCCAATCATCTTCTGCAAAACAGGGAAAGTTGATGCAATATCCAAAGTGCTTATCCCGGAGGGCCTTGTATTGAGGTTTGAGTTTAAAACTTTCATCTATTAACTGTTTATGATAGATGTCCATCAACTTAGATTCGCCAAATTCCTCAATGTTGGTGTGGATGTAGACCCTAACATCTACGTGCAATACCCCATGCAGAATGCTAGAAAAAGCACCTAAAGGATCAACTTCTAGGGATTTGTAGGGGTGTTTCTTGAATTTTAGGTGCGGCCTATCAGTGATCTTAACAACCATTGGAGTAGCCATTTTTGCAAAAGATTCAGAGAGAGATATTTAGAATGGAAGTACCTTTTTACACTTTAGGGTTCGAAATAAGAGTCAGAACAAATCACTGGTTGAATTAGATTTTGCAACTGATCTTTGAGAGAGTTGTAGAAACTTGATGCAGAGCTCTTCCTTTCTTCTTCTCGAATGCAACTGTACAAATGATGAGTGAAAAGAACCTTTTATTCTTTCGTAAACCCTAATTTCCTTTTGCAATAAATGCACAACTTAAGTTATCTGGTTGCCTTGTTATGAGAGAGATCTTTTCGAATCACTGTGTTGCACTTAGAATCATTTTCAGTGATAATTGACAATGTATCTTCTTTCCTCCAATCATACCATGGATCTGCAGATCAAGATATTTCAATTTTGAATCATACCGGATCTGTCTATGAAAATCCTACTTTACCGGATGGCTGTCAAACTAGATCAATTTTGGATGATTAAACTCTTACAAAACTCCATGCGGATCTTTCATATTTTTACCAAGGGTTATTTGGATATTTTTATGAGAACCCTTTAATCCGCAACATTCCATGTGCCAAATTTAGGCACCAATTGACTGGCTGGGGGAATTTATTTTTCTTTGTGACTCCCCCTGAGCCAGAGCTCATCTATTTAATTTCTGGAAGGAATATCAGCACCAGATTCCGGTGCGAATCCATCCCCAACATTTTATGTACTCTTCTTCACCCAAATCTTGCTCATCTCCCTTTGAACTTCATCCGCATTCACTTTGCCTTTTCCCTTATCTTGTTTTTGATTATGATGCACTGGACCCTTTTTATCCTGATTTTTACTTCTGCAGAATTTGGCAATATGACCAGATCTATTGCAATTGTAACAAACAACATTTCTTTGCATATTTGACTAATATCCTCTTGATCTGCATTGATTAGCTATATGTCCCATTCTATTGCATTCAAAGCATCTACTATTGAATGAATTGTTTATTTGCATATTTCTACATTCATGAGATTTGTGACCATACCTTTTGCAGTTGAAACACTGTCCGGAGAAGGATGGATTGGTCTAATTCATTCTCCTTCTACACTGAGTTGCTTTATGACCGAAGTTGTTGCAATTGAAACAGTGTCCATTGAAGGATGGATATCTTTGAGCATTTAGTTTCCTTACCGGAGGTCTTTTAGGTCTGTTTCTTTGATTTTTTGATCCAAAGTTCTTCTGACCGGATCCGGAGCTTTCGCCTTTCTCATATCCCAAGCCACACTTGTCATCTACCCTCTTTTGGCTTTCAAGGAGAACTTCAAGTTGAGCTGAGCTTATCTTGAATTTCTCTTTGTATTCATTTGTCGTTTGCAGATCTTGTTTGAGAGTGTCTATCTGATTCTCAAGTTGTTCTTCATTATCTCTAGCTTCTTCAAGATCAGATTCAAGACGCCTGATTATTCTGTCCATTTTGTGGCAGTCCTCTGTCTTCTCCTTGAGGGATTGTTTTAGATTATCTTCAATTTCTTGGGTGAATCTCATAACCCCTGATTCCATCTCATGCCTTACCATAATGACTTCTTTTGATAGCTTCTCACATAGGTTGTTTTTCTCATTTAGATCTTCATTGGTATCATTGGCTTCACTCTGACTTGCTAATTTTTGAAGTAGTTCCTTTCTCTTTTTCACAGAGATACTCAGTTTTTCTTTTAGCTCATTTATGAAATCATCAGCTTGTTTGAGTCTTTCTCTCAAGTTATTGACTTCAGTGTGAGATTGTTCAAGATCATCTAGGGCAGACTGAAGTTGTTCCTTCATACCATACATATCAATTGAGATTCCCAGATCTTCCTTAAGTTGTTAGGCTCTATTTAGAGGAACTTAGCTCTGATACCAATTGTTGGAAACAAGGCAGATAACTAAGAGGGGGGGTGAATCAGTTATCTCTATTATCTAAACTTTCTTCTCTTCTTTTATAATTTGTGCAGCATCAAAACATATAAGCATATATAAACATGAGATCAGAAATAAAGTTAACACACATAACACAAGGATTTTAATGTGGAAAACCCAGTTAAGGGAAAAACCATGTGGTGACTAACCCAAGATTGTATTCTTTGTTAAAAGAATAAGAAGTACAAAATGGCACTTGCCAATTAGGGCTCACTTCCCAAGCACACTGCTCACAAGAGGCACACTGCCTACAAGAGACTCACTATCTGTAGAACTTACAGAAGGTAACTAGGTGTTTGAACTGATGAGAGGCATCTACAAATGCTAGAGTTTAGTTCTGGTTAGGCACAATATATTGATCTGATGCACTTCATTCTTCATCAGTTCTAGTGTTGCTCCTCTGTTACATACTAGATTTGTATTGCTACTTCCTCACTTATCTCTGCCTTTCTTCGCGCTTTATTTTATCATATCTTTACACACACACCCCTTCATATTGGAATCCATCTGGTATATATATCTGCACCAAGGATTTCAACAACTTTCTAGTCGACAACCGGAATACTCAAGATATTTACAAATTACTGATCTGTCAGGTGAATCCATGCTTGATTTGTGATGCGTATCAAAAACATAGGCATTGAAGTCATCAATCATGTTGGCCAACAATGTATGATCCCTCAAATAGCTTTATCAACATTAATTACTCATCCGGATTGAAGTCTGACACTATGTCGGTTAGTTCTTCCTTAGTCTGCTCTGCCTGTCTGAGACCGAATACTCAAATGCTCATATCTTTTCCATGTTTTATCACCGGAGGCTAAATCTCTGGAATATAGGAGTCATGATACTCCTCTTGACTTGTCCAAGTCCGCAACTTTCTGGGTTACACCATCTGAGAGATTTGGACCTGACTGTCAGACCTTGTTGCATGCTCTGTTCTTGTTCACTAGACCAAAACAATCTTCAATCTGACTTCCGGTATAGGCATACTATGTGTTGTGGATGTGTGGGATAGACTTTGTTGCCATCAATGACAACACTCATGAAGCCACACAGTGTCTCTTGCCAACACAAGACCCACAGGAAATGTTTTTCTATGGAGTCCAAACAAGTCCCTTCAATATGTCAAATTAAAAATGCACAAGTAGCCCTAGGTTTTTATCCCAACAAGAGAATGAAGTTGACTATACAAATTGTTGATGTGCCTGCTAGTTATAGAATGCTATTAAGTCATGGTTTTTGTAGAGATTTGGGGGTGAGATACAATCGGACTGGTCCCATTCTTTGATCCCAGTTGGAGGAAAGAAGGTTAGATTAGAACCTGAACCTAAAGAAAAATTCACAATCTTAAAATTAGATGATCCAAAGACACAGATTTTATATGAAGAAACTGACTTTGGGACTTATATGTTGTCTTCTATACCTATAAGTGAGACACCTGATTTAGTAGAAAATAATGTTCCAATTGGATTATGGGTTTTAGAATTTGATGGCAGTTGTTCAAACTTAGGATCTAGGGTAGGTCTTGTTCTGACTTCACCTATTGGAGAGAAATTTCCATTTTCCTACAAATTAGAGTTTGAAAACACTAACAATACTGCAGAATATGAAGCCTTATTGTTAGGGATTGAAGTAGCTAAAGGAATGGGAATCAAGGAGTTAAGGGTAGTGGGAGATGCAGAACTGATTGTAAAACCGGTGAGAAAAATCTTCATTATAAAAAATGAGAGATTAAGACATTATAGAAATCAGGTATGGGATAACTTGGAATACTTTGATGCCTTCAATATTGAAGTTGTTCCTAGAGACCAGAATTCCAGAGCCAATTCTTTGGCAGTGTCAACCTCTTTGTTTCTGCCTCATCCAGACTTCAAGGACAAAACCTACCAAGTAGAGCTCATTTATCACCCTAGTGTGCTAGATAACACTTGCCATTGGCAAGCATTTGAAGATGATAAGAAAATAATCAAGTTTCCTTGAAGCAGTTGGAAATTTTGTTGATCTTTATTTTGTAAATAGTTCTTCTAACTGCAGGTTGAAATGCCTAGACTCTAGAGAAAAGAAAGAATATGGAGTTATACAAATCAAGGGTAATGTAATTCCTAAAGGCTTGGTTTCTCTTGCAAATCTATTCGACAAACATGATAGGTGTGTTAAGCATAAAATCCAAGGAATAGAAGTTGTTCTTCAGAATATGATAAGGTGAATATAGGGACTAAAGAAGATCCAAATTTGGTCTACATAGGAAAGTGTTGTACACCAAAGGAGAGAACGAGATTGGTTCAACTCTTGACTAGGTATAAAAATGTATTTTCTTGGAGTTATGAAGATTTAAAAAAATTCAGGGAGGGTAAGCTACAACATCATATTCCATTAAAACCTGGTGCATCATCTGTTAGGCGGAAGGAGAGACCTTATAACCCAAAGGTGGCAGAAGCTATTTTCAAAGAGATTGATAAGATGTTAAAGGCCAAGATTATATATCTAATACATCACTCAACATGGGTTGCAAATATAGTACCTGGGTAAGTGCGCAAACATGGGGGACCAAAAGGGGGTCTTAAGTGGCCACTTTTTTTTTGAAATTAGGAAAGACTGATGTTGGATGAGAAATTGAAGATAGTTACACTCAAAATTTGAAGATGCAACAAAAACAAGAGTCGTAGTGCTCCAAATATAGTTTCTAAACTAGTAATTTTTGGAGAACAATATGCTAGAATTTTTCTATCCAAAGTAAATATTTATTGAGGAATTGTTTGGAGTTTTATCTGATTTGTCTCATGTGCGTAAACAATGATAGCAGTATATTGTATGCTTTGCCATGATGACTTGGTGTCAATCAATTCTTTGATTGTTCTTGTTTTTTATTTATGTTCATTGTCAAGTTTTTTTCTTGGCAATTTCTAGTGCCTCTTTGAAGTTTGTGTGGACTGTCTCTTTCATTTGTATATTCATTTTTTCAATACAAAAAAAAAAACTTATCATTTGAAAAGTTAAGATGCAAAATTTTCAACTGAAAATATTTTAAAAATGAATTATTTACAATCTAAATGGCTATATAGTTTCACCTCTTTTTAAAATGATCACATTGTTCAAGACAAACAATAATGATTTTTTTGTACAATTCTAATCTATTGGTGTACCTTTTAAAACAATAAAAGATGACATTACAATCAATAATGATTTTTTGTACAATTCTAACCTATTGGTGTACATTTTAAAATAGTGAAAGATGACATTACAATACTCTCCACATGTTTTATTACACGCACAACAAAATTGTAATTCTCATCAAGTTTTATTACAACTGGGTTTGGTGGGTGAGTCGTTTGGATTGTAGTGTATACGAAATAAATAAAAACTTGGTATAATATTATACCATAATAGAAATTTGTTTTTTTAATTTACATTTATTTGAGTGTATATTTGTAATATGTTATATTTCACATAGGACAACATGTCTTGTTTATGCTTGTGAATGATGGACATTGTTTTTCTTATACTTTATGGCAGCAAAGGATAATCTATTTTTAATTACACAATCATAGTTCATTGTTGTGGTTGAACACAAGCTTTGAAAAGTCTTTAGAATGCTTACACTTATAGTAGAAGCCTTGTAGGATAAACCCTTTAATAGTTTGTGCAAAGTATATTTAAACTTTGATGAGATTTATAGAGCCATGTGGCATGCTACCATTGTTAGCGCATGGGCAAAGGCTAGCAACCAAACATCTTTCGAGTAGTCTCCAATTAAGTGTTAGGCACTATCCCTTAGATCTTCCTCCCTATTGTTTCAAGCTATCAAATTCAACTTTTAGTAGCGAGGACTTTACCTTCTATTCGTTAATTACCCTTTGCATCAAATTTGATAGCCTAGTTAGAAAAAAAATAACATTCACAAGGCTTGCTAAGGACCTAGGACACGTGACAACTCCCAATTGTTGGTGCATATGTAATGCCCGCCCTAGTGTTTTCCTGGGGTACTCTCTGATTCATATGATATATGTTGTGTTGAGTGTTATTAGTATATGATGGGTTTATCTTGTTATGAGTTGTTGCACCGAACTTGCCTTTGAGGTTTGTTGTACCATCAAGGAATTCTAATTGTGTATTCAAGGTGTTTTCTAGATATGCTTTACATGACCATCGAGGTGTTTCCGATGGGGATTTGTATTGACATTGGATTCTAACTATGCATTATGGGATGATAGGTTGTGCATGTGTATGATAGATCATTGTAGTGTTTCAACTTCACTGCTTTCACTCTATATAGTATAGTTGTGATTATTAATTGTTCTAGCATTGTGAAATATTGTTGAGTATGCATCTTGTTCTTGGATCATGCTAGTCATAGATGATTTACAATAGATGTGATGATTTTATATCATGTTATGATTTATGCCATGTTGGGGTGGATTATGTTGCTTCGACTATTTATGTGAAGCGGGTACACATGATGTTTGACCGAAGTGTGTAGGTACATGGTTATTTCTCCAACGGTGGTTATATATTGGAGATGGTCGTCTTTAGGTAAAAACATGTATGTTAACCTCTATCTAACTCAGTTTGAGTTTGAGATGAGTCTTGTGAATCCTTGTCTTAACCCGGATCTGAATTGGTGGTGATTATGGATTATGCATGTTGTGGAAACCCATAAAGCATGTATGAGTCATTTGTGTGTGTTTCCTTTAGCTTTTTGTATTATATTTTAATTTAACTCAAAAAGCGCAGATGTTTTCTTGTGTTTTTAAAATATATTAATGCTCAAGTAAAAAAGGATTAATTTTACCTAGCGAAAAATTTTATTGCATTATTTTATTCTAGTAGAAGAAATTTAAAGTGAATTTAATCCTTTCTTCGAAATGAATTATTTTGCATTTGAAAGGTAGAAATTGTATTTTAATGAGAAATTTTTAATTCCATTAGTGTTTGGAAATTATTGAATGTGATCAAATTATGATTCATTTAACTTGTGGAAGTAATTGTATTAATGTAATTGTGTAATTTGCCTATTGTTTCAAAAGTTATTTTTGAAAAATAAATTGGAAAAGGGATTTTGGGAAGCTTATAAAGCAAAAATATACTTCTATTTTCATTTTCACTATTGTGTTTTGCTCCAAAACCTCTTATGCTCCATGGAAGAAATGGAAATTGGAAGGATGGAAGGGAAGGGAGAATGGATTCCTTGGATAAGAAATTGCTCAGGTATAGCAAGGGAGTGTGCTTGATGTGTCTACTTCAAACATGATTCTTCTTCTTAGTGTATGTGTATTTTGAGAGGTAATTTTCTCCTTTATATTTAATTTTAAATTTTAAATTTTAAATGGGTTTTCTCCATTTGCATGCCCAGACTAGGTGGTAGCATATGGCTTTCCTTATTAGGATGAAAATTGCTTGTTTTCATAGCTTAATTTAATGTTTTAAATTGTTTTTAATTGTCCAAAATAGAGCCATGACTATGGCAAAGATTTTAAGAAATCCTATTTTCCCAAATTTATTTGAAAAGTGTGTTGTTAGGTTCATTGGGAATAAAAGGGTATAATTAGATTTTTGAAATTTCCTTTAATTTAAAAAATAAAAACATAGGAAAAGATGCAAGGTAGCAACCTCTTCCATTAATAGACAATTTGGGGGTTTTTATGGTTCTTAGAATTTTGAAAAAAGAATAAAAAAATGTGTTAGAGACCTTAGAATGTTGTTTTATAATGTGGGATGAGTAGTCTCCATATTATTTTAAGATTATGCATCTTTTGAGAATGTTGTATATATATACTTGTTGCATTGATTTTTGTGCCATGTCCAAATTGTCAATTTGGTGTGTCAGACATAAGATTGAGGTCTAGAATAGGGAATGAGTGGGTTCTCACCATTTTTCACAATACAAAGGGATCTCAAGGGATCAAATATGTGGGGACTTTAAAATAAGTGATAATGCAATACAAATTGGGAAAATAAAATGTATGTTAATCAAGATATCTATGCCATGACATGAATTCTCTCAAAGGTTTAGTCTTGGGTGTAAAGGATATGTCACAACTTTGAGAGTTGGTGGATGTCAGAGTATTCTCTCAAGAGAGAGGATCAAACTCTATGTGGTCCTTGTGCTATCATAATGACACTCTGTGGCCTATCTCTAGGATCCTCATCCTATCCTTCAAATTTGGTATTTGAAATGTGTTTAGACCACCAACATGTATGTTAATGGATTGTTGTACTCTCATATATATGTGTGTTGGTAATTCATTTATGCCTTGTTTGGCATTCATTAAAGGTGTGAGAATCCCTTATGCTTGAATGTGGTGATCACATTCTTTTATGTTTTTTGGCTCATGTGAGCCATTCATACTTTGTATACATTTGATTAGTAGTTGTGCCACATGTTATCTCTTATGTAGTGATTGACATGAGATGCCACATGTATTTGTGAATGCTTTGATTGGCATGAATCTTGCCATGTAATCCTTGATTGTGTGAGTTTTCTTGTACCTAATTTGACTATCTCCTAGGATATTGGGGTGGGCATGAGGGTACCACATGGTTAGGTGGCACTAAACCACCGTTGGGGATTGACTAGCTTAGAGGATGCTCTTGGAGAGCGTGCTGGACTATTTGGTACATATTTGTTATCGTATCATTTTATTGGTGTATATTGGTAATCCTTGTAAATGGGATCCTTGAGACCATTGTAATAAGATTATGATTATGTTTCATTAAATTATGATGCAGGTTATGAGCTATCCATGTTTAGGATGAGACCCTTTAAATGTAATAAATAATTGATATCATCTTGTAATTTTCCACACCTCATTTTGTGACAGTGTTAGTATTTTTAGAATGTTGGAATCATGATATTTGACTATGTTAGCCTCAATTTATTTAATGATTTAAATGATGTGTATGCATGTGTTAGTATTGGATCGTATTTTGCCCATATAGGTGGCAAGGATCTAATTATTGCTTTTAGTGCATGTCGATGCTAGTGTCAAATGGGCATAGCATTTGTAACAATTTTATCATATTTTCTTATGTGGATGTTGTTGGCTAAATGCCTTATTTCATTATTTGTAATTTGGTTAAGTGCTTAGTGTAGTTGGTTAAGGATGTTCTTTTGGTCTGTCGAATAGTCTTGTGTTATCAGAGGTTGACAAGTTGGAGACCTCAAAATCATCTTCTAGAGCTTGTTCAATCTTTTGTCGGTTCGTTAAAGGTATAGGGATGGTTTCCATGGTAGTATAGTCCTTGTAGGACCCTTGTTCAAATTCTTGAGCTGGTGGTTTGAGGAAATTTTCTATTCAGACATTGTGAAAGGACTATGTAGTGCAAAACTTGGACATTAGTGTTAGTTTTGGAGACTAGCGCTAAAACTAGACACTAGCACCATTTTTGGACACTAGAGGGACATTTTTTAGTCCCCCAGCATGCTAGAGATCTTAGGGTGCTATAGTCCCCTGAACTGCTTTGATGTCCGTGTAGTCTTGGATAACAAGCACTTCTTGACTTTTCCCGAAGAAACATTCTATACAGACATTATTCCCCTTGGTCTATTGAGTCTTCCCATGTTGAAACTTCATTGATAGGTGTCCTAATTTGGAATTTATTCCCTCTTTTGCATTGGGAAATAGGCCTTTGCATGAAATCAACTGGTGGTCATTCCAATTGGTTGAGGGCTTGTACCTCTTAGTTGATCCATCTCTTGGGTGATTTTTCCCTTATGATGGGATGTTAAATGTGTCATCATGGAATGGATTCAAGGTAGTTGTCACCCTCATCCTTCTCCATGTGTTTGCAAGGAAGTGAGGTCATAGACGTGTGTCTAATCATCATCATGGAGGAAGCTCCATTCTCTTGCATGGTCATCACAATGACTTGTCACATGATGGGTGAAGTCTTTTGCTTGTGCCACCTTGCCCAATGTAATGGTGATGCCTTCTTGGGTGTTGTTGCAATTGTTACAACACCTTGTGCTCGTATATGTGCAATGCGATATGTAGATGTTGCACTTGCAAACACAAAAATATTGTTCATCTAGTGTTTGTTTGGTTAAATATCCTAAGTGAAAGCTTGGGGCATTACTGTAACATAATGGGCAATCAAGTGCCAAGTTCTTTGAGTTTAAGTGATCCATGTGTCATTCATCAAATTGGTGGCTTCTTTATTGTTGACCATTGGATTGATTTTTAGTAGTACAAATTTTATGATTTAAAAAGTTCCATTACTTTTGAGTTCAAATTTGACAAGCAAACTTTGTTGTAAGTGATGTTCAAACCTATAGGCCTATATGGCCTATGTGGCAATGTGTGGCAACATATTGACTAGTCTAACCAATGCAAAAGTGCCACTTAAGCATACACGATGACAACTAAGCACATGGGTCCTATCAACATGCATAGACAAAGCTTATTGCATGGACCCCACCACTATGGTCCAATGTCATTCATTGACTAGTAGTGCACATATTAATCCTAACAACTAATTTTGAAGCGGGCTTGTTTGGTTTAGGTATTTATCCTCTGATGACCTTTAAGTTGTGTGGTTACTATGTTATGATTGTTTCTAAATGTTATAGTTGCAAAGTTGTCGTGATAGACATGTATGCAAAATGTAGAAGCATAGACAAGGCATGAGGTATGTTTGTTTTGTGCATTAAACAAATAAATGTATTTTAGTTTAGTTTAGAACTATTTAAGAACTGTTTTATTTCTATTTACTTAAGAGTTGTTTTATTTTACTTAGAACTATTTAAGAATTCTTTTATTTTATTTACATTATTTATTTTATTTTTATCTAAAGAGTTATTTTATTTTACTTGATTTAGAGTTATTTTATTTACTTAATAGTTATTTTGTTTTTATTTACTTGATAGTAATTTAAATAATGTAAATAAAATAAAATCATTCTTAAATAGTTGTGAAGTAAAATAAAATAATTCTTTAGTAAATAAAATAACTCTTAAGTAAATAAAATACATCTCTTTGGTAAATAAAATAATTCAATACTGATATTTAGCATTTTTTAAATAGATGTACTTAAGATATCTAACATAGTAATTGAGATAATACATTTCTAACAATGAAAAGATGAAACTATTACAACATTACAAGGCAAAACAAATTTATTGTTACAATATTTCGAAGGCAAGTACTATGCCACTACGCGACACTTGATAAACTAATGTAATTTTTGCTCGAAGTTGGTATATAATTTGAATAATATTTATTTCCATTTGTATTTATTTTGAAGAATTGGTTTTGATCTTTAATTTTATTAATTATTCATCTTAAATTAGATTTATAATTTGTATAAATGATTTAAGTTAGATATAAAATTTGTGAAAATGACTTTTGAGCTTTCAGATTTCAAATTCAAATTTAAAGTCAACTTAACTCTTCCAAATAGTCATTGTGTGATGACTCAAAGTGTGAATGTTTCATTTGTGTCCTTTGGAGTTGTATTTAAGGACTAACCTTGGATCATTTTTACACCAAGTCTATAATCTATAAGATAATTTCATAGCTATAATTGTTCAAGCACTAGATCAAAGTAAATTCATTACTATATTACCTCCTTCATGTTGGGATAGGTGTCATACACCTTGCAATCCTAATGTTTGATTATTTATTTATTTTATGTGCCCTCATAAAAAAGACATCCAACTTTGACCTGACATTTATGCCATGTGTATCTTGTAATATGGCATGTGTAAGAATATCTAATATTATGTAAGATGTTAAGATAATTTCATAGCTATAATTGTTCAAGCACTAGATCAAGCAAATTCATTACTATATTACCTCCTTCATGTTGGGATAGGTGTCATACACCTTGCAATCCTAATGTTTGATTATTTATTTATCTTTTATGTGCCCTCATAAAAAAGCATCCAACTTTGACCTGACATTTATGCCATGTGTATCTTGTAATATGGCATGTGTAAGAATATCTAATATTATGTAAGATGTGTAAAATCATCAATGACAATGTAAGATGTAAGAGATTCTACGACGATCTTATGACACAAGTAAGAGCATGTAAGAGGGAGATTACAAAGTGGACTATGCGTGTTGACCAACTTATGACATACATGTTATGACACATCATAGAGCATCTTGCATAAGAGATAATCAATCCAAAATGGAGCGCCCAAGTTATGTGGGTGGATATGACATGTACGAAATATTTTTATTCTTGGTTGTTGACCTATCATGGAGTTTGGGCATTGGGATATGCATGTGGATTTGGGTGTCACATTCAGCCCACGGTTTTCTCCCATTGTTTTGGAAAACCACACATGGTTTGTGGTTTGGGCATTCTATATATATATATGGGTGCTTGATAGAGATGTAGTAGACTTACGATTTTGCAAGGGGTTATGCTGCTAAAATTTCTCTAGACAGAGTTGGTGTGTTAGAGGAGTGTATACTCATAGTGTATTGTAATTGTTGTATTGTTGGTGACTAAATAAATAGGTTCAAACAAAGTCATCAACAAATAAAATGAAAAGAAAATTAGATACAATAATAGACTAAATTAAATTTATAGGTTAGGTGGAAGAATGGATTAGAAAGAAAAACACAAGTATAGTTGAAAAATCTTTTGATCAACCTCCGAATGTGACAAAATTATACAATTCAGCCAAATAAATTTAAAATCTAGATTCAAATTAAACCATTAATAAACAAAATAGAAACCCAAATGGGACCCATTGATCAAGTGATCAACATATTAGAGAGAAATAACTCAAAAGTTTGTGAAATACTCTAATATAAAATTAAAGCTAACCAAACATTATGCCAAACTAAATTTGAAATCAATTTCACAACAATGTAGGTCTAATTTCTTCAAAATTTATAAATGCAAAAGTAAAATAGCATGAGAATCATAAACAAGAGAAATTGGGGATATAAAATTAACATCTAACTAAACTAGAAAGGTGATTGAAGAGTTAAAAAAAATTGGGGATGCCAATTTTTGAAACTAAGACATGTTGGATCAAAACAAATGGTGAATCCCTAAGAAAATATGCGAGTATTTAGAATCTAGAATCTCTAGTTCACAGTCATCCCATAAAGTGAATGGAAACCCACAAAGAACTTTAGTTTTCATCATGCCAAAGCCATAATAACGATTAAATACATATATTGTGTGTTCTTTACAAAGTTAAATTACTCCTCAAAGGATAAAGGAAAGAAAATTGATGTAACCCCTAGTGACACTCCTCTAAAGTTGGCAGTTTTTCTAAATTTAGCAGTTGTTTCTAACGATAGTATTTTTCCCTAAACGTAGTGGATTTTCTAAAGTTGGTGGATGTTGCTATTGTGGTGGAGACTTTGATGGGGCTTCTAAATTTAGTTGAGGTTCCATTTCCTTTTGTAAGAACTTTGTACATAACCTAGCATATCTTTTGCCCAAATTGTTAGGTTTTCAACTTCTATAAGCGTCAAAAAGCTCTCTTCAAGCACTACAATTAAGTGTAATTTATTTTATATAATTTTGATCAAAGATGATTGTAATTTCAATTGAAACTTTCTTGTATAGTCATTGTAATCGCATTAAGATAAAGTATCAAAACTTTGTAATCGATGGGGGTTTTATGCATTGGGTATTTTGTACTCCATTAACTAATATAAAGTTCTATTTTGGAAAGGAGGTTACTCTTTTGGTTTTATATTATTTTTGTTGGTTTGATCTCTTTTTCGAGGAGTTTGCTGGTGAGCAAAATTGTAACCCCCAATTCTAAGAGAGGAAGCCACAATATCTAAACATGGGGATCGAATCAATCTAAATAAAGGGACAAACCTATGATTAAACTAAGGACAATTATGGACCAATTGACAATAGCAGGATAACTCTTCTACACTTCAAGCCCTACCAAGTTTAGGAGGGTGTTCCTAGAGACATTTTTATGATAAATGTGAATTAACTAGCCCCATGGCTTAAACAAACCTATGCATAAAGACAAGTTCCAAAGATAGGTTGTCACTCTAGGATATATCTTCATACTAGTTTACCAGACTTGTAAATCATAGATCTCTTAATAAGGTAGACTAACAATGGGTTATGATGGAACATTAGATGTAAAACAAATTTATTCCCCTATAGATGAAAGCATTCATAAATTGTTATTTCATCACTAACTTAGACCTAATTGTACACACAATCCTCTAAATATTACCAATAAATTGCAAGTTCACAAAAGATACTGTAGAGATTTATAATTCTAAAGTATGGATATTGGTAAATCATACTTAACAAATAGTTTACCAAAACAAATGAGTGGATGATTTGTCATTTGATTTCAAAAGGATGGATCAACTGATTGGAACCTAATTCATTGATAACAAAGTCAAGAAAATGAGTCAATCAAAATAATCGCCATAGTAATCCACAGTTAAAGAATGACCTAATTTGTTAGGGCTTTGTCTTGCAAAGCTTAGGCCCTCAATTGCCCTCCTATTCCTAGTGTTTGAATTCATACTTAGTAATCTAGTTTCAATTTAAATATCCCATACATTAAGTTAGAAAGATTTTCTATTAGGACAATCCTTATAGAAAAATTTACAACAATCCTTAAATGAATACTAACTGATCTTCAATATGAATGCAACAATTGTGCACCCACAAATTTATCAAATTCTCTAAAATGTTTAATAAAAGCACGGAGACAAATAAAACCACATAAATAAGAGTTGGTCTTACTATTAATTTTGCAAAGAAGAAATTTAGTGATAAATACATAGACTACGTTCAAAATAAAACTCTATTAATGCTCTTGAGAGTTTCTATTTGGACTCTTACACCCGAATATATAGCTAGGTACAAAAAACTAACTCCAGTTTGGCCCAAGGGTTCTAAAACTTGCTTAAAAATTAGCAAAGACCAACCTCTAAAAAACCCAAAAAAATTACAATTTGTAACAAATAAAATGCATAGATTACCCCAATGTTGACACCTAGTTGAATCCTACCTCTTAATCTATAACTACACAATGGACATAAAGAATATACCATCAAAATCTTTATGCTCCACATTTTTAATCGACTCTATACATTTTTTTTTTAAAAAAAAAACCCAAATACTCTACCCTAACACATTATTTATCTTTTACCCCAAATACTCTACCCTAACACGTCTTTGCCTCTTGCCCCCTCAAAAATTACCATTTCCTTAAGTGCCTTGCTTTAGATGAAAAATTCTACCCTTACTGGTAACATTTCACTGAAAATAATCCCTTGGCCTCATAAAATACGTAGATGAATCCTTAGCTTTCCGAAAAAAATCAACTTGCTTCATATCCATCCCTATGTAAAATACTTTGGCTCCAAAGTTAAAAATAAATTCCACTCCTTACTTTTAGAGACTTTATGCCTTAACCTTCTTATGAAAACAATATTTCTCCCTTTAATATACCCATTGTAGGATAATGAAACATTGTTATAAACCAATGATTAGTTAGTATTTGTAGAATTAGTTGTAGAATTCAGTTTTGGGAGTTAGTTGTATGTTAATTATATATATACATCCCTTTGGACAATCAATAGATGATGATTTCTGGTTCTGCCTTCCATTTTGTATAGCGTTTGTATAATTTCTGCTCCTCCAATACCTTCAATTGGTATTTAGTTTTGGGAATTAATTGTATTTTAATTATATATATGGACATCCCTTTGGACAATCAATAGATGAAGATTTCTGGTTCTGCCTTCCATTTTGTATAGTGTTTGTATAATTTCTGCTTCTCCAATACCTTCAATTGGTATTCAGTTTTGGGAATTAGTTGTATTTTAATTATATATATGTACATCCCTTTGGACAATCAATAGATGAACATTTCTGGTTCTGCCTTCCACTTTGTATAGTGTTTGTATAATTTCTGCTCCTTCAATACCTTCACCCATGACAAAATTCATACATTAATGAGTTCGTATAAAAGTTGGGGGCCACATTTTAAAATCAATAGGCAAATTACATTATTTAAAACCTTAGGCCTCTTATTCCCATTGGCACATAGAGATTAAAGCTTGCATCAACTAAAATAAATCCCTTTAGTAATTTTCTCCTTTCAAATAAAAACTAATCTGAGAAGCGACCCCTACCAAGAATCAAACATCTTCCACCAAGACGAAATCTACAGCCAACAAGGATCCAAGGGAAGGGAGGGCACAAGGCGCATCCAATAAAAGTGCCCACAAAAAATTTGCCTGCTGAATAAACTTAGGAATTGGCATGTGAATGTTTGTGCTATTTAATAGGTATTGGTTGTGTTAGCATTTGTATGATATGTTGAGGTGTTTAACAACTGAACTAATATCTAATGCTTTCAGCCTCCACTTTATGCATGGCTCCTTGTAATGCTAGTAACAATTCAACCATGTCTAAATGTTAATTCTATTTCCTGTTCCATCCTGCTGTATTTCCTTTTCATTTCTTCTAATTCCTTTGCAAACTTATTTTGGATTCTTCTTGTCTCTTCTTCATGCAGCTTGTTATTCCAGCTCAAATTCTTTTGGAATATTCAATGTTTCATTATGCAGAGGGTCAGAAAAGTTTGTTTGCTGATTTGCAAACTCTTTCTCAGATTTATCCCCTTTTTCCAAGCCAACAAGCAAGCTTGGAATAGAAAATACAATAATATGATAAAAGTGAGAAATTAATTCAATGGAAAAGAAATCTCATTATTGTAGAGGAAATGGGCCTCATTACAAAGAGTTAATTTGTCCTGACTAGTATTTGGTCTGTTGTTTTGGTTACAGTTGTTGTTGTTGCAACATTTGCAGTTGGGTTGTAGTTTCACTCAGTAAAATTTTACTGTTGTAAAGGTTTTTGGTCCTTTCAAAACCAACCAGATTTACGATCACCAACTTATCTTAATCAAAATTGTTTCAACCAGAAAATTAAATGCAATACTCTATTTTCTTCTATAATCTTGAATTTAATAACTTATAAAACTCCCCAACAATTCCACAAGAATACATTTACTGTCTACATATTGTAATAGGAGCATATGTACTATTTAATGCACCTTGAAATTGCAGCACTATTTAAGTCAAAGGGTGTTCCCTGTATAGTGTGGCATACAAAAAATAGTACATTGCTACACCTTTATTCCCTTTACCATCCCTGCATTCATTTTTTCTCCAAACTGCACAATGGGGCTGTGCAATTCCTTTTCAGTGTTGATCTTTGAGTTCAATCATGCTGAGCCATGTAATATATTATATACTCCACCGCAAACAGCCGGTATGTTGTGGCTGTTTATAATTTTTTTATTTTTTATTTTTTTTTAACTCCCCTTGATTTCAATTTATCTATTTGACGCATTCTACTGACCATCATTATGAACTGTTTTAATCCTTCTGTTTTTGCATATGGTAGATTTGTATGCACCAGTGGATAAGATTATGTACCCACTGTTTAAGCTTTACAATATTATATTGCCCTGTGTTTGTTTTATTCGTCGCAATATTTTAAAATGTTTCATTTATATACCGTAATATTCATTCAATGTACTCGTTCATTCAAACTGATTTATATTATATATACTCAAAACTCTGCTCATGGTGACTTAAATTTTCATTCAATGTACTTAGTCATTCAAACTGATTTAGATTATATATACTCAAAACTCTGCTCACGGTGACTTCTAAATTCCTCCGACCTTTTAAAATGCCCAGACAAGTGCAATGTATCAGCTGATTTGAGGCCCACCACAACACCAAACAACATTGGAAACAGCAAACAAATCAACAGGCAATGCAAATGAGAATAAATCCAATGGCCATAAAAGACAGCCCTAAAAAGAAAAGATCGTGAATTGATTTGGCTGTTGGCCTCCTGTTATCCGCTAGGCTATGGTGTGGCACTAAAAAATCATTTAGTTATTTTCCTGAATTTAAATTTGCTCTCCTCCTATTGTAGTTAAAAACCATTTTTATATTTGCTTCAGCGAATGCAATGTATCACTTATTAAAAAAATAAAAAAACAAAACAAAACAAAACAGGCCCACCATTTTTTTATTTCATTTTATTTAAATTGTTGGCACAAAAATAATTTGAAAAATTAAAATTTCGATGCCACTTCATTTTTCCATAGCCGGTAAGCCATTTTCTTCAAATCATTGGAGCGTGCAAACACTATGAAGAATATTATTAAATATTTTTTTCTTTTCAAACAACAATGTTGACCCGTTAAACTGCCATTGCAGGGTATTTAATAAAAAGCAATGTTGGCACCTTTAATTTTCATTCGAAAGACTCCAAATTCGGATTAGAGGTGAATGACAAATCATAAAAATTAGTTCAGTCATCACAATTTTGAATTTCAACCATTTTACTCTAGTTGTTCTCGACATGGCCAACATTACATTCCAAGGTCAAAAATGTAAATGTCCCATCAAACTGAAAGTCAAAGTGCCCGATATACAGTGGCATGAAGTTGATATCAAGTTCCAACAGAGTTCATCATGAGTAGGTCATATTTTGGTCTGTTTGGTTGGTTTTTCCACCCTTCACTTATTTGTTTTGATGAGCATAACTATAAGGTTTGGCAAGATGGGCTCCTAAATCATTTAGAGTGGAAGGAGTTGTTACCTTATTTCTATGGGTAGTAACCTAGTGACAATAAAGGGAAGGAATGGTGGAAAATCAAAAGGAGGGTAGTCTTTGGGATATTGATATGACATGTGATCTTGATGATATTGAAGATGACATTGATTTTTCTAATATAGATTGTCTTTGTTCTATCCGAATCAACATCTAGAAAGTATTTGGATATCCTCTAAGAAGCATTTAGAGATCTTGATGATCCTCCAATCCCAAATGATGTCCTTGTGGATCATCACCCACCCATTGGCATTCTTAATTCTACTCCTTATATAAACCCTTCTATTCCAGCTTTAGCAAATTTATCTATTATTCAGACTCAAGTATCTATTTTGAACACATTGGTTGATGAGCAATGTAGTCCAATGGCATGCACTGAGATTCCATCACCATCATCTCCTACTTTCACTAAGTTCGGTGTTGCTTTAGATGGAGCTTTCAATGATTCAGTGCAGCAAGACCATAATTGTCTTCCATATAGGTTGTTCATTAGGACAAGTATCTAGCAGATCTTGAGTATCTATTTTGTAAGTCCTATATTGTAGATCCAGAGGACACGATTAAGGATTTATTTGATATTCCTCTTCGATGACAATTCCACAATAGTTGTTGTCCATTTATCTTTGGTTCATGTTGTTCAATAATTTCCATTATATAGTGTTTTGAATTGTCATTGTAGACACCTAAATTTCATCTTATATTTTTGACACCAGAATTCACTTCTACCCCCTACCACACTAACATTTATATTCATTAATTAATTAATAACATGTCTATTATCCATCATCAATTAATTAAATAATCATATTTCATCAATCTATTTTCATCCTTCAATTAGTTAAATAATCTTATTATTTAATTAATTTAATTCATTCACTTCCCATTCGCAATTAAAGAATTTTATTATTTAATATTTCAATTATTCTTTCACCATTATTTATTTAATTATCCCCTCAAATGTAACCTCACTAATGCACTTAAAGACTATTAAATTGAAATAATTTTATAGAGTAATGTGGAGTTAACTATTCCATTCCATTTAGTAGTTAACTAACTCATTACATCTAACCACCCACTTTCTCCAACTCAACAATAAATGCAAAGAATATTTCAACAATCCATTAATATTTGCAAATTTAACCATTTTCTCCCTCATCTGTTCATAACCGTTGATCCTGACTTTTAATCTTGATCGTTGATTTTAAAAATAAAAAATCTATAAATTAATCTTATTTCCTTCAACAATTCATCCTTGAATATGAAATAAACTTATGCTATAAAATTTCAAAGAGCTTTATTTTGAACAACTACATTCTTCCATAGCAGTTTCAATCTAAGAGCAACCATTCTAACAATGGAGGAGAGCTTGAAAAATGTTGGTTCATGTATTTTTCTGGTTTGTTGACTCTATTTCAACTCTATCTTGAGGTTTACATACAAATTTTCAGAATAAGTTTATGATTTTTATTGAATTTTATTTCTAATAGTTTTCTGAATTTTGCATATTCACATTTTGGTGACTCTATTGGGGATCAAACCTAGAATATCTTGTTCTTTGAATCCATTAATGTGGAGGAAAGAACTATTAAACTAAAAGAGGGGTAAAAATTAATTCAAACAAGAAGAATTACAAAGCAAGGGCTTTACATAGCCCTATCAAGCTCCACTAAGTGGTCCAACTTTTGAGACAAATCCAAGGGTAATTGACCCTAATCCACAATGTTCCAATTTTGTATGTGATCAGAAGCCCATTTGGCCAAACAATCCGCCACTCTGTTCCATTCTCTAGGAATATGATTGAAAGTAACAAAATCCAAAGAAACACAGATTAATGATATGTTTAACAACCAAAGCTAAATGCCAACTAACATCTACTACATGCTGCCTATTCAACAAATTCACCACCACCTAAGAATCAGACTCACAAATGATTCTTCTCCACCCAAGATAACAGTCGCGCTCCATAACATATAAAATGGCAAGAGCCTCCATCAAATTGTTTGTATGGAGACCCTTATAAATAGAAAAGATCAAATGAACAAACCTAGAACGATCCCACCCAACTCCACCAATACCAGCATGACCAGGGTTTCCCCGAGAAGAATCATCCGTGTTGATTTTCAAAACTCCCTGAGGAGGAGGAGTCCAATGCCCCTCCCTATTTATCTTCCGAAGAGGGTGTCGACATCTATTTCTCTTGCCCTGTCCTTGTTAAGGAGGAAGATGAAGACGATTGCAACAAAAAACATCACGAGAATCCACTGTTTCTGTCAAATCACAATTTGCCGAAATAGTTTCTCTCAAAGAATGAAGAATTTTCCACCACAAGTGATGGGCCACCAACATCATATCTTTAAAAAATCCTATGATTCCTCTCCAACCAGATATGCCAGATAATAAAGGAAGTGCCAAGAGCCCAAGTAACTTGAAGAAATGAGGTTTTAACAAGGGTCTTGGCCCAACGATCAAAAAACTTAGCCAAAGAGGAGACATGCCAACAGACCTGGATCCACACACCCCACCAAAAATCCCAAATCTCCCTAGAGAAGGAACATTGGAAAAAGAGATGAGAAACACTTTCCTCACTATTACAGCACAATACACACATCGAGGGGCCCTGAAAACGACGCTTACACAAATTATCCCAAATAAAACACCGATTTTGAACTATTATTTGCATTGATTAGAATTTTTTTTTTTATCTCTATTTGAAGCTTTCCTTTTTAAACTCACCATCCCAGTTTTTATAGTCATTTTTAATGCATGGTTTCCTTTGGGTTAAAAAAATGTTTAGCAGAGACCAATGACTGCAAAAGCCATGACAATGGAGGGGTTTTCCGGTTTCATGTTTTACATGGGCGAAGGGAACAAATTGGTTTTGATTGCAGAGGCCACAACTAGACAAGCATTTTGAATAGGTCACTGCTTAACAAAGGTTTTGTAAAGGCTGCATCTTAACAGAAGATTTGTAGAGGCCACAGCTTAAGCATCTATGCATAGTCCTTTCAAAATAAATTTCAATGTTTAAATGATCTTTGTTCAATGATCAATGTCATAGCTATTTAAAATTCTAGTGATTTTTTAATAGTTTTAATAATATTAAAAAAAACATCCTTCCCACGATTCGTATTTGCTACAAATTTTAATACTCTCCTTCATCTGTAGCATCTCAAAATTTCTTCTAAACAGCTGGAGCTTGACTGACCTCACTTTGTCAGTTCCCTTGTAACTGTTCTGCAGTATCTCCCAAGCCTGTTTAGGATAGTTTGCTGCTGCAATGCAGGGGAAAATGGCCTCTGTCAAGGCTGCCTCAACTAGACTAAGGGCTTTTGCATCTTTCATCCTAGTTTCCTTCAACTAGTTTCTTTGAGCATTCGTTAAGGCTGCATAGGCTGCTGGGTCTGTGATGTCTATGAACCCATTAGTGACCAACTCCCATAGGTCATTCGCAACCAGAATGGTCTTCATCTTCTTAGACCAAATATCATAGTTCTGCCCATCAAAACTCGGTGGCTACTGCCATCCTTTGCTGTCCCCACCTGCCATGAATGCCTAGACAAAACTAGGGCTTATAGAATAGCCACACAAACTTGACTACCCAGAAAAATAGGGCTCTGATACCAAATGTTGGCAGAAAAACAGGGGATGGGCAGAATGTTGTTCTCAAATGCAATGCTTCAGCAATAATGAACAGCAAAAAAAATGCATACACAGGGAGAAACCAAACACAGAAGAGACAGCAATATATTTCATATATATATTTCCTTCAACTAGAATACATTCAAAACTTCATCCACATTACAATACAGAGATGCTGCTCTATTTTCTTACTCTGCCCCAATCTCTAGAGCTGCAAACTGTATATCCGGAGCTACCTGGAACTCCGTAGCTGTCTACTGTTGCTGCTGCAACATTCCTTTCTACTGTTCTCCTTCTGTTGTTCTCTCCTGGAACCTTCTCATTCCTCTGCTACTGCAGGATGTTCTCTTCCGTCCACTATGTCTGCTCTTTGCATTTTCCCTCTTTTTTGTCTCTTCTACATGCCCAGCAAAATGGGCACTCAAAACAATTCAAATTCAAATGCACCTACCAGAATTGAATGCTGGCAGGCCAACGGTGCTAGGGGAGGATGCGGGAGATCCCCAGGTCTAACACGGGGGCAGTCAGCAGTAAATGTCTAACGGAGGATTAAATTTCCAACACTCCCCCTTAATCTGAAGTCAGACGTTAATTTGCAATCTTCATTCCGGAACTGATCTCCGGAGATATACATTTGCCTTTGCCTTTCCGGAGCAAGTCTCCGGAGCTCTTTCTGCTGTGCTGCAACATCTCCGGAGCTGCCCTCTACATCTCCAGAGCTCCCTGTCTGCATCTCCGGAGCTGACTTCCCTTTTCAGTGTCTCCAGAGCTGACTCTCTGCAACTCCAAAGTTCCTTTTCTGCATCTCTGGAGCATCTCCGGAGCTGCACATACATTCCAGAGTTGAATCTCTGGACCTCTCCTGCTGTCTTTCTGGATCTGTATCTCCGGAGTTGTCTTCTTTGTAGGACTGCGCACCTCCGTAGCCGTCCTCTTTCCGGGGCTGCACACCTCCGGAGCTGTCCACAATGACGAGCCTATCTCTTAAGCATTCAAAAGAATCTTTCGACAATGCTTTTGTGAAAATGTCAGCGAGCTGCTGCTCGAATCTGCAATACTGCAACTCAATCTCTCCTCGTTCTACCAACTCCCTTATGAAATGATAGTGGATCTCAATGTGCTTGCTTCGTCTGTGGAAGACTGGATTCTTTGTCAGGGCTATTGATGAAACATTGTCACAATGAATGGTTGTACCATCTTCTTGCTGCTCATTCAAGTCTGCAAGGATTCTTCTCAGCCAAATAGCCTGACAAGCTGCTGCATTTGCTGCAATATACTCAGCTTCTACTGTAGAGAGAGAAACAATGGGCTGCTTCTTGGATGCCCATGATATCACACCTGAACCCATGTGAAATACATAGTCGGATGTGCTCTTTCGGTCATCAACATTTCCTGCCCAATCACTGTTTGTGAAACCAACCAGCTTAAACTCATCAGAAACATCATACAAAATGCCATAACCTGTTGTGCCATTGACATACCTCAGGATCCTCTTTCCTGCTTGCCAATGTGTGTCCTTAGGCTTCTCCATGAACCTAGAAATCAGGCTTACAGCATACATCAAATCAGGCCTAGTTGCTGTCAAGTACATGAGGCTTCCAACCATGCTCTTATAGAGGGTTGGGTTTACTTCCCTGCTACTGTCCTCTTTACTCAACTTCAGACCTGTGGCTGTTGGTGTAGGGGCAGGTTTACTATTGTCCATCTTAAACCTTTTCACAATCTGTTTGGCATAGTTAGTTTGCGAAATAAATATGCCATGCTCTGTTTGCTTGACCTCAATGCCAAGGAAAAACTTCAGCAGACCTAAGTCTGTCATCTCAAACTCATTGTTCATTGCCTCTTTGAAATCAGCAATGAAAAGATCACTATTTCCAGTAAAAATTAGATCATCTACATACAAAACATCAATCAAAATTTTACCTTCAGCTGCTTTGATGTAGAGAGTGGGCTCATTGCTGCTTTTGCTAAAGCCATTGCTCAACAAATATGAGTCAATCCTGTTGTACCATGCCCTAGGTGCTTGTTTCAGCCCATAGAGGGCTTTCCAGAACCTATATACCTTGTCCTCTTGCCCTGGGACTTCATAGCCAGGTGGCTGCTCCACATACACTTCCTCTTTTAGCACTCCGTTCAAGAAGGCTGACTTTACATCCATCTGAAACACCTTCCATCTGTGTTGGGCTGCTATTGCTATGACTGCCCGAACTGTTTCTAGCCTTGCAACTGGTGCATAGGTCTCATCATAATCTCTTCCAGGCTGTTGTTTGTACCCTTTGACAACCAGCCTTGCCTTATGTCTTTCTATCTTTCCTTCAGCAGTAGACTTGGTCTTATAGACCCACTTAACTCCAATCACTTATTTACCCTTGGGTAAATCAGTTAGCTGCCATGTGTCATTCCTCACTATGGCATCTAACTCTTCATCCATGGCCTCACACCATTTCTGTTCTTTCACAGCTTCTTCAAAGTAGATTGGATCACTAGAAGAAAACAATGCAAAATTCAAATCTTCATCATCATCAGCATACCTTGTGCTGTCATAAATCTCCTTCACACTCTTTGTCCTTCGTGGGATCATTGATGCAAGTGTGGGATCTAAATTACCTCCGGAGCTACTGTTGTTCTGACCTCCGGAGCAGCAGTTGTGACGACCGGAGCTGCAGTTCTGATGACCTCCGGAGCTGCTGCTGTGACCTCCGGAGCTGCAGTTCTGATGACCTCCGGAGCTGCTGTTATAACGTCCTCCAAAGCTACTGTTCTCCGGAGTTGCAGACCTCCGGAGCTGCTAATCTCTGGAGCTGCAATGCTGCTGTCTACCTCCGGAGGTTCCGTGCCGAGCATCTCCGGAGCTGTTGTTTTCTAGAGCTCTACGGTAGTTTCTCCCCGAGCTGCTGCTCTCCGTAGCTCCTCCGGAGTTGCTGTCCTCCGGAGCTTCTTCATCTTCAAGGGGTATTGTGACTGAAATACCCGTGGTGCTATCCACCATTCCATCCCATGCTTCATTCTCTATGAACTCAACATCTCTGCTGATCACAAGCTTTTTGGTGATGGGATTAAACAACCTATAGGCTTGTGATTCTTCACTATAACCTGTGAAGATACATTTCTCACCTTTATCATCAAATTTCTGCCTCTTTTCTTTAGGCACGAATGCATATGCCACACACCCGAAAATTCTTAGGTGCTCAACTGTCCATTTGCAGTTTGTCCACGCCTCTTGTGGAATTCGATCACAAACTGCCTTTGTAGGACACCTATTCAATAGGTAGACCGTTGTTGCTACAGCTTCACCCCAATAATCATTTGACAATCCCTTTTCCTTCAGCATGCTTGCTGCCATCTCTGTGATTGTTCTATTTTTCCTTTCAGCAACTCCATTTTGCTGTGGAGTATACCTTGTTGTGAACTGTTTATGAATGCCTTCATACTTGCAGAAATTCAAAAATTGTTTGGAGACATACTCTCCTCCTCTATCTGTTCTTAGGGCCTTGATATGTCGGCCGCTTTGCTTTTCAGCTGATGCCTTAAACTCCTTAAATTTCTAAAAGGCCTCTGATTTGTTTTTCAAGAAATAAATCCAAATTTTTCTGCTGTAATCATCAATGAAGGTCATGAAATATACATTCCCACCTAATGTGGGAGTTTTCATAGGGCCACATAAATCTGAATGCACCAACTCCAATGGTGCTCTTGCCCTTCTAGAATACCCTGATTGAAAAGGTTGTCTATGCTGCTTTCCTAAAATACAGGCTTCACATTTGCCATCGGGCTCTACAATATTTGGTAGCCCTCTAACCATGCCTTTCCTAGATAATAAACTCAAACCAAAAAAGTTTAAGTGCCCATACCTCATATGCCAAAGTTTGGATGGGTTTTTAATGACTGTCCTGAACGTTGTTTGCTGTCCCACTGCTGTGAGCGCCGGAGATAGTGCAGGAAACTGCGCTAGAGATAGCGCCGGAGTTAGCGCCGGAGCTGGCGCCGGAGTTAGCGCCGGAGCTGGCGCCGGAGTCAGCGACAGGGGAAACATTCTGTTTCTTGTCATCTGCACTGCTGCAATGACCTTCTTGCTGCCTCCTCTATCAAATATAGTGCACCCTCCATTTTCCATCAGGATTCTATAACCATTTTGGACCATCTGTCCAATGCTTAATAGGTTATGTTTTATGCCAGGGGCATAATAGACATCATGGATCTGCATTTTCTCACCTTGCTTGCTGAGGACTGTTATGATGCCTCTTCCTATGACAGGGACCTTTTAACTGTTCCCCATCATGATTTCAAACTTGACATTTCTGTCAATGGAGGCAAACAAGTTTTCATTACCACTCATGTGGTTGCTACACCCGCTGTCCAAATACCAGACTTCAGGGCTGCTCTTCTTAGCAAGGTTGCACACTATAAATACCTTGGACTGTTTCTCATTTTCAACCCTATTCTCATTTGCTATATTAGCATTTTGGCCTCCATGGTCTTGTTGTTTCTTTCTACACTCACTAGCATAATGGCCGAATTTATGACAGTAATAGCATTGAATATTACTTTTGTCATACCTTTGATTCGAACTGTTGTTCTTCTTCATTCCTTGATAGCTTGGCTGTGAGATGCTTGCCTCTTCTTGGCTATTTGAAACTTCTCTTCCGGAGTTGCTTCTTCCTCTACCTCTTTGACCTTTACCTCTCCTGTTCCTTCCTCTTCCCCGACCTCTTGCATTGGTCTGAGCCTTGAAGGCTTGCTCAAGGGAAGGAGCGGATCTATTCAACCGCTGCTCATGGCTCTGTAGAGAGCCCATCAACTCATCCACTGTCATCTTGGACAGATCTTTTGTCTCTTCTATAGTTATGACTATAGGGTCAAATCTAGAAGGTAGGCTCCTTAGGATTTTTTCAACAATCCTTTGTTCATCCATGGTTTCTCCATTTATCGTAAGCTGATTCAGCATGGTAGAAACCCTGGTGTGAAAGTCTGAGATAGACTCACTCTCCTTCATCTGTAGCATCTCAAAATCTCTTCTAAACAGCTGGAGCTTGACTGACCTCACTTTGTCAGTTCCCTTGTAACTGTTCTGCAGTATCTCCCAAGCCTGTTTAGAATAGTTTGCTGCTGCAATGCGGGGGAAAATGGCCTCTGTCAAGGCTGCCTCAACTAGACTGAGGGCTTTTGCATCTTTCATCCTAGTTTCCTTCAACTGGTTTCTTTGAGCATTCGTTAAGGCTGCATAGGCTGTTGGGTCTGTGATGTCTATGAACCCATTAGTGACCAGCTCCCATAGGTCATTCGCAACCAAAATGGTCTTCATCTTCTTAGACCAAATATCATAGTTCTGCCCATCAAAACTCGGTGGCTGCTGCCATCCTTTGCTGTCCCCACCTGCCATGAATGACTAGACAAAACTAGGGCTTATAGAATAGCCACACAAACTTGATTGCCCAGAAAAATAGGGCTCTGATACCAAATGTTGGCAGAAAAACAGGGGATGGGCAGAATGCTGTTCTCAAATGCAATGCTTCAGCAATAATGAACAGCAAAAAAAATGCATACACAGGGAGAAACCAAACACAGAAGAGACAGCAATATATTTCATATATATATTTCCTTCAACTAGAATACATTCAAAACTTCATCCACATTACAATACAGAGATGCTGCTCTGTTTTCTTACTCTGCCCCAATCTCTGGAGCTGCAAACTGTATATCTGGAGCTGCCTGGAACTCCGTAGCTGTCTACTGTTGCTGCTGCAACATTCCTTTCTGCTGTTCTCCTTCTGTTGTTCTCTCCTGGAACCTTCTCATTCCTCTGCTACTATAGGATGTTCTCTTCCGTCCACTATGTCTGCTCTTTGCATTTTCCCTCTCTTTTGTCTCTTCTACATGCCCAGCAAAATGGGCGCTCAAAACAATTCAAATTCAAATGCACCTACCAGAATTGAATGCTGGCAGGCCAACGGTGCTGGGGGAGGATGCGGGAGATCCCCAGGTCTGACACGGGGGTAGTCAGCAATAAATGTCTGACGAAGAATTAAATTTCCAACATTTAGTGCTCCTAAATCTTGGCCCTGCTGAATAGATTCTATAGTTTTGTCTTTACTCTCAAGAGCATGTGGTTGAAAATGGCCATTTTTAGCTTTCATCCTACCCTTACTTGCTTAAAATTGGCACTGTAATTGCATTTTTTTCTCTTGTGATAACTGCCTTTACTTTTCAGAAACACTGTCGAAGTGAACGGAGAGAGAGAGAGAGAGAGAAAGAGATCCCATGGATGATGATAGAAATGTGGCTTCGTGCTACCTCAAAATATTAATTAAAATTTGCAAGTTTCTCATTGATTTCTGATGCCTCCATCAAAACTTTGTCCAATATGTGAAGAAAGCTCTTGACATTGGGTTTTGTCTATTCAACGCGAGTTAAAAAAAATACTTGTGTAATTTTAATGGTTTTTTTGTTCTCTTGACAGGGGATTTTCTTATGCTCAAAATTTTAGATGGATAAGTGTCATTACAACTTAGAGAGAGTTTGAGATGTAGTAGCTTTGATGGCAATCCGAGTAAAACCTCTTGCTATGTAATGGGATAGAGTTAGGTGTGTGTAAAGAGGAGAGCATGAGAATGGAACCGCTACCCTCATCTTAACTGTTTAATTTGAAGTTCAATATCTAAGATCTTTGCAATGTCCATTTCAATATAGATTTGAACTTCAATTAATTTTTGTAAATTTTAAATTTTGGTTTTTCATATCATTCCCTTTTTGTCAAATTTTTTTTTAATTTTGTGGGTTTTTGTGTTCCCAATCTTTTTGTGAGTGCAACAATTTTTTTGTGAGGTGAAGACCAAAACTTTTTAAATACACTAACATTATTTTTTGTAGGAACACTTCACATTTTGATGTGGGATTTAAAATTAATTGTTTGCTGTGTCTTTTTAGATTAGATTTACATTTTAGTGGTTGAATTCACATATGCTCTCCTCCTACGCCACTGAAGCAATCTTGAGGATCAAAAGTGGTTCAACTCACTTTCTTTTTTTTAATCTCGAAAGGTGAATATGTATGCTCTTCCCTCATATAATTGTGATCTTGTGAATAAAAATATTCATTTTTCTTTTTAATTTGTAATGGGTCTGCCTAAGGCTTTTATCACTTTAGGGGACGACCCACACCCACATCTTCCAACAGCGTATAGAAATTTAGGAGATAATCGAAAGACTCCTATTAGAGGGCATTCGTCGTTTAGCTAAGCTTACAAGAACTTTATACCTTGCAAAGTAACAGAAGAGAGTGGGTTCCCCTCTTGAACCAAGCCTTTAGACATACCAAGTTCATTTCACTGACTTGGCCTTCCATACCTTCAAGTATTTTGAGGACATCCCGTAGAAGCCAGGTTCTTCATCCTAGCTTAAGACCATTTTATCATATATACTTGTAATGCATCGGTAAGCAATTAGGTTGGGAAGTTACTCACCACATTCATCATAATGCAAGTGTAAATGCCCTCTAGAACTAAGTGTGTATGTCGTGTATGCTTTCCTCTCACACCATAGAGCAATATTGGGTGACCAAAAGTGGTTAGTTTCTTCATCATGGGACTTACACATCATGACTAGATAAGGCGGTAAGGTGGGCCTTACAAGCATATATGCACCCACTTGATTAAAATAGGCTTGTTGGTGTGTTTGGCGTGTCTTATGATTATATCAAACCTATAAATTTTCCAAAAAAATAAAAAAAGTTTTAAAAGTAAAAAAAAATCAAAAAATCTCCAAAATCCAAAAAGGTCAAAAAAGTCTCAAAATCCCAAGTACACTCTCATGTCACCTATAACTAGGCATCAAGGCAAAATGTGACATGGAATTCCTTTAAGAAAATTATTTTCTTCTTGAGAACCCATGTGTCCAAAACCCATACCTAGTTGGAGAACCTCTTATCAATTCCCACATGAAATCCAAGAAGGTAATGATAGTGATAGTGATAGTCTTCCCAATCAAAGTGAGTATTCCCATCACCATCATGATTTATTTGACTATGAGCAAGGGTGTACCCTCATAGATCGATTCATACATCAAAATAGGGATGACATACTTAGGATTCTTGTTGAATCAAGAACTAAATTGCCTATTGGTTATAACTTAGATAACCTTAATAACATAATAAACCAAGATCCCTCCAACCCAAATCCCAATACCATCAATGTCAACCAAACTCGTGGACCTCAACAATGTTATTCCAAAAGTGTCTAATCTCAACATAGAACGTAAATCACAAGGTGATCCCCAACATCAAGGCAAAACCAAAGCTTCATCACTCAAATTGCCATGGCAACTCAATTAATTATACCAATCTAAACCCAACAATCAAAATCCTCAACAAAATCAAACCACTGAAACAGCCAACCAATCAATCAACACGTCCCAACCAATCAAAACAATTTGTAAAATCAATCCAATCTCAACAATGCAACATACCTATAGTATGTGCACAATCACATCAAGCAAAATAGCCAACCACCACCCCTAATACACCATTTTACCATGAATGGAAAGCCATGAAGGACACCATAAGAGGCTTACAAGTAGGAAACCAAACTCAATACAAGGGATACACATTTGGAGAGTTATGTCCTTATCCACTAGATAGATCCATAACACAAATTCTTTTTCCTCAACATTTTGAGATTCCAAAGTTTAATAAATATAAGGGGAAAGGGGATCCTCGAAAGCATGTTAAAGAATTTTTCATGGCTAGTCTAGAGGTTGTTTTTGACGATATGTAATTGCTTAGACTATCTCCACAAAGATTGGGTGGACAAACCTTGAATGGTCTTTGCACTTACCAAAAAATGCTATCACTACTTTCAAAGATTTAGCCAAAAGATTTGTTGTGCATTTTTCATACAATGTAGAACATGAACTCACCATGATGGACCTCTATAATACCAATCAACGTAATCGGGAAAGTTTCTCTTCCTTCTTACAATGATGGAGAGGTTTAGCAATTCGATTCCCTTGGCCAATACCTGATAAAATAATTGGTCAATATATTTATTGCAAACCTGAATCAAGAAATGGTATTTAACCTACGAGTCCATTATGTTTCTACTTTTGACAAAATTATCAAAAAATGTGTGCAAATCAAAAAAGCCCTCATGGCTAAAGGACTTGTGAAAATCTTTTCCAAAGATCAAGGTCAATCAGAAAAACCAAAATTCTTTAGCAAAAACAAACATGTAGTAGGTGATGGTGTTAGTGACTCAAAACATGTTCAAGTTGTCCAAAACACCCCTAACATAACAATTTATGCTGAACAACCAAAACAAGACATGAAGTGTAGACAATATACACCTCTTGGTGAGCCATTAGAGGTAGTCTTTCATAAATTGGTCAAAACAAACATGATCATCATTCTATCTACCAAACCCTTTGTTGAAAGTAAGCCTAAACTAGCCCGGTACAAGGAAATGGAATATTGTGAGTACCACAAGATTAAGGGTCATTCTACTAACAAATGCATGAAATTGGAACAATATGTCTCAGACCTCATTGGCAATGGGATATAGAGATAGAAGGGACACATCATTATCGCCAGATAAACAATTAAGGATATATCAAGATCTCTTTCTGAAGCATGATCAAATGCATCAATTGTCAAACCAAAGCCAAATGCCCATGCTAATAATATTCGTTATAATAAAGTTCCCTATACATATGATGTTATAGTAGATCATATCCACCATTCCAAAAACAAAATAGCCACAATTAGAATTAAATCTCCTACTTGTCTTGTTACCACAAGATGCAACAAACTCACTATCCAAGGGCCTTCCTTGACCTCCTCCCAGGGGTTGATATAACCTCATAAAGCAATTGGAGAAGACTCTAGCACAAATATAATCATGGAGCTTATGAATACACCCCAATGCTCATAAATATGTATTTACAAAGTCCTCTATGAGTCAACAATCCCAAATAATATTGACCCATTACAATTCTAAGCTCTTGTGGGACATTTATCCTCAAGTCACAACCTTACATTTAGCCAAACCAATATGCCCTATGTAGGTCCAAACCATAACCTTCCATTACACATTGAAGTTATTATCACAAAACATAATGTCAAAAGGGTGCTTGTGGATAATGGGGATGGTTTGAATATTTCTCAAAGGGTGCTTGTGGATAATGGGGATGGTTTGAATATTTTCACTTTAAAGTTGATTCAACACCTGGGGTATTTAGAGCAAGATTTGAATCCTAAAATGATCACCATCAAAGATTATAACAATACAGAATGAGATTCAGTTGGAACAATACATCTATCACTTGAAGTAGGGCATGTCATACAAAAAACCTTGTTACAATCATCAATCTTGATTTTTCATACAATATTCTCTTAGGTTGTCCATGGATCCATGCAATGTAATCCATACCCTCCACCTTCCATTAATGAATTAAATTCCTACACCTAGGAATAGAAGTAATAGCTTTGGCTGATCCCCAACCTTTTCAATTTTGTAAAATGTTGGAAAGTCACTATCAACAAATTAATCATCGCCCCATTACTGATGTAACCTTGAATCCTTAACCCAAGCAATCTTCATGTATAGATCCATCCAATATTGCATCCACATCTACAACTCACATCCTAAATCCCACATCAAGATCGTTGAGAAAGGTTGTGGAGAATATGAGATCCATGACACCTTTCATGTAGGCAAACTTTCCCTCTCTCCTTGATTCAGTATGGCTCAACTACCTTCATAAAACATGGGCTCATAATAGATGAAAAAATTAAAGATGTGAAAGAATCTTAGATCGGTGAGGAGGATGAATTTACATCTTGTTTTGTAAAGAATGAATATTCTATACCCAATAGAATATGCAAAATATGAATTACAAAGGAAAGGGCCTTAGACTTCATGGATAGGGAATTCTAGAACATGTGCATCTACATAAGAATACAACAAACTGGGGGCTAGGATATGTCCCCTATGATGAGAAATCCAACAAGGTTAGTGATACTTCTGAGGTTGTTAGGAATGCTTCTAGCAATATCGAATAAATTGAAACAAAGTCCATTCATGACCCCTATGAAGACATTGCCACAACTAATCTCTTTGATGACATTGCCATTCCTAACCCATATCATTAGATACATTTGAAGATGAGGAAGCACTTGCAAAATTCATGGGACTTCGAGATAACATGTTGTCATAGGATCATAAGAAAGGTTTGAGATAAGTTTAGACACATGTGCATACTTTGTGGAACAAGAGGAGCTCCTTAGTCCAAAAAACAAAAGAAAGAAATAAATGAGAACAAAATAAAAAAGCAAAATCAAGAAAAAAGTGAAAATCAAGAAAATAAAGACATGTCCATTGGTGAAAACCCATTTCAAGCACTAATGGATGAGGAGCTCAACCTTCCTTTTGCACCTAGGCACTTATAGGATAGGCCTACATCACTGGTTCAAGAAGTTGTGGAAATTGATCTTGGCATAGGAGAAGACAAAAAGATCACTCACATGGTTGCAACTCTAGATCCTATAAAAAGGAAAACATTAGTGCTAAACTCAAGAGATTCACAAACATATTTTCTTGGTTGTATGCTAACATGTCTGGGTTAGACCCATCCTTAGTGGTACATCACCTTGTACATTCAGATGGTAAACTTGTGAAGTAGAAATTAATTAAAATGCATCCCAAAATCGCTTTCCTCATTAAAGAGGAATTGTAAAATCTTTTAGAGGTTGGTTTCATTCATCCCATTGACTATTTTGATTGGATCTCAAACAATGTCCCTGTAAGAAAGAAGCCCAAAGGAATCCACGTGTGCACAGACTTTAAAGACTTTAACAAAGCATGTCCAAAGGATGATTTTCCCTAGCCAAATATTGGCATGATAGTTTATCTCACTACAAGATATGAGATGTCACTCATGGATGGATTTTCTAATAATAAAAAAATTCAAATTGTACCTGGGGATCAACACAAAACAACTTTTGTCACTCCTTGGGGTACATTGTAAAGTACACATTCCATAACAAAATTACTGAAGTATATAATCCACTTAATTACATCAACTCAAGTAAAAAGATAGATCTTCTATATATCGACAATAATGAAATTATATCTTACAAATCCACATGCCATAACCAAGTGTTAGCACTATAAAGAATATACAATATACATCTTAGGCTCTCATGCCATAAGTCATCATAATGAATAATATGATACAATAATCAAGTACAAGTAATGAATAAGAATTGAATCACTGTCTCTAGCCACCACTAACCCACATGGTCATCCACAAGCCGAGAGAGGGGAACATGGCTCAGGCACTTTTCCGCCCAACCATGAAGCAATTACACTCCCTCAGAATCCTTCATGACACGAAGGATACCCATCCTTGCACGAAACGCTTAGCAACCTTGAAACAACTAGCAGGAGGGAACACCTGATGCAATATGATGTCTAAGTGCAAATCTAACAATGATGTGCAATATCTCACAACAGGATGTGGTAGAGAAATATATAAATAATTTTTTGCTAGATCTTTCATCTATTTCAATGAATACATGGCTTGGCCCAAGCACTAATAAAAGTTACAGTCAAATCCTGAAAAGAGGAAAAGCCTTCTCTGTTTGTCCACATTTAGCATCCTAGCCCGAAAGTAGCCCAATACACATAGAAAATAAATAATCTAACCCCAATGTAACCATATACAGTAATCATTTATACACAAGGAAAAATCTATCCCCCCCACAATACCCAAAATCAGGAATCTCAAAGCACACATAATTATTTCCTTTCAAGAATTCAAGTGAGACATACTTCTATTTTCCATAATGAAAGATGCATAATTTTCTTAATCATATACATAGCTCTTGTAAAAGATTAAATGAGAGGATAGGTATGCATTCATACGACTATTATATTCGCAAGTATGTATACATAAATTTCTTATTTTATCATTAACCATTGTTTCTGTATTTCATCAAGTAAACTGGTTTGCATTCCTAAACCAATCCATGTACCAAAGTACAATTTAAGGTTATAATTTATTCTAACATCTAGCCTTAATACAAAGCTATATTCAGTTTACATCTTTGTTGGAGTATACCTACACAAATATATGTATACATTTATGTACCTAATCATACATTTATGTACCTAATCATACATTTATGTATCTATGTGTAGGTAAAGAAATAAACAATAAAAAGTATTTTAAATATAATCAAAATAATTTTAAATGTACACTAATCTTTGTTAGAGAAAAACCCCGCAAACAGTAACACACAGGTTGTTTCAGTTAGAAGAGGGCCACAACAAAAGTCATACATGTTGCCAACAAGATCATAAGATCAAAAATATAGCAAGAAGACTGGTTAGGCATTTAACACAAGTTGATCAAGTTTCAACACAGGCAAATAAGAAAGGGTTAAGGCGTAAAAAAATAATAATATGCTGGCCAAAAAGGCCATTGATAATATACTTTGGCCAAAAGGTCGATCAACAAACAATTTAAAGACCACTCAATCATACAAAATACAAGCCGCTCCATGAAGACTGAGGGAGTTTTAAACATCAGGGAAGGTCGTTTCAATAAAGAAGGCTGATCATATACACCTTGCTGGTCATTTAAAGATAAGAAGGCCGATTAATCATCAAATGGTCGATACAATTAAATCATGCCAAACGTATCACTAGAAAGGCCATTGACTATGCACCAGGTCGCCATCTTTGTTCAAAAAGGTTGATAAATTGGCTACAGACCATAGCCAAAGATTATGAGGGACCAAAAAGTCACCACATGACTTTTTGGTCCCATACAAGTCATAACACAAGCGCATTTTGCACAAGCAAAACTCTCTCTCTCTCTCTCTCTCTCTCTCTCTCTCTCTATATATATATATATATATATATATATATATATATATATATATATATATATATATATATCACTTTCTCTCTATATCCCTATCTCTCTCTGCCTCTCAGAGAGAGAGGGAGATGGAGGGAGGGAGGGAGGGAGAGAGAGTTGTTTAAGTTCACCATAATGCGAGTGCGTTATAATGCGCTCGTGTTATGCATTGTCTTGGTTATTTCCAAGCCTAAGGCTTGGATTTGTCTTGGGCTTCCAACCCAAAGTATTGGACTGTGTTTAGGATGTCCAAAGATGTGTTTTTCCAGATTGTAGCAAAAACCACATAATCTGGAGCATGCTCCCCATCAGGTTTGCACTTATTTCAATGAAAACTCAAAAAAAATAACACCATACTCTTGATCTCTCTATAAGCTATCTAACCATATAATTTTTTTCACATTTTGAATACGTTAAGGGTTTCATCTTTAATTTCTTTTGTTAGTGTATCCATTTTTTGTCAAAAACCAGTGTCTAGTATTTTTGACCTTTTTTAATCGTTCATTGAAATTTGAAATAAGTTACATTTTTAGAAACTAGACTCCATTCTACACGTATTCAAAAAAAAATTGATTTTCAATTAGTTTTCAAAAAATTTAGGGGGGAGCACGCTCAATTTTTTGTTTTTTAGGATGTGTCCACTTTGAAAATTACTAAAAAATTATCAGAAAAATCAGAGATAAACTACATGGTGTTAGCTAATTTCTCACCGAAGCAATTTTTGAAATACTAAAAAAAAAGTTAACATTTTAGGGGGAGCACACCAGATGCTATGTTATGTTTTTTGAAGAAAAATAGGACCAATTTGTGTGCTCCCCCTTTTTGAACCCCTTAATCTCAACCATTTTTAGAAAAAAAATAGTAGTTTAGAAACTAGATTTGAAGCACTACGACTCTTGTTTTTTTTCCATCTTCAAATTTTGAGTGTAGCTATCTTCAATGTCTCATCCCACATCAATATTTCTTGATTTCAGAAAAGGAAAAAAAAAAAAGTGGCATCTTAAGACCCCCTTTTGGTCCCCCATCTTTGTGCACTTACTCGAAAGATCTTTCAAAAAGAAAAATACATGTGGTTCTTTTTATTGCTATTTGTGCTTTATCCTGTGTCCTTCATTAGTGCCTTCTTTTCCCTACGTTTCTCTCCTTTTCTATACATGTATGATGTCTCCCTCACCTGTGTCCCTTTCCATTAAAAAAATCCCCCTGTTTTTATCTCTGCCCCCCTCTAAATTTGGCGTGACCAATTTTTGAACAACCAGTCTTAACTATAAGTTGACTTATCTTTAAGTGCACTGCATGGTGCTCTCTGCCTACTTTTGCATGCTCTTATTTTGACCACGTACTAAGTTTTTCTTTACTACAATTTTAATGTCCCACACAATTTAGAGTGAGGGTTTTATTAATTTAGTATCTTCACATATAAATGTTGCATGACTTATTGTTATATTTAGATCTTAAAAATATATGAATTATTAATAAAATAAAAATTCTATTATTATTATACTTATTATTTACATTATACAAAGATAAGACAACACTTTTAAATACTTATACGTACATAACTCAATTGAATCAATCATATAGTTGTTATTAAGTCATACATCAAAAGGAAATTAAGAAATCACAACAATCTTATGATTCGAAAAGGTCATGATACTTGACTAAATTATGCAATTCAAAAGACGTTATGAAGCAAAAGAATTTCGTAACTATTTGTTCATTTTTCACCATTCATGCAAACATACCACATCAAAAGCTCGGACAAGGTTATGCCACAAGAAACTTTAATGAAACCAATCCAAATAATTCAAGACAATACAATGGCACATGAAGTACGTGTGTGTGTGTGCAACATAGGGGTTCCATCCAAACAATTGTTTCCAGTGGCTAGTTGATTCTACCTCAACCATGTTCTCATCTTTGATGTTCTGCATTCAGTCGCACTCAATTCTCATTAATAGGTTACTTCCTAAAATCATAGCCAAAGCTCAAGAAAAGATAATACATTTTAATTCATCATTATAACTATGCTCAATATATGTATTCATAAATTATGACAATTCATTTTTTATGCTTACGCAATTAACCACGCAGTATATCAATCATGATAATAATCAATAGTTTGAGTTGTAAAAAGAGTCAAAAAGATCGAGACGTGACAGACATTTTGTTATCAAGTCTTAAAGAATGTTGGGGCAACCTATCAATAAGCCATGACGATAATCTTTCATGTCATGTGATGAGGGTCGTTGTAATCCTCTTCATTTAGTTTATCAATCTAGGGTGGTGTCTGAAGGCTATATGCATTAGGAACTTAAAACTTTACTTTTTGAGCATAACTTACAGGAAAAACAAAGGGGGGGCCCCCCCACCCGGGTGGGAGGGAGAGGTAGGCTGTAATGTCCCCTTCTAGCAAGTCAAAATTTCCTTAACCTTGCACAGAATTTCAACTTGTACAAGAGAACATTCGTAATCAATCCAACTTATAATATCAACATATTACTATTAGGGTTAATATCCACTTATTACTATCAACATTAAAACCCATATACTTCCCACATTTCTACTTAAGTTTAGTAACCTTATAATCATAATCATATGCATAATATATTCACGTTATTTCTCTCACAACTCTCATGCACTATCTTGAGGGAGTCTAAGGGTAGCCCTACCATTAATCAATCCTCTCTCCCATATGAGCATGGTTTGTTAAGGCGTCCATATCCATCCCATACGGAGGCCCAATGGTTTCACCCACACCTGGGGTCCCTCACCAATTGGCTCGAGGGGACTTCATGCACACCCGGCATTCCTCATCCCATCGAGAGTCACCTACCATCGGGCACAATTATAAACAATATGAGCTCATACTTACCATAGGCCCAAGAGCTTCACACACACCTGGTGTTCCTCGTCTCTTGGCTCAAGGGACTTCACACACACCCGGTGTTCCTCATCCACTTGAGGGTCGCCTAGGTTTAATCATACGTCCTTAACTTAACCCCAAACTCACAAGTGGCAAGATGATTAAAGGTGAGGCTTGACATCCTTCTTGATAGGTTATGAGATTATGAGTTATAAATCTATCGTTGATAATATTATCCTTTCTGGATCATGATATCATATTTCTTATTCCACTTGGGAATCTTATCATTACTTAGTCATAGCCTCATACTTGACTTATTCTCATGCTTGAGTTTTCATTGTCTTATATTTGATCTTATTCAGAAGATAATTGTTCTAAGTTAAGAGTTCATCGTATTTCCTCATCATAATTCATTTGCTCATATCAATCTATTATTATATTTCCTTATACCCTCATGGCATTAACATGTAAAGAACTGTATTTTCTATTTTCTTCCTATACCTATTTCATGAGGAGATTTCTATACCTCCTATTATTATTGAATTATACACTAGAATACTTAAATTCTATATACTATATCAATGATACAAATATTCTAACTTATATAATAATGCATACCTGGAATAAGGACTACAACTCCTTATCTCTGCTTTAGCAGTCTCTTCTTTCTTTTATTTGTCTGCCGGCCTTTACTGAGAGCCCTAGAATGATTCCGCTACTTGCCTTGACTCATTATTCAATCTATTAAACTTTGCTTCATGCAGATGATATTAGAATGATTTGATGATTGCTGCTGATGGATGAGTAATATGTATTGATTAAAATATTCCCTAATTCCTTCCCTGTCATAATGAAATACTACTTATATGCTGAGCGGGGCTAATGTGGCCATTGGTCACGACCTTTCCAGATGTCTTTTCATAATTGCTAGTCTCCCTTTGACTAATTTGCCACTCCTTTAATCGCTTCCATTAAGTATTGGATATTGCCATTGATTTGTTTATGAAGTAGCTATAACCGTTAATATCAGCGTGGTAAGGAGGGAGTCGATCAGTCATGTTGGAGCGGTGACTTGTCTTATATAATATGGGGACATGACATAGGCGTTTCCAACGGCATCTATTGAAGCAACTATAGCCTCCCACCCACCCCAGCCCCCCGGCTGCTAGTATAGTTCGGCATCTACTGAAGCGGGGGGGCCCCATCAATATATATTTGTTGGGCCACCCACTCAACTAAACTAAACTATAACATAACCCCCCACCAATATCTATCTCCCACTCAAGCATCCATCTAGAACCCGACCTCATTAAGCATTCAACTCAACACTAAACCTCTATTGTCGGTGCCATCATCGACCAACCCAACCAGCCATGATCGATCTGTCCCTAGCTCTGCCCGCCCCTTCACCAACCTCCTTATTGATTGATTACAGCCCGCCCGCCTTTAGATAGTAGGGGCCAATAGAAAGGCTATCGATTATTGAAGCTTCGGGTTGGTATGCACTCATTGATCTCCCCAACTCCAGCTCATCCCTAGCTCCAGCTTATTGAATCATTATAGCCCTTCTCGGCAATATATGGTAGAAGGGCGGATCACGACTTGCTTATGACGGCCTTCCCTCACATTGAATCAAGCTGGGAGAACGAGAGAAGGCAATGCTCTCTGCCTTTCATCGATCGAAGCATCTACCCTGGACACCAAAGCTCTCTCCCCAACCTTTCCCCTGTGTTGCTTTTGTACCCCTGGGTCCATGGAGAGGCAAGAGCAGTAGAGCCGCAGTACCAGTTCCAGTCAATTTCGTCGACCCCAGCTATGGCTAACTGGTTGCCTTTCATCCTTAGTCTGGTATTGAGGCCAGGGCCTATAGTTTGAAAGGCCCAAAGAAACCCCCTACGATAGTTGGGGTGGGTGGGAGGACTAAAACCCAGCCCCCTCTATCTATCTAGGCCTCAGTTTGGTATCGACCAGCCTAAAGACACAGAACTAATCTATGATATAGATAGAGGGGGGGCCCAACAAATATCCTAATCTACAACAACTCAACTATAGGGGGGGGCCCGCTTCAGTAGATTAATTGGGGGTGGGGGGCAATATATATTTGCTTGGAGCTATCATTTACTCAACTCCACTTTAACAACCATGGCCAACTATGTCCTCCCACCCCCCCAGAGGCAGGCATGAACTATCCATGGAGTGAGGAACAACTAACACCTTTCCTTGCAGGGGTTCCCCGTTCCCTACAATAATAAGAGGGGGGCCAACCCAATCCCGGACCCTACTCAGTTGGGGGTGGGAGGGATACTATCAGTAGTTGCTGAAGCAGAGGCACTAGCATCACTCACTTGGCCATTACACATGAAATGACAGGAAAGCACACCATAGGATAGCATACACACGAAAGGACAGCACACCACACGACAGCACAGAAAGGATAAGAACCAGAATCAATGAACAGAGAAAATCCAGAGAATGGATACGATAGAAAGGAGAGACAAGATACAAAGGAGAGAAAGGAGACAAGAGCACCAAACCTGAAAGGACACCATACATTACCAGCACCCAGAAGTACGGAAGGAAAGACAGATCGTTCCAAGCAAAGATCCCAAAAACCAAGCCAAAGAGCAAACCACAAAGCCAGGATCGATGGAAGGAATCAAGGATGCATGGATGGAGGGAGGGAAGGATGGAGCCATGCAGCGATGGAGCCATGGAGCGATCCCAAAAAGGAAAGAAGATCGATGGATGGATGGATGGATGGAAGCCAGCAAGCCAAGAAGCCAGCAAGGAACCAAGGATCCACGATGGAGCGATTAGTAGATCCTACAAGGACAAAAGCTAGGAGTGTCAAACAAATGGTGGATTGAGATCCATATCCATACCCAGACCGAGAGCTAGCTAGCACTTTCTATAGCAGCATCAGTAACAAAGGTTGAAGTTGACCGAGTTCAAGCACCCGTTGACCTAGAACCACCACCGAGTAAAGACAACTTCTATTTCGCAGGGGGTGGGTGGGAGATATAGCGGATCCGTACGCAGAGATAGGAGCATCATAGTTAGTTCCAGTCCAAGATTAGGAGCCTATAGAGAATATATAGTTCTAGATCCAAAGCCATAGCCATCTAAGCCATTAGTAGCATACAAAGATTACCCAAGTGATATCCAGTAACTAGAACATAGGCAGAGGTACCACTAGCTAGAGAACGATCAGTAGCTTCTCCAATCCTAGAGCCTACAGAGATAGCTACGGGAGAATAAGAAAAGCTACCAATAGCAGCATCTGTAGCAGTTGATCTAGCCAGTGATTCTTCTATAGATTATGTTGTTGAAGCAGAATATTCAATACCAGTAGATCCATTCGGTGGAGCAGAAGTTGCATATCCAGCACCAGAGCAAAAGAGACAGGGATAGCATAACCCATTGCAGGAGCAGCAGGAGCTTCGATGGCATTCCTTCCATATCCAAGTGCATAACCAGTTCGAGATCGATAGCCAGAGCCAGGCAGTCAATCTAGTTACCCTAGCCCGCCGAGAATAGAAAAGAGAGGCAAAACATTCTGGGGTGGGTGGGAGGTTCAGTCTGTTTCCCATTAGCCCCCCGGCTGCAGCCCCCCCGGGAGGTAGATTAGCGGTTCTAATTTACAATTCTTATTAGGGGGCCCACACATGATGAACCCCCGAGCCCCCCCGCTTCAGTAGATGCCGCTGGGTTGGGTGGGAGGCAATAGTTGCTTCATTAGATGCCTAAGGAGGTTTCTCCAATGCTGTTTTGACCCGTTGTTTCTTTAGTTGTTGGTTGGAGGGAATGTAGCCCTAACCCCCAACCCAACCCCACACACGAGGGCCCCGGGGTGGGTGGGAGGAGATAGAGCGGGTGTTTGGAGGGAAGATTATGATGTTCCGGATCGAAAGGAAGAGCCTAAGTTGAGTGATCAGGATAAAGAGTCGGATGCTTGAGCTGAAGAGCCTGATGCGAGTCTGATGCCTAGAACTCTCTAGAATTGTTCGTAAGCGAGATAATATTCTAATGCTCGTGGTAGAGAGCTAGATTTGGATGTTCGTGATAAATATTTAGATTCTCAAAAGGAAGAGTTGGATGATGTTCCATATGCTCTGGATGTTCCAGATCGAGATCCAGGCCTTCGTAAGCAAGCCAAAGATCCGGATAAAGAGAAAGATCCAGTACCAGGATAAGATCCATCCATTGAAGTAGCCTATTATTGTAGCAGTTAAAGGTCCAGTAGCATCCTGACCAGTTGGAGATCGAGACCCAGTAACATACATATACGGTAGCATATCCAGTAGCAGAAGAAGCAGTTCAAGATCGATAACTAGCATCAGTCTTTGATCCAGTTTAAGTACCTGTGGAAGTGTCCATTTAAGCACCACAATTATTGCAGCTAAAGTAGTTGCTGCTAAAGGAGCTAAGCTATCAGTTATAGGTCCAACAGCCTTTAGTAGATTATTCTGTTCATGGAGCAGTACGTAGAACACCTCTCTCCCTCTCTACATTGCAATGGTTTCAGTTGTTGACTAAGTTGATCTCGTCGAAGCAGCATGAGTAGCATCCCGGGGTGGGTGGGTGGAGGATGGGCATCCCTACTTAAAGGTTGTTCCGACTTTATGCACATTCCTAGCAAAGGCAAGGGCAGGAGCATGCCCGTGGCATCCCTTCCATTTCCTAATTGAGACCCAGCAGCCCCCCCTCTCTAATAGAGTTCAGGCCCTTGATCATGAAATGAAGCTCCGGGGTGGGCGGAAGGTTATAGTGGACTAAGAAAATCAAATGGATGGGAGCTTAGGGGTAGCTCCGGGTAGCTCCTCAAGATACAGGAATGGGGCAATACATCCAGCTTGCCTTCCAACCAGCTAGTTGTTTTGAAATCAATTTGTTTGAATTCCTTCCGGATGGAACTCCCCCCTACTATTCAATGGCATTACCTACCTAAGCATGCTTTATTTTCAATGGGACAGCATGAGCTTGATCCAGTTGCCCTGTTTCCGGTTGTCGTTAACTCATTAATTCTCTTCCCCCTCGATCAGAGCATAAATGTTGGCCACCTGTAGTTACAACTATATGGGGGGAGGCGGAGGGTCGTCGCCATCTAGATATATACTGGTGGGTTGAGCCAGCCGAGTGCCTAGCCTAAAGGTCGCATAAATAGTTGCCCTTGGACCCCTATATCTATTCTATTCGCTATCGCTCACACCTGAAGGGCCCCCTATCTTAATCTGGGTGGGTGGGCCCCTATCGTAGAACTGTCGACTAGTCGGTTAGTGGAAATGCTAGAACTAGAGTTCCGCCCTGCCCCGCCATATAGAGATAGGGGAGATAGGGGCACCCGTAGTGGTTCAAGCAACGGTTACGCAGTTTACACCTTGTTCATGTTCCAGCAGAGCCAGGAGCTGGGGCAGGGATAGCGGTAGGAGCATAGGAAGTTGACCTCGTTTACCCATCACCAGTTTTGGATCCATTCATTGGGGAGCTATAATAGCCGGCCGCCACCCGTTCCATATCCATATGCAGATCATCCAGTAGCAGAACCAACCATAGAGAGAGGGGCAGTAGCATCAGAGGCATAGTCATAGGTAGGAGCAATACTATCAGCATCTTCGCCAGTTGAACCAATTGATTCAGTTGATCAAGCTGATGCCAATGGGCCCGGAACTTGTAAATGATCCAGCAGGGGCATAGGTGAGAGCAGAGGTAGTAGTAGTGGGGAGCGGAAAGCTGCCAGCATCTGAGTAGGCAGGAGTAAGGCGGAGGCACCACCAATTCCAAAGCTGGTCTTGGGAGCATAGACACTGACATGATTCCATGACGCCAACAATCATGGGCAGCTGTGGGGAACAAATAAGCCTCCCACCCACCCACCCTATAATCCACCCACCCACCCCGTGCTTGGTTGGGTGACATCTCTATGCCATAGTTCATGCCTTTCATCTAGAGTTAGTTAGTTGCTTATCAGTAGTGGATGGGATCTATAGATAGGTGGGAGGGGGTCTATAGCTATAGGGTTATGCCCGAACCAATATCCAACCAACTATAGGAAAGATGCGGGCGATGCCACTTAGATATTGTATTTTATGGAACGAGAAAAACCATATGATATTGGGTGGTATTGTATTGTAGGTGAAGTTGTTGATACGTACATAATAGACTCGACCGTAATCTCCATTCAGATTACGGGTTCCCCTGGGGTTGGAACTTAGATTCACTATATGTCGCAGAACATAATCCCCCCTCTATATAGTTATTGGAGAAACCTCCCGGCACCTAATCTGGGGTGGGTGGGAGGCAATAGTTGGGGGGGCCCCCCACCCCAATTAATTAGCCTGCTAGAGTAAGCGCGGTACTCGTCTGAGCACTCGATAGATTGAGGGATAACCTCGACCCATCGTCCATGCTATAGATAGTGATGCAGTCCATACCATACTATATACGTCACATGATTGGCACCACCATCCGACTAGAGTTCAGTAGGGCTCTTGGTAATGTGTTTAAGGCTGTTCAAAGAATGGGCCACTCCCCGGCTGCTAGCATAACGAATAGTAGGGCCTTAGAATGGTAGGGGCCCGCCCACTTCTCATCTATCTCCTCCTGACGTAAGGCAAATAGGTCGGTGGGGTCTGGGGGGATGGGTTAACCATTAATTGTAGGTAGGGCCAGATTCTATACGTAACATGCCCAATGCAAGGTGGGAGGGAACAATAGGGCTATACCTCCCACCCACCCTATAATCCACCCACCCACCCCAATCTATAGCCTCCCACCCACCCTGGGACAGACGAATACCGGCATTTCAACCCTTTCTTCTCTAAACTTTGCCATGAATTCTGGATAAATAAATATCCAGACATAGCCAATTTAATGAAGTTGATTAACCTAATCAGTTGGTTTTGTTCAGTCTTGGATCAACCTATGCAATATAGTATACCGTACTTCACAACAGTGCAGGATTATATGCGTAGCAATAAAGCTGATATATGGGTTTATGATAGGGTGTGCAAGAAGAGACGGTTGGCTACTATCCGAGTGCCTACGTCGGTTAGGGATAAGCGCAAGACTCAAGTATCTACCTGCGTCAACTTTATTCATCAGAAAGATGCGTTTATCGCTATGAAAGTGGTGGAGCAATTGACTTCCGAAAGGAATGCGCCAGTATACATGGTACACGATAATTTCATCACAACATCTGTTTCTGCTGCTGCGGTTCCTACAATCTATACCAAAGTGTTTATTGACTTGGGTCCTCCACTTCGAATAATCAATGAATTTATTCGAATGAATCTGATCCAACCAACAACTGGAGAGTTGTTGAATGATCCATATCCTATGAACTTTGACAAGGTGAATGAGCCTATTACTGGCGTGTCTCTTAGATCTATTTTAATATCTCTGGTACCTAAGGATTTGAGTGACAACGATAAGTCAAAATGGGATGAAAAGATTGATGATACTGTGAGTTGTTACGATAAATATGTATATACTGTTTGCGGTGAAGCTCTACCAACGGATGCTGGGATGCGGCATGCTGAGAAGTGGAATGAATTTCATTCACTTCTCAAGAGCTGGGAGTCTATCGGCTATAACTACAGCTTGCACTTTTAAAGGAAAAAAGAAAATAACCATGAAAAACTCTACATGCTTTTCTCTGAAAATTCATTACACCGCTTATTCTACTTGTTCAGCCGGATATTCGAAATCCATGTTCAATGCTTATTTGAACCGTTTAAAGGTATTAATCGATTGGGAAAAATGCCTGGATCCATATGTAGGATTGAGAATAGCTGAAGTTGGATTTAAACCACCTACCTGCAATGCACTGATTATGAAATGATAGCATTGGCAGTACTGCTGCTGTTAATGAAGTACGCTTACAATACTGAGTTTGAGTATGGTAAGTTTACCATAGGTTATGTAATGAAAATACCAACCAGAGATGTTGCCTATACAATTGGTACTGCTATTTCTTTAAATGATAAAAGCGGGAATGTTGTTCCTAACGTGGATGTATATGCTAAGATCTTGAAACTCTGTATTCAAAAGGCAGAGGATTACGATAAAGCACTGCTATCAGGTATATTCATTCGAGTGTATCTGAGAGGTATGCAGGAAAAAAAGGTACCTCTTAGCGTAGATGAAATGGAGGCCATAATTCTGCAATTAATGAATGCCGACATAGATGGTAGTGGTGAACCACAAGAAGTGGAAGCTATGGGTAAGAAGAGTCGTTATCCCAATCATATACCTGCACTCAAACCTACGACTAAGGAAAGGCTGCCTTTCATTGTAGCCGATACGGAGACTGTTCTAATCAATAATGTTCATGTGCCTTACGCAACGAGTTTCTTAGCGGTTTGGCCGGGTGACGATGTAGGGGCCTACTTAGATTATACCTTTGAAACATATTTCAGTGAAGATGACCTCTTTCATGTACCTAAATTTGAAGAAAGGAGTGATCGAATGTTGTTCGACTTTCTAGAGTGTTTAGCAGTGGTTGCTGATAAAACTAATATTTGAACGGTTTACTTCCATAACTTCTCACGATTTGATGGTATTCTATTAATGAAATATTATGCTTCTCGTGCGGATAAGGGATACACCATCAAACCTCTCATGAGGAACCTTAGGCTTTACGAGTTATCAGTGTATAAGGAAAATAAACAGCTGTTCCGTCTAAGAGATTCATACACTCTGCTACCTAGTAGTCTGCTACATTGGCTAAGACTTTATGTCTACAATTAGGCTCTAAAGGATCCATCCCACATGACGAAGTGCGAGTGTCGAATCTGATGGATCTTAGAGAACAACTCTTGGAGTATATGATACAGGATATTCGTCTGTTAGGTGGTGTTATGCTTAAGGCTCAAGATATTTACTAGAATCAGTACAAAGTGGATATCGAGAATTGCTTGACATTGTCATCGCTAGCTATTACCATTTATTGTATGAGCTATTACGATCCCATTAGTTGGCCTATCCATATCCCAAGCAGGAATGAAGATACATTCATTCGGCGTGGGTATTATGGAGGCCATGCTGATACGTATAAGCCATATGGTGAAAATTTGTACTACTATGATGTTAACTCATTATACCCATATATCATGAAATCTTGTCCTATGCCAAGTGGTACGCCTGTATGGCATGCTAATTTGGAAGGCCAAGAATTGTCAAACTTGTATGGATTTATTGAGGCTTATGTAGTGTGTCCTAGTACCATTAAAAGACCATTCTTACCATATAGGGATCATAATGATACTTTATTGTTCCCAACTGGTAAATTCGTTGGCGTGTATTTCAACGAAGAATTGATTTATGCACATGACTTAGGTTACAAGATCTTCCCAATAAGGGGCTACTTGTTTAAGAAGAAGCCTAGTCCTTTCGACAGCTTTGTGACATCCCTCTTCGGGAGAAGGCAAGAAGCTAAGCTATCCGGTGATGAAGCTATGGCTTATGTCTACAAGATACTCATGAACTCACTCTACGGTAGATTCGGTATCAATCCCAAAAGTACTATAACAGAGGTATGCAATAGGGTAAGATATGACTATTTGACACAGAGGGACAATTTGATCTTGGGGACAAGCTGAGCGAACAGTACTATATCGTAAGCTACGTCAGCAATACCAGTAATGTCGAAGACAAAGACTGGAAACCTCCAAAGATCTTGGCTGTTTAATTGGCCGCTGCAATTACAGCTTATTCTCGTATTCATATGTACAAATACATTTCAAGACCCAACTGCTACTACACCGATACTGACTCTGCCATTCTAGGAAGTCCTCTCCCAGAAGATGAAATCTCTCCCACCGAATTGGGTAAGATAAAGATGGAGCACTTTGTCAGGAGAGGTATCTTCTTAGCACCCAAAAGTTATACCTTAGTAACCGAAGATGCTGGTGATATAATCAAACACAAAGGGCCAGCTAAAAACTTAGTAAATGTTGAATGGTTCGAGTCACAATACACTGATCTCTCCCGAACTAAACAGATAACCGTCGAATCCAACTTCAGAATCAATTGGCATACTCTAAACATCACCAAAAAGGCTTACCAAATCAACCTCGGTATCAAACTAGGCAGCAAAAGGGACCCTATCTATGATAATAACAATGTCTAGGTAGACACACAACCCAAAGATGTCACTAACTTCGCTGGCCAAGAAAGCGCTATTCTCATATTCGAATGGATGATCCTTAGGGAGCAGCTAGACCTGAAAGATCAGATTGTTGTAGACCTGAAAGATTAGATTATTGATCTTAGGGAGCAGCTAGACCTAAAAGATCAGATTATTGACAAGAAAGACAAAGAATATGGTCAGAGTATTGCTCGTCTGGATAACAAATATGCTAGTATGCTGAAAGAACATGCTCAGAGTATTGCTAGTATGGAGTCAAAACTTGCTAAACAGCGTGAATTGATTCAATCGCTGTCAGCGGCTGCTAAGCCCCCTACTCAGCCCAATTCCCCTACAGCGCAATCTGCAACTAAGCCTCCAATGATACCCCATCTTATTACCGAACCCAAAATGGTATTAGAGCAACCTACTCTGTACATGTACCCTCCTAAACTGAAGGGGGAGGATAAGAAGCAGAAGGGGAGGGGTAGGAGGCCGAAGGGTAAGGGTAAGAAGAAGAAAAAGGGTAAGAAGTTGTAGGTAAATGCCCTCTCTCTCTCTATTACTCTTTAGAGTATTTATCAGGCTGCCCTCTCTCTCTTACTCTTTAGAGTATTTCTCAGGCTGAAACTTTATTTAGTAATTATCTCACCCTTATAATGCCACTCTATAAAGTCTTAGTCTTTAGAGTTATTCTATGGCTGCCACATATAATGCACCTATCAAATGGCAGAGGGATGCCTCACCACAAAATGCCACTCAATATAGTCCTTGCCCAGCCTCCACCCTACCCAGAGCCGCACTCTCTATACCATGAGTAGACTGGTACTCTCTCATCCATTACAGATCAATGCTTAGGATCCTCTCTTCCAAGTCCTTGATACTGTCAGATTCTTAAAGTCGAGGATTCCTCGTTAATCTGTGGAAAGGTAGCAACTTATCTTGCGATAGCTAAGTAGTGAGCAGTATATATTAGAGTGAGTGAGTTATGAGTGGCTTAAATAGAAAGAGTTGTGTAGGTGCAAGTGTAGGTGTAAGTGTAGGTGCAAGTGTAGGTGTAAGTGTAGGTGGTGTTAAGGTAGGTCCACCAGGTCATTTTATGCAGATCTTATGGGTACAAATTGGAAATCACTTGCCCCTCTCTACTGAGGTCATTTGATCAGTTACAATCAAAAGATTTTATTCAGATTTGCCCCCACCAAATGGGATTCCATGGGATCAGTCCGGTAGGCCAGTTACAATCAAAATATTTAATTCAGATTTGCCCCTCTCTAGTGATTCAGATTTGATAAGATTTTGACAATACATAGGCAGCAGGGAAAAATGCCCTCCAACAATCCAAAATGCCCTCCAACCAACCCTCCAACCTTTAAGGTCCTCCCAACATCCAACAACTGGAAGGAAGGTAAAAATGCCCTCCAACCAACCCTCCAACCTTTAAGGTCCTCCCAACATCCAACAACTAGAAGGAAGGTCCGGATCCATTACAATCACTACCACCCACCACCCACAAAATGCCCTCCACCCATCAACACCCACAACCAACAGACAACATCCCCACCCCACAACCAACAGAAACCATCCCCCAACCAACCTTACACCGGGAGGAACCCCACACCACCTTTATCCATTAGACCCCCAACGTACCAACCCACCTACTTGATATTTTCCCTGCTGCCTATGTATCGATAAGATTTGATAAGATTTTGACAATCCCTCGTTCTTCGTTTCCTTCATTCCCTGCTTCCCTCCATCCTTCGATCATCCTTGTTGGATTTCTTGCTTCAGTGCTTCCTTGCATGGATCAATGCTTGGTGTGTATCCTTCCCTGCTTGCTTCCTTCATCCTTCGTTCCATCCTTCGTTTCCACGTTCGGTTGTTACTGTCCTAACCGGGTGGCTTGCATGCGTATGATTAGATTTGAAATCTTTTGACTTGCCCCTCTCTCTGTTTGGAAGTGGAGAATTTTGAGAGAGGGCATTTTAGAGAGAGGGCATTTGGAAGTGGAGAATTTTGAGAGAGGGCATCTGTTGCATTTGGAAGTGGAGAATTTTGAGAGAGGGTATTTTGATTTATCAGGATCCTCTCCTTCCTCCACCCACGGCCAATCCAACTTATCTGGATAGGCTGCTGTTACCTTACCGGGGTGGGTGGGTGGGAGATAGTGGCCGTGGAGGTAGGGCATTTTGAGAGAGGGGCATTTTGAGAGGGGCATTTTTAATGGGGTGGGTTGGCTAAAACATCCTTTGCCAGATCCCTTACCCACGTTTAGTCGAGTTAGACCAAAGAAAGCCTGGCAATTCCACAGCCCCAGAAGGGTGGCCCACCATCCCTACCCGATTGAAAGGAATCTCCATCCACCCGAGCCTCTCCTGCTGATTCTCGTGTGTGGGCCCCCCAAACTAAACTAGCAGCCGGGAGGTAGATTAATTGTGGGGGGCCCCCGAGTTTTCCCACAGGTTGAATTCGGAAACAAGTAAGTTCCCTCCATCCCAATCTTCTATGGGATAGATGGCTGTCAAGTCACCACCCTATCTCCCTCTCGCAGCTGATCCCAGCATGGATGGGCTTCTATCTTCTAGGTCGGTTGGGTTGGGTTCAGCTTGGAATGTTCGGGGTTGGTTCGGCTTCATCTCCCTCTGGTTGGCAAGTGTTCTCTGATTGAAGGGGAAGGTGGGATGAATCGATAAATAAGTCGTTTCGAGATGCAGAAGCCAACCAACCCATCTTCTCTTGGATGGATGGATGGAGTTAAGGGGCTTTGGTCCGGAGAGTCCCTCAAATATATTATTGTGAAGTGCCCTAACTTGGTCAAGAGGACCCCAGTGTTGATTTGTCGATTGATATTCCGTAAATGATGCATGCTACAAATGCATTCATTCGGAACTAGTTGGTGGATCCGAGGCTTTGATTCAGTAGGCACTTAGCCCCGTCCCTCCTTCAATCAACTTTGCCAGTTATATGAAATGGCTAATAGTTGACGGCGAGGAGATGGCAGGATAGGCCGGAAATGGGTTCAGCAACCCATGTATATGAGTGAAAATGAAAGTTCAGATGCCTACTAAACTATGGCCTAAAATTCCCTTCGCCCTGCCTCCCACCCACCCCAAGATCCTAGGGGCAACTTTTGCATATATATTAAACGCAATAGATGAAGCTTAAGAGTTCTTCTCCCACCCAAGGAGAGACCGGGGAACAGAACTCCCCACCCGGGTGGGTGGAAAGTGACGCAGTTCACCCCCGGAGAGACCGGGGGAACAGGGGGGAGATAGCCGCGTTGGGTGGGAGATTCAGGTTCGTGAACCCCCGGTATTACCGTAATCTTCACGAAGTTTAGACTACGGAGAGACACTCTTCTAAACGAAGTAAAGATTACGGGTATTACCGTAATCTGTTAGGAGTTCAGACTATGAGGAGACCGAAATCTGAACTTCGATTCTGGTTTCCATTCAGGGATAGCAGCTAGGCTGGGCTGGGCATGACTCTACGAGATCTCAAGAAGAAATCGACTCTGTGTCTCTGCTTTGTTCCCGGACCTTCTCTTGCCTAGTTTCGATAATCCCATCTATAGATCATGAGTAAGCCGTGCTTGAAGACCCTGTTTACTCCACTCCAAGAGTGAGGTGGGTGCGATAGTGGACAAAACCCACCCTACTGAAATTGGTTGACAACTTAACTTCCCTAGGCCCTGGGTAGGGGTTCGGGTGACACACCTAACCAGCCGGAACTAATGACTTTTGAATGGGTTATCCCGGGACCTATAGATAGTAGGGCTTTGATGGGGAGTCGGGCCCTATCCTCTATAGTGCTTCCTTGGATGAATCTCTGGTGAATGCGACTCACACCCGGAGAGCACAGCATATCTTTTTTCAGTCACACCCTTCTCCTCAAAGTGATCGAACCGCCCGTAGCTACCTATTAGTGTGGGCCCCATTATAGAGTAGGGCGGAACCAACCTTCTATGGTATAGGCCCGGATTCATTATCGGTTGGGCTGCTGCTCCCAAGCCCCTGCCTATATAGTGGGCTTCGGAAGAATAATGGCATACAGTACGATAGGGCCCGATTCACACATTTGGAAAAAAAAGAATAGGTTGCTTCCCTATATTCTGATAGTTCCTGATAGCCAGATTCCTCCCCAAAGATGGAACGGGACCCCTACTATCAACTATAGGGCGTTCCCGGGGTGGGTGGGTGGGAGGCCCCTTCTATCTCCCCCCAAGGGTTCTAGGTAAACCCTCGGGAGGAGCCCCTCGCATTCTGAGCCTCCAACTAACTAATCTACCTCAACTCCCTTAGAATAGTGGGGGCCCTCCCCCCCGGCCACCCACCCACCCAACTATTGTCTCCCACCTGGGGTGGGCGGGTGGATATAGTTGCCCCCTCTTTTCTATTATTGTGGTTGGGGGTTGGGGTTAAGCCAGAGAGTGAATGAAAGGTCCGGGCCCAACTATTGCCTCCCACCCACCCCGGGGCTCAAAGTTGGTGGGTGGGGGGAGATAGTTGGGGTTGGGCCTTCGGCCGTACAGTCTATAGTTGTTGGGGCGGGGGGGCATGTTACGTATAGAATCTGGCCAACCACCCCACCGATAATAGATTTGAGGGGGCCAACATTAGCCCCCCACCGGGGGGAGGGAATTTGAGTTGGGTTTGCCTAGAACCCAGAATCTGAAGGGAGATTCTGGGTTTGCCAACGGGGTGGGTGGGTGGTTAATGCTCTCCATTCACTTCGTTCAAGTGAGGGGAAACACTCTTCTTCACGAAGTAAAGATTACGGGAACCTTGAGTCCTCCCATCCACCTCGGGCCCCCCAACTATTGCCGAGGGTTCTAGGCAAACCCGTAAACTGAACTTCGTTGCAGATGAGGTCTCCCCGGGGGTGAACTGCTTACTTTCCACCCACCCGGGTGGGGGGCAAAGGCCGAGGGTTCACCGGTAAACCCTCAGGGGGCTCTGTGGGGATGGGTGGGGGGTTCTATTCCACCCACCAACTTGATATTCCTCCCACCCAGGAACATAACCACCCACCCATCCCCACAACCACCCACCCTGGAAAACGGTAAAACCTACATCTTCACAAAGTTTAGATTACGGTAATACCAGAATCTGAACGGAGATTCCAGGTTTACACTCTTCTGAATGAAGTAAAGAGGAGGGGTTTAATTAGAACACTAACAACAGAACTATGGAACTTACAGGCAGAGTAGCAGAACTACAGAACTTACATGCAGAACAGTAGAACTTTGAAACTTATAGGCAAAATAGAAAAACTACAGAACTTACAGGCAAAATAGTAGAACTATGGAACTTACAGGCAGAACAACAAAACTTCAGAACTTACAGGTAGAACAACAAAACTACGGAACTTACAAACAAATAAATAATAAAACTAATTACTAACACATAATAAAAATAATGAATTTCATGATAATGTCAATTAAATACAAACAAATAAATACCAATTTTTATCCCCTTCCTTGGGATGAGCAACCTGCCCCTCCCTTGGAATTGGACTAAGATCATTCACCCAACTTTGTACTCAACGCTCCATATATTGTATTTCTTCATCAAAATATTAGATTTATTTCTAAAATTGTTGTAACTTTCCTATTCTAAAAACTTACCAAAATAAAAACTCTCCCTTTCTTTAGAGTTGAGAGGTTTATTTATACATTGAAGATCTTCACCCAACTCCCTAAACTAGTGGAAAGCATAAGTACACTTGTCTTCCACATTCCTATGATAAAGAAACAACTCCCTTTATTCTCTACACCTATCTCTCCTACTCCTATGCTAAAGGAAACAAATTATTTTATTCTCTCTATATAGAAAATAAATTCATTTATTCCCTCATTACAAAATGACAACACATCTACATCCTTTTAAAGGAAAAGGTTTGATAGACTTATTTATTTTTTATGTTTTTTTTTTTCCCACAACAATTCATCTTCAACTTTTTAGAAAATAAAAGGTTGAGAAAATATTAAATCCATGGTTTAAGCCAAATTATGAAGTTGAAACACCTTCGGTTGAAATCAAGCTGGAATACTTCTGAAGTTAGCTCTGAAAGTGAGTTTACAACAATTTAGAATGCTTCAAGGTTGGCTGAAATAGGCTAGAATACTTCGAGAGTAATTCTACATCATTTTATAACATATTGCATTCTATTTTTTCAATAAATATTAGAAAATGTTAGCAATTAAACTGCAACAGACTTCTAAGAAACAAACCAATATATCGTATATTCTATTTTAAATAAGCTAATAGTTTGTAAAATTACATTTAAATCCACTTTTAATACTAATTTTAAGAGAAAATAGTGATGAATTTAGATGTGACATTTCTAGTCTCCTCATCTCCCCCACACCTAAATTCTTGTAGGTCCTCCTGCAAGCTACTGCTCTTTTTTTTCATAATTGATGACCCTTATATCTTTCAATTCTTTTCTCCTCTCTTTTTTATTCATCTTTGAAAGTATGCATTGTTTATTCTATGGCATTCATCCATGATAAGACTCACTGAAGCTTATCAATTTAGTTGTTCTTAAAAAAATTCTCTCATTTCCATATTTAGCTTTCTTCAGCTGAATTTAAAAAAAAAACCTGTCAGTCATAAATTGCCATAACTTTCACATTTCCTAATGCAATTTTTAAAATTTAATATGTTCCAAAAATCTAAGATAGAGGAGAATAAAACCCAGAAAGCATTTGATGAGATTTTTTAAGATGTACAAGCAACTTTCCTTCTGCAAATAACTTGTACCATCATGACAGCAACAAAGATTGACAATGTATGAGAACCTTTTTTTTCTCTTTTTTTTTTCATCACCTCCCTTTATGCATTTAAATTCTTTCTATGCCATCATATTCTCCCTTCAATTTTTTTTCTTTAGAAACACCATTTACTGAAAATCTCTTAGCTACAACAAGTGAATCGGTTCAGGTAGTTTATGTTTTTAATTAGCTTTCCTAAGAGTGGATTTATTTGTAATTATAAAAACTAATAGTTATATTTGAGAATAAAATAGTAGAATATACCTTGGTTGTATTTCAAATTTATCCTTGCTTTCTTCATGCCATTTGATACTAATTTTTGCTTCAAAAAATCTTCAGAAGTTCAGTTCTGGAAAGCCAGAAAAACTTTAGAAGGTTCAGCTCTGGAACTTCAAAACAGTGGACAGAAAAGCATCGAAACAGTGGACAGCCCTGGAAGGATAGAACAACTCTACAACAACGAACAAATATTCCAGAGCATCATTGAAAGGATGCTTTTGGAATGAACAACAACAAAGTTCTGGAGCATCGTTGAAAGGATGTTTTTGGAACAAGCAACAACAAAGTTTCAGAGCATTGTTGAAATGATGTTTTTGGAACAAACAACAACAAAGTTCCAGAGCATCATTGAAAGGATGCTTTTGGAATAAACAGCAACAAAGTTCTAGAGCATCGTTGAAGGGATGCTTTCAGAATGAATAGCAACAAAATTTTAGAGCATCATTGAAAGGATGCTTATAGAACTAAATGACAACAGAAGTTCCAGAGCATCAAAGTTCCTGAGCATCGTTGAAAGGATGTTTTTGGAACTGAACAGCATCAGAAGTTTTGGAGCATCGTTAAAAAGATGCTTCTAAAATTTAGGCAACAAAAAGAGGTTCCAGAGCATTGTTGAAAGGATGATTTTAGAACTTGAACAACAACAAAAAGTTTCAGAGCATCGGTGAAAGGATGCTTACAGAAATAAATGACAACAAGAGTTCCAGAGCATCAAAGTTCCTGAGCATCATTGAAAGAATGCTTTTGGAACTTGAACAACAACAGAAGTTTTGGAACATCAGTGAAAAGATGCTTCCAAAATTTAGGCAAAAAAAGGGTTCTAGAGCATCGTTGAAATGATGCTTCCAAAACTTAAACAACAACAACAAAGTTTCTCTAGAGAAATATCTAAGAAAACACAAAATGCTTTCGAAGCACTGTTAGATGGATGGTTCCGGAGAAACTTACCAATACAAAATACTTTCTGAACTAAGATTCCAGAGGTAATCTGCAAACAAACAACACTTCTAGAACACTTATTAAAAAGATGCTTCCAGATAAAATACACAAAATAACACAAATACATTAAACAACTTTCTGGAGTTTTTTTTTTTTTTTGAAAAGGTGGAAGAATTTACAATGGGGTTTTCATCATTTTTGTGGGGGATTTTGGTAGGATTTTTTTTGACATAAAAAAGGAAAAACATCTAAAAACTGTTTGCTTATAAATTTTATATCAAAGATGGATTCCTTCTACTCTCTATGACATAAAAGAAAGATTATTTACTGTCACCAAATAATTTCTTTCAAAATTACAAACATAAACTGAATCAAAATTTACTGGAATTGAAATTAATCTATGAATCGAAATGTTTATGCTAATTTTAAACTAATCTATGAATTGAAATGCTTATGCTAAATTTAAACTAATCTATGAATTGAAATGCTTATGCTAAATTGAAACTATTCTATGAATTGAAATGTTTATGCTAAATTGCCGATAAGGGTGTGGTTCGGTGGTTAAGTCACTCGGTTGTAGTGGCGGCCACCAGAGTTCAAACCCCCGCTGGGCCAACGAGCTCGTAGGCTTTACGCCTTCGCTGGGCCAATGAGCTTGCGGGTTTGAAGCGTTCTTGTTAGGGGATGAGGTCCCCCATGTTGTGGCCTCACCGGTTCATTGCTCCGGGCAAAAGCATTCACGTGGAACCAGAGGGCGTGTCGCACCAGCGTCGCCGGTCACGTTAAAAAGTTTACCAGGGCATTATCTTTAAAAAAAAATGTTTATGCTAAATTTAAACTAATCTATGAATTGAAATGCTTACGCTAAATTGAAATTCAATAAAAAGAAAAATTACTCTACTGCTCCTTATATAAAAAGAAATAAATTATCTGTTGTCACAAAATAATTCATTTTTTTATGTTTTTACGAGAGAAGGAAACTAAATCTGAGAATAAAATTCCTAATAACACCATTTCCTCGGCAACGACACCAAAAATGATGAGGATGTTGCAAGTATGGGCCTAACCAGTGTTGTCATTGATGTCAACATACTCATGTTGCATTAATGAGAAGGATTAGATGAGCTATGTGCTGAGGATATTGAGAAAATTAGTCTCAATCAGGAACAGTGAAGAACAGTAATGACAACAAGGTAAAAGTCAAAGATAGATTAAGGATCAGAGGATGCGGTTTAAAGGGTTTATAGATATAAGTCTTGAGATGCTCCAGTCAAGATTTCAGAGGTCCGCATGAAGATCTGAAGAAGTTATGGTCGCTCAAGTAGAACTAGTTCCGGCAGGTGTTCAGAGGTGACAGAGGGTCACAGATAGGTCCAGTGAGATCCGGTATTTCATTATCCCGTTCTGCAGATCTGAGAGTGTTGAGGACGCCCATGTGAAGTATCAACTAGATTATTTCGTGGGTTGAAGGTCTGGAAGAGCCTATTCATTTATGACAGTGATGACAAACTGTGTTCTTGTAGCTCCGGATGAAGGAGAGAAGAATTCCAGTAGGATGATGAAGTGCGGATGTTCTTGGTGATTCAGGGAAGGTTATGATGATCTTTGGATCATGTCTAGTTAATGTTGGTGGTCCGCATTGAAGTTAGAGTTTGCATTTGAAGAATAACCACGGATATTGGTGTTCTTCTTGAGACTGGCCGACCGGATGTATTACACGTCTTGCGGATGTTCTTGTAGATGTTTGCCGACTTAGATGATTGTTCCTAAGTCGATGCCTTATATAAATAAAGGTCTATGAATTCATTTTGATGTGTGTCTTGCGGTGATGAGTGTGTGGTAGCGAAGAGAAGTGCGAAAGGCAGAGCAGAAGTATTGGGCTTAAATGGAACTGTTTCAAGCATGCTGAAGATGCTATTCTCCAGTTCATAAAGGTGATACTTATTCCTTTGTAGACAGTGTGTCTCTTGTAGGCAGTGAGGCTCTTATGAGCAGTGTGCTCGGGCAGTGAGCTCTAATTGGCATGTGCTATTTGTTCTTTCTATTCTTCTAACAGAGAATACATTCTTGGGTTAATCACCCCGTGGTTTTTCCCTTAACCGGGTTTTTCACGTCAAAATCTTGGTGTCATATGTGTTGATATGTTTCTGCTTCTGATTTAAATGCATTATGGTTTATGATTAATATTATGTTAATCACTAAAGAAGATTCAAGTGTTTAAAAAGGGAAAGTTTCGCACAACTGATTCACGCCCCCCCCCCTCAGTTGTATGCCCTAAGTCTAACAGAGGATGGTTGTAATCCTCTTCATTTAGTTTATCAATCCAGGGTAGTGTCTGAAGGCTGTATGCATTAGGAACCTAAAACTTTTCTTTTTGAGCAGAACTTACAGGCAAAATAGTAGAACTATAGAACTTACAGGCAGAACAGTAGGACTTTGAAACTTATAGGCAGAGTAGTAGAACTATGAAACTTAAAGGCAAAATAGCAGAACTTCAGAACTTATAGGCAGAACAATAGAACTACGAAACTTATAGGCAGAATAGCAAAACTACAAAACTTACAGGTAGAACAACAGAACTTCATAACTTACATGTAGAACTACGGAACTTACAAACAAATAAATAATAAAACTAATTACTAACACATAATAAAAATAATGAATTTTGTGATAACATCCATTAAATACAAACAAATAAATACCAAATTTTATTCTTTTCCTCAAGATGAGCAACTTGCCCCTCCCTTGGAATTAGACTAAGATTATTCACCCAACTTTGTACTCAACACTCCATATATTTTATTTCTTCAACAAAATATTACAGATTTATTTCTAAAATTTTTGTAGTTTTCCTATTCTAAAAACTTGCCAAAATAAAAACTCTCCCTTTCTTTAGAGTTGATATTGTTTATTTATACATTGAAGATCTTCACCCAACTCCCTAAACTAGTGGAAAGCATAAGTACACTTGTCTTCCACATTCCTATTATAAAGGAACAACCTCAACACATATCTCTCCTACTCCTATGCTAAAGGAAACAAATTCCTTTATTCCCTCATTACAAAGTGACAACACATCCACATCCTTTTAAGGGAAAAGGTTGGATGGACTTATTTATTTTTGATGGTTTTATTATTTTTCCCACAACAATTCATCTCCAACTTTTTGGAAAATAAAAGGTTGGGAGAATATTAAATCCATGGTTTAAGCCAAATTATGAAGTTGAAACACCTTTGGTTGAAATCAAGTTGGAATATTTTTGAAGTTGGCTCCGAAAGTGATTTTACAATAATTTAGAATGCTTCAAGGTTGGTTGAAAGAGCCTGGAATACTTCAAGACTAATTCTGCATCATTTTAAAACATGTTGCATTCTATTTTTTTTCAATAAACATTAGAAAATGTTAGCAATTAAATTGCAATAGGCTTCTAAGAAACAAACCAATATATATCCTATATTATATTTTAAATAAGCTAATAGTTCGTAAAACTACATTTAAATCCACTTTTAATGTTAATTTTAAGAGAAAATAGAGATGAATTTAGATGAGACATTTCTAGTTTCATCGTCATGCTTCATGGTATTGTGGAGGACTATGTGGATTTATTGGGCATGTCAAAAACTAGAGCAGGGCATCTTGAAGTTCTAGAACACATTTTCCACATACTAAGGGAATATAAAGTACACCTCAATCCTAAGAAGTGTGTATTTGGCGTCATATTAGGAAAGCTATTAGGTTTCATTATTTTTAGAAGAATCATAGAGGTGGATCCTGCAAAGGTCAAAGTAATTACAAAAATGTCTCCACCACATAATCTCAAAGAGCTTTGTAGTCTACAAGGAAAGATTTAGGCTATATGCACATTCATTGCATAGCTTGTTGATAAATGCGAACCATTCTCACATATACAAAATAAGAATATAGATTATCACTAGGATGAGTCATGTCAACATACTTTTGACCAACTAAAACAATATCTCACCAATCCACTAGTTCTTATGGCACCAATCCCAAATAAGTGATTGATTCTTTACATTTCAAGTACATAATTTGCATTGGGAGCCCTACTAGCACAACACGATGATCAAGGAAAAGAAATGGCTATTTATTATATTAGTAAAACCTTGGTTGGGTATGAATCTAACTATACACCTATGGAGAAGGATTTTTTGGTTGTGGTTTTTGCTTCACAGAAATTAAGACATTGCATGCTTAATCATCAAACTAAACTTATTGCCAAAATTGACCCACTCAAGTATCTTTTGTCAAAACAATCTCTAATAGACCGAATGACTAAGTGGGTTATGTTACTTAGCGAGTTTGATATTGAGTATGTTGATCAAAAGGCAATTAAGGGACAAGTAGTAGCAGATCAATTGGTAGAAGCACCATTGAAAGATACCCAATCATCGAATCTTAACTTTCTAGATGAATTCATTCTAGCCCTTCAAGAATCATCTAAGTGGATGCTCTATTTTGATAGTTCCTTCACCATCCATGGCTCAGGGGTAGGAATATTTTTCCTCACACCACAGGGTGACCTTATACTGGAAAAGCATTCAAAATTGGTTGTCCTTACACCAATAATATTTCTAAATATGAAGCATTAATTTTAGGTCTCAAGATTGCAGCCTAATGGAACATTCAACACCTGTAAGTTTTTGGTGTTTCTCAACTAGTCATCAAACAATCAATAATGAACATGAAACTAAGGATGACAAACTCGTCCCTTACAAGAGAATGGTTGAAAGCTTCAAACAATATTCTACTCACATTAAATTTGAACAAGTATAATGTTTGAATAATAAGGCAACTAATGCAATGGAAACTATTGGTTCGCTCGTTAGCATGCATGCAGACACTCGAAAATGTTAGTTCTTGGTTGAGCAACTCGTGATCCCAACATATGACGTCCCTGAATCAAAAATGATATGTGAAATTGTTGGTCCCAACTCCCCATGTGGTATCATGATATCTACACCTACCTCAAAACTCAAACCCTCACATTTGACCTGTCATCCACTCAATACAAATCATTTATCCAACAAACATATCATTTCACTCTCCTTAGTGACACACTTTACCATAGGGGTTATGATGGCACCTTGTTACAATGTTTAAAGTCATAGGAAGCAAACTTAGTTTTTAAAGAGGTTCGTGATGGCATTTGCAGAGCACACACTGGTGGCATGGTCCTAGCAAAAAATTATTAAGAACGGGATATTATTGTCCCACCATGGGACATGATGCATGTCAATATGTTAGAAAATGTATAGCATGTCAAAAACATGGAAATCTAATTCATGCACCTTCTCAAGCACTTCAGCCCATCATCACTTCATGACCTTTTTCACATGGGGGATTGATCTCATTGGCAAAATAAATCCATCTTCCTCTAATGGCCATAAACATAATATCACTACAACTGAATACTTCACTAAGTGGGTTGAAGCAATTCCTCTTACTTATGTGATTGGCCAACAAATTTCCAAATTCATCCTCAACTATATCATCTATCATTATGGTATCCCTACTGCTATTATCATAGATAATGGGAAATCCTTTAAAAATCATGAAATCCATGCCCTTTGTGAAAATTTTCACATTAAACACAAATGGTCTACACCTTATTACCCACAAGGAAATGGTCAAGTAGAGACATCTAATAAAACCCTTATTAAAATCCTCAAAAATATTATCAATGATGTTGGTCATGAGTGACATCTTTAGCTCTATCCCACCCTATAGGCCTATCATACTAGCATCCATACACCTACCAGTGCCACTCCCTATTCCCTCATCTTTGGTATTGAAGCCATTTTTCCAGTTGAGATCGAGATACCATCCTTACGCATTTATTTTCATGACCTCATCACTGATGAAGACTACAAAGTGGCATGACTACATGAACTAGAGTTTCTTGATGAACATCCACTCAATGAGCTAAATAACCTTAAGGCATATCAAAATCAATTGGATTGTAGCTACAACAAGCGCATAAAAATTAGAGAATTTGAAATTGATGATCTTGTGCTCCAAGAAAATTAGAAGAATACAAATAGAATTGTGAGAAAAAAGGAAATTTTGAGCCAAACCGGATGGGTCCCTATGTCGTCATTGCCAAATACAACTTGGGGGCATACAAGCTAGCAACACCTAAAGGCCAAGAGTTAGAGGAACCTATGAACATTATGTGTCTCAAGTGTTTCCATGTATAATCTAGTAGCAATGGTTTCATAACATCAAAAAAGTCAAAAAATTCAAAAATAAATAATAAAGTAAAAAGTAAAAAATAAAGAGAAAATCACCCTATAGTGAAAACCATGCTTATGATGCCTTAGGCTAGAACCATGGTGAAAAATTGCTTGCGAGCATCATGAGTAAACACTTGTGTTCTATTATCCACAAGTATTTTTACACTTGAGGGCAAATATAGGTATAGTCCACCCTGTTTATTCCATCTAGTCTCACTCACATCCTTTTTAAATTCATCCACCCATATCACCTTTTGCCTTTGGTTAGGCCTTTCCTTGCATCTTGACTCATGTTTTGGATAAGACACATTGATTATTCTTAATTAGAGAATTTGATGTTATGACATATGCTCAATTATCACTTTATCCCCAATAGTCTCACCACACAAACATACCCACCCTGGAAAATCTCACCATGCATTCACTCTTAGAAAAACATCCAGTTACCGCACACACACTCACTTGACCCCACATTAACAAATGCCTTTCCCTCTTGGTGAAATCCTTGTTCAAAGTTCCTTTATATCATGTAGTGGGATATAGTGCTCCCAAATCTGACATCACTACTCACTATCACAACAATCACTAACTTGTTTTTCAACTTGATGAGAGGCAAACTCGTTGTGTGTCTTTTTGTCTTCTTTTTCTTTATCATTTGTCTATTTATTTTTATTTTCATTTCACACCATACTCTACCAAGATCATCATGGTCCATCATATCATGATGTGTCTTGTTGATATGTTTTTTGGGGTATCTTTTTATGTTTTTTTTCTTGCATGCATGAGTCAATCCTTGTGGCATATGATAATTCATCATCAAGGTTTCTTATACCTTTGTGCATACCATCATATGCTATAGTAAAATTTAAGTTGCTCAATTTATGGTTGAAATCTCTTTGAAATAAGTAACACATCCATTCAACCTTAATCACATCCACCCTCACAATCCTTCTTATTCACTCCCTTAGTCATCACAGTAACTCATCTATATTCTTCTATTACTTTTCATCCATCAGCTATAATTCTTCCAATTCTCCACTTTCCTCATTACGCATTTCTAGTCCTTTCAAGATCACACCTATGTTCTTTTACCCGCCCATCCTCTCAAGGGGGCATCCCATCATCCAAATTTACCCAAGTATCAAATCATCCTTTAAATCCAATCAATCAGTACAAATCAATGGATCCTTAACCTTTGACACTGGGGCATCATTTATCATCCTACCACCAAGTGCCTATATCTATCTTCTTTGAAACAACATTGCTTCTCCTCATCGCAATGCTACTTCAAAGAGGAGTAAATGTAGACACCTAAATTTCATTTTACATTTCTATTCATTCATTAATTAAATATTTATATTATTTAATTAATAACATATCTATTATCCATCATCAATTAATTAAATAATCATATTTAATTAATTTAATTCATTCACCTCCCATTCACAATTAGATAATTTTATTATTTAATATTCCAATTATTCCTCCATGCATAGTTAAATAATTCTATTATTTACTTAATTCTATTATTTAATTATCTAATTATTCTTTCACCACTAATTAAATAATTTATTTATTTAATTATCCCCTCAAATGCCATCTCACTAATTACCCACTCATAATGCACTTAAAGGCTATTAAATTGAAATAATTTAATAGAGTAATGAGGAGTTAACTACCCCATTTAGTAGTTAACTACCTCATTACATCTAACCATCCATCTTCTCCAACTCTATGATAAATCCAAAAAATATTTCAAAAATCCATTAATATTTGCGACCAAAGATATTAATGGAATTTTAATAATTTAACCATTTTCTCCCTCATTTGATCACAATCATTGATCTTGACTTTTAATCTTGACCATTGATTTCAAAAATAAAAAATCTAAAAATTAATCTTATTTCCCTCAACAATTCATCCTTAAACATGAAATGTTGTAGAAATTTCAAAGAGCTTTATTTTGAGAAACTACATTCTTTCATAGCAGTTTCAATCCAAGAACAATCATTCTAACAATGGAGGAGATCTTGGAAAATGTTGGTTCATGTATTTTTCTAGTTTGTTGACTCCATTTCAACTCTATCTTGAGGTTTACATACAAATTTTTAGAATAAGCTTATGACTTTTATTGAATTTTGTATGCTAATAATGATTTTTATTGAAATTTATTGAATTTTGTATGCTCACAATTTCACACCGTGTTTGGCACTCACTTTAGTGTCCACTCCCTTAGTGTTCTTTTCAAATGTTGCTTTGACCATTTTTGCTTGTTCTATCCAAAAATTGTAAAAGTGCCTTACCCTTGGCAGTGCCCTGAGTAATTTGAACCTTTTGAAAACTGAAGTTGCACGGACCAAAGCATTAAGCGTAGACGTCTGCACCATGCGTTGATGTCCTAAAAGCATCTTTTAGTTCATCAACCATTTTGAGAAGGTGTGTTTTTACTTGTGTGGCATTCTGAGCTTTTCCTAATGTCTATCCTCACCCAAACAACTTCTTTCCTAGCTTTTTGGCATGTTGTCTCTTCTATAAAACCTTGTCACTTTTCCATTCGAAGGATCAAATTCTTTCCATAGCGAAGCTCTACCAAAATTACTGCTCACTATCATCTTGCTTGTGTTATTGTTATTCCATGCTCATTGTTTCTTGCAGGTTATTAAGAACAATCAATTAATGTGATTTTCTTTAAGTATCTTGCACTATCTGAAAGGCTCTTGCTTGAGATTTCTATCCTTCGGAACAAAGCTCCATTTGTTCTCCTATGCGATAGTCTTCCAATGAGATCCTCATAACCTCTTTCCCAACCTTTTGTCAATTCATTTATATTAGCATTTATCTTGTTGTTGAATCTCATTTCTCTATTCATTCACTTATCAATATTGTAATATCATTTTGTCACTGCTCGTCACAATTCTAAACGCACTTAGAATTCAGAACACACACTATTCTATCTATATCTCAATCTCTGGCTATCGTTGAGGTGGAAATACCAAAAATGGGGTTTAACTGAGGAAAACCTCTATACAGCCCAACCCTTCTTCTTTGTTTGTGATTGTAGGTTGCGAGAGAAAAGATTTCAAACACACGACCGTTTGCATTCCTTTTCCCCTTCTTTATCGATTTCGTTATGTCATTCTCACCATATCATTTTTATCTATTTTTCTTATCTATTGATTTCTATGTGGTAACTATTATGTTTGCTATTAACATGAAATCATCAAAATTCGTGCGAAGTCATACATATTCATGTTTTTTAATTTTGTACGTCGTACAAACTACAACATTAAGCACATATGTTTGTGCCACGTGTTGTCATCCTAGGCAGTGAGGTTGCCCACCTGGTGCCAGGTTCCTCCTGATCTATTGTTTTCATCTCTGCATTTATTTATGTGATTTAGTCTATCAATCTCTGTATTTTCTATGTTTTCTCTTATCTTAGTTAGTTTTAGTTAATAGCATTTAATCACTTCAATTTCAATTGCAACAAAGGGATATAGCCCGGATATTCTTTCTCTTCCTGATTGGATAGCAACAAGATAAACATATTCAGCGGCTAGTATCCCAATGTGTAATGGGAAGTTGTTCTGATTAAAGATAGTTTAGTTAGAGTTAGTTTTCCCACATCACACTAATTTGCATTTTGACAGGTTAGATATATGGAATTCTTCTTCTACATGGAAATCATCATGTTCTTCAAGAATTTATTCAATGTATGGCTCTTCACAACTTTATTCTTCATAAACTTGTTTTCATTAGTATTGCTTAGACCATTATTCTTCTTCACATTCTTCTATTCTCTATCGTTTACTAAACCATTCTCTAATTTCGTGTGGTGCTTTAGATGGATCTTGCTCTTGTAATTCCATTGAGTATTTATTTAGATTTGTGGAAGGTATTCTTGGAAGAGATCTTCATCTTCGTATTCTAACATGTTACTTGATTTTTTACTAAACTGAGAGTTTGTATTGAAATTAGCCCTTTTATAGAGAACTTATCCTCTAACCATTCATCAAATAGCTTTAGTGGTTCAAGAATATGAAAAGGAGTAGATGTGGGTCTTCTTACCATAGGATGTTTGTAAAAGTGTTGTGGTTGCCCTCCTCACCCTCTAAATGTCCTTGTTCTAGAGGACTCTCCTCTTCCTCTATTGTATCTGGTATCTAACCATGAGCTATTCATCATCATTGTCTACATCTCCAAGTTATCAACTAGACTTAGAAGGTCATCTTCCTCTTCTTCTTGTTTTGCATGCTCTTTTTCATATCCTCGATATTGAAATATAGTTGATCATTATATTTTGCATAATTTGTTGTTTGCATGTAACTTATGTAATTTGTCTTCATTCATCTAGATCTAGGTTTGTGTTTGAATCTCACTGAAGCTTACAAAAAGTATACATCCATACATACATACATATGGGCAAAAATATTGAGGGAGCTAAAAAGAGAGTACCAAATGAGTTGTTTGGTCCAATTTTCTTTTTTAATAGTACAGAAATAAATTTAGAATGTGATAAATTCATCCTTCTATAATGTCTTTTTTGAAAGAAACATTTATGATGTCATGATTGTGTCCTAATTTGGAATCATTTTGGAGATGAAATGAGGTTTTACAAATTAAATTTTCCTAGTAGGAACTCAAATATGTAGGTGAGTGTAGTTGTATTTGGATAATTAAACTTTAAAGCATTACACAACAAGTGTAATGTTCTCATTAATGGGAAGAAGATGGTGAATTCACTTAAGGTTGTTAGGGCTTTGGCAAAAATATTGAGGGAGCTCAAAAGAGAGTACCAAATGAGTTGTTTGGTCCAATTTTCTTTTTTAATAGTACAAAAATAAATTTAGAATGTGATAAATTCATCCTTCTATAATGTATTTTTTGAAAGAAACATTTATGATGTCATGAGTGTGTCCTAATTTGGAATCATTTTGGAGATGAAATGAGGTTTTACAAATTAAATTTTCCTAGTAGGAACTCAAATATGTAGGTGAGTGTAGTTGTATTTGGATAATTAAACTTTAAAGCATTACACAACAAGTGTAATGTTCTCATTAATGGGAAGAAGATGGTGAATTCACTTAAGGTTGTTAGGGCTTTGGCAAAGTGTATTCCTCACCCTACTAAGGTATTTAAATTGGATTTTGATGGTGCATTCATAGTAATTTGTGTGTTTCAAGGGCAAGATGTGTAATCAAAGATTGTGCTAGCACCATGATCAGAGTAACATCCAAGAAGCTGGTGGTAGGCACAAACAATAAGGCTAAAGCCCAAGCATTGATCTTAGGTCTTCAAGCTATCACCCTCTGGGAAATAACGAAGTTGCATGTTGATGGAAATTCAATGATCATTGAGTCCCTTGGATTCCCCTATGTCCTTTTTGTTATCTTGTTGTTTAAAAGAAGTAAATCAAGTGGTTGATTACTTGGGAAACTTTGTCACTATGATCAAGATGAAATCATAATTGATAGTGTTTAGAAAGATGAACAAACTTGAATGAATTTAAGGAATTGAGTCCCCTTTCAAGATGCCAATTAAATTTCTATTTTTTTCTGTAATTCAACTTAAATTAAAATCTTTAGGCACATGTTAGATTCCTATCATTCCCTGTTGATGTTAAGTTTCTCTCAACTAGCATGCATTTCTCACTTGCTAATTACACCTGGGAGGGCAAAGTATTTATTAGGACTTGAATAAATGGGATGAATTTTGGGGTATTGTTATTCATTAGATTCTTTTTGTTGCAAAAGTTTTTTAGGTTCTCTTCTTCAACAAAGGCATTTTGTTCTACATGGAGCCCATGTTTCACCTCTATATGGAAAAGCAAGAAATGGCTTTCAAGGGAATAGTCATAGACACAAGGTTGGTGAAGATCTTCATTGTCCAGGATAGACAAATAAAGCATGCCATCAAGGAGGTTCTAAGAGTGGATTATCTAGAGATGGACATCTAAAGCCATGTTAATTCTAATTTAGCTTCCATGTTTCTCTCAAATATTTTTGTGTTGGTAGGTAATAAAGCAGCGATATTGCAAATGGTAAAATGTTTTGTACTTGTTGAACTCAAGGATGGTCTAGAAGCGATGTTGGATATTGTAATTGGGCTTCCTACCCCCTCTACCATTGTTGGAATAGAGTTTAGAGGCATAGTGGCCATGGCTTCCTTTAGGGAGTTGGAAAGGTGTTTTATTGCATTGGTAATTAATTATATGGAGAAGGTTCAAACATTGGTAGTGAAAGGTGATGATGATGTAGATTTTAAATCTTTTGATTTCTCTATTCTTTCCAGATCAATTATCATGCTTTCTCAATGGCAAGATGATGAATTGATTACAAGAACAGGGAGGGATGCAAAGGATTTGATGAGGATTGTCAATCTCCATGAACAAGGCTATATTGGATCTCTATTTGTAGCTAAACTATCTGGGGTTGTGACTTTTGGGGTTGATTTTATGGGTTTCTAGTTGTTGTGAGGTGGTCTAAGTTTTAGTTAATCGTTTAATAGTGTTATTGGGATGACACTTGTCTATAGTGTGGCATTTGAAATATTTAATGGGACTAATTAACTCTTTCATAATCATTTTCATTAATAGTGTCAGAGGAGCAATAGTTGATTTCCATTCGCCGCCAAGGTATTGCCTTGTGTACTAAATGGCTCATCCGAGCTCTGACTAGTAATGAAGCATGGAAAATTCTTGTGTTGTATTGCATTAGCACAGGCACTCCTCTTGGGCATCCGACTTGGAAAGGCTTGGATATAAGAACCCTTCTTACCATGAGGGAACATGTTTCCATTCAAGGCACCTTCATCATTAAGAGCATTTGGAAAGCTTGGGAAGACATTAAACCTTGCCTTTTTTGGGTAGGGAATGGATTTTGTAATAGTTTGTCCATTAACGAATATTCCATCTGGTGGTCCCCTTTTTTAGCATTCAAGACCAACCTTTAGCTCATGTGCCTTGGCTTCATGCTCTAAAATTTTTCAGGCACGGTGTTCGTGTTTTACCAGACCTTATTCATAGAGCTACCAAGAATTCTTTATCGTGGCTTCAATTTAAACTCAAATACAAACTTGCAAATCAAGATCAAGAGACTTACCTGTCAGCCATTAATGTGATTCCTCCTCTGATGCTTCACGAAATTGGAGTGAGATCTCTCAAACCATGGTGGAAAGATTGGAAATGGTATCCTGACACTCCCTTCAAAAATTATAAGCCCTTTAAAGGATATGCATGGTTGCCACCACACTTGCAAATGGTGGATCAGCTTAATCATAGATGGCAATTACAGTCGTCTCACAGGACTTGGAAGACTTGATTTCAGTGTGTTTGGTTAGCAGTTTTAGAACCCAAGCTTGCTCATTTTGCTTGGTGCAATCTTTACCAGGGCCTTCCTTTAGGTTGCCGTTTGGTTCAAATGGGCATTCCTCCCCTGCATTGTCCTTTATATGGGCAAATTGAGTCTCTCAAACATCTTTTCTAGTTTTACTCAAGAGCACAAGAAGCATGATCATGGATCCATGACTTCTTCAAGCCTTTTAGGCATTCACCCTTTTCTTGGCATATGCTTTCTCTTGGGGACTGGCCTTGTCTCCTGTCCAAGTATACTTAGATTTCCAGCATGCTTTCAGGGTGGAAAATCTATTCAGTATATGGAAAGATAGGAATGCTACTATTTTTTCTTATTGTTTTGTAAATAGATATTTTTCTCTATATTCTAAAGCTATCATTTTCTCTAATGTTCTTATGCAGATTTAGGTGCAAGCTTTGAAAGTTACACTTGAAGTTGATCATTTGCAGGAGCTACTTGACCATTGGGGCAATACTCCATGCATTGTTGTTCGGGTCCCCCCTGATCATGTCTCCTATTCTCAGGGGCATCAACGTGAGCGTAGCAACTATGCTCGATGTGATCGCGATGATCGGGGGTCTCAATCCCATGGTCCTCAACATTCCAGAGGCTCTACTGCTCAAGGAGGATGGTCTCAACCTTCTCGTTTGCCCTCTCCTAGGTGAGGTACTGGTTGGCCTGACTCAAGCAAATTCCCCCGTCTACAACTTGCTATCTCTCCTTTTCGGGCTTCGCATCCCTCTAAAGAAAAAGATGGCATTGTTGCTCCAACCGGGTGGGGGTCAATTGATGACATAACTCCCAATGATGTATAGGGTAATTCTAATGACAAGGATCCACCTCCTCCCCTTGGAATTGAATTAGTTGCTTAAGTGTCTTTTTTGGGGCTAGGCCCTTTGATTTTAGACATTGTTAATTTGTCTCAAGTCTTGGACTTGTGGGTGTGCCTTTCTACCACCCTCTTTTTTGGTGAATATTATACTTATTATCTTTTGTTAATGTAAAGTTAAATAGGTCTTATTCATTAAAAACTATAGGATAGATAGAAAAGAATTTATCACCCTCAATAAAAAATTGTTATAAAAGTTGAAAATTTGAACTATACAAATTTAAGTTCTACTAAACCAACCCAAACAAAGTGTTGATTTTGATGCGAATTTTACCATTACAATTTTATATAAATGATATATTTGCCCTTAAAATATGATAGAGTTGGCATTACTTGGGACTAGCTTTTATTGAACCACCAAGCACATTAGTTTGACCATTGTCACTAGAACTTCATTCACCTAGCATGTCTTGATTGACTGGTGGACAAAATAAGTCAAACGACCAATCTAAACATCTTGCATTTTAGTTTGGTAGTTGTGTTGACCCTTGAATCTTGAAGACCTTCACGGTTATTGTGGGATCAAGCCTTCAGTTATAAAATAAAAATGATTAGCCTTCATAATTACTCAATTTTAAATAAAGTGTGAACTGCAAATTAACTATTGCTACCATATTGACTATAATTGATATGCTACACATTGTACTATATCTATAAAATTTATTTTTTCAATTACATTGTAAGTTTAAATCATATTTATAAATATAAATTTATTTTATTTTATTTTATGTTATAGAAATTATACTGTAGTTATATTATATTATAATTAATATAATAATAGTATATAAAATATATTTTAATTAACATATCAATTGGTGTTGATAGTAAAGGAAAGTAAAATAGGCTTACATAAAAAGTAAAATAGGGTCAACATAAATGTTAAATAAAATAATTTTCAAGTAAATAAATAAAAATGATTCTTCAAATAAAAATAAAGAAAACAAAACAATAAAATAAAACAATTCCTAAATGGTTCCAAAGTAAAATAATATTAAAAATTGTACAAATTCATTATCCTTAAATGTCTCCTCCATAAATTGTACCAATTCATTATCCTTAAATGTCTCCTTCATTTTAGGATGTGTGTGTTACTAAAAATCTTATTTGGTTGCAATAAGAGGTGAGTTTCTTTAGCTATTAAGAGTATTGATAAATAGTTTTTTGAATATTTTTAATTAAATAATTTGCATGTTTACATTACAAACAATAAATATGTGTAAACAAGAAAAACTATAACAATGATTAAAAACTACAAAAATTAATAGCTAGATAAACAATACATATAACTATGATGGATTCCTTACATATAACTATGATGGATTCCTTACTCATAGAACTTGTATCTAAGACAATATAAATGCATATTTGGTCAAGTGACAAACACATCTCTATAACTACTTTTGGCGTCTTTTTTGTTTTGTGGTGATTGTTTGAATTGAATTGTTATCTTCATGTGTATTATACAACGCCTAACTAATACAAACATGTTTCAATTTATTTTGTGATCTAAAATCAACATTGGTCATTGGAAGGATGTTATTGTTAGTTTCTTCAAGTCGTAATTTCTACTAACCTTCGCATTTATTTCATGAATTTCTCCAAATAATTGGTTCACATTTGTTAAATCCACCTTCATAATTGTTGCCATCATAGTTATCTATCTCAATTGTGTCTACAAAATATTGTTTTCTACTTTTCATGATGTCTTATCATGAACCTTATTGGTGGTTGTAAGAAGTTCTGAATTGCTCATTTTGTTGAAGGATTTTAGAGACAACATTGTTCCATCTTGAAAGATTTTTACAATACCACCTCATCAAATAAGTCGTGTATTGTGGTTCTTTATATTTTGCTGCAAAATAGGTTTCTTAAATCTTATATTTAGTTATGATGACTTCTACATAAGTGATTCCTTGTTTAGGCATATAGGTTTAGCAGTTTGGGACTTGGTAGTAGCATTCAAGTTATAGACATCAATTGCTTCTCACATGATCAATTGCAAAATAGGAGGAAGGCGGGTCTTAAAATCTTTGTGCAATTCATGGTTTGGCCGGTTCTCGACTACATCATCCTATCCATCATAGTGATATTCGACACTGCAGGGACGAAGGTGATTACTAAGTTCAGAGTGAATTCCATTAACTTCACTATGATAATATTCAAATGATTATCTCAATAGAATAACCAACATTTCTTATGAGATAGGAAACTTGTAAAAACGAGGCTACTTATGATAGTTGTTCCAAGGAAATAGATCACCAACGATATAAAAATGCCATTACCATTGAACAATTTGACTTGTTAATATAGGTGTATGCAATTTCGTTGATTCTATGAATTCAAGGACAACCAAAGTAAAATACTATAAGACTAGAAAACCAAATATCATATCTTTAACTCTTTTAGGACCATATATAGCAATAGACCCGATGGTTTGGCCAGTTCTCGACTACATCATCCTATCCATCATAGTAATATTCGACACTGCAGGGAGGAAGGTGATTACTAAGTTTAGAGTGAAATCCATTAACTTCACTATGATAATATTCAAATGATTATCTCAATAGAATAACCAACATTTCTTATGAGATAGGAAACTTGTAAAAACGAGGCTACTCATGATAGTTGTTCCAAGGAAATAGATCACCAACGATAAAAAAAATGCCATTACCATTGAACAATTTGACTTGTTAATATAGGTGTATGCAATTTCGTTGATTCTATGAATTCAAGGACAACCAAAGTAAAATACTATAAGACTAGAAAATCAAATATCATATCTTTTAACTCTTTTAGGACCATATATAGCAATAGACCCGATGCAACCAACAAGAATTTGTAATCTTTGTCATAGCAAAGACACAATATCCTTGTGATTTGATGTTAGCACGAGTATAACCTAGCTTTTAAATGCAATTTAGAGAAGCAACACTCATACCAGCCCCTTTGTCAATTAATGGCAACACTTTGAAAAAAGAGGGGGCCATAATCTTTAAATAAAATTGCATTAGGAATCATATGATTTGTATGAAAAGCAATAGACAATTGTAACAATGCAATGGGATTATAATGAGCAATATTTGTTTGGGATTCGAGGAAACCAAGATAATAGGTTCTTGACCAAGTGTTGCAGGAGAATTAGCCATTACTGAGATGTGCAACAATTTATTAATGACAAATAGGGGCGTTCATAAGTTTCCAAAAAGACTTCTTGGTGTTGAACTTGGTTAATCAATGATATTCCGTGGGCCTGATTTGGATTGACAACTTGCTCTATTGATTCTAGCAACCTCAAAGCTATGTTAGATAATAATGCCGAATATTTGTAGGAACTAAGCTACTAGCTACCAAAGACTGATTCTGAAATTCGTCAAAGAGTCTGGTTGTACTCTAAAACCATTTCTCATGACAAATTCATCACTTCCCATATTGTCTTTTCCGTAGGCTTTTCCAACAGTTCTACATTTTTTACTATATCTTCTGTTAGACAAACTTGTCATTCAACTTTTGCTTTGTTGTTTTTCTTTCCCTCATGGCGGCAAATTATTATGTCCATCTCCTGTTTTGAGTAACAAGGTCTCTATTTAACCTTTAAACTCATTTAGTGTGAATTTTCAATTATAGAGTCTATTTTCTTTGGCACACCGTTAATTTTCATGTCAAAACTGTTGTTGGCAACATTTTGGTAGCCAATTTCTCTCTCTCGTGTGTGCAAAACCCTTATTATTTAGTGCACAAAAACCATTATTAGATACCCCCAAGTTCGCAAACATGATCATAACTAGCAGCAACCTTTCATGTTTAACTTGATCAGTCTCAAAATGATACACCATCTTGCATGATCCCTGCTTAAACCCAGAAGGACCTATGGCCATACAACACGATAAATCATCATGGATACAACCTCGTAATTGCGATTAAAATCTTCAAGGGCAAAATTTAGTAGCTAATAAATAAATTGTTGATCACTCCATGTTTAGTTTGAATTGCAGTTTGAATAACATTTATTTCTCTATAAACATCTTAATCAAATTATTACACTACAAATTTCCACATCCATGGTCGTTAAATTTTTGGAGGGGAAAAAAAAACAAATGAAAGCGGATTACTCATAATCTCTTTGCGAACAACCTACAACTATGGTCTTATGTAAACGCTTGTTTCAAACAAGTATTCTAAATTAGATAGGATTAGCAATGACATTATAAAAATAAAATTTAGACATACAGCCATGACATTATAAAGATAAAATTTAGACATACTCCAGCATTCCAATTTTGGAGGTGAACTATATTTCACTGTTGCATGAATGCAAAGGTTTCCTTTATTGGTCAATTATGATTTGTTTATATCAGACCCTGTCTTGATTTTGCGCACCCCCAAAAACTAACATTTTTATATAGCAAACCCTCTTTGTCTTGAGCTAAACTGAGCATGCTCTTGGAAAGTAATGAAAAGAATGGACAATATAACATATTCAATACTCTTTAACCATGAAATATGGCAATCAACAGATTGAAATGAAATAAATTAGAGTTATAGCATATAAAATATAAATGATATGACAGAATTAAAGTACTTATCTCTAATACTAAGATTGATGCACTGACATCTTCCTTCTTGTTAAGAGCAAGCAAGCCTTTAGAGGTAAAGTGAGTTAAAGTGATTTACAAGTGTGAGGGCATTCCCAATGATCGAGATAGATAGCTTGCTCATCACATTGCAGAAGATAGACTTAATCTAGATTTTGTACCTGCTGTTTGAATGTAGGATGCAGATTGTGAATCTGACATGCTTTTTGAGTGATATCCTGGCTTTTTAATACACGTGTATCCATAACTTGCAAATAGGGGCAATGTATTCATCTGTAACAAATTCATCAGCTGTCACTAATGGCTAACTGACTAGTTTGTCACATGGCAAGTCTGTCCCATGCATCCTAGAGCGTCAAAAGATGGATTTAAGGGACCTAAAGAACATGTGACTTAATGATATTAAGGCATTTCCCAAAAGGAAGCTAGGTGCCTCAGAGGCTCTATGGCCCCAGGGCCCAAGTACATCAAGACTGGAGATATAAATTTACTATCTTCCTTACAAATGTGCATTTGTATGTATAATTTAGCCAAATTTTGGAATAGAACAGTTTAGAATGCCAATTTTTCCTTCATTATAAATCATTTAATATAAAATCCAACATCAAAATGTCAAAAAGCAGATGATCAGCAGACATATTTTATTCACTGTATATTGTAATGAAACTAATATTTCTGTCTGCAACAATGGTCAAATAAGCTAGGAACAAAATAAAGTCATTGAGAACTGGTGAGGTGCAGTGTAAATCCTAAACATTGTAACTAACCTCTTGAAGGCATTTGCAGTAGGAAAGCTAAATAACTAGCACCTGCAATAGAAATATGATCACAGGTCTACCAATTTCAAGTGTACAAAGCTCGGGGCTTAATAAATGTCTGAAGACTCTGAACTGTTACTGTTCAATAAAGACAAAGCCAAAGTGCATGCTTCAACTTGCCTATGTAATCCAGCTTTGTTTAGAATTTTCTCAGTATAGAACTGTATGAAATAATATTTCTTTCGACCAGATAAATTAGTGTTAAATGATCAATGAAAAACTAAATCCCCACATATTTTCCTTATGCTAACAGACATATTGACTTGACTAGCTACAAATTTCTATACAGGGTTTGCATTAATTAACAATTTGACTCTGTTTTATTCATATAAATAATCTTTTCTAGAAAGTTACAGTTTGAAATTATGTTGCGGGCAATTTGCATGTATCTGAGCAAGTACAAGGCAACTTTTTAATAAACTTCTGATACACTGGAAAAAGGCATAAAACTTACAGAAAGCATACAAAAACATCAGCCAAACTTCACACCATCACAGTTCCAGAACACTTGATTTCTGTAATAAAACTCGATCTATACAAATCACCGGATGGCTGTAGACAAGACTCCAGAATCCCAACCAGGTTGGCATCAATGAATTGACTCCAAGAATCGGAGAACCATCAAGATGAATTGATGCTGGCATCACTAGGAACCAAGCAGGCAGCTTGTTGACCTACATGCCTCCAGATCGTACACTGCACACACAATCATGGATTTTGATCATGTCATGTCTCTAATTCTGTTCATCTTTTACCCAGTACTTTGCCTTTTTGCTTCAATTGCTGCACCCTCCCTCAGCATTTCTTGTGCATCGCGTGTCATCCCAAGGCTAGAAAGGGCAGCAGCTTGAAGATAAAATGCTGTTGGCCAATCTGGGTAGACAACCTGAGCTTGCATTGCATCGCCAAGAGCTTCTTGACCCATGTCACTCAGAAGATAAGATAAACTACGTCTTGCAAGGACTGTTGGTGATACCATTGTTCCAACTTCAATGAACTGAAAATGGCAATATTAAGCATTAACATCAGGTTTCAAAAGATGGAAAATAAACTACAATTAGATCTGTTGGCTAGGTTCGCAAGTAATACTTTTTGTAAATCCTTAATTTTCCAACTGAAATATTTAAATGATAGAATGATGCTGATATACCCATAAGTTGTCTTTTCATTTATCCAAATACTTCCTAAGATAAATTTTAGGATAAACACAATACTGATCTTTCCAAAGCCTCAGGCATTAGAAAATCGATTTACATAATTTACATAATATATGCAAGTTGATCAATCAGCCAATTCTAAATTTGTGAGAACATATTTGGGTCAAGAAAACTAAAGAAGAATTTGCATGCACATAAATTATCTAAGAATTAATTTCCAACAATCTTATTAATCCTTTTGGAAAATATTTGACTTCTTAATCAGACAAACCTCCATGAGTTCAACTTCAGCTAGTAATTGTTTAAACATGACTGACTTCTTAAGTTGTTAAAAATATTTGTCGAAATATTCATGCAAGCAAAATTTCCGAACCAAAAACAAAAAAAGTTAAAACCTGTACAAATGGAATAAAATTTTAAAACAAAATATAAATTGTTCCAAGTAATTGAAGCTATATATCAATATTGCCTTTCATTGTATGTATTGACAGCCTTGAAACTAACAGAAGAACTGACATAAAATGTACAATCCACATCAATTTAAATCAGTGTACCACTTTTTTTAAATCCCTGATTTTCCAATTGAAATACTTAAATGGTAGAATGACGCTGATATACAGAGTTGTCTTTTCATTTATCCAGATATTTTCTACGATAAATGTAATGACAAACACTTAATACTGATCTTTCCTAGGCCTCAAGCATCAAAAAACCAATTTACATAATATATTCAAGCTGATCAATCAGTCAATTCTAAATTTGTGAAAATACATTTGGGTCAAGAAAACTAAAGAAGAATTGGAATGGACCTAAATCATCTAAGAATTTAATTTCCAACAACAGAGTTGCATGGACATGGATATATATTAATAAAGATACGGATATTTTTCAATACCCCCTAATATGGATACAGCTGGATATGGTAATTTAACACACGTATAAGCTATAAGAGAAAGATTTTCATTACCTAAGTTGAGAAGTATTTTACTCATTGTCGCTATATTCCAAAATATTTATACTTGTGATATAATTTTGTCATCCAAACAAATACATCAATACAATTATATGCTATATGATACAATTTTGGACAACATTTGACTTCCGAACCTCCATTAGTTCAACTTTAGCTAGTTATTGCTTTACCATGACAATCTTCTAGGGATGTTAAAAAATATTTGTCCAAATATTTATACAAGTGAAATTCCGAAACAAAAGGGTATTACTTTTAAAAATAAATAAATATATAAATAAATAAAAAATTTTAAAAAACTGTACAAATGAGATAAATTTTTAAAACAAATTATAAATTGTTCCAATTTCCCAAGAAATTGAAATTATATATCATTCTCATTTTTCATGGTATACATTGAGAACCTTGAAACTAACAGAAAACAACTAACCTGAAACATACAATCCACATCAATTTAAATCAGTGTACATCCCTACCATTCACATAGTGGGTATCCTTCTTGTGTATGCATTGCATCTCCCTTGATACATTCTATTCAACTCTCAGTCTTATCAATCTGTTCATGTTGGAGTTCCTGCTCATTCATTGTATTGATTCTAATCCACCTTCAATTGAGGTTTACCCACTTCACAAATCTCCAGAGAACTGCATTTATTTTTACAATGGTAACATAACAAATAACCAAACTACAAACTCTAATTCTTTGTGACCAACAAAAATAAAAGCCAGAAGTTAAAATACCTCAACCAGCAAGTCAAACAACCTATTTAGAGTTAACTATGAGATTTAAAAAACCCTGGTATGTAAAACTTACATGCTTTCCTACAAATTTTTAATGGATGAATTTTGGCCAAACCATTTCTTTTGGATAAGCAGAAATATTATCATCCTCCATGTTGGGTCTGCAAGCCTTTAACCTGCAGTCAACTGTTTTGGCTAGACCACTGAATCCTAACATCCAAATTCCTTAAGAGATAGTGTAAAATCATTGTCCTATAAGTTTGGAGATTCAGATTGGCAGGCCACCTAAAATTTGTGGTTGAACCAGCCTAGATATCAAGGAAACATTGAGGCATGGTGGAATAAAGCAACAGATGTAAAGGGATATAAAATATACAAGCTGGTTTGAAACTTAAAATGGATGGTATGACTGAAACCTGTAAGAATGCAGAGAATGACATTTTTAAAAGATCCTGTACAAGAGAAGATATTGTTTGTATCAAAAGATAAGTTGCCATTTTGGAAATGGATTCCAGGTTTATAATCACCAGTATGGCAATTTTTATTTTTATTTATATTATTAAAAAAAATTATTAATATTTTATATTTAATATAATATTTTTTTTAATGATATACCTGGTTTAGGATCCAGGAACCATGCCAGAAAAGGGGGTTTTCCCCCGATGCTGAAGGCACAGAGGCCCCAGGCCCAACCAACATAACAGTGATTCAATGAGGTACTGAAATCAACACACACAATATGAATATACCAGCTAAACCATATATTTCAATGCATACCATACTGTATCAACAAGGAAGAGGCCTCCAACATATCACACGAGACAGACATTACCCTGTGCACCCAGTCCCGAATACATCCCAAAAAGCGAAAAACTGAACAGAGGCCAAAGCCCCAAAACCATACCCTACTTAACATATATAAGCGGAAAGTTTAACACAGCCAGCAACTATGAAACAGAGAAAGTATCCAAAAAAGAGGCAAGGGAAATTTAATATAATTAAAATATATATATATAGTTAATATAATTAAAATATATATATAGGTAAGTTGTGGGGTTAGGGTCCACTCCCATATAAATACAAAATGAAAATAATTAGAACTGCAATTAAAAATATATAATTTATTTTAATATAAAATTATACTTATTATATTAATATAAATCTATTAAATTTATTATACTATATATAATATTAATATAAATTAATTTAATATAATAAATAATATATAAATATAAAAAACATTGTATTTATAGATATAATAAATTAAAAACAGAAAAGCCAGAAATTTCTTGCACGACAATAAATAAATTTATAAAGAAAACTCTTGGACTTTCATTGTTTTGACACAGTAAAATAGTCCATGGATATATGTTACCAGGTGCCGCATTCAGAAAGCTCTGTGTTCTTCTGGCAGACTCAACAAATCATCAATCATTCTGCAATGCCGACACTCTGAAGAATGTCAATCGCTCACTTTGAAGAGTCATTTTAAAATATAAAAGAAATGCTTTTGCTTCACCGTCTTAAAAATAATGGTTTCTAGTCGTCACTAATCAAAGGCCAATATTGTCTGTTACTCCAACAGATGAGTTGTGGTCTAGGCAATACTAAAGGCAATAACTATGATGAAAGTAGATAAAGCGAACATATTAATTGTTAAAAAACAGACGAAGGTGTTGGATATTGGCAAAGAACTTCAAAAGTTTAAATAAAATCAATGGGCTTGCAAATCAAATTAAGGATAAGCTAACTATTTTGCTTAGTAACAAGCAAGATTAGGTTATTAAATTGTTGTCAACCTGTGATCCTACAGAGAATTAGGAAAATACTCAGCAACTACAGGTTATGAATTACCGGTTATAATCCTCAATATGAGTCTAGAGATGTGGCAAAGAATATGGAGCTTCAAAGCTTTGGGTCAAAGAAAATTTAGAATATTTGACAAGAAAGCAACTCAAGTGAAAAGAGGTCCAGGGACCCTGCAAATTTGTCGATTGATGGGATTCAAATGAGGCAACTTGATGCTGATGGGGTTAGGTGCCCAATAAAGGACAGCTGATCCTGGCAGCCCAACTTACAGTCATTTCACAACAGCAAATACTGATTAACAAGTAATGAGGGTATAACAGCATTCAGGAAATTATGAATTAGTAATTACAATCAGATACACTTGCATTCTACTTCAGAAATTAACAATATTCAGGGACAAGACCCAGCTACAAACACCAATACTAACTCTGAAGTTTTAACCCCTATATCTCTGTTTGGAGGTCACAGTCCTAGCAGCAGGTTAATTCTCTGATATTACCCCAGCGACCCCAATTCCTCTTCCTTTCCTTTCTTCCCACACTTCTCTGCTTCTTGAGGTATAAGTATATAATATATATTGATTTTTGAGGGTAAGGGTAAGGCCCAGGTGGGGCGAGCAGATAACTGCTGTAATTAAGTCTAAAAGCTGCGACCGGGAATTTAAAACAGCCAACAATTAAAGTGCTGAGCCCATTTTGTAATTGTCAGCGGCCAGCCTTTAAAAACACGACCCACCAGAAATAGCCCAGCAAGTAACGGCGGCAACTGAAAACATTAAAACCCACGATCCCATTAGGAATCGCCAGAATAAATAAGCCGTCAGCCTAGGAATAATAGAATGACATGCCAAAAATTGGAATTTTATGTGGGACCCAAGGGAACAGCTCAATCAGGAATAATCCAGCTCACAACAGACAAAGGTGGCGGCCCCGACATGTGAGAATGCAGCGCCCAGGTAAAGAAAAAGAGTAACAGATGACGTGGGCCCCACTTTATCATAGATAAACTCCAGTTTTTCTTTAGGATCCGATAAGGAATAAAAATAGATGTAGCATTTAGCACCCAACAAAGGTAACGTCTAAAGAGGTTATTGGTGGGTCCCATCATACTAAATAGCAGCACGGGCACCAGGGCCTAAATTTGACGGTCGACGCTGCCCGTGGAGCAAATTTTTTATGACGGTTATCTATTTAAAGCTGCCCTTAAAATACTATGACATACCTTAATATAAGTAAAATTATATATAAACCAAATATATGTATCATCATAATCTTATATAAATTTTGACAATCTGTCCAAAATCTCTCCTTCCATGTGATACAATCTTTTTTAAATTTTAATTGTAATTTATAAAATCTCTCCTTCCATGTGATACAGTCTTTTTTAAATTTTAATTGTAATTTATGGCAAAAATGCCTGAATACGGCTATACAGGCATCAAATTTACGCCCTGACGGGCACCCATCATAATATTAAACTATTATTTATTCTGCCCTCATGTCCAGCATACTTAGAGAATATTTGGTGGGTCCCAACAGGAAATCAGCAGCAATTCATCCAGTTAGGCCTCATGTGGGCCCCACAGGGTCTTCCAAGCCAAACAGCAGCAAACAGAAAAGACAAGAAACCATCATGAAACACACCACAAAATTAGAATAAACAAAAAATTAGATGACCATTCTTCTTGGGCAATCCAGGATCGCCATGGACCCAGATGCTCCTGCATCACAACTACCCACTTGATTTTTAACTGCAGGTTCTCGTGGCAGATTTGAAGCATGGTCTTCACATTGTTTGGTAATATGATTACATATCGTTCAGATGAAGGAAAATTGCAATACATTTTAAACTCAACATTGCATTTTGAACTCAACAGAGATCTAGCAATCCATCACTGGATCAACACAATCTTGTCAATTACAAATGAACTCTAACATTCCAATCCATTTACTAGCTTAATTGCAAAGCATGCATCAATACCACAGGTTCCACGCACACTTGAAGACAAAATTGGGGCACTGAAGATTCACACGCCTCAAGAACTCATTCAAGAACCATCTTTAACATCTTGAGGCACTGACACCCCAAAATATACATACAAAATTGGTATGTGAAACTGAATCAATTAAGTCATGAAGCAATTCCAGAAACATAATTGACTAATAACTGATCTGGGAGTCTTACTGTAAGGAACTCTATTCTCATCGGGATGACAACACCTCTGGAGCGTTCCGCCATCCTGATTGTTCATGCAGTTAACTGCAATTTTGTGTTCATATCCTCGCACAATATAGTTAATTATTAATCTAGGTCCATTAGGATACACAATCTTGCTATCATTTCCAACATTGTAATCATGTGCATTGTACACGAGGACGCATCCCTGTTACTTTCCTGGCCATCCTTATTCCCATAATGTGTCCTTGTGTTTCCTGCTATTCCCATCCCAGAAACACGATGGAACATAGGTATTATACCATGTTTGAGGAGAATACAAGAGCTCTTGTCACTATCTATTGTGTTCATTCACTGTGGTCCTTCCATTTCTGTTTACATTTCCATTGTATGTTTAATTATAACTTGTAGGTTAGTAATATAGATCCGTCTGCTGGCTAATCGATGTATCCATGTGAATATTGCACCCTTCTATTAGTCTGAAAATCATTAGAATGCTTCAACAAGTATTAAGCGAAATTGCAGTTAGACCATATTTGTACTATTTTGTCTTGCAACCTGTCCAATATTCCCAAAAATGTTTTGGCTACTATCTTCCGTCACTAAAAACTCAATAGAGCTTCTTAACATATCACTGAACCACTGGTAGAACATATCCAAATCTCTACATATGAACCAAAAGCAACTTGCTCCTTTCATTAGCCATACTTTACAACCCTCAATGATATCACAATTATCTTCCAAACTCAATTTAATGACTTCTAGTAAGAGGTGTAAACTTCAAAAAAGGACCAGGACTGAACTTACCAAAATTTTACCCTCTGAAAAGCCTTAAGAATTTCTGCCATCACATTCTGCCTTCTCAGCACTGCTAAAGTAAGGTTTTTTTAAGTTGAACGTTATATCTGTGTGTGTTTGTTATAAAAAAAAAAGACAAAAAGATGATGAAGATTTGTGAAGGGTGTTATTCTAAGAAACAACAATGCCTTCAGTGGGATCATTTGCTAGGAAAGTTATTCCTAGCAACCATTGTTCTGTCCACATTGTTTTACGTGTGCTTTCGGCCAGATTCCATATAAGTGGGAGATTATGAATTGTATATCCAAAGCTTATATGAATTTCAATGCCAAAGAAGGCTATTTTCTCTAGATGTCAAAGCCTGCAAATGTTTTTTTGATATGTAAAATTTCAGGGTAAATTGTGGGGCATCTCGCAGCAGTCATGGGGTGGGTTTGGTTCCTTACTATGGTTACACTCTTAGTCACAAAGTTCACCAAATTTTCAGCTTGTTGTTCGAAATTCGGCAAACTTTTAATCAGCCTATGAAATTCGTAAAAATTCGCCATAAATTCAGCAGGTTAAAAAAGCATTCTTGTTTTAAGTTTATTTCTATTGTTTTAATTTTAGGTTTATTTCTATTGTTTTCCTCCTCCGCGACTGTTTTTTCCCTGCGCGACTGTTTTTTTCATCTGCGAGCGGCAGACTAAAGGGCAAGTGGTGGACTGAAGGTTGAGTGGCGGAAGGTTGAGCAGAGATCAGCGCTTCAGGCTTCTGCAAGCGGAAAACGTAGGCTCTACTCCGCCGCAGCCATTTTGCCGCCATTGTTTAGGGGATTTTTTAAGGTTTTTTTTTAAATAAAATTTAATGTATTACTACCCGCATCATTTTTTTTTGGGTTCCGTAAGCATTGGAGGTCACAAGGGGGACCTCCTCCCCATCAACATACCCACCTAACCAACTTAATCAACTTAGAAGCCACATAGCAACCACATGTTACTTGGGGGATTCGAACTTGGATCTCCATCGTGAGAACCATATGGCCTATGCCATTCAAACACAACCCCGTTCACTCCTGCGTCATATATATTAATATTATATAATGAATGTATTTAAAACAAAATTTAATATTTATAATATTTTCATTTTATTTGTAAATAAAGAATAAAAATATAATATATAATTTTTATGTGCTTTAAAATAAATTACTATTATAATTTTTATGTGTTTTAAAATAAACTTAGCAATTTTTTCATTTTATTATTTATAAATTTAATATATTTTATTTTTATGTTTTTTAAAATAAAATTAATTTTTTTTTAAGTTAAAATATAAATTTAATATATATATTTATTTTGTTTTATGCTATATATATTTATTTTGTTTTATGTTTTGTAATAAAATTAGTATTTTTTAATTTCATTTTTAAAAATTAAAATATAAATTTAATATATTTCTATTTTTATGTAAATAAAATTAGCATTTTTTTAATTTTATTTTTTAAAGTTATAATGTAAATTTAATACATTTTGTTTTAATGTTTTTTTAAATAAAATTTAGTTAATTTTTTTTTTTATATTAAATATTGTTTGTCCTTTGAAACATGCAGTTCATCTTCGCAATCGTGATTTGATATGTTTCTAAGTTTCTTACATCCAAGTGCTCTTGATGACTTGGAGCTTTTTTAAAATTTTAGAGTTTGGACTCTATCCCTTTTTGACCAAAAAAAATTTACGTCGCTGATATTGGTGCTATTTGCTGTTTCATAAATCTATTCAGCAATGTTAAACTATCTGTTGTTTCATAAATCTATTTATAAGTTTATCAGTTTATCATGGTGCTATGATGCTAATTGCTATCTGTTGTTTTATAAATGTATCGGTGCTATGATCTATCTATTGTTGATAAGTTTATCATGGTGCTATCTGCTGTTTCATAAATCTATTTAGCAATATTAAACTATCTTTTTATAATTTTGTCACTTGTGGATATATTACTTATATTTTTAAAATAATCAAATTTATATAGGTGAATTTATTGACAAATTTGTTTTCCCCTTGCTGAACTTCATCTGAATTTTATAGTTGCCAAACACGAACTCGAACTTGAACCTTGTGACTTAGGTTACATTTAATCGTACCTCAAAGTGTCCCCATGATGAAACATAGGGGTGGGCTTTGGTCCATGCATTGCCATAAGTGCAACCCACCTCAAAGTTCTCCATGGCCACTACAAGGGGTGCCCCACCCAGTGGGATTTCAATCTGAGTCTATGGTGTGGAACTCCTCATTCTCCACCTTTAGACCCAAACCCATAGGGCCAAAGCCTGTAAATGTTGATCTCCACAACAGAGGATAAATCATTCAAGCTTGCAGATTCTCAAGCTTGAACCTCCTCTATCCAAGTAGAGGATGAGAGCTCAGAACTTCGTCATAACAATTGCAAAGGTTCTGAACTTTCAAAGTAAAATACACTTCAGAAAAAATACTAAAAAAGGCATATTTAACATGTTGATTGAATAGAGGAATGGAGATTTATGATCTACAAATTTATATCAATAGACACAAAAACATGAAAACAGCCTGAGCGAATGAAAAGTAAAACATTAGTGATGCTTATACCTCCAGTACAAGAGTATTTGGCAGAAGGTAGCAATTGTTAGAACTTAGAATTCACAGATGGTAGCTGTTAAGAAGAGTACATATATCTAACAAGAATGAGAATTGACCATATTGCTAATGTGAATTCCCACTCCATTCAGTTTTCCCAGCTTGCCTTTAATATATTATATAATTCAAAATTTAAACATCCAGAATCTAATAGATACCATAAAGATGTTCCTACGTTCCACAGTGTTTCCAAGACAGACAGCAGAAAACAAGGGGACACGTTTCGGGGATGGCAAGGGATGGGAGGCCTTTTTGGGGGTACAGTAGGGGATGGCAATTAAAGAAAGGGAAATTTATAAATATAGGATATTTCAGTTATTCATATGATAAGGTATTCACCATATTCATTACATAGCCATATTACTTAACACTAGAGGTGAACTGAAAATCCACATCAGACTTGACATACAAATTACCAAAACCTAATTGTTTTCATTTGAGTTTTCATTGTCAATGAGCATGTATATAATATAACAGATACAACAAAAGGCCAAAACAAGGTCTTCTTTTCGCTGTTGATTGCTAGTGAGTGTTGTTTGGCAGGTTGCTGGTCCATTTGTATTTTAGAATGCAGACACTTACCAAGTGCCCATGAATGCGATATCTTCATAATCCATGGGCTGACCTCATTCTAATCCTACCATGTCAAGAAGCATTTTGTCAGGCAGCGGCTTTTCCAGATTTACATGCAGACAGATACAAGCATAGTCAAGAACTTCTGGATGCTTGGTAAACTCTGAAAGCTGTTGACATTCTCTCCAATTGCACTTCCTACTTTTTATAGGATAGATTGTTGCTAATATTAGTCGGAAGAACTCAGTAGATCTTCTGTGGGGTTAAAGCCTGTACGAATAAACCTTATTTTTTCATAAACTTGTGTCCATCTTAGAAATAGTAGTCCTCTTGCATGGATGAGACGAAATCTATGAAATAGATTTTGGCATCATCAAGATGTACACTAAGCAAGAAGGTTGCTAATTTTCTTGCATCCAAGCTTTCAATGTTTTGGCACCCGAAAATGCACCTACAAATCTGCAGATCAAAGTCTTTTATTCGAGCAGCTAAAGTCTGTTTTCCATCTCTTCCATGGAAGAGCTGACCCTCTGGGGGTTCTCCATCTTAAGATAACACCATTTCCTTTTTGACTTGAAAATATGGCTTTCTTGGCAAGATTTTGGATAAAAAGATCCTTTCTGCAATAAGTGTTTTTTTTCTTTTCTGTGTTTTTTTCTAAATGTTGTTTACTGTCCGGGGATGGCAGGTCGTCCCCAGGATGATCGAATGACGTCATCGATGTCCCTGGCCATCCCCAGACATTCCCAGAGGGTTCAGCACCATTTCCGGGATGTACCTGGTCCAACATGGGAGATTGGGGATGGCCCAGGGATGTTTCCGAGGTATCCCCAAAACATTACAGGGACGGGGATGCCTGGAAAAGGCCCAGGGACGCATCCCCGTGTATACCTAAGACGTTCATTATCTAGGAACTCTATTGAATCGAAGTGGTGTCAATGTTAGACATGATAACATTAGAAGTCAATGAGAAATGATAATCATTATAAAGTCCTAAACTATACAAGAAGTCTTATAAAATATCCACCAGTGACTGGAAGTGGTTGGTGAATGGAGCTGATCAATGGTCCTAGATACGTCGTCAGTACACACCACAACAGCACCATATGAATCTTCAATTAGAAATAATACATTGAAAAAAAATAAGCTAATAGTCTGGACTAGTGCATACTGACAACATTTTAATTTCAGCTATTAAACAATGCTCTCCTAATGCATCATAAGTTATTACACCTCAAGACATGTAGCACTGTATGAAAGAAGCTAATAAAAGAGAATAAAATCAGAAACTTTAGTTTTATCTGAATGATAAGTTTCTAGATTATTGGAAGTTTTGATTCACAAATTCGTTTTGATATATCATATAATAATGGCAACTTGTGGCGTGAACATGCTATGCAGAAAGTGTAAACACTTTATTGCTTAAATCAGCAAAGGATAGGGATTTCACTTGTTCAATTGATAATCACACTAGTTGCAAAGAAATGAGTAGAAGTAGATTTGATTAAAAAAAAAAAAAAGAAAGAGTATGGTACCTGAGAATAGCAGTCAATTGCAGTCACAAAATCTTTTCCTCGAAAAGCAGCATCTCCCTGCTTCTTTGAATTTAAGGTCTCCTGCATTTGTTTGGTCCACATCTGAAATGAAAGCTACAAAAGTCGTGTTGTGGAAACCGAAATTAGTAATATTAGGAAAACCAGGGTGTCTTAAGTACTTTTAAAGAGGCTTTTAGCACAGTGATGACATGCCTTGAATGTTTGTTTCTGACATGCAAAATGGTAATGAGAAATCTTAAGCAATAACATGAGCTTCAATTCATGAGCAAACTTTTAGACATATATTTTATTATTCCATTTGAAACCACGAATAATCAATTCATATAATAGGGTTCTTCAGGCTCAGAAGCATAACTTCTACATAGATATTCTTAAGCTAAGCATGAATAGGATTGATTCTGATGTGAATTTAATCCTGCAATGTGGGACAACAAGGTGTATGTATCCAGAATTGTGCATCTGTCAGAATGAACAATGATAAGCAGCAGCATAGGGAGTTGATATATTAAAGAAATTTGCTATTATTATAGTATAACCATTCTAAGAATTCTCGTAATTTGAAAGTAAATGATTACACAAGAAAAAGGTTGTGAGTTGCAATGTTTACTATAGATTACATGATGCAATCAAAAATACTATGGGAAGAATCTACTGGTAGTTACAACTAGTCACAATCTCTAGTAACCCTGGAGAAAAAAGAACTCAGTTCCTAGAATCCAGTGTCAAGCTTTGCAGGAGAAAATTAACTAGATGAAACCCCACTAATGGCAAGCATAATTAACTAGATGAAACCCCACTAATTAACTGGGTTTGGCTTTCTTTTATCAAGATCCTTTGTACTGGATGTACTTATTGGCTCCTGCTCATCTAATTTGGTCACTCATGGACATTCATATATTTATTTCTTCTTCCTTGGTTTCTTTCTTATTTCTCAAGAAAACATATGACATATTTTCAATATAGCAACTTTACTTACTGGCTGGTGATTTTCATTTGTGATAACATCAATAATCTGTATATAATTGCAGTTTGTTCCTGCGACTAAACAATGCATGTTTCAATTATCCCATTCATAGGTTTTAAAAAAAAACTAGAACAAAAGAATAAGTAACTTACTTCATTGGTTGTCCCTTCATCATCTTTGTACCCAACTTTTTCCAAAATTTCATGTATGGCAGTGAGATCCATTCTGGAACATGCTTCACCAAGTGGAGATAAAACAAGTGGTTGGTCTAAGGATATGTCTTCTTTTGATATCCCCATCAAGACATGTGATGGAACCTAAATGATAGAAAAACAATCGTACAGAAAGAAGAAATAATTAAGAGACTGATTTGAAACTCATACGCAGAAAGCCATTAATAAAAGATTGAGTGCAAAATGCTAGAAAGAAGCTAATCTTTATTTACAAAACTCAAATCCTATAATAACACCACATATAAAAATTTATACAAAGGCAGACATTAACAAGTGGCTTCTGCAATGCTCTGAGCTCCTCAGCAAACTGATAATTACCACGACCACTTCAGTCTTAGCTCACTTTTTCCCTACCTCACACCAGCTACTCTTAATTGGTACTTAGTAAAACTAAATAACTGTAAGATACCTCAAATTGTTATTCATTGTAAGACGATTATGATACTCAAAGCAGAGATATGACTATAATGACAAGTTAACCAAGACAAAGAACAAGTCCTCTCAGAACATTGCACATAGTATCAGTCTAAAATTAAGATCAGAAGAATGCAAAACCAGCAGAAACAGATGAATGAAGCAAAATTATCAGTATACCTGCCAACTTTCTTTTCTGATTTTCACCATATCCATGGGACTCCAGCCCTAAATGAAATTTTACTACTTTTACCAAAAAGAACCACAATAAGATATCCAACTAAATCCAACTAATGGAGCTCTGGCATTATACAAATACAATGCATAAGGAGCTCAAATATAGCTGAATAAGATCATACATAAGTACAAAGGATCTTCATAAAAGGAAGCCAAATGGCAAGCATAAAACCCCCATTTAGACTCAAACAACTAGAGACTTACCACAAACTGCCCAATTCAGAATGATAATGTGATTTTATAGCCCCATGAACCGTGTCCATACACCATATGATGAACCTGGACCATATTACATGGAGGACTATTTCAGCATGATGTGTAAATTTCTACTATATAATACTTAAATTCCATTTACTTAGGCTGAGTCAATGTCAGACCAGGACTTCAAATTGGTTCCAACTTGAGCTCAACCCCTTAGGCAGCAGAAGTGATCATGGAGGCATTGAAGAAGTACAGATAGAGGAAAAAGGCGTGCCAAGATGCACAAGACACTACCACATTGTAGAATGGTGACATAGGGCTGTTGCATTTTGTGCTCAAACATAAAGGTTACAAATGAGTGGTCATGTACAGGGGCCGAAGGTGGATGCTACACAATTGAAGAATGCCAATATCATCATTATTTTAATTATTTTCTTCATTTTCACTTCACCTTTTAAGAAATAGTAATGAGGATTCAAAAACTCACAAACATTTATGTAAAGAAAGTTTAGAGCTTAACCACATCCAAAAAATCTATATTTTTAATGTGTTTTTTTTCCTTCGTTTGGATTTGCCCTAGGTATGCACAAGACGCATACCCAAGGCTCAAGTACAAACTCTAAGCATACCCAGCTAGACCATGCCCAAAAACCATTCAATTTGGGCAGTGGTACAACCCAAGAACCGCGCATAACCAGTAAAACAGGTATCGGCTATATTCTTTATTGGGTTTTTGTTGATCTACTATTGAAGCCATTGTCATTTGCTTTTAGGGTTCCAGTATTCTTTTGTTAATTTTTTCTAGAGTTTCTAGTAGCTTTATTCTTTATTGGGTTTGCATGGGCCACATAACAATCATCCTTATCCTTTATATTATTCAGGTTAACCAGGCAAATATCCAACCTGACTCTTTATTATACATAATTTTCAATTTTCGGTATATCATGGGGGCTTTGGCTTGCCACTGTGTGAAAATTTGTGGCTCTCCTTCAATGGAAAACTTGTACGGCTATTCTTCAACTACTCCGAATGCCTTAGTCCCATGTTGTATAGTGTTGTTCCACTTCCTTGCAAGGTCTTCCCCTCACACTGCTATTTATTCTTGTACTAGTTTGTGGGTTACCCTTTTTGTGTTAACCCCTGTTTGTCTATTTCTTTGTTTTTCCTGCTTTTCTTGTTTTATTGTATTTGCTTCAATTTGAGGACCCCTTTTGGCCTAATTCGTTGCTATTGTAACTGATGTATGTTCCAGTCCCTTTGAACTATTCTTGTTCATTCATGGACATTAAAATAATTTCAATTTTTCTGTGTCGTAAAAATTTGACACCTCTTGTCAACATCTTCCCATCATTATTAATATTGTGGTCTTCCTTATCCATCTTCTACCATCTACTTAGAAACATTAACACAACAGCTTGCAATGTCTTCCAATGTACTTAAAGTTGGTTGCCAATCTTGAACATCCTCATCGAATGATCTCAATTGTTTCCATATTATGTCCTGAAAACAATTCATTATGCATGTTCTATCTCTGTTTTTTTTTTCACATGGGCAGAGACCTTACAGCTGCAACAATCTCCCTTTTTTATCTTGTCTTGTTTGGTTATAGATAGAAACTTCAGAATCGTCCCTGCTCTTTAAACATATAACAATAAAATAGAATGCTTTACCACTCAATAAGTTCTTCATTTTCTGATATCTGTTCATCACTTTAGCTTTTATTTCCAACTGTGTAGACCCATGTTGCTCTGTAAATAAATGAAACTGCAAAGAGCAGACTGGTAAGGCACATGTTACATCTTTGGACTATTTCAGTCTATAGCATTTGTAACTTCCCCTCAAGTAGTTTGGTGAGTATCCTCAACCTCTTGTTTCACAATATCCTTGAATGATCGGTTCCACAACAGGGTGAAATCTGCAGAAAGGGATCATCTTCCTGTGTACAGGATTCATCCAATGGTCGTCCCATCAATTATTTGTAAGGTTTATGACATTTACTCTATGCTACGCAAAAGGTTAAACAAAGGAATCAGTTTAGATGTTCAAAACTGATTGGAAAATATTTGACCTGCTACCAACTCACTACAACTCACAAACATGAAATAAATGGAACCATGAACAAATCAACCTACATAAAACTAGTCTGCAACTCAACCAGTGCACACTAACACCTATTGTGCACAAGAATCAAATTAAACTATAATATTTTAGTTCATTGTGAATACATGAAAAATAAATAATCAGGTGCTCACTTCACCCAACAAATGAATGAGATATACCCTCCAGATGTGTCTAAGTACATGGGGAGTGGGTAAACTCTTGAGACATAACTACATCCATAAGGGGGTGCATAAATTCTGGAGATGTGTCTAAATGCATGAGGGAATGAAAGACAACATGTAACAAGGGGAGTGTAGAAAATATAATGGTGGGTTCATAGCTGAACAATTGAACTACTTCAACAAATTTCCCCACCAGGACCAACCATACAAATTAATAATAAAAATGTTATTTAAAAAGTCTTGCCTGCATCAAGAATTCCTGAAAGCTTAATAAATATCCATTTTCTTATCTCTGTGATAACAGTTAGTATATACTGATAATCAGCTCTTGTTCCACAATCCACGTACTTGCCCTACAGTTCAAGCTACCAGGAGATTGAAGCACCTAACTATTCTGAAAGAAAAATGTACCCATTAACACAAGCAACAAAGAAGCAAGCAAATGGGTAAATTGAAAAACTTAAATTCCTGCTATAAAGCCATAAAGTTGCACAACCAGTGGTGAGTTTTCATATATGTATCAATGCAATTCAAAGAAGCATACCTCAATGTTTAAAAAATGTGAGTCAATTTGAAGATACCAAATTCTACTGTTTAAAAACCAAAAGTAGTGCCCACCTCTATTTGTTTCTGAAGTGAAGAAAGTGCTGCTACAAGAGATTTCGCATTAGGCCTCTCACGAGGCTCATATTGTAGGCATCGTGAAGCCAAGCGCACTAGCTCAGTTCCATCGTCATTGGAAAAATGACCTTCTAGACAAGAGTCCATCAACAGCAAGAAATTTTTACCTCTTATAAGATCAAGTGCCTGAAAGAAATTCACTTCTATCAGCACAGAATGAAATAGAATATAATGCCCAAAAGAAAAGAAACATGAACAAAATTGAATCAAGAATAGGCATAATAATTGTTAAGAGCTAGATGGAATCTCAAATGCAAGAAGTAACTGAAAATTCCTGATATCTCAACTTATTTCCGTGTCAATCTAGTTATGCCATGTCAAACTACATAACTAAATGATGTCTTTTTATCTGATTTTTTCCCCAAAATTCTAGTTGAAGGCTTCTTGTTGAAAATGTGCCCATACTGCCATGTCAAAATATATAACTAGATAATGTTTTTTATCTTCTTATAATGTTTTTCTATCTTCTTATTTTCACTGAGAGTCTATTGGAGGCTCTTATCTGAAAAGAGCCCAAAGAGCCCACTGAAAAAAAAAAAAACTCTCTTATTGGAAAAAATGCCAATTAGGTGTCGAAAATCATCACAGGAAAAAATGGTTGCATTCTTCAAGTAACAATTATAGAGAAAATTTTGCATATCATATTATATAAAGCAATCTGTCTGTATGGGTCTATAAACCAATTTTGTTACTTTAGAAGACCTCAACATTTGTTTTATTGCACCTTTATTCTCCATGACAAGAAGCAAATCTGTTTTCATACAGGACTAAAATTTCTGATGAAACAAGGCTGAAAAGCCATTAGGCGCTGGGGTTTTATCAGGGTGGAAAGGTCAACACCATATCTGTAAATTCTTCATCTGTGATAAGCTTGAGAAAAGTTTGGTTATCAGCAGGTCCAACTATCTAGAGTATGTGATTAAGGAGAGTTCATTTAAGTAATTTGTAGAATGATGTAGAGTCTCGGGCCCAGTATTTAGATATGTATTGATTGCCGTTTTGCTCTTCTGCAATGTGTTTAGTTTTGCGAATTAAAAACTAACTTATCAAAAAAATGGTATTGGAGTTGCCTTGCTTGACCTATATTTCTCTGGATCTTTGCCTCTAGTAGCATCCTTCTCTTAGTTGGGCAAGGAAAAGGTTATAGCTGATCATTTGTTCACGAGCAGCCAATTTCCGGGAGAATCCATTATCTTTGGTTTGCTTTTGCAAAACTGCAAGTTAATTGTGCAGATATTTTGACTGTTTAAAATTATTTCTGAACAATAAAAGCTCCAGTCCTTCAATATGCTTTTCAAGTGGTGGAATTTGCCTTAAATTTTGCATTTTCATATCTCCTTTGATATGGTTTTCCGTTTTTGTCTTGCTACAATTTTTCCACGTTGATAGCGAAATCAGTGTTAGTCATCACATAGCTTCAAATCGAAATTGGTGATTACTTGACATATTCATTCTATAACTATGATGTGTATACAGCCTAAATTTCTAGGTCAAATGACAAATCAATATCATTTCAAGCTTGAGTTTTTACACTCGGTAGGAAGCCTGAAATTTTATCCTCGGTCAACACCACTTTTAGCCCAAGTTTCTATGCTACATAGATAAAACTTTAAGCACGAGTTCCTGTACCAGGCCAAAATTTCTATGCTGAATACATAAATTTCTACCATTACATTTGTAAGGATGGTAAGGGGCGTATTTTCCAATATTCTCAGGTGCAGGTAAGATACACCTTCTTTTAAAAATTTAAGGTTACAAGAAGGGAGTACACTGTTATATATACATGCACACATACACACACATGAGGCCTTTGGTAAGGGGCATGCATACATGCATGAATACACACACACCAGCAAACATTTTATCACTTCGTGAACCCCTTCCAAAAGCATGTACTTACTTTTCAAGCTTGCACTCTCTCCTCAACTACTAATGAAAAAATGAAATGCTTAGTCTCGTTTTGACTTTTTAGATGTCAGATTGGAATTTTTTGGACAGGCCAGATTTGTCCAATTTTATCTGGACTCTTCAATTCCTATATAAATTTTACCATTTTTTTAAATTCCAGAATTCCAAATTATTTTAATCTCCCAAAATAATCAAATTTTTTGAACCTGGGAACTATGCTTGTAAAGGGCTGTGGATAGGACCTATGGCATTCCTAGGTCTTGAGCAGAAAAATATAAGTTTTTTTGTCTCTCTACATTTTTAAGGGGTGCCTGCAGCTTGCTTGAGGAGATGTCTCCTGACGGTCAAGGGACAACTACAGTAGACATCCAAACAACACCAAAAGCCTTTGAATCTTCTCTCAGGCATATCTGAAACTATTTCCTGTCTCTAAATTGTGGCTTGATCTACAGCACATCTCAAGAGTAAGGAGGTGTGTCCTCTAGTTACTTTAGAGGTGATGAGTTGGTTGGAATCCAAAATTAGTGAGCTAAAGAAAATTTTACAGGAGAAATAGTAATGAACATCATGGGACACCTGTCTATCGATGTGTTTGATAAAGGTCATGTTTAGTTTTATTTGTATCAAGGTCTAGAGGAAAACCCAATAATCCCACAACATAGTACTGATGGATGATCCTTTCTCCTTTCAAAATTAACAGATACTATTCATTGTTGTATGGTGTATCCAATGTGTGTGTTTTCAGCTCCAAGGAAGGTGGTTAATAACAGACTTTATAAGGAATCGGCAACAAAAAGAAACTTATTCATCTTTAGCATTGATTAGTTTGCTAAGCATATCGTCTTCTAACGATTAATTTGTGGAGGAAAAAACGAATATGAAGAGTGTTTCTCAGCAAGGAGGAGACACAATCAAACTAAACAAGGAAATTAAATGGCCTTGATCTTGTGCCCTAATGGTTAATGATCCTTATTGGAAGGATTTCTAAGAGAATATCACAATCTAAAGGCATTACTGAAAATATTCTATATGGTACATTGTGTAAGACGCTTGATAAATTATATTGACAATTGTCATGATTCATGAATGAGGCCAAGAAAGCAATTCCAACTAACTGCAGGGGCCGGGAGGACAATACATGCCTCTAATAGGTATTATCGACTCCAGGTGGAAGCATCAGTTTCATGTAACTCTTGATGCAGTTCAATGCCCTATTAACACAAGTCTCTTATAGCAAGCCATTCGTTATTGATTCTGAATATTTCTTGATACAAGGATAAAGATTTTATCAATCAGCAACACTTTAAAGTGAGGGAATGGTGAGAATATTATCAGTTTGATATACAATTGCTAATTTGAACATGTAAGACTTCTGAGCTTTCTTGGCACTTTAAATGTGTCCAATCACTCTTGATTTGCCTTTTAACTAATTTTGTATTATGCGTATACTTTAGGCGTATGATGTAAGAACTTAAGAGTCCAGACTTCTAAGCTTGAAACGTCTTCTACCAAAGTATTAAGCCAAAATTGCAATGCTTCTAGATGCAAGTGTAATTTGCATATGTTTAAGCATAAATGCAACAGATTATCACAAACTTGAAGAATGATTGAATGTTTGGATTTGTGCACTATGATCTTTCACCTCCAGGGAAAACAATTTGGAGGAAGAAGAACCACTGCTAATATTGAGTTATAGAAGTTGATTCCACATCAAAATAGATTATAGAGACACGAGTCAGCATTTATTATTTAGATAAGGACATAAGTAGGCTAAGCACATTTAGAGAGTTCAAAAGCAAGTCAATAGGAACTTTTAAACTTTTAGTTTGATTTTTCACAGAATCTGTACATTTAAACTTTGGACCTTTTGAATTAGATCTAAGAATCATTTGAAGATAATTCTAACTTGCTATTGAAAATCATTGTATACTTTAGGCATATGATGTAAAAACTTTTGAGGCCAGACCTCCAAGCTTCAAATGTCTTCTACTAAAGTGTCGAGCAACAGTGTAATTGGCATATGCTTAAGTCGAAATGCAACAGATTAGCACAAACTTGAAGAATGATTTAATGTTGGAATTTGTGCACTATGATCTTCGACTCTGGGTAAAAAAGCAGAACCATTGCTAGTATTGAGTTATAGAAGTTGGATTCCACATCAAAATAAATTATAGAGACAGGAGTAAACATTTATTATTTAGAGATAAGGACATAAGTTAGCTAGGCACATTTAGAGAGCTTTAAAGCAAGTCAACAGGAACTTTTAAGATGAGGATATGGCATAGAAGCAACACTCCTTCGGTTTGATTTTTCAAAGAATCTGTATATTTAAACTTTGGAACTTTTGAATTAGATCTAAAGATCCATTTGAAGTAGAAGTAAAAGTCTGACATTGCTATCAAAAAAAATTACTACTCTTTTTTATTGGTAAACTTCTCATTTTTTAATCACAGCAGGGATAACCTTCAGGCTTCAATTAATTTTGTATCATGCATATACTTTAGGTATATGATGTAAGAACTTATGACGCCAGACTTCTAAGCTTCAAATGTCTTCTACCAAAGAGTCCAGCCAAACATGCATCGCGTCTAGATGTAAGTGTAATTGGCATATGCTTAAGCAGAAATGCAACAGATTAGCACAAACTTGAAGAATGATAATAATGTTTGAATTTGTGCAGCTCGATCTTCGTCTCCAGGTTCAACAATTTGGAGGAAGCAGACCACTGTTAGTATTGAGTTATAGAAGTTGACTCCACATCAAAATAGATTATAGAGAAAGGGACTCAGCATTTATTATTTAGAGATAAGGAAATAAGTTGGCTAAGCACATTTAGAGAGTTCTAAAGCAAGTCAGTAGGAACTTTTAAGATGGGGATACAGCACAGGAGCGACACTCTGTCGGTTTGATTTTTCACAGAATCTGTGCATTTGATCTTTGGACCTTTTGAATTAGATCTAACAACCATTTGAAGTTAAAGTCTAACTTGCTATCAAAAAAAACATTTTACTACTCTTTTTTATTGGTTAATTTCTCACCTTCTAACCACAGCAGGGATAACTTTCAACTAAGATGCCATCACAGAAAGGTATCCCTTCCATCATATTTTCCAAAGACCTGCATCTGACCTCATTCATTAAGGTATGTTGCACCCAAATTTGGATGTAGCATATTACTTATTATTAACTGTTAACATGTTTTTTGAGGATCAAACCTTGGGCTTTGCTATGAAAACCCCATTGATTACCACTTAAGCACTACCTAATTTTTTATGTTCATGAAGTTGGCTTGCCATGTACTAAATATTACCTCCTCCTGAATTTCAAAATATCTTACACTTCTCCTACAGAGTCATTCCCCAGACCAAGTTGTGTGACTTTGGTATATACCACAACTAGTGAGAAGAAGAACACTATTTACTCCACCAGCACAATGGAAACTAGTAACTTTATTGATCAATTATGCTACAATGTCAATATGTGCATTCAGACTGTTCAAGAGAAACAATTATGTCAATAGGAAACAACACAATAAAGATAGATAATTTATTTTTGTATTGGGAAAAGGGTACAAATGTGGCTCCATTGAGCAAACGGTTTAATCAAAATTACAAATCAAGCTCCCAAGGAGCACAACTAACAGCAAATGTATATCAAAACTTGACCATGGGAGGCTACAAACAGAGCCATATAATAACTAAACCCATATCAAAAATCCCAATATTGACCCAAAAAAAAACCTCCCCAAAAGAAGAATCAAGTATTTACATTCTTGTATTTAGTAACATGATTCTTGTCATACATACAAGACTTACCGGGAATCACACACACTTAGTGAGTCACGAGCTGAACCGACCGAACCGAGGCCAGGGACCCATGACCCGGGTACCCAGCAAGTCTGGTCAAACTTGTCGGACTTGGCGAGCCCTAACAGGTAGACTCTGCCAGGTCTATGAAAATTAGGAAGGAAGAAAAAAAGAATAAAAAATAAAAAATGCTTAAACGTATAAGCATGAAAGTCATGCGTTTTTTGAAGGGTTTGAAGGTCTTTTAGAGGACGGTTAAAAGCGATAAAATTATGAAAAATGGCATGCGCCATGAAGGCTTGTGTGGTCTCAAACACTTTAATTTGGGCTTGGTGGCACTGCCCCCAAACCCCCACTCTAGTTTTAAAAAACAAAAAATGATAATCATTTTGGGCCATGTTGGATGGAAGAGCAACATTCTTTTATTCTTTTGACTTTTTCACAATTAAATTCCTAGTAATCGAATTACATTTATACTTCCAGTTTGCTATGTCAAATCCTATCCTAAGAAATGCTCCTATGGCTATAGCAGCATTTGCAGACTTGTCTAAGATACAAGCGCATGTCTCCATATAGAGCTAGCAGTGCACGGCTGAGGGATACAAGCTCTTTCTACCATAGTTCATGACTCCACGAGTTTTGTACACCTAAAACACTTGAAAATATTTATATATTTAAAAATGTTGTTTCATTCAGTAAAATCACTGGTCTAGGGGATCAGAAATTGAGTGGACCAAAATTTTGACAGAACTAGCAAGCAGAATGCTGCTCAGAAATGCTGAGCAAAATCAATAAGTTCTAAAACCCCACAAAGATTTATTATAACTTACATTTGCCATGCTGCCTCAAGGTAACAAAAAGTCGGTTCCACTGAATAAAAATATAAGACACAAGACAAGATATAAAACTCACAATAAGTGCAATTATACAACTCAGAGAACATGTGATTAAAATTTCTACTCTTGGTTTTATAATAAGATGGACGCTCCTTGCTCAATGTCACTAAAAAAAATTCATAATTATTGCTAGACAAAAGTAGATAATGTCAAAAATTCAATGTGGCCCTTAAAATAATTGAATGACACAAATTTTAAAAAATAAGTACATCACAAATATTGAGATTTCCTCCATTGATGGGTTATATATAACCTCTATAAAAAACACAGAAATAGAAAATTCCTAGTTTTATTTGAACTTTAACAGGTGTGTTCGCTGCAAACCATAATAACAGCATAAAAGATGTGTTAGACAAAAGACAATTACATGACTTGGTGGAATATGCTTCCCACTCAAGAGATCCAGCAGAAGCGTGCCAAAACTATAGATTACACTTTCAGGTGTTACTCTCCCTGCAAATACATAAAGAAAACATGAGAGATGGAAAAATAATTATAAACATGAGCTCTATAGTAACACAAAAAACTGAAAAACTCTGGCGCATATATTAATAAACAAGCAATAAGTCCAGCTACACAGAATTTAATACTGTAATAACACTACCATACATTCAATTTTGGGGAGTTAAACTATACAAACAAAACACCAGCACAGACAAAGAGAACACACACTTAAATACATTGAATCAGTAGAATGTTTCCCTTACTGGGTACATGATTGACAATGCCATATAGGCTCAAGACTGAAAGATTAAATCCTAAAAAAGCACTAGATCAAACAAAAAATTAGGTGTTAATAATTTATTTATAGTCATTAGAACAAGTTAGGGAAGAATGAGCTCATTAATAGTTGCTAAGAGTTGCTGGGCCCATAAAGCTCATTACAATCAAAGCACTTAAAAGAGACTTAGGTAAGTATCAAAACAATACAAAACTCTTAAAAGAGATTAAGTAAATATCAAAGTAACACAATACTCTAACCTTTAAGACAGAACAATCCAATAGAGTCCAGGCATTTAAGAGGTGCCATGTCTGTCATAATTGACACTAATAAATATGCTCAAAATGTCTCAAGTTTATGTATAACTGAATAATATACTACTGGTGCGAGATAGTGAATAACAAAGGTTCCCCTTACCTTTTTGAGTATGACCCTTATTTATGATGTCTGGATAATATAAATTTTTAAGGCTAGATGTTGCCAAGTTCCAACTCATTGGAAAGCTTTAGCCACAAAGAAAGTTTATGTCCAAGATCAAAATAAAAAGTCTTAAAAATGGCTGTGGCATTTGTTACTAGATCTGGTTGGCTACAAAAACCCAACAGGTTTATAAATGCCTATCAATAAAATTAAAAAACATTAACTATGGTTGCATTGTTAGCCATGTTTATTAGCTAACTGAATGTTATTACAATTAGTTTTTTAAAGCCATTAATACAATATTTAATCCATGATTTCTATAATTATTATTAGAATTGTAAACTCACTGGAGAACTGCAGGAGTGCTCAATGCTTACCAGTGTCAAAAGAGATCTGTAGAAGCACCCCATGCCAAATGACACTAAGAAGGTTTTTTGCTGCCTGGTCCAATCCTCTATCAGAGAACTGAATGTGTTGGAAAACTACCTAGTATGTTCGCTATGATCGACAGAATCCTATTGGTCGAGTGTCTAGACTCCAAAGTATATTAAGAACATCATTTTCTAATATAAATATCGATTACACAATCTAAATCACAATATGAATGTCCACATTAGTGAATGTATCCTCAAAACAATATTCTATTTCTCTAGTGTTTAACTTGCTTCTCCAACATCTTTATTTTTTCTCATTATATTCCTTTAAGTTGTAGTCTTATTGTTTAGGTCCCACTGTAATTGAAGATCAAACCCATGTATCCAAGCATTTTTCACCTCCAAGTTGTTAATGTAGGTATCCAATGCAGGCAAACAGAAATATGTAAAGCAGTACAAAACTATATACAATATATCTTATTACTAAATTCTGCAGATTTATATTAGATTTCTCTAGTATATTCCTTTAAGTTGTAGTCTTATTGTTTAGGTCCCACTGTAATTGAAGATCAAACCCATGTATCCAAGCATTTTTCACCTCCAAGTTGTTAATGTAGGTATCCAATGCAGGCAAACAGAAATATGTAAAGCAGTACAAAACTATATACAATATATCTTATTACTAAATTCTGCAGATTTATATTAGATTTCTCTAGTGAATAACTTGCTTCAAGCATCCTTCTTGTTTCTAATAAAATATCTTTAATTTATAGTGTTTTTGTTTAGGTCTCACTAGAACAGAAGATCAAACCCATGTATCCAAAAATTTGTTCACCTCTTTCTTGTTGTTATTTGTTATCCCTGTCTAGGGATAACACTTCAATCGGAACAATAAGAGGTTAAATATATGAAGGGTCTACCTTTTTAAAAACTGGAGCTCAGTGACATTCAAAAAATGGGTTTATAACATCAAAGACTGTTCAGCCATCGTTTTAAATGGATGAACTTCATGAAATACAGTTTTTATTAATTTTGTTGCCCAATGGACAAGGCATTAGAGTAAAACTTGGATTCATCAAAGGGTTTTACTTTCCGCACATCATCAAGGGCATAAAAGGGTCCCCACCATCTATAGACTATTTTTAATCTTTACACATAATAAACTGTTTAAGCCTTCTGCAAATTAATAAATTATTAAAACGTGCAAAGATATTTTATTTATGGATCATGCAAAATTGTAATTTTTACTTGAAGGTGAAAATACATGTAAAATCTCCACTGAAATAGGAAAAGCAGAAGTGAGAGTAGAAGGATTAAAATTAGGAAAGCTAATCTTGTTTTTAAGTCTTATAGTGTTGTGCAAGTTTCCAAGTTGCTTTTGGAAAACTTTATTAATAAGTGTTGTGCACATTGTAAAACAGAGAAAAGCTTTTTCAAGGATTTTTCTGAAAACTCGTTTCAGAGAAAAATATTATTGTATGTGTTTTATTGCTTGCAATACAATCTAATTAGTTCTTCACAGTGTGAAAAACAATCTTGTTAGTCATTCAAAGTCTGCAAACCTGTTTAAGTGATGATTTTGTTATGCTAGATGCAAATTCATTATTCAAACTGTGGATGCACCTTTGTATTAATGATGAATTTTATTATGTTACATGTAAAATTCATTGTTTAACTCAGTGTTATAGCCTTGTGTAAGATTTTACAAGTAATAGGAAAATAATTGATGACCTCAAGCTTTGTACTGGGTTGATTGATTGTGAGATATAATTTGCTCCTACCTTACTATTCTGCATTTTTAATCTATAAAACCTTGTGCATTAGTGTTTATTTCAGCTTTCTTTATGTGTGAGATAAAATTGTTATTTTTTAAGCAATTTCAATTGGATATTGTCTTGTGTTAATGATTTCACTTACTGAATACAGATTATCAATAATCGCAAGCTTTGTATTGTGATTGTTGTTAATTCAAATGTTTTTAGCTTTGAATATTGATACTCTGGGTACATTGAATTGTGAAAGTCCTGGCTTGTGTGTGTAATCCTTTGTTTTGTTTGTGTGCACAGATACCTGTTCTCAATAGTTTACTCTGAAATCCGCCAATGCGTGTTTGTATCCAGGAAGCACAAAAAAGTCTTTGCATGAGGTGTTTAGTGTTTGTTTCAGCTAACCCTATATGCAAATGCCCAAAATTAATGCATTGCATGTTTATTTTCTGTATTATTCCAAACCCGCAGTTCGAAGCTTGTGAATATTGTAAGTGTTGTACATAACTTTGTTTGTTTTTGCACAAGGGAGCTCCCCCTTTCAATGCAGAGGGAAATTACTAATTACACCATTTCTAGTGATCTTCCCACACATTAGCAGTGGAAATTGCATTGTCCATTGGGTGAGTCACATACAATTTTTCAAATAGACAGAGGTAACATTTTCAAACACTAACACTATTATAGGTATGCAGTGCAAATGAAAAAAAATTTTGTAAAATAGTTATGTGCCATAAAGTATTTATCGTCATCACCACATTATAAAGAAAACGGCAAAATATAAAATGTCTTCATAAAAAGGTTCGAGTGTGACATACATGATCTCCAAGAGCAACCTTGACTAATAGAAGTTCTGAAAATAGAAATGCAAAGGAGACTCTCAAACAACTCAACAGATTTTGTCCTCATACAAGGAAGAAGAGGTAACTCTTTAACATTTGTCCATGATGGTCAAAGCATCAACCACCCTTATAGTTTAAAAATGAATTTGAATTAAAGGTTAATACTACAACTTAAGTGCTTCCCTTCAATTGATCATAATCAGCCATTAATATCTGGTACACCATCAATTGCATGGTTGCCAACACTGCCTCTTAAGTGCCCCTTTTGCCCTATGCCAGTTCCTTCTCAAACTACAATTCCATTGGTGTCATAATACCATTTTAGTCTTCATTTCCTGCAATGTGACAACATGTTTCTTTTCAGCAGCTAACAAGGCCTCTCTTAAAAATCCATGTAAATTCTGTTTTTCATCTGTCATCAGCTCACATGCCATTGACTCAACCTTCTATTGCACTAGGTATTCAGTCTCATCCTTATCTCACACATCCTAGAAATGTTTGATGCACTTCTCTACTTCATTCTTGTTTAACTTGGCAATAATTTAATACCACTCTTTTTACAGAAAGGCCACCTGATCAATAACCTTTCACATCAAGTCATCAAGTATATTATCACCTTTATTATTATACCAATATTGTTATCTTTCAATTACTCTTCGCTGAAATGTTCTATTCTCTTTTAATACAAAAATACAAGACACCTCTAGTTTTTGCACCATGATAGTAGACCTAAATTGCTACCATTCTAACAAATTTGAGTTATAAAATTATGTTTCCATGCTCATATGAAACTCAGCCAAATGCATATGCATGACCTTGGAATCATCATGTGTCCACTACTTTCCTTCTAGAAAAGAAACAAGTGTTAGTTTCTCTAGGTAGTCGCCAACCTCTATCGTTGTCGTGGGCTATAGTGATGTAAGTTTGAATGGTATGCACATGTTGCTTCCTAAAAAACATGGCATGGTCAAATTAAAGTTGATCATGAATCTCTATAGGTTATTTAGGAAGTACAACACTTTGTGGTTGTTTTGGACTCTACTCAAGCTGCCCCATGACATACTTATCTTGCAAGGTTACAATTAAATTCTTATAATTGACAAGGCTCGATTTTGGATGTCAACAAGCCACAACATAATCATCTGGCATGCCATCCATCAAAAACCTTACAATTATGCCAAACACATTGGTCAAAGAATCAACTACATATTCTAGAACCATAGTTTCAGGAACAAAGGATGGAGGAGATGAAGAGAAATTAGCCGAGTTTCTATTTGGCATGCCAAATAAGGTACTAGAAGCATTTGAATCTTTAAAACTAAAAAAAGAACAAAAGAAGGCCCTTCAAAAGCTTCATTTGTCAAGAGTACTTAGTTATTAATCACTGCCTCATCTCTAGGGCTAGTTGCTGCATCAATTATGTTCCATTGCCCTCATTAATAAGATCTTTGTTTCCCTCTTTGTGCAAACTTTCATCAGATACATCATCATAGTCATCTTTACAATGAACATCCTTCATGTTTCCGCCCTTCCTCATAATTAGAGGTACTCAAGGCCTCCTCTTCCTTAATTCACTTCAATAATTGCCTCTTGTGAAGAAGTGTTATGTTCATCAATAAATAGTGTCAATTTCTTGAACTATGCTTTATACTTTAGGGGTCATGGAGGTGGGACATCCACTCACAAGTGCTTCCATATAAAAATTGCAGGTATTCCCTCAACAGTAGGTGATGGACCAAGGATGCGGATATCTCTCATGTTTCTCCCATACTGCAACCACATCATCTAATAGAGCCAATGCATATAATGACATGCAAGCCCCTTGCTGAGAACTCTTCCAAGTAGGTCTTGTCCTTTGAAGCGCAACCTGATTGAATATTACACCATCCATGTAGGTCACAAACCATCTAGGCAAGTCCATCCTCTTGTCTCTATTGTCAACCTAATGAGTAGAGGATCTTCAACAATTCAACTCCACAACATGGATACAGTGAAACACAAGCCACCTATTACCATAATAAATCAAAGAATCCTAAATCTCATGAGACAATTCAGGCTTATAATAATTTTAAATAAACATAATCCTGTCTTCAATATTGGACCTAGCATCCATTGGCTTTCCTCTATTGGGTAGTTCCAGTAGATGATATTTCCGTGCTCAACAACAATATAGTGGTAACCCAATTTGAGATCTATCTTTGTTAAGAACTTTACACTACAGAGTTTGTCAAAAAGGTCTTCTATCCTTGTAAAAGATGACAATTTTTACAATGTTCTTATTTAAGGATTTTTTTTCAATGCAAAATCTCCATGTGCCATCCTTCTTTGGCACAAGCACAAGGGCTTCCACAGGGCAATGATTTGGTCTTGATGTGTCCTTTATTAACATGTTCATGAATTATATGTTTCATCTCTTCATTCCTAATGTTAAAGTGAGGTATTGGGAAAGATATATCTTAGATTAGATTAATATTAAGCGTAACCACACAATGCTTGGACACTACGATCCAGGACTAGAAAATATTCTTGTATTCCTCCATTAAATTTTCCAACTCTTTTTTTTTGTTGAAGGAGGTGTAGTGTTAACACATGCTACAACAATATCTTTCTTCAATTTAGGTCTCCCCATTTAGAGTATAGCTTTATTGCTACAACTTACCAACTTCTTGCATTGCTTGGCATAGATAAGTGAAATCTTGGGGACTACTTCTAACACATGCTATCTATTGTAACCAAATCAATGACAAATTCTAGGATTTGCTTCATATATTGCCTGGCGTTGAAAACGATATGGTTCCCAAAGTAAAACATCATATATCTCTAATGGCACTACATCACAAAGATATCATCTTGCAAAGAATTGGCATCGTCTCACCTAAATTACACCACCATCCCCTTCTTGTCATTCCTCATAATTGATCTAATGTAGGCAATTAAAACAGTGTCAATCTTTTTATATTTTTGATATAGTCCGAATCATTGCATAATGAATGAATCTGTTTACCCGACTCTTGTGGTGTGTTATGTCCATACAAGACACAGTTTTACTCTTTTTCTTTATTAGTTGAGGTCCATTAGAGGGTTGTCGATGATTGTCAACTAACACACCTTTTGGTCCACACTTGTGGACTTATGTTGTGTTTATGAATGAGACTTAGGGAGTTCTCATTGTGTTCTTTTTAGTGATATTGATGACCATGAGTATATAATGAAGAGTCAAGTTCTAATTTTCATCTCCTTTTGTTTTGGTTGTGCATATTTATTTCCATTTAAGGTAAAACAAAATTGGAATCACTGATAAACATTATTCTTGTCAAAGGTATGCATTGACATTAAATGACCTTCCTTAGCCTTACCCAATGCATTTAGAGATGAATTATTTGAGTCATCCAACAATGCTTTTCCCATTCTCTTATTGGCATACACCATGCAGTTTTCTATGGAGGGAACTTTATTATTTGTTGCTTTTTACTCTCCTTATTAGAAGGCTTGATATTCATGGCTACTTACATTCCCTTGATGTCAATGCCTCCATAAATTCTTGGCTTAGGGATGCCCATCTTCTCTACAAAATTCAAATCTTTAATAATAATAGACAATATAATTAAGATGACTCTTAATCTTCCCAACTCTAATTCAATGGTTCTTTGTCATCTGCAAGGGAGTCCAATAAGTCATATTCACACCCATCCAAGGTCAAATACTCGAATGGTTTATTTTTTGCTAAATCCCACATCATGGGCTTACTACGCTACTCTACAACACAACTTTTAGGTGTAGAAAGCTTAATATATCTAAAGATAGCTTTCAAGAACAAGGACTTATGCAACAAAGGCATTGCCTTCTAAAACAAAAAGTTTAACTTTTGAGCGATGCAGTGGCTAAAAATCTGGCTAAAAATCTCCCTCTAGTAATTAATTTAAGTTCTCATCCAAACAATCTAACCTTTCAATGTGCAATGCTCAAATTTGGGTTTGACACCACAACTTCTCCCTTGGACATTTCAGATGGCAAAGTTGAATGCCCAAGCAACCAAGTGGTGGAATGAGAGTTCTAACAAGAAATCTTGAACAGCTATCTCTTGTCCTCAAGTGGCTTGAACGACTATTTTGTGGGTTGAGACAGCCCAGCTGACCAAAAACCTTTCTCGAACAACAAAAACTATGAAGCTATTATAAGCCTCATTACTCCTTTACATGTTTGCCAACTGACCTTTAGCATTATTTGGTTTCTTGGTCTTTCTCTCATACTCTTTGGTGTCTAGACTTGCTTCAATTAATATGATTTTTACTGGTCTTTTGGCTAATCCTCTTAGTCTTTTTGCTAGAATACACATGCTTGTAGGAAAGAATGGTGCTCTCTTTTTAAGATGCTTGCTTCATCAACTTCCTTGCATACATGCTTACAACAAGTAATCAAAAAATTTAATTGTACAGGCTTAAACCACAACCTGTTCCACATAGCTGCCCTTATGTTGGGTCTTACAACTTAAACTTTGCATTTATGATGCAAATTTGCATATCATGATATACTTTAAAAAAAGGTGATGTGTATGTGCCAAACTATACACCCATTAATTTAACGATGTCCTTTATGGAGTGCTACTTCCCATGGATGCTCTTCTCAACTTGCTATCAATGACCAAGAGTCATGCCACTTTTCTTCCCCCATGAAAGAAACTCTTGGACTCACGAGCATGCACGTAGATGCCCCTCAATAGGCATAATACAACCATAGTCAATATAAAAACCAATTTTGAAAAACCTATTTAACTGAAGTCTGAATCTCGTGTTCACCATAGTGTTGAGACTTGGACTCAATGAAAACTTGCCAAGCTGTTTTGGACTTGGACTTGGTGGAAAAATTCGGCTAAAACTCACCAATTAAAAAAATATTTAATATATAAAAAAATGTTTTCAATAGTTATTTGAGAAACTTCATGTTAACTATCTGTTTTTTTCACAAACTCAACCAAGTCCGACAACCAAGACTCACAAGCCTGCTAAAACTCGCAAGATTCAGCAGACTTGCCAAGTTTGAAGGCACTCGATTGACAAGTCTTCACTGAGTCTCAACACACTAATGTGTACAACAGCTGAAAATGTATGCTACAATCTTGCCATATCTGCTATAGCTACTAATGTGAAGATGACAATTATGATTTTACATATTTACTCTACATAAACAGTAAATACAATAAACAATCTTCTACATCAATGTAAGGCCAAAATGTATACTAATTTGATGCCATTTCAAACCCACTTTGGTTTGTCATGAGCATGCTACAACAAGTGGTAAGAAAATCATGCAACTTGCATGTTAACGATAGAATTTGAAAAATTAACACCCTTCGCTATTATAGGCTGCTCATATTTGTGTTTTTCAGGTAAACCTTATGGCTTCACCTTATTTACCCTTGATTAGTGGAATGTCCCCTCTACTTGTACAAGTAGATATAGTTCCCCACTTGCTTCTATCAACAAATAGAACGACAACACAATCTTAATGGTGCTTCTTAGGTGCTACTCACTGTGAGTGCTAGTCATATGAATGCAAATAAACATTTTAGCTTTGCAAATATTCTCTCCAGTAATCCAAAATGAATTTTGACAATCACTCACTTGCAATAGACATGAGGACTCCTTTGTGTACTCCTCGTTCTCATCTTCTTTAGATATCTCTGCTTCTTCATTTGCTACCTCTCGACGAGGAAGAAGTTTCCGACATTTTCAGTGCCAATGCCCACTCATGTTGCAATGAGTGCCATAGCTTTTTCCCATGCTCTTGGACAGCATTTTCCTCTTCTTTCCTTGCTCTTCATGTTGATTCAAAGAGTGGTTTTCACAACTTGCATCATCTTTGCTTCTTACACCTTGATGTTTCTTTGAATTGGAGAGCGGTATGAACGAGTGCTCTCATTTTATAAGTATTTGGAATTCTTGATGACGGATTGCTTCTTCTAACACATGGTCACACAACGGTTACTCACTCAAAAAATGAATGTGGATAGGTATACCAATGTCCATGAACTACATAACCCTTCCTTCTACAATGAAGCAAACAATGGAAGACTTTGCTCTATGTACCTTCTTGGGCTCCCCCTATACTTGTTTGGATAATTTTGATGTAGTGGGGATATTCTACCTTCTCCTTTTGGTTGTCTTACTCTCCTTTTGTCATTTTCTTTTATTGAAAAGCTATTCAATTTGGATTTACCAATGCATTCACTCATGTAGTCATGGAGTGGTGATGGACCACCTCCTTCTTCAAAGAGATGCTGTCCTATTGAAATCTCAAATTTCGCCCTCGGAGGTAGTGCAATACTACCTCCTCCTTCATAAGAAACCTGCCCATTCTTTAGAGACTTCCAAAAATCACAAAACCATTAACTTGTATAGGTTATTTTTGTTAACCTCTTGCTTCACTGTTTTTGAGCATTCCCCACCTTCTTCTTTGCTACCAAACTCCCCAAACCTGCATATTGAGGCCTTTCCTCAACCTATATGGGACTTGTTGTTCCTCAGATATTCTTGCCAAAACATTTTCCATAATAACCTATCTTGAATAACATCTTAGAGCCATTTCCCTTAGTAATCTTCTCAAAATCACCAAAGAAGTCATTCAATTCTTGATTGCAAGAAAGGGCATATGGTGGAATGCTTATTATGCATACTTAGCTATGGCTTGTGCATCCTTAATAGAAGTCGGTCTTCTTTGCATGATAGACTATCCTCTCCTTTTCACTTCACTGTATTCTTAGAACTTTTCCAACATCTATTTTTTTTGCATTCAGCTCTTGCTGCAACTACTCTTTGACGACCATGAGGAAATATCCATGGCTTGTCAATTATCGAATATGGAAGAAAATATACACAAATTTGGAAACACCAAATCCTAACAAGAAATGAGTCCATAGTCAAAATAAACAATTATAACTTCTCACTGTTTGCAACTTGTAGAAAACCTGCATAGTGTTATTTGCACATCAACACCTAAACAAGAACACATTTTAATTGAGAGAGGAGGTAATCCCTATACATAGAAGAATATCTTTTTCTACCAACTTGAATGTATTTTGAAAACTAGTAAAGGAACCAGATCAAATTTTATGCCAAACAAAAACCACAAAAAATGGGATCAGAATCATGGCCTCCACCAAACATGAAAGAAATGTATAGAAATTAAAACAAAAACAGACCAACATACCAGTTCTCAAGTATTCTGGGGGAGTGAAAGCCAAATTTGTGCTGTAACTTTTACCATCTCTACTATTCTTCATGAGACCAAAGCACGAAAGCCTAGGATTGCCACCCTGCCAAGCTCAAAATGCCAATAAGAAAGAAACAATACGACATAAAACCAATTATAATCACTACATTAGAAAAAGCATGTTTTCTTCAACTTACAAAAATGATTACCTGGTCAAACAGGATTCTGTAAGCATTAAGATCATGGTAGAGAGCCCTTCCTTTGCTACTACAGTATTCCAGTGCCTGTGCCAAGTGAAGAGCAACTCTTAAGCGCATTGCCCATTGCATAGGCTGCACCTCCCCTACACCAGCAAGACCTCAATACAATCATTAGACAAGAACTTCATTGAAGTTCATGTATTCTAAGTTGCCAAAAAAGTAAAAGTGCTGTATAAATAAGAAAATATAATAAATAGGAAAACGCATTGCTTTTTTAAAAACAGTTGTACTCTGCACCTCCATGAGACCATTTAAGACATCAAAATGATAACAAGATGAGAATCTTCATAAGATAATTTCCATATTTTCAAAAGAAGCCATAGAGGTATATGTTAAAGCAGATTCATAGAAAGAAATTGATTCTTATAAATAAAATAACTTTGCTATTGAGTCTAACAATCAGAGACTTAGCAAACTCATTTTAGTTTTATTATTATCACACTACTTGAAACAATGGATGCATGGGCCTCATAGCCCAACTGTTCAGAGTAAACTGCACTCAATCACAAGAAAACAGGAAAACTTGAATGCATAAGCCACTTGGCATAATACAATTCTTCATTTTGTTTTACCTTTTACTACCATATGTTTTTATGTATCTATTCCCAAAGGGTAAAGAAACTAAATGGGCTAGAATGACAAACTCAATTCATGATCAGAGACTTGGCAAACCACTTCTCTTCTAATTATACTCACAATACTTGAAACCATAGTTTGAAAACTCACCAAGTACTCAACAGACTCGGCACGACTCGTGAGTCTTTTTGCGGGCCGCGTCGAGTCAAGGCCAAGTTCTTATTGGGCACTCATGAGTTTTTGATGAAGACTCGGCCAAGTTTTGAAGGAAGACTTGTGATTTTCTAGTGTGGACTCGCCTGGCATAGAATTTAAAAAAAACCCAAATTTTTCCTTTTAGTAGTTCATTTTTGACATTTTATGCTCTTATTTCACCCAGCTAAAGACGTTTTTAGCATCCAAGTGACAAAAAGCTCTGAGAGAAGGGTTTGGAAGTTCAAATATTTGAAAAAATTCAAGAAGGATGATATTTCGTGTTCCTATCTTCAGACCCTCATCATTTAGAGTTTAGACCAATTAAATTCTCTAGCTTCACTCTTAGTTCTTTGAAGAATGAAGATTTGGTCAGAACTAGCGAGGACTTGGTGCTAGAGAAAAGTTGATGATATTTCATGTTCCTATCTTCATCTGCGTAACCCTCATCATTTAGACTAATCAAATTCTCTAGCTTCACTCTTAGTTCTTTGAAGAATGAAGATTTGGTTAGAACTAGTGAGGACTTGGTGTAGAGAAAAGTTGAAAATATAGTGATAAAATTATGAAAGATGGTGTGCGTCATGAAGGTCCATGTGGTCTCAAATGTCTTTATTTGGTCTTGGTGGAAGGGGTTGTACACCTCAACCCCGCTGGGGGGCCCCCTCCAAACCAACCCCCCCCCCCCCAAACCCCCCCTTGTTGCCACCCTATCATCCCCAAATCCAAGGCGTCGGTCCCCCCATTCCGAGACTCCGTGGAACTATGTAATTTATTGATTCGAGGCTCATATGACATATGTAATCTTTGAATTATGACAAATTGATGATCAAAATAGACTTATGTGTTCTCTAAATGGATTAGTTTCTTTTTTTTTGTAATTATGTTTTTTTGGTCGAGTTTTGCTGAGTCCAGAGTCCAAGTCAAAATTTTGGGTTGTCGAGTCCGAGTTTTCAAACTATGCTTGAAACATAGAATCATACTTAGGTGTTAGGACTAGTGTTCACTTAAAACTGCACTCAGTCACAAGGATACAGAAAAAGCTGAAAAATTGAACGCATCTGCAACTTGGCACGATGCAATTCCTAATTTCATTTTACTTTTACTACTCTTTGTTGTTATGTCACCATGACCAAAGGGTAACAAATCTTGCTGGATTAGAACAACAAAATTCATGATAAAGCATATCCATATGATATGTGGAATAACTTGAGCAAAATAAAACTGCTCTGATACTTCATCTTTAGAGTTGACTTTCATAGCATTTTACCTTTAGAAGAAAACTAGGGTGGAATTGGAAGTGAAACCCAATCCTAAGCAAATATGGGAACTTCTTTGATGCATCTTTCCTTTGGGATATTGGTCCCATTCACCTGAACTAATAGAGTAAGCTTTTGTAACACTGCAAAACATCTGGACAGATACATGGCTTCTGCAAACAAGTTGAATCATGCACCTACTTTGCTAGCAATAAAGAAGAATGACAGCTCCCCAAGAAATTCCCTTTAAGATCAAATTAATGTGGCCCAAAGACAAACTCTCATAGATATTTCACCTAACGAAATCATTGTTGTAGGAGCCAAGAAGGTGCAGGGCCCCAAGACATACGAATTGGCCCACAAATTAAGAATATAAGGGCTCATGTCAGGGAATTGAACAAAAAATGTTTTGGAACATTTTTGCGGGTATACAAAATTTGGAGGAACCCCTGGAAGTGATTGATGAAAAGATCCAAAAGGAAAGATTCAGTGACAACTCTCATCTCAAAGATCTCTAAAGTTTAAACCATACATATACTGAACAATCTCTATTGAAAAAGGGTGAGCTTTTGACATCAGAAATCAATGGAAATGTGGTTGAAGACATCATACTACACGGCAATCACATCAATCCACCAAAGCTAGACACCAAGTAAACATTATCACCTCAACAGAAAATGCTGAGGAAGTCATTAATTCAGAACCAAATAGATAAAAAAATGTCATTAATTATTCAAGAAACTCTCTCTAGAGAGGATAGGGATGGGAATGAATCTGAAATAGCAATGCTCAAAGTAAATCCCAAATTCAAGGAATAGGTTATTGCATTTGGGATTGCTCTGAACTATTCTGTGGCCTCCCAAACTACTATCCAATACAGCACACAAAAACCAATTTTGTTTAAAATCTATGCTAAATAATAAAATATTTCTTTTGCAATTGTCTAACACCACAGTGTTGATCAATTTTAGGAGCATTTCGAAACTTCTCAATGTTTATGGCTCTTAACAAACCAGGTTATGCACTAACTTTTGGGATTCATCCATCTCGGAGGTAAGATGCCTTGGACATTCTTTAGTCATATTATGCCATAGCTTAGTTAAGGGCTGAAAGCCCGAAACTGCTTTCACAGCAGAGTTTGAACCAAATTCCCACGGGTACTTAAGGATCTTACCCTTAATTATTTATGGGCCCACCAACCGTTAGATCAGAAATGATTGGCGCCTCATAGAGATTTAAAGGCAATAAGCCTTTAAACTTTTGTGGGGCTGCAATCATCTGCCATGTGTACCCCATTTTAAAGTATGGAAGTTGAGTCCATCATTACATAATTAGGCTCGCCAACAGTTGGGTCAGACCTTGGCAGTAGATTGACAATAAGAGGATTTTGGGTGGAAAAGCAGTTTCTAATTTTTAAAAGTAACAATCAGGTGTCATGTGTTTCAACCCCTCCTCACCCATCACTGATCCCTTTACTATTCATCATGGCCAGTTGACTGTTGAATAACATGTGTTATACTGAGTATGAATAACTTGAATCATCATATCAAGATTTCTCTACTTACATAACTACTAAAGTAAAACAATCCCCTTTACGAGCATACTGAAATAAAGAGTATAAAATCATAAACTGATACAAGGGTATCAAAGTATAAATGTTTATTAAGTATGGCTATGTTATATAAGGTAGCTACATCCACAAACACATGATAGTTAAACACCTTTAGCATATCTTCTATGGATATTATGAGGCATATAACACATCTGACCCCACAAAGGGCTTATTGACATGGAGGTGAAACAACTATAGATAGTTGTGAGCCATTATCTGTCCAAAGGTCAAGTACCTTTTGTTATTAAAGAACATCAAGATAATCCCATAAGGAACTCATAACAACCGTTTCCCATCCAACAGCAACTACGTGGTGCCCTTTACTCTTCAAAATAATAGTAAAAGAGTACAAGTACGTACAGAATTCATAACTGTTATTTAACGGCCTAGAATGAAATACTGACTTCTGCTCTTCAAGAGCTTAATACAACATACAACTAAGGACATCTACAGGTTCTATCACATGCTACACCTTTCCTTTGGACATATAACTTATCACTTTGAATTAGTGCAAGTATATCATGTCAGATCCTGGAGAGGTACTACAGAAGTGAAGTCTCCTTGTCCCAAAGACCATAAGTTACTCCATTCATACATCCAAAAGGGAAAACAAAATTAATAAAAATTTTGACTAAACAGGGAATTCTCAATACATCATTTGTCAAATGAAAACTTTGCTATCTGCACTTTAGCTAAATAAGATGAGAGGGAAGGAGATTGAAACATGTGAACCTGTAACTGGAAGTTAGGGTTATGAATCCATTAGTTTATCCATTCCAAGCAGAGAAAGTCGTTGTTGTCTACCCCCAACCACCTGCATAGTGGGTGCAGGGGTCCCAGAGGGTAAGAGTAAATTTATCTATTCTAAAGCATTTTCTGCCCATGAATCAATACAATTACTCAATCCCATTCCTTCCAATTTTCCCATCCATTCCACACTTCACCCTTTTAATACCCAATCACTTTCTCTTCCCTTTCAAGGTTATGTAAGTGGTGTAGTGTTCCAAGGATAATGACAAGCACACTATTACATTAGTTAAATCATAGTTACAAGACTTGGACTCAGCTTGGACCCAACAAGCTGATTTTTTACTTGGACTCGGACTTGGCACTCAGACTCGGCAAATTGAAAAACCATGAAAAATAAAAATTTAACTACGCACCTTCAATAAATCAACTTTAAAGACATAATAAGCTTATCAATTAGAAGCTACTTTGACCACATACAAGTATACATCGATCAAATGAGTACAAAAGCAGTTTACGTTGAAGGAAACAATATTTTTAAATATATAAATATTCTCAAGTGTTTAGGTGTACAAAACTCATGGATTACGATATCCGTGGCATCAAAAAACAAAAATCACAACATGGAGTCATGAACTATAGTAGAGAGGAGCTTGTATCACTCGACCCAACATCACTAGGTCTATGTGGGGTCCTACGCTTGTGTCTTAGACAAGCTTGCAAATATCGCTACAGCCATACGAGCATTACTTAGGATAGGGATTGACTCGGCAAACCAAAAGTATAAATGTAATTCAATTACTTGGGATTTAATTGGAAAAAAAAAAAAATTTAAAAGCGTGTTTCTTCCATCCAACATGGCCCAAAATGATTTTAATTTTTTGCTTTTTATTACTAAAGCAGCAGTCGAAGGACAACACCCCTTACACCACCAAGCCCAAATTAAACCCTTTGAGACTCTTGAGTTTTTAGCACAGGTCGGAACTTATGCACAAGTTCAATATGAACGTGTAGGTAGTTCGAGTTATTTCTATTTTGGAATTCACTTTAGTGATTAAAGTGGAAGTCTTTTATTTAGTTAATTAAGTCTAATAAAGTGTGATAAGCACTAATGATTTAGATTTATCTTCCAAGTCATCTCCTGCGTGAGATACGGCTGCTTTCTTTTAAGTGATAAGATTGCTATTTCTAGAAGATTAGATTTTTTAGCTAAATAGTATAAAGATAGATGCAAGATAGAAAGATTGTAACTCAGAGTAGTGTAATATTTTGATGGAGCCTCTAGAGGCAACCCACATTTGGCATGTGGGGGTTTTAAGCCTAGGAACTCGCCTAGGTAGCTTCTACATGGAGGCTCTCTTTTCCTCGGGAAAAAAAATAACGAAGCAAAATGAGAAGCTCTAGTAGCTGGTTTGGCAGAAACTACTTCCCATAGGATGCCTAAACTTGTAGTAGGAGATTCAATGTGAGTAATTAAGGCAATAAACAAAGGCAAGAGTCCAAACTAGAAGTTAAATAGGGATGCAAAAGAAGTGGTATTTCTCAAATCTAGTTTTGAGGAGATATGTTTTCTTCATCGTAAGAGAGTTGAATTCAGCAACAGATCAGCTAGCAAATGCAAGCATCGACCAAGAGCCAATAACAGCTATATATAGTCATTAGTTGGATAGTTGGATAGATTTAGAGCAACATATAAGGTTCCAAACACCTTGATCACTGTTTGATTTAGCAATCTTAAGGGGAGAGAAGATTGTTGAGGTTTGTATGTAAACTTGCAATGTTTCATTTATTATTAACGGTGGAGTGTGTGTGTGTGTGTGCATTACACATGTTGTATTCCCCATATTCTGCTATGATGGCATTGGTTATATGGGAAGCATTTGTGCTTGAGTTGGGGAGCTTTGGCGGCGGGAGGCATTAAAGGTTGATGTGTAGTCATGGATGTTGGTGGCCTCATTAGTGTGGTGAGTGCCATGAAAAGAGACAATGGTGTGTTGAGGTCTTTCTACAACGATGTGGGCAAGGTAATGGCAAGCTTATATGTTTCTCGTGACAATGGGAGGCTTGAAGTGAGCAGCGATTACACCATCCCAATGTTCTATAGCAGCTCTATTCACAAGGCCAAGTGGTACAAGGAGCTCAATAATGGTATCCAATTCACTTCCTTAGCAAGGTCTGCTAACTATTGGTGAGTTCCAAGTGGCCCAAGAAATGTAGCAGGGTTTGTGGAGGAGGTGTTTGAGACAATTGAGGACTTGCCTATGAGCAAGGAAGAATGGGAGGTGGTATAGGGTTTAGTTATTAAGTGTTTGTAGTTTCTTTTGTTAGATGTTAGTATGGTGTAGTAAATGGCTTTTGGGGAACCAATACTGTTTGGACTTATTTTTGTTGTTTTTGTATCAGCTGAACATTATGATAGGTGTATGCTTTGTATTGTTAGTATGTTATGTTCGTTTTTATTGAAAGTTTATGAAGTTCATGGATGAGGATCCCAATAGAACCCCTACTAAATCATTTACAATATATATAAATATTGTATTTGAATTATATCTATAATATTATGTTCTATATTTCATTTATTAAGTTTAAAATATATTATAATCTAAAAGATATAATATGAATGTTTGAATACCTTGAATATATAAATATTATATTTAATTACTAATTATTAATTTGACATGTAAATGGTCATCAAATTTAAGCTACCGGATTTTTGTGAACGCACTCACGCCATTATAATCCACCCCTTGATGCCATTGTAGCTACACTTTTCAACGCAATAAAGTCAACAGTAGTTTTTTGTTTGGTTGTTCTGTAGGCATGTGAGTTGTTTGCAATGTAGTTTTACTTGTGCTACCTTTAGCACATTGTTGCACATGGGTTGTCTAGTTGTTGTGAGGTCGCTCCTCAACTGTAGGGATTGAAGTTTAATTCTTTGGGTGTATTTAATAAGTCACTCTGCTGTGTAATTATTACTACTTGTTAAATAAAGCTAATATAGAAAAGCACAAGTGCAAGGATGCCACCCATACCAACACACCCTAAACTGGGATTTTTCCATATTAAAAAGACAGAAAAAACTTTCATGAACAAAAGCTAACAATATTCTAAAATATCATCAAGAGCATCCAATAAATAGGAAACACCTCAACAAGGCTCCTAGTGTCCGCCATCTCTATCAAAGTTTATAACCCCTCACTTTACCTAAAGATACTTCAAAAGAATGTTGGCTTTAGCTTATTCCCCTTGCCAAACATCCAAAGATAATTCAAAAGAAAGAGCACTAGCTTTAGCCTAGTCCCCCTCACTAATCATCCATTGGAGGCATGTAAACAAATTTGGTTTTAAAACATACTTCATTGTGCAACTAGGGCATCAATAATATATTTCTCTTATTACCATCCCTTCTACCCAAGCATTTACACACAAGGCACCATTACACAAGTAGGGAAAGGGAGATAATAAATGATAAACACCTGTGCACAATTACAAAACATAAACAGATAACAATCACTAAATTTCACAATATACCATAAAACAGTTTCACCACTAAAGAAATGGCTTTTGGGCTACTACCATCTAGGTTCTTACTAGAACGTTTCTCAACTCAAACACACTTCCCTCAATCTCTTCCACTGAATCCAGTCAAATCTCTCACCACGGAGTCACAATAATAGAAATTGTCCTTTTTGAGGTCCTTTCCTTGATTTTATATTTTTCCTTCTCCTTTAGCTTTGAGGAATCTGATTTTGTAGTGAATTTTGAGGAATCATAGTCTCGGTGTGGGTGTGTGTGTGCGCGGGGGGGGGTGTGGGTGTGTGATCGAAGCCAATGCTTGAGCAAAAAAAAAGGCCATTAAATCTTACAATATGATTCAACAAACAGGGACATAGGAGGTCAGCAAGCAAAAAGGCAAGGTAAGAAACAGAATGGAATGAAGAGGCAAAAGATAGGAGGGGATTGTTGGATGCAATAGCTTCAAGATTAGTTGATTAGTATACAAATTAATTAGTCAAATAATAAAATTAATTAATTTATAATTTAATATCATAGTCAATTGATAAATTACATTGCCTAGTCCGAGGGGTTGAGCTGAAGTGGTCAGAGCATTGGGTTCTCATCATGGAGATCCAAGTTCAAATCCCCAAAAGTAACATCTGTGGTGGAATTCTAAGTGGTGACTCTTGGTCTTCCATTGTTGGGCTTCTAGTGGTAATTTTTAATGAAATTGTTATCTAAATGTTAATGTTCATAAGGAGCTAAGTATTAGTATCAGTTGGCTCAGATGCTTGTTTGAATTATTTGTAAACTATCTGAAATTTTCTTTTTAATACATTGTCTCATTAACTAATTAATCTAAAAATTAAAAGGTAAGTTTAGTTTTTTTACTTCATCTATGTATCAAACATTTCCACGACAGATTGAGCTTCCAGTCATCACCTCTATTGAGATTATCCAGTCAAATTTCTATTTCTATGGCTTCCATTATTCTTCTAACTTTCCAATGATTCTCTAAAGCTTGGAGTCTTTGCACCTTCATACGAATAGGGTGATTGGTGAGCTTCTCATCTTCAGCCAATGGGAATTGTTTGACCCTGCATCGTTGAGTGTATGTAGCATGCTCCTTGATTATTGTTTGGAAGGATCAAACTGTCTTGCCAACTAGGGAATACTACAAATGAAAGGAAACTCATTGACGCCTTTTCTAAGTATCAGCTCTCAATGGTCTTCGACACTCCTATTGTTATTTCTAAGGCTCTTTTTTCTCGAAAACTTAACCAGTTTTTCTATAGTACCTGGAATAGTGATAATTTTCTTCTCAACATTTTCCCTGTCGGTATTGGGAGTCCTCCTACCTCTTTTCAATTTTTTGGCATCTTTTTTATTTGCTGCTCTTGATAACCATTCTTCTTTAATGGCTTCCCATCATACAACCTTACTTCGCATCCTAGGGCTCCTCCTGCCATATAGCCCTGTGATGAACACCATAAAGAGGTGTAAGAGTAGTCACAGTATGATAGTTTGGTGAATCAGTTTGTGCTTTTTTTTTTCTAGAAGAGCAAACAAAGGCATGAGTAATGGACACCAACCTTAACTTAGCGTAACACATTTCTAGTGCCATTTAAAAAATTCTGTGGTAAATAGTTTTAAAAGCGGCTATTATGTCAGAAAAGAAAAAAAAATTTCAGACTACTTCAGCAGCAACCCCTCTACGGACATCTTCTTCCTCCCATCCCCCATGTCATTCTTCAAAATTTTGTATTTGGAGTGTTTCAAAATGTCTCTAACTTGCCTAAAGAGGGGCAGTAAGAAGAATAATGTAGTAAGATATATTGTGATTTAAGTATTGCAATCAGTGTTATAAATAAACAATTTTTTTGTAAGTTTATTAAATACTTCTTGGTTGCATAAGATGGGGTATGATGTTTGTGTAATAACTGACAACTGTTTGGTCGACCAACCAATAAATATTAGGTCAGAAATCAAGCTAATTGCTCTGATGTTATAGGTACTCCCAGTTCCCAAGCATTGCATTGTATTATTGTACAATACCTTGTCAAATAAAGATTTCATTCTCAATTTCTCATCATTATCTGTGTTTGCACTCATGATATATGACTCTTTCTGCAAGCAGTATAATTTAGTAGCATAGCATTATGTTTGTAACCACAATAAAACATTCATAGTGGAATGTAATAATTCTGATAATAGAATTTAGGCAGATTAATGCAAGATGGTCAAAAGAGCATTTGAATTCGACAATCCAAAGGAAGGTATATATCCAAATCCATATACACAAAGGTAATGCTGATCATACTCAATGCAATTAAGCAGTGGTATCCTTACCTCATGCCAGAACACTTCAAAGTTAAAATGGATCATGATAGGTTAAAGTACTTGGTACAACAACTGAATTAAGAAGAGCAACAAAAATGGGTCACTAATGCAGGGGTATAATTTTGAGATTATGTATAAGAAAGGAAACGAAAATGGTGTGGTAGATACAATCCAAAAACAGAAAAAGTGCAATGCCTCCTTTGTTCAGTCACCAATTCTCCAGTCAATCTGGGTTGACACTGCAAAACTAGAATGGCAGCAAGACTACCTGACGAAGCAACTTATTCAAAGGATTCAACAAAATCCCAACTCGCCCAAGAAGTTTAAAAGGGACAACTCATTATGGTAAAGCGATAGGAAGCACCATTGCAAGAATTGCCAGCTAAAATGTGATATTCTCATAATTGTCCTTGCATTTTATCTTCAAGGAAGTTCCAAGGTTTTCCATGCATTCTCAAGTATATGACAAGCAAACTTTTCTGAATTACATATTAACACTAACCAAACCAAATTGGGTTCAGATAGAATGAAAATGTAAAGATTTTGGCATTATTGAAAAAGGAGGATCATTAAATCGTGGAGTCATTGCATTACAGACCACCTTTACTTGCATATATGCATAACCAAGAGCATTCAAAGAGTGTGGGTTCATCAAGCTTATTAGTTATTCTATTTATGAATGCATAGAATCCTAACAAGAGGTATATCCAGAGATCATAAAACATAGTGCTCCAAATGCAATAAATCGGAAATCTGAAGTCAACTTGATCAAAAAAAGCATGCCCTCCTCTGCCAAGATCTCTATTCTTTTTTGAAGTTAGGAATCAGCATAATATAAAGCATTACGCTATAAATCACCTTCCTCTATGCCCGCATGCATAGATGATCCAAATAGATCTAGAAAAAAGAAAAACTTGAACAGTAAGGTGAATTCAGATGTAGGAACAAGAACAGAACAGGAAACACAGTGCAGAAAGTCTATGGACGGAACCGCAATTGCCTTGGAGTTCAGACTGCACCGCAACCGCGTTACTGTGCACCGACAGTAGAGACTTCAGGTTTGGAGTTTGAATCATACAATTGCCATTTCAGCTTGCTGTGTCTGCAAAAATTCTTTTAGGGCCCTGGAGAACTCTATTGTAATGAGAAATCTACATAAAAGGGATTGTAGAAGGTTGTAAAACATGTTTTTTGGTTGTGAGAGAATAGGAGAAATATTGTAGAATTCAATTGTTCATTGTGACAAGGAGATAAGCAGAAATAAAGGGCAGAAATGGAGTCCTACTTGATGTAATTTTCTTCCCAAAACTAGTAAAGGAAGGTAAAAAGGCCACTGCCACACCACAAGACTGGTTTTTCCTCCACTTTGGAGGTTTCTAGGATAAAAATCTTATTGCATGATTTTATTCTGTTTTAGATCACAATATTATCTTCTCTTGAAGTAAACTTCATTCGCATAAGCAAGTAGCAAGTAGTTCAATTCTTTTGTTGATTCTTGAATTCTAAGTTAAGAATTTATGGGACAATTTTGTTATTAAAGCGGTTTGATTCTTATGGGCTTGTGAAGGGTTTTGTATAATAGTTTCTACAAGAGTTCAAAAGGCAGCCATGGAGGAATTAAATTCAAGGGTGACGACCGCACTTAAAGACCACATGAAAGGCATCACAGAAAATCAGCAATGGTTAAGGCAACAAGAGCATTTGGCTATGCAACAAGGTAAAATGGTGCAAGAACAATCTTCCACAAGTGATTTAGCAAACACACTTGCTAAAAAGTTTGGAATTGGTGAGGAAAATGAGATTAAAGAGAAAGATTTCTTGAAAGAAGAACATAAAGAAAAAGGCAAAAGCATAGGTGCATTTAGAGTAGAAATAAAAATAGAAATCAAATCTTTTAATGAACAAATAAATGCAGAATTTTTGGCCATGTGGATTAAGCAACTATAAGTGTATTTTAGTGTGCATAAGATAAATGAAGTGCAAAAAATTAGCTTTGCACGCCTTTAAATGGAGGGTCATGCTCTTGTATGGTGGGAAACTTATGTTGCTAATTGTGAAAAAAGAAATAACCCTATTGTTAATAAATGGGAAGAATTCAAAAAATTAATCCACAAGGATTTCTATCCCATAGAATATAAGGTGGATCAAAAAATCAAATGGATGTGCTATAAAGTTAAACATTAAAGTGGTCAAAGTGTGTAGGATTACACTAGGGAATTTCATCAATATGCCATGATAAATGGCATGGATCTAGATGAGGAGGCATGGTGACAAAGTATCTCAATAGGCTCCATTCCCATCTCCCACATCCAAAGGTATGAAGGTGTCTTCCAAATACAAAGGTAAAAATAAGAGTAACTGGAAAGAGATGAAGGCTAATATGGTTGTACAAAAAGAGGATAAAAAGGGAACAATGAATCACTGCAGTCATTATAAGTTAAATGGACATGTAAATTCAAAATGTTGGAAGCTTCATCTCGAACTATTTACTAAAAATAAAAATAAGGGAAAGGAAAAAGATGAAACTAAGAAATCTATGCTATCCATCCAAGATAATGGTATTGAAATAGAGGATAGTTCAAATATAGATGATAAACTTGGATGCATGGCCACTAAAGAAAGAGATGAACAAACTTTTTTTAAGTTAAAATTAAGAAGAATAGAGTAAATGCATTGATAGATCCTGGTTCACAATGTAACCTTATTTCAGAGAATTTGGTGAAAAGGTTTGGTTTGAAAATACAGGTACATCCACATCCATACCCATTGGGAAGGGTAAAAATGGGTGAAAAGATACAAGTAACGAAAAAGTGCACGGTTAAATTATGGATATATACACAGTATATAGATGAGATAGAAGCAGATGTGATTCCTCTTGATGCATTTGATATTATTGTCCTTGGTACTCCTTTTTATGTTAGGGGTGCTATTTTCATGAGACGAACTAACAAGTATAGATGGGTCAAGCATGGAATTAAGTACATAATCAAAGGGCACCGAAGCAAGGCTAAAGTATCTATGGTAAGATCTAATCAAGCCATTAATTTAACTCAAGAAGCCAAACATTTTTGTTTGCTTTTGCTTATAGATATGAAAGAAAATGGATAAGGTATTTCTACCATGACCAACTCTAAATTGAAAAGCTTAGTTTAAGTCTTGTCATGTTTTCGGAAAGTATTCACAAAACCAAAGGGATTGCCACCAAGAAGGGAGGTGGAGCATGAGATTCAACTCCTACCTAGCATCAAATTGTATGGGCTATCACCACTAGAGAGCAACAAGGACAAGAAAGACGGTTCTTGGAAAATGTGTATTGATTACAAAGCTCTTAAAAAATCATCATTAAGAATAAGTATCCTCTTTCAAGGATAGATGATTTGTTAAACCAACTAAAGCATGCTAAGTATTTTATTAAGTTGGATATTAAATTTGGTTATCATCAAGTGTCAATGAAAGAAGAACACACTTGAAATATTGTTTTCAAAACAGGTCTTTATGAATGGTTAGTACTTCCTTTTGGTTTGAGTAATGCACCTGCAACTTTTATGAGATTGATGAATGATGTTTTATGGGATTTCATAGATAATTTTGCAATCGTCTATCTAGATGATATCCTAATTTCACTGCAGCTTGGTAAGAACATCTTGTCCATATTAAACAAGTCTTGCAAAGGTTAAAAGAACAACTAGTATGTAATCTAAAGAAATGTGAATTTGGCAAAGATTCATTGGTTTATTGAGAGCATGTCGTGGGAGGAGGAGAACTAAGAATAGATCCATCTAAAATTAAAGCACTTGTAAATTGGCCTACACCAAAGAGTGCTATAGAAACTAGGAGTTTCATAGGAGCTGCACAATTCATAAGAAAGTTTATTCCTTCTTTTTCCTACATAGCTGCACCTTTACATCAAATTGCATCAAAGAAAAGGGATTTTCATTGGGAGAATGAACACGATAATGCATTTGAAACATTGAAGTATAAGATAAGTCAAGCTCTTGTGCTTGCACTTCCTGATATACAAAAGCCATTTGACATAGAAATAGATGCAAATGAATATGCTATGGGTGTAATCTTGCTTCAAGGTGGTAAGCCTGTGTGTTATCATCCAAAGATTTTTAATTCAATAGTTAGAGGATATACGTTGTATGATAAAGAATTGTATACACTAAAAAATTGAGACATTATTTGTTTGGTAAAGAAACTATTGTGCACACTGCACACTGACCAGCAACCTCTACAATATTTATAGGCACAAAACAAATTGTAACAAGCAAAGCATTATAAATGGACAGGATTTCTACTATAATTTCATTTGGTGGTTAAATATAGAAAAGGTACAAACAATTGTAACTCAATTGGAGCCCTTTCACAAAAGAGGCTTATATTGAAGAATATGCAAATGATAAAGATTTTGGTAAAAGATACGAAGAATTTCTATCATAGGTAGATGTAAAAAGTGATCAAGACTTTCATCTTCAAGATGGATTACTCTATAAGGTAGGACAATTGTGTGTGCTAAAAGCACAAAGGCTTCTACTAATGAGGAAGGCACATACCTTCAAAGTGGCAGATCACTTTAGCATAGGTAAAATGGTGGCTCATTTGCAAAGATATGTGTTTTGGCCTAAAATGTAGCAACAAGTAGCAAGACTTGTTAGAAGTCGTAAGCTTTGTTGTACTAGCAAATCTAAAACAAAGAAAGAAGTAACGTATATGCCTTTGCTTATCCCCACAAGACCATGGAAAGGTGTTTCTATCGATTTTGTAGGTGGTTTGCCTATGAGTAGACATGGGCACGATTACTTGTTTGTGGTGGTTGACAGATTCAATAAGATTTCTGTATTCCAACTACTTGTAAAAAGACTATTACAGGAAAAGAAGCAACTGAAATGTTCTTTAATAACGTATAGGTGCACCTTGAGCTTCTGAAGTCCATAATTTCAGATAGAGACACGAAACTTGTTGGTAAGTTTCGGTCTACATTGTGAAGTATGATGGACACAAAGCTAAAGAAAAGCACAGCATTTAACCCACGAACAGACGGTCATCAAAAGTGCTCGATACGACATTAGTGCAGCGCATCAAGGGGTAGAACAGTAAGTGTCCCATGACATAAAATGAGTCATTTCCTTACATTCAGCATTCTTATAACAGGGCTTTGCATTCTTCTACTAATAAATCATCGTTTGAGGCATGTTTGAGATATTTGCTTTCTAGTCCACTTGATGTAGATTTTGATAAGCAAGATGAACAAGTAGGGCAAGATAGTGAGGTGACTAAAGCATCAGAATTTGTTGAGAAAAATGTACAAATACAACTTAAGGTTAAGGAACAATTGAAAAGAACACAACAATTATAAACAAAGACATGATCAACATAGTAAGGAGCACAAACTTAAGTTAGGGAACAACGTTTGGCTACAAGGACAAGCAAGGAAAATTAAGCCATTAAGATATGGAACCATCACAATTTTGGAGGCCGTAGCCAAAAATGCTTTACACTTGATCTTCCTCCTGTCATAAAGATGCACTCAGTTGTTAATTATAAGTAATGCAACTCTATGTGCCCTCCATGCTAGAAAAAGCAAAACAAGCACTACCCTACTTAGAAGATTTGGGTGTGGAAGAAAGAGCCGTACTCACAAAGGAAGTAGTGCTAGAAAATAAGACGGGGAAACCATGAATAAGGTCCAAGAAACATGGAAAATTGGACTCAAAGATCAGAAGATCAACCAAGCAAAAAAAGTATTCCAAAGAAAGAGTAGGAGAACTCTTCCCCCACCTATTGTCTCATTAAAATTTTGTGGGACCAAAAGCTCCCAAAGAAAGGAGTTACGATCCAAAATGGATCTAGCAAATGAGAATTTTGAATAGTATGGTGAATTCATATGCAAGAAAAGGTACAAAACAAGAAACATAGAAAAGAAAGTATCTAGACGTAACCACGATTGCATTGGAGTCTGGGCTACACCACAAGCACATTACTGTCCACCAATAGTAGGCACTTTAGATTTGGAATTTGAATCATACAGTCGTCATTTTAGCTTCTTGTGTCTTCAGAAATTCTTCTAGGGCTCATGAGAACTTTGTTGTCATGTGAAATCTATAGTAAGGGGATTGTAGATCATTGTAAAGCATGTTTTTTGAGTTGTGAGAGAATAGGAGAAATATTGTAGATTTCAGTTATTGATTGTGAGAAGGAGATAAGCAGAAGTAGAGGACACAAATGGAGTCCCATTTCGTGTAATCAACTTCCTAAAGTTAATAAAGGAAGGTAACAAGGCCATTGCCGCTACAACAAAATTGGTTCTTCCTCCACATTGGAGATTTCCAGGATAAAATTCTGAGTTGTGTAAAAGCTTGTTGCATGATCTAATTCTGGTTTAGATCACAATATTCTCTTCTCTTCAAGTAAACATTATTTGCATAACTGATTCATAAATTGCTTCAGATACTTCCAAATACTTCACCAATTACAGATTTTAAATTAATGACTACTCAGAACAACCTCTAATTGCATAAAAACAAGTGTAGCAGTCCTTAGAAACAAGGGACAGTCATAAACAAGTATCTAAGCAACATCACAAAGCAATGAAAAGCATGAAACGTCAGCAACATACACTTGACAATGACTGAAACACAAGATTTTGGTCTGGAGAAACCCTAGAAGGGAGAAAACTCCAGTTTGGATAAGCAAAGCACTCTCCAACTCCACTATCAACAGTCAAGTACAATCAATGAAAATGAATATAGATTTGTACACGACCAATACAGCTCCTTAACAATTTACAAGAGCTAAACTATCCATCTCTACATTGTAAACAATAGTGCCAATCCTATTTCCCCTTAACAATTTCCACTCTACGTGTATTCTTCTTTTCCTCATTCGCACCCAGATTGGAAGAGGAACCGTCCAAGGCATTTGAGTTGCCAAAAACATTTCAACTTCTGCACACAGATGGTAGCCATTGAAAATCCTTTGACTTCTGTTGACCCACCAAGACTCACTTTGTTGGCATTTTAATCAAACCATGGCATTTTGTCATGTGCACCACTGCTGTTAATGTTTTGGCTGCATGCATGACATTTTATTTGCCACCTAAAATAATTATCTCGTTGTTGTAAACACCAATAACAATATCATAATTATTTGCCAACTTGCAGCATTATTGCAGGCTTAACATTGTCCTAACTAACGATTCCAACAATAGCAGAGTGTTGTGAAGAATTAATGAAGAGCAGAAATACCGTTGTGATCAAATATTGTGATGTTTGGAACAGAACAGGACACTTGCAGCACTGCTGCAGGTGAAAAACCAACCTTACAATCGTAGTAAAGACCCAATTTTCGGATCAATAAGAAAGTAGTTCAATTCTTTTGTTGATTCTTGAATTCTAAGTAAAGAGTTTACATATCAGTAGATGGCAAAGAGCAACAAGCCAATAGACATAAACACACACACACACAGAGAATACGATGCAATCCCTCAAGCACTAAAGCATATTAGATGCACAAGTTGTTCTACTCAACTCTAGGGAAAATACTAGAGTATAGAAATCACAAGTGCATTGTGGCATTTCCTTAATGGAACAATTTGACATTTATCAGCAAAACTTGTGATCAAAATTTGGCCAAACTAATTCATGGCTGGGTTGCTCCAGCCAACTCCTCTATATACATCCTACCAAATTTTGGTATATCCTCAAAGAGATCAAGAAGACCTTTAACTCAAATATCAGCCATAAATTGCATGGTGAACACAAAAACCAATTATTCTCTACAAATTTGCCACATTTAAGTAAACTGTGGATAAATAATATATCCCTGTTGGTTCATTGGCAAACATAAAGTCTAGGAATGAAGGCGCATTACAACAATTACAAATAATTTAATTACATGAGGACATTACAAGCAGACTACCTTGCATATCACTCTAGGCCATATACAAAGGGCTTAGCCTCTTAGGTATGATTATATTCACGATAGAGTCATGATACATCAGAATAGCCTAATTCTTGCATAAATTTCAAAAAGGAACAGTTATATAGCATCAAGCACCATATCGTTCTTTCTGAACAATTGTGAATTGCATTTCCCATAGCATAAGTCCTCAATTATAGATTGGGTAGATACATAATACAGTTTATGGGACAACTTAACAGGGCTAACATTGTCATAATTTATCCGAAGATGAAGTTCTCATTACATACTTTCTGACAGTGTAACTCTTTCCATAATTTGTTTCTAAGTTCAGTTTTACCATAGTTTTCTATAGTCTTATAGATTTGTACTAGAATTCTAAACTTGGATAGAGATTGAATCCACTTATTTTCTTTATTCAAAAAGGAAACGAGCAAATCAATTAAAATATTTGTTTTCCTTTCAGGTTTGCCAGAGAGGAGAATCAAAATTTTAAAAAGGGAAAAGTCAGGGCATCTAGGAAAAAAGATTTAACTCAATCAATAAACCAGCTAAAGGTCCCAACCATAAAGTAGTTCACTAGGCTCAAGAATATTTCTCATCTATAATTGGCATACAATATATAATTGGCAAACCAATATGGATCAAGGAGTGTTAAGTCCATTTAAAATTAAAACCCCCAAATTTTTTCATTAGATGCATGTATTTCTGTAGCCATGTGACGTGTGAATTTGAGGATGGATAGCCAACATAGTGTGGGATATAACATAGAGATGAATAGGTATAAAGGCTCCATTAGGGAACTGACTCAGATCAACAAACAAGTTCATTTTCAACAACAGATTATGAGATAACTGAACAGGGCTAACATTCTCACAATTTATCCAAACACAAATTTTTCATAACATACTTTCTGAATAGTGTTACTCTAACCATAATTTGTTTCATTTTTACCATAGACTTCTATGGTCCTAGATTTGTACTAATGGTATCACAAGGTAGCTCACAAGGTTTCAAGGTTATTCCTCATTTAAAATTGATATAGGATCTATAATTCATTTAATGCCGTCAAGGTTCACCAGCTGTAACATCTCTCAATAACCAGTTTTCTTGTTAAAGCTTAGGTTAGCATAGACTCTTCACTCGGTTTAATTTTCAATACAGTGAAGTAAATAATATATGTATATTCTGTAGTTTCCTTGTTCTGTTTCTTTGATGTTTATGTAACTTGGGATGATGCTGTCAGTCCTTGAAAATATTCTCTGTATGTAACGGATGTGAAGATCCAAACACATTTTACATGCAGTGGCTGTTATAACAAATTTACATAACAGTTACTTTTATGTGTATTGTGAATATCCTGATGTCTTGGTAAGAGCTTTGTGCAGTTTTTCAAACTCAAACTTGAATTGTGTTAATGGGATTTTCAAGAGCACCCATCTTTCTCCCAAAATTGTTCACGTGGGCCTTCTTAGCTAAACCCATTCTCATAAGGACTTCATTAGACTATACACGGGCTCTTTCTTGGTGATCGACAAGGATGGTAGCTCATCTTCTGCTCCTGACTCTAATGCAGACTGCATTATTGTTCTCCATGCTCCCTCCTCTTCTCTGGTTTCTATCTACAGTTCTTGGCAAAGCACCTTCCCTTTGAATAACCATCTCTTAATAAGGCTTTTGTATACATACTCCTATTTATTGTGCCATACCCTTTCCTATCTTGGTTCTATTGCTTCGTTGCTTAAATTCATTTCCTTTGTTTCTGGTTTTTGGGCTTCCTTGTAGCACCCCCAATTAGCTTGTAACTTGTACTTTTGAATCACATTGGCCAACTTTGGGCAACAATGTAACTTCTTTCATTTCCTCTTTCTTTCTTTTCTTTCTTCATGATTTTGAGTGTTTGGTAGCATTTAGTGTGATATCTACTTTTTGCTTTTTGAGCCACATATCACATTTGAAGGGCTTGTTTCAGAATGTTGATTTGTGATTTTGTACTTGTTTAATTTTTAGTGTTTATAATATATATAAGGGTTATTACTACTAAGATGTCCCTCCAATAATCATCAGAGCTTGATGAATATTTGGTGCTTGTGCAAGTTCTTTTTGCCAATTTATAAACCTTCTGGCAGTGTATTTTCAAATCGGTTTTCCCCCACTAAGATGGCACTTGCTCTTACAATGTTTAAGGAAATGCAAACGATAAGACATGAACAATGATATGCTATCATCCACACTCATAATTACTGAAGCATTATCTGCATGGAGAGGGTTAATTTGTTGGGATATTCATATTGTTCTTAAACTTGATTTACAAAAAAATAGTGATTATCATCCACAAGTATCACTGACTGGCTTTAGTTATTAGCAATTGCAAAGTAACATTTTTTCTAGTTCCAATATCATTCACGTATCTAGGCTAGCTTCTAGATTCAAGACAAGCATGTAGGTTCATTGATTTTGGATGGCATATCACCTATCCATGTAAATGTAACATGTTAAGGTGACATTAAGTTGGAGCGAACAGATCCTAATCACAACAAACAATGCATCACTACAAATCTTAACTCACAACTTCAGTTATAGACATAAATATAAACCTATGCGTTCAATTATAATCAACTTTGTACTGGACTTAGAACATTCTCTTGTATGATAGCAGAAGGAAGAACTCTTTGTATTTCATGTTAAATGCTCAATGTATTAGCTTCATCTATGAACATTAGTTGTTAACTCATGAGATGTACTACATGTGTGGTAACATTAACCTACCAGACACTTTCGGCCACTTGTATTGTACCCTAATTCTCCACAAGGTACAATCTATTCTTTTCAGAAATCATAAGCTGTTAAAGTATATTCATATCACATAAAAAGAACAAGATTTTAAGACCCCGCAGATAGAATATGTATCTTGAAAGTGGGGTAATTTTATCTACTTTTTTTCACATCCTTCTATAGTTACTTGTTGGTAGTCCTCATTTAGGATTATCAAGCTAAAAAGAACACAAGTAGCACTTTCAGAAACTTTCATATATCTTACTAAAGCACAACACATTTTTCTTCCTTCTTTTCATGGAATTTCTTTTTAAAAATGACTCAAGTGGGAGACAAGCATACAATGAAAGAGATGTTTGGCCAGGGTATCATTTGGCATATATTCTGCCACAAGTAATCGTTCATCCCCATCACAACAGCATCCTATCAAATTTACCAATCTTTCGTGGCGAAGTTGACCCACAGACCTTGCTTCCTCCTGCACTTGGACAATTTTCTTAGTCAATGTCATAGTGGAAAAACTGAAGAAATGTCACATACCATACACCAGATACATACTAGATTAACAAAAAGCACATTATAAACTAAGCCACACCATCAAGTAAAGATAGAAAGCAAAATCATTCACTAAACATCAGATATTATACCAAGCTTTGACACTAGATGATATGAAACAAAAAAAAGACATAATCTGCCTCTTGCATACAAGTAAAACAATGAAATATGGAATCATTTATTTCTTAAATAGCAGCCCAACTTTTGCTAGTAAACAAGCATTGAACCAAATTCAAATTTTCATAATGCAACACATGAAAATGTCAACAATATGGCAAGAAAAGACAAGCAGATGGCAAAACTAACCCTCAGATCAAAAAAGGTGGTGATCCTGCTTCCCAAATATATTATGTTGAAGCTGGAGAGATACATTCCATGTAAGCTATAGAAATTTGGAACTTGAAGAAAGAACATGGAATATTCTCATTATGATTATAATATAGAGCATCTCAATCCATCTATTGAAACTGAAAATGTCTAAGTTAAGAGTCAATTTACTCATAAGATAGAATCTAATAGTATAATGGGAAGCAAGTTTAGGTCTCCATAAAAGATCATTTCTGAAGGGTGAAAAGCAGTAGTGCTCAAATAAAAATAACAGTTTCATTTCTATAAAATGAATTGTAGAAAATTTATTACCTAAAAAATTATTTAAAAAATTCTATCTTACTATATATTGTTGATTAGCCATATTATATTGTAATTATAGAGCTACACTGCATGAGATTAAAAACTTTTTCAAAGGAGTGTTGCATTAAAACTCAGTAATAAGGAACATAATACCTCTTTAACCACAAGGCAATGTGAATGTCACGACTCTCCAAAATATTTCATATGAACTCTTAAGTTTTGTTTTCCTTTCCAAGCAAGTCCTTTTCTTAATGTTGATATTGAACATTGTCTCTTGCAAAACTTGAAACTAGATCATTTCAATGCCAATGCTATTTATTATAGTCATTATCTAGTGTCAAGACATAACTAAAATATGTCTTACTAATATAATTCAAATTCTGGAAAGAAATCTTTCACTATAATTTTTTCTTAGGAAATAAGGATTTAAGGCATTGTCTCTACAAAACAAAAGTAGTTATTTCCTTGATGGATGTCATTATCGTCTGCAGCCATCACAATTCAAGCTGTTAATATATGTAATATTGTAATCTTTTAGATCATAATGTACTGACATTAAAATGATTTTGACTACAATGTGCTTCAAGGGATAAAACAGCAGCTAAAAGAGAATCCTCTATGAATATATCCTTATTTAATACTATATTGACCAAGCCTAAAGCACAAACTCACACCAGACTCTTTTCTCAATTATGTTCCGATTGTTATTTATATTTACCAAGACTAACAAGTAGTAGCAGTAGCACAAATTTATGCAACCTTTTTAATTATGGACATGTGAAGACCAGAGACTATTAGAATACGATGTGATCCTACTCAAGCCCTACTCGACAATGGTGATTAATTATCAAGTTCAACCCTTGAGAGAGAGAGAGAGATTATATTCATGTCCAAGAATGACGAAAGTAGGTCAATGTACTACTAGACGGAGTCAAAAATTGCTTCAACATCTAAAAGAGTTGATGCAACTAGCTAAAATCTATAAGCACAACAATTAAAGATCTAACCATCTAGGGGGTGAACCCAATACAGGTAACTTATAAAACCTGTCATTACAAACTATAAGAATAAACATGTGATAAGAAAACCCATTACTATAGCAAATAAAGGAGATCAAGACCATGGCTAGAGATAAAAAGCTACCTCTGATCTATAGTACACTACATAAAATGGAGGATAACATCCTCATCCACCACCATGAGAGCAAATACAAGATCTCATAATGTCTATAGGATACTAACTGGGCCACCATAGTAAATGGGACACCATGAAATAATCTTGTGACCCATGTCTGGAACCTGTAACACTTCTTTGAAACTAACATTGTCGATGGTGATGGAGACATCACTACTTCCCAATACAGAAAGGGCAGAATCATCTCCAATTGAAACTCATTCTACTCGATGCAGTGTGGAGTGATTGGAGAGCATGCTCCTGTGACTAGACATGTGACGAATGGCTCCTAGGTCAATTACACATTTAATAGATGTTTGGAATGAGAAGAGGCCTATAAGGTAGTGTGTGTTCTGAGAAAAAACTTTTCTCCACTTCTCTGATTACCAAGCACCTCAAGATCTCAAATGCAATTTCAACATACTTTCTTATCATGTTTGGCTTCACGTAGTCAACCCGCAACAGCACCATCTTCTTCGGAGGCCACATTTATCTTAAGCATGACTCCCCGTTGGTTTGAAAGGAACTTGAGAATGGACATGAGTCCCCATCTGCACACCATGTAAGTTTCTAGAAAACCCAAAGAATATCACCTTCAATTTGTTTTGGTGGAATAATTTCAACTACTAGCAAGGGTATTGCATGTCATCTTTAAACTGATGCACAATCACAGGTATAAACAAATGCTTAGATGGGTATGTAAGGATGAATGCAAAGAATAAACAAAGCAGGAAACTAACTATAAAGGTTATATTTGTCTGAGTACCAGTGGAACACTATGCATCACTCTACTATAAAGATGTCACTATTTATGGCATTATATGGTTTCAAGCCTCCCTCGCCTATGGATTAGGAAATTCTAAGTGTCAGAGTTCCTACAATGATGGAGATGTAGAGCATAACTAGACAGTTCAAGAATAATTTGACCATTAGTGCAAACCAACATTAGACAGAGCGCAGTTTTATTTTTTGGAATATGCAGTTTGTTTGGATGCAAATGGTGCTGAATGAGAAGGGAAAACAAAAACTTTAATTAACCCAGGTACCATATACTATCTAAGATTTAAGCTTAAGGGTAGGAAAGTGACCTATGCATTGGATATCCCAATAAATAAGATGATTGACGATGTCTTCCACATGTCATATCTAAAGATGAAGGTAGAAACCCATCCAATTCTGTAGACAGAGATTTTGAATGAACAAGGCAAGTTGATATTTTAGCACAAAGATATAATCTAGGAGCTTAAAGTCCTCCAATGCAAGAAAATCCAATATTTATAGATCAACTAGAAGTGGAAGTCCATTGAAGATACATCATTGAAAAATGAAAAATTCTTGGCAAGAATCCAAACTTGCCACAATTTTGAAAAACATGCCAAAAAATTAGGGATGCTTGAGTAGCGGAAAAAAAAGGTAAACTCGTTCATGGAATTTTTTAGGTTGTATTGTTTGGGGAGTTGATTTAAGCTATATTTTGTGACTTTGCAGCCATGTGTTCAATTCTCAACATTTACGTCTCTTATATGTAAAAATATAGCTGGGGGGGGAGCGTATTGCGTGCTTAAGCACAAAATATTATTAGTTTTATGTTATAGGATGTTTTCTCTATAAGTCCATGGTCTTAGTATTTTATTTTAAAATACGAGTACCTAGGATCACAGATTAAAAACTCAGTGAGTAACTTATGAGCTGAAAGGGTCTAACAAGTCACTTGCTGAGAAACTCGCTACCACATTTTGGGCAAGTCCTTGCCAAGTAACTTGCTCTAAAAACTTGTGAGTTTCAACGAGTTCATGGCAAAAACTCACCTATAGTACCCAAAAGAAAAATCTGTGGTACAAAATAAGGAAGAACTCCTCCATTTTCATTTTCTCTTTTACACTTTCATGCTTTCAACACTTTGAAAAGATTCCATTGATCTTCAGGTGATTTCAACTGATTCCAAGTGATCATCGACTGTTTCAGCAAATACTAAACAAATTTGAAAGGTATGTAACTCTGTTTTTTTTATTATCTAATTTTCATTTTTATTTTTTTCCTATCATTCTTCTTATGTTCTAGCATTTCTAGGGTATTATTATTTCATTTTTTTACTTTTTCTATTTTTCGCTATTTAAGAGCCAGGGTTTACAATGTTTACCGATTTTTGTTTCTTTCCTTTTTGCTAGGGTTTCAATTTTCCAATAGACATATGGCATCTGCAAGAAACAAAGTAGTGGGATGGCTACAGACCCTGCTTGAAGGCAATGGGCATCACATATAAAGGCAAAAATGGTGGCATGCGATTATTCTGGTTGCATATGAGAGGCGGCCTGTGTAATCCAATGAAACCTAAGATTACACAAGAGATGAAGGATCTCCTTGCTTCATATCAGGAGAAGAAATTAATACAAGAAGAGGACAGCTGAGGCAATGGCAATTGTGATGAATTCTCCTCCAAAGATAGAGGGTGATGTAATGGGATTTTGCCTTGGCCCACTTATACAAGGCTTATCCACTACAAATAGTTCTAGCCAAGTGGTGTCACAATCAAAGGGGTTCTTTGTTCCTCATAATACTCCTAGTGCTCAACCTTTGCTCAAAGATATTGCATGGAACTACGAGAAGCACCATGAGGCGAGGTCAGCAAGTGTAAAATTTTTGTACTATAACAACATATCATTTGATGCTGCAAGGAGCCCCTATTGGGAGTCATTGGTCAATGCATTGACTGTAGCTAGAAAAGGGTTCAAGACAACGAGTCCATATGATTTGAGTAGGCCCTTGGAGGGCAATGTGAAATACACTAAGGTCAAAGTCGAAGCAAAAAAGAGGGTTTGACACAAATGGCAGAAACTGCACATTGATCAACTTCCTAGCGGCTTCAAGTGGATAATTGGCATTTCTAGAGGTAGGTTATGCTAATAATGCAGGGAAAAAAGTCAAGATCCTATATAATATGTTGGATGAGGTGGTAATATAGGTGGGTGTGGAGAATATCATCCAAGTTTTAACCGACAATGCAACCATGTATCTAACAGCAAGGAGCCTACTTGAGGAGAGCCACCCTACGATTTTTTGAGCCCTTTCGTTGTCCGTTGCATTGATCTTCTCCTTGAAGATATAGGTCAAACTTGGATGTGTGAAAATTGTGGCGGAAGAGGTGAGGAACATCTACAACCACCCTTGGGAGTTTAATCTAATGAGGGAGCACACTGTTGGGTCCCAAAATAGCTAATCCCAATCTCTAGAACACTTATTCACTCTAAGGCCAAGGATGTCATCAAAGAAATGAAAAGGGGGTTCATCAATACGATGAAGGTGATTAAGGGCCAACTAGTAGGAGTGGGTAATCTCCTCTTTGCTTTTGGTTCAACTAAACCATGGAGGGTATTCTGAGAGGTATCCCTAAGCAGGGATTAACTATCATGCAAAAGATATACTGGACAACAACAAGGGCAATGATACCCGAAATGTTGTTCTAAACCTTCTAATTGTCACTAGTTCAGACAAAAGCTCACTGCCTCAAATAACCTCTCTTTAAGTTGAAAACATCATTGCAACAATGCAAGATGTGAGTATACGTGCCTATTTTGAAAGGATAGAAAACAACTTCTTTTCCAAAATATATAGCCTGACTTCAACACAGAACAAGGATGTATACAAAACTGTAACTACACATTTCAAATGATATATTGTTTGAGTTTTAATGAGTGTAGGTGATCACAGGCCTCTCAAATTGGTGCCTATCCAATGGGCTACATAGTTTCATGTTTATCAAAGACATTAATAAAAGGGTGTATGACTACCTATCTGATAGATTCAGATGCACAAAAGTAAATATCAAACTATGAGAATACTTATTAATCCAACACCATACAACATTCATCCACATATAACTCTAAAATGACCATTTACAAAGCTTGAAATGGATTAAGAACTATCATATTCATTCAAATCAGAAATTACATTCATGCCACAAAATATGGTAAGAGAAAACCCTAACTGCACTAATTTTCTTGAAAGAACACTTACAACTGTGGAGAAAAACAAAGATTGATATCAAAGTTACAATATAATCCACATACACCTTTGTCAAATGCTTCTTGAAGAACTGAAACTGAACAATAGACGAAGCCCTAACTACCTTAGACGCCCAACACCTGTAGAGAGAAATTCTGCCCAAAATGACCAACCCTTGAAATGAGTTTCAATCTTTTATTTATAGCCTGGGCAGCTCGGATTTGATGACGGAATGGGAGGGAAAACCCTAACAACCCCACCAACTACATTAAATTCATCATTTTCAACTACCCATTTCACATTAATGGCGATCTGGAGCGTTTCTATGCCCATCTGGAAGTCGTAGGATACTGTCACTTCATGTTTTTATGCCCTTTTTGGCGAATTGCGGGAATCCGACGGGGTATTGGATGCGGGACTTTTGGGGGGGTATTGGATGCGAGTCAAAAGGGGTCTACTAGATATATTCGGATCCACATGAAATCTCCGCCTGGATAGGGAAAGGAAAGTTGGCGAAAGAAAAGGGGGGACAGGGATATGGCGGGGATTTAAGAGGTTGCAAGATATATCCCGTATCCGGCCTGAGGCGCGCCAAGGAAGACATGCAAAAGAGGGGGCGGAGGTTTAAGAGGTTGCAAGATGGGCAGAGGTATGAGAAGTTGTGGGATATATCCTGATGTAGTTGAAACTTCCACATATCCTGATGAAGGTGAAACTCCCACATATCTTCTTGAAGGCAAAACTCCTGCATATCCTGTTGAAGGCAAAACTCCTACATATCTTGTTGAAGGTCAAACTCCCGCCAGAGATAGGAAAGCTTAGAAAAACTTAGGATTTTTCAAGATTTTAACAAAGCATATACATAAAATATAACATTAAAATATAAGTTGGTATTTACCTTTTATCATTTACCTTTCTTATACTTTAAGTTATATTTTATGTATATACTAGCAGGATGTTTAAGAGTGGTTTCAGATCCATAGGAATTAAATTGCAGATTCTAGAATTTGGAGGATCCCTCAAACTTCTGACTTAGTCAAATTTTCAAGGTTTCAGGGTTTCAAACTTAACCAAATTTAGGGGTTCAACAACATGCATCGGGGTAAAAGCACAGGGACCCCTTAGGAAAATTTTGCGGCATGGAAAATAGGAATCGCAACACACACCAAGGGAAAGGAGCTTATGCAATCAGAAGACATGGTTCGCCACCAATCTCATCATATTACAGTTTCACTAATGTCTCTTAAGCAAACATTTGTGAGCTCTAGGAGTCATGACTCTCCTTGCTCGAAGTAGGACAAAGAAAAAACAGTCGTGAAGACCATTTCTAATGATCTAGTTGCCAAGAGCATGGCTAAGATCCTCAAGGTAACTTTATACTTAAAATTTTCTAACTTATACAATAATCAACTTGTTGAGCCATTACTAGTTTTTCTAATTTTCATTTAATATTTTATAGTCATTCAAAATCATATTTTTATTAATTTTTATTTTTTATACTATTTTTTAGGAGTCAGAACCTTTGGTTAGGGTTTATGGTTGTATGGGGAGAAAACACAATGGATTATCTACATGAGGCTAATGTCAAGCCCAAGAAGGCCAGCCAACATTTCTATGGACCCAACAAAAGAAAATATGAACCCATATGGCACATAATTGATCAGTGGAACAAACAACTTCACCAACAATCATGTTGTCGTCTAGTACTTCAATCTGAAGTTTTTCTTCTTCGATTCCTTCAAGGCTAATGAAAAGATTATAGATGGCCTCAACACATGCATAGAGAGGATGATTCCTAATGAAGACCTTAGAGACATAATTCTAGATGAGTTGAAGATTTAAAACGCTGTGAGGGGAGGTTGTTTTCTTCACTTCTATGCATTTCAAGGAGAATGATTCGACAACCAGGTTAAAAAAACATATAAATAAATAAGTTTAACTTTAAATTTACTAAGTTACTTACAAAGTTATAAATGTTGTTATTGCAGATTTGTGGTCGGAAGATTATGATGCAAAAACACCAAAGCTTTGATGTTTTCATTAAAACTGTATCAATCATTTTCTTTATTAAAATATTAAAGGATTTTATACAATGTTGAATCATAACAAATCTTTATTATGATCTTACTTCTTCTCAACCAAATCTTATTCATCAACCCATTCTACATGGGTGTAACAATTGCCCAAAAACCTCTTATTATAGACTAACTTGACCAATTACTTAACCAACTATAATAACCAAACAACCCAACTAACTATGTGTAACAGCCAACCTAAATTCAAAACATTCCCCCTTTATTTCATATAGTTCAAAGATTGGATTAGAATCAATTTTGTATATGAACTAGAACATACTCGTAATTTAGCATGCTTGCAAATAGTAGAGGGAAAGGCCTCACTACACTTACTAGAAACTGGTGAATGAAAACAAACCCATTGTTCATCAAGAAACACCAAATCAGTATGAACTAGAACACACAAAAGTTCATACACCTATATGAACAACGATGCACACAAGTAATAAGGTCATGTTATTTGTAACGTGTCAATTGTGCATATAAGGACACACAATTGTTCACAACAAAAAGCAGCTTTGCACGAATAGGAACACACCTAACTATTCATCATAACTATATCCGTAGGGGGATTGAGCCTCACTATGCTCATCCTTACGTGGGATTGGACCTCACCTCAACTGCTCCTTGGTTCGACTGGGCCTCGTCAAACAGTTACAAAATAACAATAGTGGAATTGAGTCCTTGCTATGTTTTCTTAATGGGAGCTAACCTCACTAATCATCTTGTATGCATTTGGAGCATGTTTTTGTCATCACCATCACTCGTGATCATTGTCTCCAACTTTAGTCTTTTTGGCTCTGAATTGCCACTAAAGCAATAAACCAATCTCTAATCCTCTATCTTCCTATAATCCTTAGTCCTCCTCTGGAATGTGACCCACTTACCCTGATTGACCATGATGGTCATGTGGCTCAAAATTGCATGAAGCTTTCCAACAGTTTTGGCATTGATTTCCCTGGTACTTGTCTTTGTTCATGAGAGTGGGATTCCTCCCCTCACTCAAAAATTCTGTAAGGATGTCAAGAACCACCAACAATGGACCCATACACCAAAAAAAGGTCATTTTAGTTCATAAAGACATGCACTACTGTAGTGTTTTATGAAAAAACAAATTTATCTTACAAACCATAAGATTTCAAGAGAAATCCTTTTGCCACACACAATGACAAATTTTCATTAGAATATGCCTCCCGGTTTAGAAGTGTAATAGAATTAAATCAAAACCTTCAGGTAAAAATTGATATATTTAATTAATTTTTCTAAAGTTTTATATTGTTAATTTTAAATGTTTTAAAACTAAAATAGAATATAATAAAACGAAATAGCCCTAAGTTTTTATGACACTTAAACTAGTTTATGCTAGGCATTGGTCAATGCAGGGTGCTTGTACTCTTGATCAGAATGTTTCATGCCATTCCAGCTTTGAAAACAAAAACAGATAAGCACCTTTATGCATGCTTCTGATCATGCATAGATCCAAATGCTACTCTATCAAAGCCACTCTTTGAATACCACAAGGTAGGCTTTTATTGTTTTGGCATTGACATAAATATGGATAAACATAACTGATTCGCATTTGCATACTATGAGATTGTGCACAATATATTTCAGCAATTAATTCAATCTTCACTACAGTGTTCCATCTCCCAAATTGCCATTGAACACACAGAATGATGTCAACATTTTCAATCCACCATTTTGCAAGTATTGCTTTTCATCCTTTGCGATTTGCACAGGCAGATGCAGAATTGAAAAACTGTTAAAACCGCAGGCAGCTTGCATAGGATTGCATATATCCTTGGATGTGTTTCCTCCAATCCTTTAGCAAGGAGACAACAGATATATTGACTGAACTTTATCCAATCTCTGCTCCTTTGAAATCTTCTTTAGAGTGCAATGGTGCTCCTTTTAGGCTATATTTAATCACGAATGATCAGAAATCTAGGAATCCCAATAAAGGTGCTATGGAGCTCCTCCTTGAGATCGAAACTGAATGGATCAGAATAGAGAATGCAACAGTGCTTTCCCCAATCTAGCTCTAATAACAAATGGCATTTTCATTAAAACCATACAAGTCATTTCCTTTATCAAAACATTAAGGGATTTCATACAATGTTGAATCATAACAAATCTTTGTTATGATCCTATTTCTTCTCAACTAAATCTTAACCCTCGACCTATTCTATGTGATTATAACAATCACCCAACAACCTCTTATTATAGACTAACTTGACTAATTATTCAATCAACTATAATAGGTTTAGTAGGCATGAGTTTTCCACAGTCCATGAATAATATTAGAGTGCTTCTGGATTAAACTGTGTATGTTTTTGCTTCAACGTTTCAGATCATGCTCAATGATCCATCATCAGGAAGAGGACATTCTATCAAACTAACTATGTGTAATAACTAACCTACACTGGCAACAATCTTCATACTCTTGCCATCAGTATTTTGTCCCAGCCCTGTAGCGCTTTTGGGTGTAAACACGATTGGAGCACATTTGAAGTCATTCGCATTGAGAAGCACAAGAAATTGACTCAAATGCACCTAAATGACCTCATTTTTGTACTACAACCTATGTCTACATGCCAAAAAGGTGGAGGGAATGGAGACACACAATCTGATTGATTTGGATGACATCGATCCATATTCAGATTGGATTGCCAAGGATGTGGAGCCCTTGTTTTCCACAGATGAGATTGCTAATTTTGAGAGGGAAGCAGCAGAATGAGGAGCAGATGTAGCAGCACAGGCAGAGTCAAAGGCATTAATAGGGGCTTCATTGTATGATCATGATATGCTTAAGGATGATATCGTTCCTCAACTGGAATCATCACCATTCAGTTTGAGGTCACCCACACAGCCACTAAGAAGGTTTAAAAATTTTAATCGGAGAGGAAATTTGTAAAAATATTTAGACAGATTTCTAATTTATAATTGTATGATACTGTGATGTGCATTGAACTCCTTTTTGGATCCATAAGTAAAGGAAAAGCTACTTATGAGTTCTCTAAATTCAGTTTTATGCATGTTCTTTAAGCTTATTTTACAAATTTATGCATTTTTTAATGTACTGAATTTTCACCAAGTTTTTGCTGAGTCCGGAGTTCACATCAAATTGTAGGCCTGCTGAGTTCTTGCTGAATCCGATTTATTGAACTATGTTTAGGATTAATGAAGGATTAAGTCAGAAGTTAATAAGGATTTTCTTTCCCATTGAGCATCTCATAAGAGAAACCCTTATATGATCTACCTTTTCATTCTCATTTACCTAATGAGATACAAAGAGCCGCTAATGTCTGATAACTCATGTTTTTACAATTGGATTTGCAGGTGCAATCTATTTCCAATGTACAGGTACCCAATTCTTTTTGCTTATTTACTTCCAACATTTAATATTTCTGCATTTACTTTTCTGCAAATAGTTTGGCAAGCAACAGAGTTGTAGTCATGGGTTCAAGTGTATTTGGTATGGGTTCTTTGCCTTTGCCATTTCAATCAGGTATATCTTCACATGACTATTTATTTTTTATATACAAGTCATCCCAAGCCTCCTAATCAAAGTATCCAATATAATTTTATTATTTTTGTGTATGGCTATTGTTAGAAAGTGAATATTACTATATTTGTGGGACTCTATGTTCATTAACAGATTGTTTCCAGCCCAATCTTGTTATATGCATGTACATTGTATAAAGCAAATCTTTTATATAATATTTATTAAATTAATACATGATGTCTATTAAGAAGTAAATATTTCTAGCAAAAAGAATATTTTAACCTTAAAATAAATCAAAGAAATACCAATAAAAATTGATCGGATTTATCCAAAAATAAATTTCACTTGAAATGACAAATCCATCAACAGTTAATTTACTCTTTCCATCTCTGCCACGTTGGACACGAACAATATTCTTGATTTTTTTATCCTATTGCATGTGCATCCTAATTCAAACAAGATATTGAAGCTTTACTACCAAGGCACAAAAGTTAAAAGAATATAGGCATATTTAAGGATCATAAAATAATCACCATTGATAAACACACACAATGACAAGCATCAATGGGAAGCGAACACAAAAACAAGTAGAAAACGGCAAATAGTCTCTCTACATGCACATCCACCAACAATCTTCAAGTTTCAAAACCAAGTTGCTCTTAGTCAAATCTCAGATACCCACATCAATTGTGCTTCTGGCATGTGACACACTGTTCTTTGTTAACCACATAGCAACTATAGATCAAGTGAAGGAAATCCAAGAGTGAGTCGAATCACCAACAAGTCTATATGGATATATTCATGTACTCAAGATCCTTCAAAATCCAGAATGACTTCCATTACAAAAGAAATAACTAAATATAGCCTCATCAAACTTCACACACTCATAATATCCCAAATGTCATTGAGTATACATATCTGCTAAAATCATCTAACTATACATAATGAACCAAAAGTTATATAAATTTAAAATGAAGTCAAAAACATGGTAAAAATAAATGCCAACATCAGCTTATCTGCAGGAACTACAGACAATGCAAAACATTTTTGTTTGATCCTCTCATCAGGAATGGAATCGTAATACCTTAGAAAACAGCAAAATTTATTTAGACTGCTTGTTCTTTAGCATTTCCATTACCATAGCACTCCCAATCTAACTTTTATAGTGGGATAACCAATCAGGCTTGATCGCCATTGTTTTTTTCTGAACATGCATCAGTTATATTTTGTTTCAATGTTAAATCAAATGCCAAAATTTTCTAATAAAATTTTAAGTTTCTGTGTTTATGAATGCAACATAATTAAATTTGCAGTATCTGAGATGATGTCAACTTCTATGTTTGGATGGTCTAATTTAAGCTCTAGAATAATATAATCCATTTAGACTTGTTTACTTGCCTTGGAACTTTACAAGATATTATTCTTATCTTCAAAATTTTCAAAGATTTTGTAAAACAATGTTTCTCTAAGGCTACCTTTGAAATATTAAACAATTTAACCTCTTATGTGTGTTTTCAGTTAAATTTCATAACTTTCCAGAGAAGCTTGCATTCTAGTGCTCTTTCACATTAATAGTTTGGATTCTGGAAAGCTCGAGGTAGTCTAAATTGCTTGTTGCTCAAGGCTGAGTTTTTAAGCTTTGGCTTCTGTATAACGATTTTTGAAACTTATGAAAATTCACTTCAAAATGGTTAATAGGATTAAAAAGATTATACTTGATCCATTATCAGAATTCAATCAAGCCATGTTCAAGCTATTCAAGCTCTCTTGCCTTGTACCTCATACATAACTTGTTCTTTCAACTTTGCATATTATGCATTCAGTTCAAGGAAATTTAAATATTAAGCTTTCAACAAGCTAATATTTTCTGCTCTGTCACATAGACCTGATCTTTTCTGTAGCTTACAATTTATCGGAAAATTCCTCTCAAACTCAAATTTAATTCACAGTTCCAACTCAATTATATAGGTTTAATACAATCCTTTTCAATGCAACCCCAACATAAATATAAAACAAAATCTCTTGTAGCTTACTTCTCATGGCATCTCTTTGTCATTCCTTCCATGTTTTATTCTCTGCATTTTTATGATTCGATCTTTGACCCTATCATTCCTGTACTTAAAATGGCATCTCACTAAATCTATTAGCAAAAATGGACTTTAATTCTCAAAAAAAATCCCTACATATAATTGATTGCATTCTGGAATCATCAAATAAAGCTAAAGCTACAGTTACCAAGTGTTTTGTGTTGCATTAAGTGGTTTAGGCTAAATATTGGCATCATGCTGCTAGTTTTTTCCCTCATTTTAGCTGTGCATCAGAAAACATCCTTAGTATTCTGCAAGAAAACCTCTCAAGAAAACTATCATGGAAAATGATTTTAACTCCAAAAGTTCTTTTAAAAGTCTGGGGTGAGAATTAAGAATGAAGCAGAGAGGGCTGCCTTATTGCTACTCACTTTCATGGTTAAAAGAGACTGCAATCTCATCATAAATATTGTCAAACAAAATAGGGACCGGGAATTCTGAATTGAAATATTCTTTAGAAATATCAAGAAATCTAATAATGGACTTCAGAACTCTTGAACAAGAATATATAAGATGAGAAAACAACAATGAGGCAAATCAACTTGTTAACAGATGGATTGCCCTCCCTCTATGAAAAGAGAAGGAAGAAACATAGAATTTCATCATGGACAAGCTGAACAGAAATTATTCTAGGGAAAGTAACCAATATTGGTGGGAAAGATATTAAAAGTGATGTATTAAAAGAATAGTTTGTAATATGAAGAGGAAAAATCTCAATGACACGATATTTAGGTAAACATGATAAATCAACATGAGAACTTATGATATCCAAGCATAAGTTTTATATCAATTCAGGCAATCCTGCAAAATGTCAAAGAATCAGTGTACAAGCTCCATTGCTACAAGCAATAGCAAAGCCAGTAGCTATGAAGCTCTTTAGCTGTAAGAGAGATCTCTCAGTTAAAATTCTTCTGTTCTCTAAGGTGCTTAGGAAAACCTGTAGAGAGGGGAAGAGATATTGCAGAAAGCACAATCAAATAGAACAGAGTTGAAAAGCGGTCAATGCAGAAAGAATAAGAGTCCCATGGAAAAGGAAAAGACAGTTGTGCAACTTTGGAGAGCAAAAAATCTCCTGTTAGGTGCACAGGCATGATAATTAGCATGCTAACTTTGTTGCCTATTAGTTGATTGTGTCACAAACCTTATATTGCTGGACAGAGCATAGAAGTTATTGATTTTGAATCCACTTACAGTTATCAAGTATATGGTCTAATGCGGCTAAGATGTCCAAGCTCAGAGGCAGAAATCCACGGTTGCTGTGCCAAGAAAAGAGCTGGAGTTTGTTGGCATCAGAGTCATTCAACTTTAGCCCTTCTCCTTTCCCAAGTTCACTGTTGGTTTTCTAGTGAACAGTAACAGTTTTTTAGGTGAGACAAATATCTCTAATTTGTCTAGTTGGAAAACAGCTAATATCATGTCCCGGGCATTGTGTAAGATAAATATCTCCGATTTGTCTGGTTGGGAAACAACAAGCAAAGGCCATGCCGTGGACATTTGTTGTTTTCAGTATAAACAAAAAAAAACTGACACCCTAAATAGAGGGGTGACTCGGTTGTTGTTTTCAGTATAAACAACAAAAAACTGACACCCTAAATACAGGGGTGACTCAGTTCTAATTATAAGGAGCTGAGGTACAGACATAACTACTATATATATCTTAAATATAGCTATCAAAAAGATGTCGAGGGGTATCAGTCCTGAGACTTACTTATATTGGATCTTTCACATGGATTAGATAGGCACCTTGTTGATACCTCATTACATCGTTTATATAGATGTATTGTTAGTTTATTAAGTTTCTATATAAATGTATACTCAATTATTAGGAGAAATGAATGTTTTACATGTAACTGACCATCAAATTTATGTTATGGGTTTTGTTAATCCACTTACTCCATTACATCTCCCCCCTTATTAGGAGAAATGAATGTTTTAAATGTAACTGACCATCAAATTTATGTTATGGGTTTTGTTAATCCACTGACTCCATTACATCTTCCCCCTTACTGCCACTGTCCTTACGCCTAAACGAGACCAAGTTTTCGAGGTAAAATTGCATTACAAGCCAAATACAAAAGGAGATTGAGGGAAAGGCATTGCAAGATCCTAAAGTGTTACCTGAAATTGGCGCGCATCAGGCCAAGCTGCTTTGTGGAAGCGCTTGACAGCAATAGGGCGGCTATGGAGAAGACCTTTGTAGACAACATTGGGAGCCTTCTCACCGTGCTCAGAGACGATATTGTCGGCACGGAAGCCTCCAGTCGCCGCCCTGAGTTGCTCCACCCCAAAGTCCTGAAAAACAGGCACGGCCGCCCACTCTTCCTTCTTCCCCTTTTCCTTCCCTTCCCTCTCCTCTTCCCCCTCTCCCGACCAAGACGACGATGTTCTCCCATGCCCCGGCCACCAACAGTTGCTCAATTTCCAGCAGCGGCAACCCATTCTCATCCTCATCCTCATCCTCATCCTCATTCTCATTCTCATCTTCATCCGCCCGCCGCAAGCTCCCCCTTCCTCTTCCCCCTCTCCTTCTGCTTCCCACTCTTCTTCCTCTTTCACTGCTTTCTCCTTCACGTATTGCATTCTCCTTCTCCTTCTCCTTCTCTCGCCTCCAGATTCCTTCCACAGATTACTGATTTCAGATTCCACAGATTACTGATTTCAGATTTCAATTCCTGTGGATCGATTGCTGTAAATTAATTACTTATATGCGAATTGTGAATACGGGAGAGAGAATTTTGTGTGTCTCAACCTAGGTAGCTTTAATCCTTCCCGCACGCTCATCAGATTTGGCCAATTGCTTTTGGGTGTGGCCCTTTACACCTTTTTACTCCGCAGCTTACCGATTCCTTGAAATAAAATAAGAAATGGGGTCTCCCATGCCCGTGTTTGTCATCATATTTGCCATGTTTTCCCATCATAATAGGGGCCTGGGGGAATATATCATAAATAAATAATGGAATTTCTAAAACACAGATTTGACCAACTGGGTCCCGCCTTAAATTGTTAGAGGATGCCAGTTGTTTGGCGATTGCTGCTCTCGATATCAATCTCGATTGCCCCATCACATGCATATACGAAAATATGCCTTGGAGCTGGTGCACCAATGTACCTTATGTACGAAAAATTAAAATCTCTATTGCCTAGGGATCTTTGCCTCCATATTTTCTCTTCTTCCTAGAACCCTAGGATTACATTGCCTCTTCTGCAATGGCAAAGGGTACATATGTGTAATGGTGAAATTGCCATACTCATACCATTTGTCATTTAATTTTGTGTTTATTTTGATGGGAATGTTTTGCTATGATAATATATCAAGTGGCATATGCTTGTAATAGGTTTGGCTCGTGACCCAATCTTTAACTTGTTCTTATTACACTCCCACTTGCACTACCTAACCATCATTATTTTATCTTGCATCCGTACTTATTTTCATACATTTGATCCCCACATCAAAATCACCACCTTGTCTTTACGGTTCAATTCCAAGTGACTAGGGATCGCCTCAAGTGGATCTTGAGGAGCACATAAATGGAATGGAATGGAATCATTTTATAGTCCATGATACCTCATGACCTAGCTTATAGGTGGCTTGTAACATATAGGAACTACCTCGAAATTCAAACTATCAAACTCAAATTTTAACTTTCTTGCCCTTTTCTATTATGAGCCAACTAATGTGTGTTTTTATACATGTTGTGTCATGGTATTTGAAGATATTAAACGTAAAATTAATTTCATAAGGAACGTTTGGGAAACAAGGATCAAGAAGGATAAAAGGAACAATTAGAGCACACTTCGATTCAAAAGGGACAAAAGAATTGAATCTACATATAGACAATTTGCATGTTTGTTAATGTTATCTTTGATATCTCTCATCGTCGTTAATTCAACCCACCAAAGGGGTTGACCTAGGAGAACATGAATTTATTGAGTCAACAAACTCCTAAACAATGTCTCTAAACACCACCTTAATAGATTCAAGTATCTAGAAGCAAAGGCGAGTAGTTTTTTAGGCCACATTATGTCAATTCATTTCCACACAACACAAATCAATTATGTGTGTCAAGTTAGATTTAAAGGAGTCAAGATCCACCTTGTAGGACTCAAGATTAAACCACAAGGTTTTATGAGACTATACAAATTTTGAAACATTTGTCAAACCATGCTAATTAAAGTTTGGATAGTGGTGAATTGATCCAACATGACATTTGCAACTTTTATGTCTCATTGATCAAAAAGTTAAGTACACCTATCCTCTTATTTAATTATCTCATTTATTTCAGTTCAATTATTAACCCCAACTTTATTATCTAGGTTAATTTGTGCTTAATTGATTTCATTTATTCGATTAGCCTAGATAATCCATGTAATGCGATTATTTTCTTTACATTTTTTTTAATCGAACATGTATCTTACACCCCCTAGAGTTTGACCTTTAATTTTATTCCTTTTACATTAGGGTTTCAAATCTGATTAGTTTTTGAAATCTTTATCCTATATCTCATATTTGATTAGGGTCTAATTTTCATTTTTTATTTGTGCTTTGTAGCTCTATTTTTGGATTCATTTTGTTGCCTTTCTTTCATACATACATTAATAATATTGATGTGTTCCTGTCTTTTGTGACACATGATACTTCCATCCTTGATACTTTCATGGCATTTTGTGTTATGAATGATGATGTGTTTTCTGTAAAGCTATTATTATATTGCCTACATGCTTTTTCTTCCTTCCTTCAATTGGTTAGTGTGTATCCCTTACTTTTAGACATACTCACTATATTTGTCCATGAGATTCATAGTTATATTGTTTCTACTATGGCTTGTGATAGTGATGAACATATAGCTAATGAGGACTCACCTTATGTTAGTGATACACCTAGGGTGATGGAAATTGATGAGATCGCACCTTCTTTGTCTATTCACGGCATTGCTACACCTTTTGATGATACTCCTCTTATATGTCATGCTAGCCCTATGTCTATAGATTCATGTGTTTTCATTTAATCACCATATTTTAAACATTATGATGATGTGTTTCATGATGATTATTTTTCTAAATCTTATGTTAGCCCTACAAATATGCATTATAATCTTTCATGTAACTATCACCTTACATGATGATAGCATACACCTTGATGTTAGTTCATTAGCTCCTCATGTAGGTACTATTAATTCTTTATTGTCTTCTTGTACATTACATGACGATATGATTGCTTTTAGTGAGGAGTTGTTACATGATGATTATGATGGTACTACAAATACTTCCTTACATGTTGAATTGTGCTTACTTGTTAATTATGAGTGTTTAGACAATAATATTCTATTGATTAGTAAATTTAAAATCCATTTGAAAGGAAGGGAATTGTAATGGTCTGGATCATCTTATTTTCTTTACACTACTTTTATAGATTCGGCGCATGCTTTTATTGCTTATTTTTTAACCCCAATGCACATGAGGATATTATGGACCTAGTGATACCTTTTCATGATTTATTTTTGATGTTTTGTTCTTTGACTATCCATATGGCTTATGTGTCCACTAAACCTACCTTTCATGATATGTCATCCTCTCCTAAAGATATGCCTACCTTTCATGCAAAAGATACTTCACGAGATTATAATATTATTGGGCATACTTATCGAAGGATGGCTAGAGGCCAAGATGTTCACAGTCTTCAATCTACTTTGTCATCTAATACACCTATTCTTCCTCCTAAACCTAAACTTACATATAAAGCCACGGATGAATTTGACATCATTCAACAATTGTAAAATACACAAGCTAAAATATCTCTTTGGAATTTAGTGTGTACATCACCTTTATATAGGGATATCATGTAAAAAACCTTAGACAAGATTACAATAAGTTCTGATACTACTCCACAACTGGTGGCATCTTTGATATAATCTATTGGTCATAAGGAACCTCACTATTTCAGTTGATATGTAGATCTCCCACGTGAGGCTATTATTAACAAAGTTTTACCTTTAGACCTTATGGTGAGACATGGTAAATTGAACATAAAATACTCTTTATTTGATAATGGCTCTAGCTTGAACATATGCACTAAGGATATCTTGAAATAATTAAAAGTAGATCCATCAAAATTACAACCATCTAATGTTACTATTAGAAGATTTGACAATGCAAGTAGAAGTGTTTAGACACAATTACTCTTCCCATCACTGTTGGCCCCTGCACATCAGTTACATTCTTCAATGTGATCTCTAGAAATTTATCCTACATCATTCTTTTAGGGCATCCATGGATGCATGTTATCAAGGTTGTACCATCTACCTTACATTGATGCGATAAATTTTACATAACGGTAAGAAATGTCACATATCTATCAACCCTCAACCATTTAGTCTTTATCAAATGATGGACAATTCGAAAGATATATTTACATAGTCATTCACTTGAGAATAATGTCATAAAACATGATCTTCTAAGTAATAATAATGTTTGATATAACGATGATTAGGGACCAGTAGATTTTACACCTTATGATGTTGGTGAGTGATGTTGGTGCGTATCCCTTACATAATCTCATCTCTTTGCATTGATCTATTTATGGGAAACCATGTAAGTCATATAATGATGAAAAAGAAGCATGTGTATGTTAATAGTGATTATAAGGGTGCTAGTTCTACTATTGATCCATCTTCTTCCCCTCCATCACTTAGACAATTATATAGTCATAGATTTACCTTATGCATAAACTACGTTGTAAGGGTAAAGGACTTGGGAAACATGAATGGGGTGGGTGTGGACCAATACAATTAAAAGAGAACAAATGACATTGTAGTATTAGATATCAACTCATTGATATGACAAATTAGTTACAAGAGTGAAAATGTAAAGGAAAGCAACGTGAAGTTTTTATGACTTGTCATTAAACCTTAAAGATTCATCTTGTTCATTCATATATGATAATAATCCTTATATTTATGATAACGATATTCCTTTTGGAGCACTAAATGATGTATCTTATCAAAATTCCATAATGACTGACAAGGGTCATTATGCACCTCTCATTTAAACAAGTTTATTAAGTTCAAGCAGTGTCCTGGGGTTGTTTGTAATGAAGATAGTAAGGGAAACTAAATAATTAGTTCTCAAGCATTTCAAAGGAAAACATTTTATGCTTTGAAAAGTAACTAAACTAAGATTATCTAAGTTATTGCACACTTCTAATATTAAAATTGATAGAAAAGGAATCTAATTACTAACACACTCATACTTTTGAAATTGAAATTGCTAGAAAAAGAAATCTAATTACTAGCACACTCATACTTTTGAAATTGAAATTGCTAGAAAAAGAAATCTAATTACTAGCACACATAACTTGAATTCATAAAATGATAATTGAAATAAAATGGTAATTCTTTCATAATAGAATAAGGGAAATCATAATGTAGAAAGAGTTCATCTTTTTCATTTCATAGCTTGACCAACACAAAGGAACAAATAATATTAATTAAATTTAGTATCTACAAGCTTCACATCCACAAAGAAAGATCACTAGAACAATAACTTAACAATTTCCATGAAACAGGGTATGATTATCACATAATACCAACACATAGTCAAGTAATCACAACATTTAACAAAACATAACAACAAAGTATAACACTAATCCTTCTTGTTCAATGAGTAGGGCCCATACTCTTTAAAGGTTCTAGATTTACTTCAAATTCAATGCATGTGACTAATCAACTATCTTTCTCATTCATTAACTTCCAAAAGAGAACAAAATAGAAAGTAGCAACAGTATCATATATTTTTAAAAATAACCACGACATTTTAACTTCGAAATGCTTCCTCTTTTTATCAAGTATGCTCAGAATCCCAACAAAAGTAGAACATATCTTCTCTTGTAGAAAAATAGTAAGATTACTTAACTAGATTATTTCTAAATGAAAGGGCATGGTGCCCAAGTCTTTTAGAACCATAATAGTAAAAAAGTTTTAAAATAGACATATTTCAAATGCATTGATGTGAACTTATGCTTCCTCATCAGATTGTGGCAGCAAAATGACAAAAATTAACAAAGAGATACATTGCTAAAAGGATTTGGATGGTGACAGAGAAGTTCAACATAAAATAGGAACTCCAAAGTTGAAAGTCTATAGCTGAGATTCTGGACTTGCATGGTGGCACATTCCTTGGTCCTTGGTAAATAGTCCTATTAGGATGCAAACATCACATCTTGAAAATGCACATAATTAGAACATTGGGATTAGAATCATTCATGCTAACTAAAATTAAACTGGAATATTTACTCAATTTTTCTAATTTAAACCATAAATTCTATTTCTTTTGCTCGTATCCACTAAAATAGTTCAAGGTGATGGTAGGAAAAAGGGGTGTAAGTTCATTCAAAATGGGGCATTGTAGGGTCTCATCAATGACATGTGGTTTGAATTGATTACCAAAGATAAGTGTGTGTATTAATTATCCATTCTACATCATTCACATACATAAAGAACATAGACTATGTAATAAAAACTTTAAAACTACTGTAAATTGGATATGAAAAGCACATGAGATATCCATGAAATAATCAAAGTCTATGATACAACCAATAATAAAGAGTGTCCATGTAAGCATATCCAAATAAAAAGTGTTCACAATGTAACAATGTTCAATAACATAAACAAATATCACTTGGGGGAGGTTGTCTTGATAACTTCTCCCCCATCTCACTCCTAGCACTCTCGCACGTGTCCTAGTCCTCGACCTTGATCAAGATATTGACCTCTCTTGAAGCACCATTGTTATCCCTCTAAGTCTTTCAACCTCCTCACAAAGGTTGTTACACCCCAATTTTGATGGACCAATTTACTTTTAACTTCTATGTTAATTACTATTTTGATGCAAGATGATGTCATTATGATGTTTTGACAAAAGAATATGCAATGAGATGTTTTTGCATTTGAATGAATATATGATATTTAATCCACATTATGTTATGTTGTGATTTTAACAGCTAACTACGTGAATGTTTCTCTAAGTGAAATGTAGGATAATTCTTGCCCTCTAGAGAGTGAGGGAGAGTATCACCAAGAGAGGGGAATAGACCTCAGAAAATCAGGTATTGCCATCTGAGTTTTCACACACTCACGTAGGTCTATTTTAAACCTCGTCAAGTCAATTTAGTTATTTTCAGAATTGATAGGTGAGGTCGAACCTAGTTGAGTCAAGTTGTGTCTTGGTCTCTTTTCCTATAACAAAAATTAAAACTATAGAATGATATGTTGACTATTTTAATCGATTACGAGAAATATATGTATATATGTGTGTGTGTATATATGTTTCTTGCTAGTTAAAACTTGTTTTAGATCGTGCACCTCATGGGCATGATAAGCCACCATTGAAGGCTAAATATGGGACTTAGCCTTTCTAACAACACTTTGATGATTTTAAACTTACCACGCTTAAGCCTGTGGAAAGAGGCATTGTGGATGGTATCCAAGCCTTAATTGGTGTCGATATGCATGTATTATGGGTCATGGATTATGTCTAGTATAAAATCCACAGAGTGGCAATGCAAAAGGGTTCTTTTGTTTTGATATTTTTGCTTTCTAACTATATGTGGGACGTCAAAAGATGAAGACTATTATTGCTCTGCAAATTTGGAGAATCTCATGCCTTTGAAAATAGAGGCACAGTTCTTGTGTGAAGAAATTGCATGTTTATTGATAGAAACTAATAAAGGAAACAATAACCATTGGTTAAGTCTTGAAAAGACTGTGACAAGAATTGAAGACTGGAAACCTTGAGACAAAGTAGAGTAACAACGAGATTTACAGGCAAGTTTTCTTATTATATATTGAACTTATGTTCAAATAGCCAGTTCGGTCGTATTCTTATTTCTCATTATAGAGTCTTTGTTTCTTTAATTCATTTCACATTTGTATAAAGGTGGTGATGCATACATATGTCACCTGTAGCAAATTATGTTTGTGGGCCGAAAGGCCATGATAACTTTACATGCAGTAAGCAAGAGTTTATCTATATATTTAATGTAATGATAAAATTTTATGTACCATGTTTAGTTAAGCTATTCTTATCATCTATATTAAGAAATGGTGGCAAGACCAAACCATGATGACAATACAAGAGTCAAATGAAAAATGAAAGTATAGATAAACATTGACTCATGTTTCTCAACTGACTATATGTTCTTATTCTTGAAATTGTTATTCAAACAATTTGAGAGTGATATTCTCATGGGTATATAAAAGATATGGTGTATTATTAAAACTTAGTGATGGACATCTTTATTTTTGGTAGACATCCAAAATTGGACAATATAGTAAACCAAACTGATGACGACTAGGCAGTACAAGAAATGGATATTTTTTAATGAGAATTTAAATGAGGTTATGCTCATAGTTTAACCAAAACTAATATGGTGTTCTTCGTGAACAAAACCATATGTTTTATATGAAAACCTTGAAAACTTATTATGAAGAAGTAAACTTTTATTTAAAAAGATACAATAGTATCATAGAACTTACTGCGCATATTGCCAATATACTGTTATTTGAGACCAAGACTGTCGAGTCGATGACATTTTGTCATCATGTTTAACTAAAGTGCTTATAACAGAAGAAGAGTTACTCTCGCAATTAATAGAAAGGACTTGAATAGGTGGCAGTAGCCAAGACCCTAGAGGTTACCAGAGTGTGACATGGGTGTTCAAGGTCAGAGATGCTAACCAAATCAATCATGTATGGACTTAATGAGACATCACTATGTGAATAAGATCTTTTTGAAAAGTCAAACTTTTTGGTCAAACAAAAGTTTAAGTTAACCTTAGGTCATTGAAGGTTTCCAAGTCGAGTTAGAGGTGGGTGAACGTATGACTCCACTTTTTAAGTGGTGGATATTATTCAAAAACTTTGGCCAAAGTAAGTGCAAAAGTCTCTGCTTGCACTTGTCAATTCACTGTGCTCCAAATTGCATAACCATCCAATAGTGTCATACTCAGTTAGAAGGAGTCTATAGTTATATGACCCTACTGGTTATGTAGGACACAACACTAGAAACTTATATGACATTACTAGGGGGTCCTTAGTCTATACTCTTCGTTGAAGGGTAGGGCCACTTCCAAATGGAAGGTGAGTGGGGGACCGTCGATTTGTGGATGGAGGTAAAGTGCTTGGGTGATGCTCTCCCTCTTGTAGATGACACGCCAAGGCTTGTGAAACAGAAGACTAATCCAGATATGGAAGTTCTGACCTTGTACTTATTTGTAAATTGTAAATCTATTATTTGATTATAAATCATATATGAAAATTGTAATTGAAAAGATGTATTTATTTTACAAATTGAAATGAAATATTATTTCTTTGTGAAATGATTTATGTTATCAATTATGCAAATGATGATGATGATGTCAGAATAAATAAATAAATATTCCCCCTGCTTTTAAGGAATTGTATTATTTACCTTAGGTGAAAACTAATGAATTTACTTTGTTGTTGTTATGGAGTAAAAAGTGACCACATGCCTTTTTACCTCCTAGTTTAGCTCCCAGGTCCTATTTGCTTCATTATACATTATAATTGATTACCCTGGAGGAAATTCCCCAAAACCCATGACATTTTGGACCCTTGAGGCCTCCTTTAGCTTAACCTTGACCCAATTTAGGCCCCTGGACTTGGGTGCCAACTGCCCAAGTCTCTCCTAATTGGTCAGGGCTAACTTTTGGTATGTCGACTTGGGCCCTTCCAAAATGTTTCTCCTTGTCAGCGTTTGTGATTTAAATTTGTAAATTTTAGTGGAAAAGCATGTATAAGTGAGTTTATGACTTCGTTTTACACCTAGATGGATATTGCGAACTTATGATATTGAGTAAAGAGCATTCAAGGCATTCATTGTGTTGTTGTTACATATTTGTGTTTGTATTTGTGTCTTTGTTGCAAATATGTCTCCTAATTGGTCAGGGCTAACTTTTGGTATGTTGACTTGGGCCCTTCCAAAATGTTTCTCCTTGTCGGCGTTTGTGATTTAAATTTGTAAATTTAGTGGAAAAGCATGTATAAGTGAGTTTATGACTTCGTTTTACACCTAGATGGATATTGCCAACCACCCAAGTCTCTCCTGATTGGTCAGGGCTAACTTTTGGTATGTCGACTTGGGCCCTTCCAAAATATTTCTCCTTGTCGGTGTTTGTGATTTAAATTTGTAAATTTTAGTGGAAAAACATGTATAAGTGAGTTTATGACTTTGTTTTACACCTAGATGGATATTGCGAACTTATGATATTGAGTAAAGAGCATTCAAGGCATTCGTTGTGTTGTTGTTACATATTTGTGTTTGTATTTGTGTCTTTGTTGTAAATATGGCATCATCATCCATCTCCTTATGAGTTGAAAAGATTTCATCCTCCTAAGGACTTCACCTCTGAGGTGACATCATTGCTATTTGAATCATTTGAATCATTTCATCATTTGGATTATCTTTAGCCTCTACCCTGCAAGGGCACACTCTCTCATTAACAACAGTGTTGGGAAAGCTTGAATTCTAACCTGGGATTTGACTGAGGCAAATCTCTAAACACCACAACCCCCAAACCCCTCTCTTGTCATCTTGTGTGCATGTTATGGGTACAGGTTTCAAGAAAAGAAGAGCTACAAGGAAGCAGTGCAGGAAATAGACTTTTGGGATCCAAAAACAATTCTAAAAAACCTCCTCAAATAGGCTTGGGTGGTTGCTGCCCTATTCTATAGGGCCTCAAGCTTTTGGATATGATCTCTGAGCATCATTTACAACATTTTATCAGTTCTGACCTCTAGCAAAATCTTACATCTAGACTTGGGTAGTTGTCAAATTTGTCCTCCAACACCTCTACTTTCAAGAGATAGGTTTCAACATCTTACTGATCCTCTTTGCACTTTTAGTTTCTAGATTTATGTTGTTGTTCATCTGTTTCAAGCTTATTATCTTATAGCTAGGGTTTCCTTCATACTTAGCCTGGGGTTGGATAAAAAACTTGATTGAATCTCATCTTTCCTTGACAAACAAGAGCACAAAATCTATAGTTGAGCCCTCTTCCACCTTGTAGTGGCTTAAGCTCGGTTTTGTCCTTGAATGTTATAGTGAACTTGGAGGGTTTGAACTAGTGTATTCACACATTCCATCTTCCCCATTTTACCACTTAACATTTTGGTAAACCCATGTTTTTACTGATTTTGCATCTTTCTGAGTGTTGTAATCAGTCCTTGCATTCATTCATATCATATTTACCATTTTGCATTGAAAAATCTTGCATACATTTGAAAATAATTTTTAAAAAAGGCATTATAGGCTTGCATAAAAGCATAGTTTTGCATTATTTTCCTTGCATATCATTGGAAACATTTAGTTTTCTAATTTTTACATTTGATCTGAGATAAACTATGGTATTTAATCATTTCATGATCTCATACCTTACATTTGCATATCTCATTTGCTAGGGTTTTGTTTAAAAAGTTGCATTTTTCATATAACCTAGTAATTCCAAAAGCTAGGGTTTGTAGTCAAAATCTCATTTCAAATTTTGTTGTTGTCATAAACATCTTTCAATTCAGATCTAGCATTAATTTAAGGCATATTTTCATTTCTCATTTGAAAAATTTGAATCATTTAATACTTTAGTTTGAAAATTTGCATGTTTTTAATTACACAGTGTGTATTTCAACATTAAGGGTTTACACACGTTATTCACACTTCTTTAAACAAACCTTTAAAACATTCATCTTGCCTTGTTGTGTAGTACTATTTTCATCTTACTTACTTTGTTTGTCATGAAATTTGTGTGTTTTTGGACTCTTTCAAAAATCTGATTTCCTCAAACAAGTGATTTGGTGTGAAACAATCTCGCATACATGGCTTCTCATCATAACAACAATGCTATGGTCTCTCCCCGAGTATATAAGAAGAGGAAGACTCCCAAACCTGAATTAACTTTTACACCACATGATAGAACAATTGGAAGCATTGTAGGACCTCTTTACATCATCGTACAAATAATGGGGAATCCTACAAGAGGAGTCCTTATTGATCCTAACTATATAACTAATGTGGCTATTAAAGAGTTCCTCTACGCACATGATTTGATGCAAGAATCTTATGAGCCCACACACATGATGATTAAAACACATATTGGAGCTTTCCTCCCTGCCATAGGGAAGATTACCTTATTGATCAAAGTAGCCAATAAAGCCTTCGAACAATCATTCGACATCATCCCTACATCCGACCTCTTTCGTGTGAAATTAGGCCATTAATGGCTCAAGGCCATGAAAGAAGTCACCTCCACAATTCATAAATGTCTAAAATTTCCTCACCACGGGAGAGTGCATACTATCTACCATAGTCTATGGCAGCCTATGGTTACTTGGAAAAACTTCACCTCAATTACTTTTGGACACAACCTATTGAGCCTCCTCAACCATAAGAAGATCAAATCTTCCAAGGATACCAACGATATAAAGCAAAATTAATAACAAAATTGGTCGGACCCCCCATTGAACATACAACGAGTGAAGAACAACCTACATTGAAAGAACCCCCTAGACCGTGAGGTAAGGGAATATTTGTTGAGGTTCCTCCTCCATCATCCTTACAAGGATCAGGAGATACCTATAAAGAACAAAGCATGACATCACAAAAAATTAATCCCATGTTAGTTTCTTCCTCCAAGATGTTGAAGACTGTAGAAAATCATGAGAATCCCTTTACAAACATCACCGATAAAACACTAAGGAATAGGCAACCAAGAGAAAAATGGAGAAAGAGACAAGCCTTAGCTCTAAAAGCATCACCTCAACAAGGGAACATCCCACCACCAACTATTGAAATTAACAAAGAAGAGCTAAAGGTTGAAAATCTAAAGGACAATGATTTAGGTTGGGTAATTATACCTTATGTACCTATTTCCTCTCGTATTTGATATTGGGAGGAAGATGATTTACTCAATGACAACCATTAGTTAACCATTAGTTTGGTTGTATATCAGATAAGTATCTCTAACCCTTTTTATCCACCTTCGTTGTAGCACCTCTTTGAGTTGCTCTCTTACGTGGCCTCCTCTTATATGTTGTGTTCCCCCGTGTTGTGCTATATGTTGTTTAGGTCTCTTTGGACGACCCTTGATACTCTTGTAAGGTCAAGGATACAAGGGGACCGCCTCTATTGTGACCATTCTTCTATTTGTTTCATCATTCTTCTACCTTTCCTCTCTATTTTATTGTTGTATGTTGTGCCTTGGGAGCATAGAGTTGCAGAGGGTGTTTTGGGGGCATCCTCCTTGGTGCAGGGGCACCCTCATGCACATGTTAATCAATTTTGGGTTTTGTCTTGTTTTGATAATAATTGATGTAAATAAGGTCATTTAAGACCATGTTATGTGTGTTGGAGTTCATATTAGATCGCTAGGTGTGTTGGAGTGTCAATGTTGCAAATATTGTAAAATTGCACAATGTGGAATGTGAAGGGTCAATGTTGCACAAAGTGGGAATTTGAGCAGTTGTAACTTGAAAATTAGTTGTGAACAGTTGGAATGGATGTAAAATGTATAAATACATCCTCCAAACTTGAATTGGTGGGTGGAAGGTGTTGGTTTTTCTTCTGAATCAGCATTAGGGTTTGCCACTTCTAATGCACAGGCAGATTCAGCCAACTGAATACAGGAGGTTGCGTGAGCTCCTCCCCTTCACTTCTAGTCTGCCGCACCAAGGGGGTGTCCCTATTTGATAAAAGTATAACCTTGACTAGCTCAATGACAGAAGGATTTAACTTGACAGCAACAGGCAGAATACTCTCATGTATGGACCAAGATTTGTGTAACAAATCACAAGGTTGGCAACATTCTTGGACATGATGTCTGGTTGGGTATGAGAGCATGCAGGGATCCTAATCCTACTCCTACAACTAACAGGTGGAAGGATGAAATGGTTTGATTTGATTTTTGGATGCAAAGCTGGACATGGTATATAACCTCAACATAGAGCTAGATTGGTGCCTATCCAGGGCTTGGAGTCGGTAGACATACACCTGTGAATGATCAGCATGAACAACTAAAACTAGATTTCAGGGGGATATACATGATATCTGCCTTACATATATCTCCCAATACAGAGTGTTAAGCTGTCTATACTTATGGCATCCCTATTGCAGTATACCCTTCCCAATATTCAATCTGAAAACAATTTAATCTACCCCTTGAGCAGAAGTTAAAAGATTAAACATTCAACACAGGAATTCTATGTTCTAGAATCTCAGACATTCCTTGAATGCCTGGACTCAGAAGAAAGATACATGCAAAACTGGAGACAGAATCAGCATAACACATGCAAACATAGCATTATTCATATAAAATTGACCATGAAATCAGTGGATTCATGCACAAACGTACAACAAGAGATACATAAACTCGCAAGTTTTGCTGCACAGAGCAACCAAAACCAGTTGTATCTTATTACAGAGCCAAAATGTCTAGTTTTCAACAACCAAAACAATGGTAACACAGTCTGCCTATATCGGCCAGAAAGTGTACCCATAGCAATTAATTACATGATTTTTACAAAAAACTGCCAGAAACAGCCCATGAGAGATGGCACCCATAAGTTATCAATGCAGTAGGCAGGAGAGTTGACAGGGGTGGCCTCGAGCCTTGTGCCACCATCTGGAAGTCGTCATGCTAAAAATCGGGCAGTTTAATCACTTGTACTGTCGCCCACACCCCTGCTACAATCGCCATTGATGGCTCAACCACCCGCGACCTACTTGGAAACCGTCGCACTGTTCAAAATGGAGCTTCCCGCCAAGAAGCGCTTCCTCGCAGGTTCAAAATAATGTAGGGAGATTAATCCCACATGCATAGTGAGAAGACCACTTCAACGTTTTATAAACATGGCCACAAACATACTAAGTGTCTAGCGCTTTTGCCGCGCTCGACACACAAGCCCTCGCCCAAAGCTAAGCCATCGACTTGCCCCAAAAAACTCTCGCCGATCTATCAAGTCTATCCGATGGCAAACAAAACACACCCTCCGTCGCCGTGACTCCCTCCATCGGAGCATCCAAAAATCCTCTGGTCGACCTCATGTGTCACACTGATGAAGCCCATCAGAATCCCCTATCAGCCAGACCAATCCCATCAGCCAACCTGAAACTCCTCTGACCGACCTCAATAGTCTCACCGACGCCATCGCAAACTCCATATTTCCTATCATCGACCAGAGATAGACCATCAGGCCAACTTCCATCGACTAAGCTGATAAAACAAGTCTCACCGATGGCCAAGCAAAAAACACCCGTCGCCAAGACAAAAACCATTGGCCAACCCAAAAGCAACGCTCGCCGACAACAAAAGTCATGCCGATGGCAACTTGGCTTCCCATCTCCATCGGTGTGACTTAGACCGTTGGAGCAAGACCACAAACCTATGCCAATAGCTGCCATCACGCCGATGAAACCAAAAACATAAAGCTTTGAACCATTGAACCGGTTCAAACAGATGGTTCAATGGCGAGGTTCAACACTGAGGTTCGCCGATGAGGTTCAAACTGAAAGTTCAAAGACACAATCGGAGCACTCAAAAAAAACAAAACTTTCGCTGATGGACAAAACATGATGACCCCTTCCTCAGGAAAGATGATGCGGATGCTGCAAAACACTGAAGGGGTGCCAAAACTCAGAACCTTTTGGATTTTTTAGGAAGGTGCCTGCATGAAAAATTGCTTGAAAACTGACAGTTAATTCAGGCACCAACAGTGGCTCTGATTGGGGACGTGCAGGTGCAAGACTGCAGCGAGAACCCCAGATCTCTGGGATGCAGACCATTCCCCTATCCATTGGGCACATAGTCAAACTTGCACCAATCTGCATCACCAAACACATTATTTTAAAATAAACATGGTGGCCCAGGGCCACCAAAAAGGAAAAACCAAACTTTTCCTTTATCAAACACCTGATTTTCTTTTAATTTCTTCAAATGAAGCCTAAAAGCATTTAACTGTCTGTAGCAAGCCCCTTGGCAATTATTTGTGCTGCTGCTCATTTCTTTTTCTTCAACAAATCTACAGCTAGCTTCATCAGCATATATAATTATCAGTTGTAGAATGTCATCATCATATGAGTCACTGATGTTGCTTGGAAAAATAACAGACTCACATGAAACAAATGAATCCACATCAGAATTTTGCCCTTCCTCAAAAAATAAAAGCTCCTCTATATCAAACATGCAATATTCAGGCACAAGCAACATCTCATAATCAAATTTATCTTGATGAACATACAGATATCCATCATCATCATGCACGGCAGTTTTGTAATTAATGTCCACCTGAAATGTCTCAAGAGAAGGCAGAAATAACTCAGAATGTAGCCCTACACTGAAAGCTTCATAGTCACCCCTGCAATCAACACTATCCCCAACTGTATGAGCACACACATCTGCAATTTTCCCATCCACCTCTGAATAGTGACCTTGTTTTTTATCTTCACTAGTGCGCTGATAATCAAAAGCAAAGTTTTCAACCTCTGCACTATGAAGGTGGCCAAAATCTTCAAGGAAACATTCATAATCAGCATCCAAATATATTTCATTATCTGAAAGGCTCACATATGCATATGAATGCTGGCAATCACTAGCATATTCACTGCCATCCCTTGATTCAATGTTTTCTATATTCAGAGTGAAGCTCTACATATCCACTTCATATAAATAATCAGGCATAACTGGGATATGCACACTGCTGCAAGACACAACTTCATGTATGTCTCTCATTTGATCAATTGGAGGGCACCTTGTGTCTGCAGGCTTGTCTTCTAAAGGCTGATAACAATCTTTGTTTTCATTATTACAAGATGTGCTTACATTTTCTACAACATTTTCTTCATGCATCACATCATGGCTGCACACTTTATTATGAAATATATTTCCCTCTATACAATCATTTCTCAATGCACATACTGGGAGAGCTAAAATATATTCACTTTGATAACTGCTTTGACAACTTGCAGCCATGAAACCTACTGGCATTCCATATTTCTCATTGTTTTCTATGTCCATAGCAAATTGGAAAGCCTGGTGAAGTGTGACTGGTTCTTTATCTCTCAACAGATAACTCATTTCTTCATCAAATGCAGCCAGATAAATTGTCAAGCACAATGCATTATTAGGTCTCATATATTCAGGGATCTGCCTGAGCAATTTAATAAACCTAAGATTAAAGGCTGGAACCAGCTCCTCATCTTCCCTTTGGATATTCATAAAATGTATGATTAATGAGGCCACATCAAACCTTTCACCAAACTGCCCTAGGAATGCAACTTCTAAATTTATCCATGAAGAAACTGAACAAACAGGCAGGTCTGAAAACCATATCCTAGCATCATCTTCCAATGACTGAACAAAGAGTCTCATTACTACATCTTCATCCTTTACCTCATAATCTTCTATTAAATTACAAAATCTTTGCAGATGTTTGTTTACCGATTCAGAATCTGATCCACTATATTTTGGCAAACATATTCTAATTTTATTGGGAATAATATTTGGGTAACCATACATCCCTGTGAAATTTAGGGCTTTATATCTTTCAATAAAGAATGGTCTTCTCTGAGAGCACGACCAGGCTTGCTGTTCTAAACTCAACATTTTGAATCAAAGATGAATACCTGGATATATGTTGCAGCATTGATAGGTTCTTTCAACAGAGTCGCCACCTCTCAGAGAGAGGACAGAATGTCAGCAAGGCACTTTTGTTTTCTGGATTCATCACCCCAGCAGAGCACCACATGGTTCCTTTTTGCTGCAACAACTTCACTGGAAACTAGATTTTCCAGCCCTCAGGTTACTTGACTCTCTCTCTCCCCAGCGGAGTCGCCAATTTCTGTTGGTTTTTCTTCTGAATCAGCATTAGGGTTTGCCACTTCTAATGCACAGGCAGATTCAGCCAACTGAATACAGGAGGTTGCGTGAGCTCCTCCCCTTCACTTCTGGTTCTGCCGCACCAAGGGGGGTGTCCCTATTTGATAAAAGTATAACCTTGACTAGCTCAATGATAGAAGGATTTAACTTGACAGCAACAGGCAGAATACTCTCATGTATGGACCAAGATTTGTGTAACAAATCACAAGGTTGGCAACATTCTTAGACATGATGTCTGTTTGGGTACGAGAGCATGCAGGGATCCTAATCCTACTCCTACAACTAACAGGTGGAAGGATGAAATGGTTTGATTTGATTTTTGGATGCAAAGATGGACATGGTATATAACCTCAACACAGATCTAGATTGGTGCCTATCCAGGGCTTGGAGTCGGTAGACATACACCTGTGAATGATCAGCATGAACTAAAACTGGATTTCAGGGGGATATACATGATATTTGCCTTACAGATATCTCCCAATACAGAGTGTTAAGCTGTCTATACTTATGGCATCCCTATTGCAGTATACCCTTCCCAATATTCAATCTGAAAACAGTTTAATCTACCCCTTGAGCAAAAGTTAAAAGATTAAACATTCAACACAGGAATTCTATGTTCTAGAATCTCAGACATTCCTTGAATGCCTAGACTCAAAAGAAAGATACATGCAAAATTGGAGACAGAATCAGCATAACACATGCAAACATAGCATTATTCATATAAAATTGACCATGAAATCAGTGGATTCATGCACAAACGTACAACAAGAGATACATAAACTCACATGTTTTGCTGCACAGAGCAACCAAAACCAGTTGTATCTTATTACAGAGCCAAAATGTCCAGTTTTCAACAACCAAAACAATGGTAACACAGTCTGCCTATATTGGCCAGAAAGTGTACCCACAGCAATTAATTACGTGATTTTTACAAAAAACCGCCAGATACAGCCCATGAGAGATGGCGCCCATAAGTTATCAATGCAGTAGGCAGAAGAGTTGACAGGGGTGGCCTCGAGCCCTGTGCCACCATCTGGAAGTCTTCATGCTAAAAATCGGGCAGTTTAATCACTTGTACTGTTGCCCACACCCCTGCTACAATCGCCATTGATGGCTCAACCACCCGTGGCCTACTTGGAAACCGTCGCACTGTTCAAAATGGAGCTTCCTGCCAAGAAGCGCTTCCTCGCAGATTCAAAATAATGTAGGGAGATTAATCCCACATGCATAGTGAGAAGACCACTTCAACGTTTTATAAACATGGCCACAAACATACTAAGTGTCGAGCACTTTTGCCGCGCTCAACACACAAGCCCTCGCCCAAAGCTAAGCCATCGGCTTGCCCCAAAAAACTCTCGCCGATCTATCAAGTCTCTCCGATGGCAAACAAAACACACCCTCCGTCGCCGTGACTCCCTCCATCGGAGCATCCAAAAATCCTCTGGCCGACCTCATGTGTTACACCGATGAAGCCCATTGCAATCCCCTATCAGCCAGACCAATCCCATCAGCCAACTTGAAACTCCTCTGACCGACCTCAATAGTCTCGCCGACGCCATCGCAAACTCCATATTTCCCATCATCGGCCAGAGATAGACCATCAGGCCAACTTCCATCGACTAAGCTGATAAAACAAGTCTCACCGATGGCCAAGCAAAAAACACTCGTCGCCAAGACAAAAACCATCGGCCAACCCAAAAGCAACGCTCGCCGACAACAAAAGTCACGCCGATGGCAACTTGGCTTCCCATCTCAATCGGTGTGACTTAGACCATCGGAGCAAGACCACAAACCTATGCCGATAGCTGCCATCACGCCGATGAAACCAAAAACATAAAGCTTTGAACCATTGAACCGGTTCAAACAGATGGTTCAATGGCGAGGTTCGCCAGCGAGGTTCAAACTGAAAGTTCAAAGACACAATCGGAGCACTCAAAAAAAATAAAACTTTCGCTGATGGACAAAACATGATGACCCCTTCCTCAGGAAAGATGATGCGGATGCTGCAAAACACTGAAGGGGTGCCAAAACTCAGAACCTTTTGGATTTGTTGGGAAGGTGCCTGCATGAAAAATTGCTCGGAAACTGACAGTCAATTCAGGCACCAACAGAAGGCATTGTGGTTGAAGATTTGGTAAATGAAAACAAACATTTTTTGTGCATTTTTCTCACTTTCAAACCTGTTCTTTCATTTGGTACAAATTGTATGGACCATATATTGACCTAAAACCAATTGGAGTGTGTTGAAACAAGAATCTACTTTCATTTTCTTTTTGTTTCACTCAATTTCATTATGTTTTGAGGGAATTATGTCCATTTTACTAAAATAGGTTTGGAACCCTAGTAGGCCTAATTTGAGTGAGAACAGTCCAAATTTGAGCATCTCCGTACAAAATAACCTACCTTAATTTTGAGATACATTAAATAAGGGCCAAATGGGTATTTGAATCAAGTTTTATTTCTTGGAGATCAGTTCTGGTTTGAAAGTTATTCAACCAAAAAATACGAATTGTTGCATCACCTTAAATCTAGTCAAGAAGTAGGACAATCCATTTTTGAAGGGTTCCGTACAAAGGGATCACCCCTGAGATTTTGATATGTTGTTAAATGTCCAAATGGATATATGTAATTGTGTTCATAATTTGTGTATCATGTCTTCCCTGAGAATTATGTGGGAAAAACCTTATTTGTTGTTCTAGAAGGGGAATTGCAGAATTGTGAGAGAAACCCATGAAATTAGGGTTCTAAGTTTGTAAAGTTTGGTTTGTTGAAACAATTTTAAGTTGATTTGAGATCATCCACCCTTGCTCTGCATCACTCCTACATGGTGTTCCTAAGGCACTTTGTCTCTCTCATTTTTTATTGTTTACATTCTTCAGTGACTCCACCTAGTCGGTGGATGACGAAAACAAACAAATACTGATAAGGACTGTGCGTCCCTTCAGCAAGAAAGAAAAAATGGACCTAGTCCATATATGAAGATGGAGTTGATGCATATAAATCTGACGCTTGACTAGTAGAATCACTTCGTGTTGTGATTCGTATTGTGAAATCTCTTGCAACAAACTTTTTGCAATACTCTCAATCTGCTTCAATGCATTTTGTTGCTACACTCAATTCTGAGATACCTGGAGTATAGCCCAATGACTATACTCGGTTCCAAACTTGCAAGTGTGGCCTTGGTATTTGATTTATGCGTAGCTTCTATGAATTGATTTGGTTATCATCTTAGAGTAAGATTTTCTAACCAAAGCTTATATCTTGTTCATTATCTTATCAACAAATCTTGATGTGTTTGTGGGAACATTCGACAATCGTGGCACATGTCACCTTTGGGGGCATGGGCTTGGTGAAAGCTCTTGTTCCCTTGCATGTTTTTACTCTACCTTAATATGCTTGATACTGATAAGCGACATCAACCACCTTAAGGTGGGGGCATATATAATGGTATCTGCTTGATTATCTTTTGTATTGACAAAGCATGTTTGTGTACACTTTCTTTTCACCGTAAGGTGTCTTTGTGATGTGGGTGGGGTTGTGTATTTTATCTATTGTGTATACCTCCTTTTTAGTGTAAGGCATCTCCATGATGTAGGTGGGGTTGTATACTTTGAACACGTGATTCCTTTTCACTGTAAGGCATCTCTGCGATGTAGGTGGGGTTGCATTTTAAAATCCCTCATCGTGAGGCGGGATGGTGTATCTCTTGATCTAGTGCACATCCTTTTATACAAAGTCCTCATCGTGAGGTAGGGTTGGATCTCGAGTCATTCACCCTTAAGCGTGTCTTTGACGGTTGTGGTAGCATAGCTCAACCATTAGGTGTGATTTTTGTGTTTCAGATAGTGGAGTGCAGTGATGAGCTCCTTCCTATCGCATGTGTTTGCCATGTATAAGACGTATAACATGTCTATGGAATGATATGTGACGCTCGTGTATTATGTGTATCTTCCATGTGTTTTATGTGTCTTCCTTGTGTGTCTTGCATGTTTGTGGCATGGTCTAAAGTTGTGTGGCGATGAGTCCCTCCCCACGCTATATGTGTTTTACGTGTATTTACATGCGTGTTTTGTTTACTTTACTTAGCATTATATATATAGATATGTGTCACATCTCAAATCTTGATACTATATGTGGTTACTTTATGTGGAATTAATCTATGGACAATTATATGTGTTTGATAAATAATTTATTGTTTTGAAAGATGAATGATTATTTATGAATGTTAAATTCATGTTAGTAATGCTTCGGCTATTTGGTTACTAATCTATTAACGGGAAATTGGAGTTTACTATGAGTTGCAGGTTGTCGAAGACAAAGGGGGTGGTTGAGGTAAAGGAGACTAGCATCCTGGCAGGGTTAAGATGGAGGGATATCATTCACACAGTTCACGTAGTGACATGTAGTAGCCTATGTTTGCATAATGAATGATTTAATAGTTTAGTTTAAATTGCATTTCTATTTAAATTAGATGATTTTATTTCATAGTTAGTTAATGGTGATTTAATTAGATTATTTAATTCATTGTTATGTAAATATTGTGAGTGCTTAGAAAATAGAATAAAACATGATTTTAGAACTAAAACAAAACTTAATTTAGGAAAGAGAAGCTCAAGAAAGCGAAAATGCTTGGGGAGAGGAAACAATAAAGGAAGAGTTACAATTCATTCTTGCACACAAAAACTCATATTTCACATCTTGCATTCTCAAAAAAATTTAGCTCTTCATCTCTAAAACTGCATACAAAACAAGAGAATTTGTGGACGAATTTTGGGGGCATAAAGGGGAAACGATTCATATTGGGATGTCTCTGGGAAACTGTGGAAATCAAGCATATGATTGGAATAGTGAGCGAATTCCAGGTTCTTATTTAATCTTAGATCATCTGTGGCTGTGTGTGTGTGGATCTTTTCTTATGTGCAAAAACCATGGTCTTTTGTCTGAAATTGATATATAAAAATATATGCAACTGGTTGTGGCATTGTAAAAGAAATGTTTTGTTTCGAAATATATATATATATATATATTATGATTGATAGATATATGTATATTGGATCGACTGTATCTTATATTGGAATGACTATATTTTATAATGGAACGACAACATATTACAATGGAATGACTGCATTGATTTATCAGAGGAAGCCTTGAATATAGAAATAAGTTTTAAGCTGTAGATGGCACTAAGGCCGTTGTAGATGGTGTACGACATAGCGTCACCAATTGGTGTCGAATCCCTTTGGGGACTGCGACCCCATTTAGGGACATTGGCCCCATTTATCATTGCTTTAGTCTGATTTCAATGTATTTCCTTCTTGCAATATATATACCTTAAACCAAAGACCATCAAATATATTTAGTATGAGTTTAAATTTTACTGTTCTTGTTGCACTTGGCGTTGACAGTCTTTCAATTTTGGTTTATTTGACAATATATATATGAATTTGTATGAATTTCATCTCTCTCTGCGTATATATATTGACTGTAATTTTTATTGTATGGGAATAGAATGGATTATGACTGTGTTCGATTATATCATTTGATATGTTAGTTTTTATAATTATATATATGTTCATATTTTAACTATGTTTGCTGGAAAATGTATATGCTGGGACAATACTACAGTGCTAAGTGGAGTTTAATTTGTCAAATTGAATTTTATATATATATATATATATATAATCGAATTTATTGTGCTACAGCAAAAGAAATATTCATTTTATTTTATATTTACACCGTCAGAAAATGACTTGTATGAACTTTTGAATTATTGAGTTTTCTTGATAAATGTTATTTTGTGGTTTCACTTGACAAAACTAGCAATATATCAAAACCATTAACTTATGAAAGAAATGCACTATATTAAACTGATAGAATCATCACATCTAGAATAGCATGTCAAGAAAAATTGATATAAAATAAGGAAAATGGTAAACTTGTCAACATGCAAACTAATGAGATCAACAGAATAATGGAAACAATGTTTGAATACGAAATGGATACTTATGACTATGGAAAACCAAACTTAGAAAACTATGTCTTGTGTGTTTTGGTAAAGTACGAACTTTCGGGAGAGGATGTCGAATGTGGGCTCCCAGAGACGATAGTTTTACTTTTTCTAAAACTATCATTTTATTTATTTGCTTGGCCAAGCTACTGTACCATTGAAATAGATGGATTGTTTAAAATCTTATAGCTATGTTATATTTGTCTCTGCCACATCCTGATTGCAAGAGTTTATGTCATTCTAGGATTAGAATGCATACAGGCAACATGCACGCATCGAGTGATTCCCTCCTGCTTACACCGTTCCAGGTTGCTAGGCTCCTTGTGTAGGGTCGGTGCTTTCTTCGAGTTAGGAAGAAACTTGGGGAAGTCCAGTACTTCGTGGTTGGGTGGAAAAAGCACCTCAACCACTCTCTTGGTCTTGGTTTGCGGATGATCGGAGGATCAAGGTAGACGAGTACAGATATTATTATTGACATGGATATTTACTTTATATATATTTCTTTGTATGGCTTTCATTGCCAAGTTGTAATTGTAATATGATTCATGGATATCTTGATGTTGTAACTTCCTTTTGTAACATTGAAACAGATGTATTGTAACACCAAGTTGGGTGTATGTAACTGGTTTGTAATTCATTCTAGTATATGGCTATTGATGCTATTCATGGATTCTTGCCAGTCTATGTTTAATTATGGATAATTAGAAACTGTTAATGATTGATTATCTTACTTATGCAATATTCTTTCGTTTCGAGTTCTATGTTTAGTTAGTAATTTTTCCTCACCTTACAATATGTAATTACTTGATCATGTCTTCTCTGTGTATTGTATGCTTTCACTGTCTTCTCCATGTATTGAGTGCTTCCTTACTGTATTCATTATGTCTTATGTGACTATTAAGTGTTTTCTTATGTTTGCCTAAGCTTGGGGGCTAGCGATAGTCTTCAAACTTAGGGTGTGTTCGATGTGTCTGACGTGCTTTGACCATAATTTAATGCATGTATGGATTGTAAGATCATACACACATTAAAGTGGGGGCTAAATGTTATGGAGTAAAAAGTGACCATATGCCTTTTACCTCCAAGTTTAGCTCCTAGGTCCTATTTGCTTCATTATACATTATAATTGATCATCCTAAAGGAAATTCCCTGACACCCATGACATTTTGGACCCTTGAGGCCTCCTTTAGCTTGACCCTAACCCAATTTAGGCCCCTAGATTTGGGTGCCAACCGCCCAAGTCTCTTCGAGTTTATGATTTCAATTTACACCTAGATGGATATTGTGAACTTATGATATTGAGTAAAGAGCATTCAAGGCATTAATTGTGTTGTTGTTGTAGATTTATGTTTGTATTTGTGTGTTTGTTGTAGATATGGCATCATCATCTATCTCCTTATGAGTCAAGAAGCTTTCATCCTCCTAAGGACTTCACCTTTGAGGTGACATCATTATTATTTGAATCATTTCATCATTTGGATTATCTTTAGCCTCTACCTTGTAAGGGCACACTCTCTCATTAACAATGGTGTTGGGAAAGCTTGAATGCTAACCCGAGATTTGACTGATGCAAATCCCTAAACATCACAACCCCCAAACCCCTCTCTTTTTGTCTTGTGTGTAGGTTACAAGTACAAGTTTTGGGAAAAATGGAGCTACAGGGAAGTAGTGTAGGAAACAGACTTTCAAGATCTAAAAATAGTTTTGAAAAACCTCCACGAACAGACTTGGGTGATTGCCGCCCTAGTCTACAGGGCCTCAAGCTTCTAGATTTGATCTCTAAGCATCATTTGCAACATTTTATCAGTTCTGACCTCTAGAAAAATCCTACATCTGGACTTGGGCGATTTTTGAATTTGTCCTCCGACACCTCTGCTTTCGGGAGATAGGTTCCAACATCTTACTAATCCTCTCTATACTTTTGGTTTCCATATTTTTGTTGTCGTTCATTTGTTTCAAGTTGATTATCTTATAACTAAGGTTTCCTTCATACTTAGCCTAGGGTTGGATAAAAAGCTTGATTGAATCTCATTTTCCTTGACAAACAAGAGCACAAAATCTATAGTTGATCCCTCTTCCATCTTGTAGTGGCTTAAGCTCAGTTTTGTCCTTGAATATTATAGTGAAAGGAGGGTTTGATCTAGTGTACTCACACATTCCATCTTCCCCCTTTTACCACTTAACATTTGTAAGGGTAGATTTGTTAAAAAGGTTTTCCAACTATGCATGTGACACTGCTAACTATTATAAAATGATCATAATGACAACATTTCCTCTTAGGGTGGGCATTACTACCCTCACCTCTATATGTGCTAGCTCAATATCTAACATATCGCTCTCTATTGGGCCAAAGCATAATAGTGTGTCTCACTCTTGTGCCACATGCTAATTTGATAATATATACAAAATAGCTTGCCCCAATCTTGGAATATAAGGAATAATAAATTGAGTTGACTATAGACAACATTCTTGGCATGTATATTCTACGTGGTACCGTTTTCCCTCTAATCCATGTACATCAATTTTATTAGACAAAATGCATCATTCTAAACCTTACAAATTTGGGTCAAGTGATATCAAAAAATATAAAAATATATATGTAAATACCCCTAAGTTTTTAGCTTTCTAAAAATATATTTTTTATTGTATTTTATTTGAATATATATTTTTTCTTTTTTATAATAAGCATAGATTTGTTATTGAAAATAATGATATATTTAGGACACTAGGAAAATAAAAATAAAATTACACAACTCTCCACATTGATGTCCTTGTTTTAATGAAAAATATATTTTAATTTGGGTAAATACACAAAGAGTAATGAGCCATAGTAAAAGTTACCAAAAAATATGTAAGCTCTAGATATCAATTTGTTAATGACTGTATTTGAGAAACGATGAAAATATTTTAGCCAATTGTAAAGGGTTTTAGGGCCCCTTCAAAACCAGTTTTACCTATATAATCAAAAACAATGAAAATATTTTATATTTACTTATCTCATGTTATGTGTTATGGGAAAATATTACTCATTAAAAATAGTAAATATATAATAAACACTATTGAAAATCAACCAAATATGATATATTTTTTTCTAGAGATTGTTTTTTTTTAATAGAATCTACATATAAAATGGCACAAATAATTAGTTTACATCGTCTTTACTTCCTTGACCATTTACTCACTATTTAATTGACAAAATAAGATGAATTTTGAAAAATACCTATTGGCCAAAAAGTGAGACACTATTGTACTTAAACCTTACTTGAATGTCATCTCTATCAATGTGGAGCCTCCTCTACTCTCCTATTGCCTCATATCTATCAACCTAAAGGGAGGCACAATCTGATGATGTACCCACATATGCCTCATGTGCTTGGTTAATAGGATTAAAAATGGGTGTAAAATGTTTAACATGTTTATGATCATGAGTAATCATGGCATTCAGTACTACCAGGATGTCACAAGTCAAATGCTCCATAATAAAATAAATCAAGACTATGCACTTTAATATGCTTCATGCACATCACATGTTAATCCAATGCTATATTTATATCTATGTCATACATGATAACATCTGTTATATGTGGATCACCCTTTTGTAACTCTTCATTGGTTGGTAGTTTTTGTAGTGGCACTGTAAATATGGTTACTTACATGTCATCTCCTTTGGCCCCTTCATCATGAGCCTCCTCTCCCCTAGTTGCTAATCGATCTGTTGGTGGTGGTGGTGGTGCATCCCTAGGGGCATCTAGAGCATAGAATGAAGGTTGTCACTCAATGCCCCACCATGATTGGTATTGATTAGTCACTCCTATATTATCCCTCTCTTCTAACTCAATGTCCTCATTGGCCTCATCATCGTATGTCAAGGCTCAATCACTAATCAATGGCATGTCCACCTCTCTGAGTCTAAAAGGAAATCTTTGATGTCAACAATATGATATCAATGTTAAGGACACCACCTATCGAATCCCAATGTACCTCAAAACACACTCAAAATCTCTCCACTGTGATGGTTTATTTTGCAACCAACCATCGTGATCTCCTAATCCATTAAGTTGAAATTTATCAACATCATGAGCCACATCCCTATACAACTACCATATGATATCTAGTGGAGTCAAATGGTCAAAAAATTATTGTCATCCTAATAATGTAATCCCCTTATGGCATTTACCAATATATCTTGTATCCCATCAAAACACTAATGGCATGTTGACATCTATAACAATTGGTAACCCTAGGTATCGTGCTATTTGCACATGATCATGCACCTAAGACTGCAATAGAGAAACTATCTTAATGCTCATACCATCATCATCCATGAATCTATGTAAACAATCATATAAAATGGGCCAATACATGTAATGACCCTATATAAATAATTGTTGACACACTTTTATCTCATGCACAATTTGATCCAATGCATAAGAGATCATGAGACCCTTGCTATTTGGCAAGATCGATATACCAATAATGACAAGTAACCACTTGTGTCCCTAGGTTGGCCATCCGACCATAATATGTAAATATGGGATACCATCCCTCTCATGCCCTACATGGTTAGTATACTGCTGATATAGTTATCTATCCTTCTAGAGTGTATTATATCTAATATGCACATGTCTACCCTTTGCTACAAATCATATGACCTTGCATGCGAGTAGATGAAAGGTATTCGTATTTGAATACCACCACTTGACAAAGTTGGTGAAAATATGTTGTTGAACTTCTGAATCATAGTAAAAACTACTAAATATCCAATAACTTCAATGAAATTGATGCAAATACAATAAACAAAGATATTACCTTCGTAGATCAATTTACCTCGTAACTTCCATTGTTGCTTATCTCGTATTGATCTTGTGAATGAGTTGAGCTCTCAGAAGTGTGTACTTCCTTGCTGTCGAAAATGACCATAAGAGAATGGCTATAGATGGATAATGCAATGAAGATTAAACTAACAATGCAACTCTAAGATGATTGATAATGGAGATATGGAGACATGGTTGGATGATTGTGATGATAATAGAGATTATGCAAGTGCAATGAGGATACTTTGCCAAAGGCACACTGGTAGGATTCCTACAGAGTAAGATTGCTAAAGCTTGAGATCATCTGAAATGAGGGAATGAGGGTTCCTTTTATAGGCTCAAGAGAGGCCAAATCCAAGTGTCAATAGATCCATGACTGGAGGAATTACCTGTGAGGTGTACGGTTGAGGAAGCTTGAGGGAATGTGCACGAATCAGAAGAGGACAAGTGTCCAAGCTTCTTTCATGAGTTATGGGAGTTAATAGAATAGATTGAGGAGTTAACTGAATAGATTGACCAATTGAGTGAATTGATTGACTAGATAACTGATTTGATTGATGAGTTAATTGATCTTGATTGGAGGATAAATAGGAAATGTGGGTGAGGGAAATTAGCTAATTAAATATTAAAATATTTAATTATGCATGCAAATGGTGAGGTGGAAGATGAGGTGGAAGAATGACATGGATGAGATGATGTGGAATTATAGAATTTAGGACTTTGGGATAGAGGAATTTGAGATTAATTAAATAATTTAGGATTATTTAATTAGATGAGATATTAGAGGAATTTGGATATTTAATTAAATAAAATGATTTTCATTTAATTTTGGGATAATGAACCAATCAAATAAATTAGAATATTTATTTAATTGATAGAAGAATAAGAATTAAAATAAATATTAAAATATTTATTTAATTCGACACGAGTCATTTTTAGGTGTATACATTTTGCCCCTGTTTGATGCAATGTGTTTTATCACATTGCTTCAAAGAATAAAAATTTTCTAACCATGATGTATGCCCCAATTTGCCCCTGGTTTAGGTTAAATGATGATAGTATGCCCCCTTGGGAGATTGGTCAGGTTGGACAACGTTGGAGAAAGGTGGACGAACAATCTCACGATATGTAAGATTTTACGTCACAGGTTGCGGACAAAAAGTTCGGGTGACGAAGAAAGGCAAATGGTTGAAAAACATGCCCCACACTCACAGGGTCAAACACTTCCCATTAAGGTCCACTTTGCTATATATAGGCATGTGGGGTCATAATCCTAGTCATTTGCACACTTGTCTTTTGTGGAGAGATTATAGGAGCTCTGGTGTAGTAGCAGTGTAGAGTAGTTAGTAGAGATGGATCAAATTCTGATAGCGAGCCACCGATTTGAAAGGATCTGATGATTCAGGCGGCTAGCAGACTATGGACCCCTAGTATGTACTCTTTCAAACTTGGTCGATTTTGCATTTAATACGGTCAAATTGTAGGTCAAAGTTGTCATATTTGAATGCGTGGGTTTAGTCTTTTGGCGCATATAAGCTAGGAACACGTGCATATACTCCGATTAGGTGCATCTAAGTCAAGAATCAACGCATATGCAAAAAATTTGCAAATGATAGGTAGTCCTGCGCAAACAACTAGGGTTTCAACGCATTTATGTTAATGCATGCAAACAAATAACAGTCCTGCGCATCTAGGGTTTTGCTGCGCATCCAGCAAGAAAACATGCAAATAATTAGGGTTTAAGTGCATCTGATAAGGAAACGTGCAAATTGTCTAAAAACATGCAAATGAGTATTGTTCTTGCGTAATTGCCTAAAAAAGCGCAAATGATAGGGGATTCAACGCATTTGATACAAAGTTGCACATCTGATAGGTTTGGTAAAATACTTCGCTAGTTTGACAAAGTCAGCATTGTGATCGATGTTGGCCAACTGATAGGTCATCTTCGAGATTGATTGAATCTCAGAAGAGAGGATAGGATAGGTTTCATGATAGTTTAGCTAAGTATTTTGCTTGATGGGATAGATTTGCGGCTTAGTTTGTTTTGGTTTTTTTTAACGCACTTTGTTATCGATTTTGCAGGAGATCCTAGATCATGTACTGATGTCATGGGAGATATTCCCTTTGATGCAGCTACTTAGGCCCTACTTGATTGATATCGACCATTTGGTGCTTGGTTCGACCAACTTATATGGTATGTTTGCTTCATGCCCGAGATACGGGCTAATCTCAGATTACTGACTGCATTGGGTGAGAGGTACCCCAGTGAGACGGGCACATTTCACTTGCCCACAGGAGAGATGATGGTGACCATAGAGGATGTACATCAGATTCTCTAGATTCCCATTTAGGGTGAGCTGGTTGAGTACGAGTCTGCTACTGGAGTTGGATTGGTTGAGTGTAGACAAGTGTTCGAAGACCTAGACTTGGAGGGCACAGAGATCAGGTGGGCAGACATTGTAGAGTACTATGATCCCTTGCCAGACATACTAGTAGGTTTGATTGGAAGTGTTGTATGCCCCGATAGGAGATCCTGTGGCTTCCAGGTTGGATGGGGACAGACCCTAGAGAGGATGGTTTAGGAGGGGACATGGTTTACGTGGGGTCCTTGCATCTTGGCCCACTTGTTCCATGATTTGCATCAGGTTGTTTATGATGGAGCTGCTAGTCTTTCTGCTGGTGTTTCTTTGCTTCAGATTTGGGCTTGGCTGCATATAGTAGTGACACAACCCATTGGCATGAGGGTTAGGGGACGTGACAAACCCTATTCTTATATGTTTCAAAAGACTCTTTCCCAGCCCAAGCCGAGGAAGCTAGAGTACTGGCGTCACACATTGGATAATGTGGACGAGGTTATATAACGACCATACCTAGACTGCGAGGTGTGGGACGAGGATGCAACAAGGTTGCCTTATTGTTTCCAGACTTGGTGGCTAATAGGGAGGACTCCCTACATACTAGAGCACCACATTGTTACTCGTGTGCTCTGACAGTTTGGTAGGATTCAAGGCATGCCCCAGGGTATTGCGATTTTTGCTCAGACGCACAAGGAGCATCCATTGTGGGGTCCTGTGGCATCATATGAGACACCGAGGATAGATTTCCTATAGATTCCTTGCCAGGCATGGGATATGAGACGGCAGATAGTGGATGCAGGCATGACTGCAGATTTTGAGGCACACTTCATTGCTCATCCGGTTCCTAGATACTCTAGTCCTGGAGAGTTGGCATCAAGACTTGGGGACGACGATAAGGACGAGGACAATGCCCCTTGATAGAGGAGGGGACGACGACGAGGCGGGAGGGGTGGCCGAGGTGGTAGGGGAGGAGGAGATGATGGAGGCGGGGGTGGCAGAGGTGATGGAGGAGACGACAGGGATGACAGTGGGGATGATGGTAGGCAGAGGAGGGTTAGACAGAGGAGAGTGCCCCAGATGCAGGCCCAGGCATAGGTACATGCACAGGTGGAGCCACAGGTGTAGCTATAGGTACAAGCATAGGGTGGACAGGGTGATGGAGAGACAACAACATTGCAAGCCTAGGTGGCTCAATTACAGGCTCAGGTGGCATAGCTGCAAGGGCAGGATGGTGGTGAGATGGCAGCGTTATGAGCCCAGGTGGATCAGTTACAGGGGTGTGTGACACAGCTACAGGGGGATGTCCGCACTATGATTATTGAGTGAGACACAGCCATACAGAGATGTACTAGGGCAGAGACCCTATTACAGCAGAGGACAGCCTAGGGTCCACACAGTCAGATTCTGATAGATATGGTTAGGGAAGGGCAGGAGATTTTTTTACTAGAGAGGGTTGTATGAGCAGGCTGTGCCAGCAGAGCAGAGGGTCAACAGTTTCCACCCTAGTTCACATAGCAGGTCGAGACAGACACAGACAAAGAGCATAGGGATGAGGCCACCACTACCTCGTGGGCCATCAGGGACAGGTCCTACAGGTCTAACAGGTCATATAGGGCAGTAGCCTCCCCTTCAGCAGCCATAGGATCTCGCACCATCTAGAGCTAGTTCCACATAGCCACTGTTTTGGAGACATGCATCATGTGTTGAACATTTTTTTGTTTGTAGACACCATTTTTGACCAAGCGAGATAGATACTTTTATGACATCATTGTATACTTGGACATTATTATTATTTTTGATTTATGATGATGATCTACATGAGTTCGACGTACTACATGCATGTGTTCCTATGGATGGATGTTACTTTATATGTGATGGATGTTGTCTATTATGCTTATACTGTGATGATTCTAATGTGTTTATGTGACTCTATGATGCACTTGATATCTATGTGACATGATGTTTTTATGTGATACATGATGGACATGAGGACTTATATGCATGCTTATGATCCTATACACTAACATGATATGATGACCTAATGTACCCTTTAGGGATATTGTAAATGCAACACATGATGGTTTAATTGCCTTATGTATGGATGATGATCTAATATGCAAACACTGTGATAGCTATGTTTTTGTAGATTTTTTATATGAAATGTTATGTATGAAACCTATGTGGGTTTAATGACAACACTAGTATGATCTAAATGTTTAATACAACTAATGCACCTAAATGATAATGAATTGATGATGTACATGCTTATAATATGCAAAATGATGATGATGTATTTTTGTTATGCCAAGAATACTCAATCACAAATGAAACAACACTTAGAAGAATTTAGACAAAAGATTTGGACAAACGGTTAACTGATAGACAGGACTTGGATCTTATGACACTTGGATAAATGGCATGTATGGAATGCTTATAACTGAAATGAAATGCAATTGGGTATGTATGATAGTGGATTTTGTCATCTTCTTGTACAAGTTTTTGAAGTACTTTGTTTCATCATTGAGCTTTTAAAATGTTGTAAGAAAATACAAGCATCTAGGTATAATTGAACCATGATGACCTGAGTATCTCTTACATGGATTTTGATTTAGCAAGTTAATACAAGCATCTAGTCAAAATTGAATCCAGATGACCTAAGTATTTCTTGCATGTATCAATAGACAAGGATTTCACTCTTTCATGCTTAGACTTAGAACGTCCTCAATGATCTTTTGCCGATCATGTCGTTAGACAAAGTTGTCACATTACTAGAGATTGATCCATGAAAAACAAACAAATAAAATAATTATGCCCCCATCATAGCTCCTCTAGTTTCTGACATCCTTGAGTAGCATAAAAAGACATAATAATAAAAATCGTGATATAAGACTTTAAACAACCATTAAAAACCTTCTTGCCATAGATATATTTTTCTTGCAATAACTGATAGAGTCCTTTTGATATTTTAGGCAGGTTGGTGTTGTCAGGTTTAGTTTAACGTCTCTTTGTCAAGATGATGTTTAAAGCTTGCTTGTTGTGTTGCTTGTTGTCTAGTGATAAAACCATGATCCTGATTGTTATCCTCTGAGGTTGTGACATTCAAGAATCTAATTCTCCAAACTAGGTTGAGGATTTGCCCCCAGTCAAGTAATGGATTGATTTTTTATGGATGAACTGATGATAGACATGAAGAAACGGGCCCTAAGGGACTGACCTAGTGCCTCGGGGGCGCATCAATGATGGCCTTGCCTATGTGACGACGCAGAGGCAACGTAGTTCAAGGTGTGGACCATGTGGACCTTAAGACCTAGGTGATGGGAACATGGGTGGAATGGATGGACAAAAGGATGGGTGATAAGGGATGGAATGGATGGGAAGCCTTAGGGGCTCATCAATGATGGCCTTGCCAATGTGATATCTTAGAGGTGACGTAGTTTGACAATAGTTCAATGGATTGGTTGAGGATGGATGACAAGATGGATGAAGGTTTGGATGGACAGCCTGATGTGACAAGGCGATAAGGGAGAGCAAACAACAAGCCATGATAGGTATCCTTATGTGAGTTGATGGATGTGGTTAGAAAAGACTGGATGAGGACTAAAGTCCGGAGAGATGGAGGGATTGGTTTATCACAAATAACACCCGTTTCCAGGTTTTCACCACTTGCTTTTATTTGCACGATAGTTAAAGTACACATGACGCATGTTTGCCAAGTTTTCATCATGGTACCTATCCAAGGTGCCTGTTTACCAGGTTTTGACCAGAGGATAATTTTTATTTTTATTTTTTTGCTATTTTTCTTCTTTTTTTGGTTGTTTTTGATATATATCGTATATATATCAAAACAACAAAATATATATACGATATATATATATATATCATGTAGATATATGTAGATATATATGTAGATATATATATATATATACGATATATATATATCATGTAGATATATGTAGATATATATGTAGATATATATATATATATACGATATATATATATCATGTAGATATATGTAGATATATATGTAGATATATATATATATATATATATATATATATATATATATATATATATATATATATATATATATATATATATATATATATATATATATATATATACATACATACATACATACATATACGATATATATATTTTGTTGTTTTTGATATACAATCCCTTGCATTGGGGTTTAGGTGTAGAACTTGCGGAGATGCATGTTGTTGATGGGATCATCGAACAGTTCACCTTCTAATGTTGCTGGGTCATAAGCTCCTGATCCATAGGCAGCAATGATTATATATGGTCCAATCCAATTGGGTTCAAATTTGCCTTTCTTCTCCTTGTCCTGCTAATTTCGAGTATTCTCTTTAAGAACTAGGTCACCAACTTGAAAGACTCATGGTTTGACCCTGTGATTATAACTTCTTGACATTCTCTGCTGGTATGCTTTCAGATGGTTAAAGGCATATTGTCTTCTTTCCTCTAGCAGCTCTAACTCTTGTAGTCTGGAAACTCTGTATTCTTCATCAGATATGAGGCCTTTTAATGAGACTCGCAAGGATGGTAACTCGACTTCAATGGGCAAGATGGCTTCAGAACCATAAACTAGTGAATATGGTATTGCACTTGTGGGAGTGCAGATGCTTGTACGGAAGGCCCATAGAGCGGGATTCAGTTGCATGTGCCAATCACGGCTGGCGTCATTGACAGTCTTCTTTAGGATTTTCAAGATAGTTTTATTAGATGCCTCCGCCTGGCCATTTCCTTGGATATGGGGTGGAAAAGCAGTGTTGGATGTGGAATTTGTCACATAGCTCTTTGACATCCTAGTTTTTAAATGGCCTTCCATTATCAGTGATAATGGATACAGGGATGCCATAGCGGCAAATGATGTAATTCAGGATGAATGAGGCGATTTGTTTGCCTGTGACATTGGCGAGGGGTACGGCTTCAATTCACTTCGTAAAGTACTCAGTGGTGGTGATTATGAATTTATGGTTGTTGGATGATGGAGGGTGTATCTTGCCCACTAAGTCAAGTCCCCATTGACAGAAAGGCCAAGGAGTCACTAATGGTTGTAGCTCTTATGTTAGTGCATGTATTAGGTTCCTGTGGATTTGGCATTTCTTGCACCTCTTCACAAAATGATACAAGTCTTTTTCCATAGTTGGCCAGTAGTATCCCATACGTATGAGTTTCTTAGCCAGGGTAGGACCACTAGAGTGGGTCCCACATATACCGTCGTGAACTTCGCTTGGGGTTGTTTGATATTCCTCACTGTCGAGACACCTAAGGAGAGTACCATCTAGTGATTATGGTAAAATGAAAGGCTCGGCAGATGAAGGTTCTTTTTTGGTTACTAGATAGATCAGGTGGTAGGGTGTTCTCTTTCAAATAAGTATATACTTTTCCGTATAAGGGAGAATCTGATCCTACGATATGGCAAATGATGCGGGTTTCAGGGATGTCGTATGCAGGATGGGATACTGGCTCTACCAACAACTCATAGCGTGACTAGTTTTCAGGTATATCAAGGAGAGATGCAATTGTTGTCATTGTGTCAGCTGCTTTGTTCTCTAATCTAGGTATCTGCTTAAAAGAGATCACAATAAAGTAATCTTTGAAGTTGTCTACCATACACTTGTACGGTATTAACTTCTCGTCTTTTGTTTGATAGTCGTCATTCACCTGGTTGATGACAAGTTGTGAATCACCATACACATGGAGTTCTTTGACTTTCCGTTCTACCACCATTTTAATGCCAATGACCAACACTTCATACTCTGCCACATTGTTGGTACATGGAAAGAGTAGTTTGAATGACTTTGGAATTGTGTCTCCATTAGGTGTGACCAACAAGATACCTACTCCGGACCCATGTTGGGCCTATGATCCATCAAAGTAGAGTTTCCATGTTGTTTTTGTGCTGTGAAAGATAGACTCATCTGGAAATTCAAAGCTTAATGGGTTGTCATTTGTCAAAGGTGCATCTATCAGCTAGTTTGCAATCACTTGCCCCTTTATTGCCCGTCTATCTACATACTCGATGTCAAATTCACTGAGTATCATGACCCATTTTAATATTCTACCTGTTAGGGTAGCTTTTGTTGAGCAAGTATTTCAAGGAATCGATCTTCGCTACTAGCTTGATGGAGTGTGAGAGCATTTAATGTCTCCATTTTTGTGAGGCAAAGACAACAACAAGGCACACCCTTTCAATTGGTGTGTATTGCAGCTCGAAACCTACTAGTGTCCTGCTGATGTAGTAGCTTGCTTGCTCCTTTCCTTCATGATTCTGCTATGTGAGTAGAGCTCCAAGAGCTGTTGGTGTAGCTGAGATGTAGAGTAGCAATGGCTTGCCTTGGATTGGCGGCATCAAGACAGGTGGGTTCATTAGATATTCCTTTAGATGTTGAAAAGCTTGCTCACATGAGTCATCCCATTTGAAAGGAATGTTTTTGTGTAGGAGATGTGTGAATGGATGACACTTATCTGCCAGCTGAGAGATAAACCTTCTGATGGACTGTAGCTTTCCTTGTAGAGACCGCAACTGACTCAGATTCTTAGGTGGTGACATTTCCATGATTTCTTTTACCTTGGCTAGGTCCACCTCTATTCCATTAGCTGATATGATGTATCCAAGGAGTTTACCGGATGTTACTCTGAAAACACACTTTTTTGGATTTAACCATACATTAAATTGCTCTAGTCTTGTGAAGGTCTTGTCCAAGACCTGTAGATGTCCCTCTCTGGTAATTGACTTGGCTAAAATGTCATCTGCATAATCTTCCATGATGGTGTGCATCATGTCATGAAAGATTGTAGTCATGGCCCTTTGATATATTGCCCCCGCATTTTTTAGTCCGAATGGCATGATGCACCAACAATAGGTACCCCATGGACATGTGAATGCGGTCTTGTGTTGATCTTCCAACACTATTTTGATTTGGTTATAGCCAGAAAATCTGTCCATTAACAACAACATGGTGTGCCCTACTGTTAGATCTATAATGATGTCGATGTTGGGCAGGCGAAAGTCATCCTTGGGACAAGCCTTGTTCAAATCTCTAAATTCATTACACAATCTAACCCTTCCATCTGGTTTGGAAACAAGAACTATATTTGAAATCCACTCTGAATAATCGATTGGTCTAATGAAACTAACATCTAGTAGCTTCTTCAATTCTTCCTTCACTAAGAGTGTGATATGTGGATGCATCTTTCGTAGTTTTTGTTTGACTGGCTTAGCTCCCGGGGCTAGTGACAAATGATGCATTATAAGGTTTGGATCTAGTCTTGGTATATCCGCATATGACCAAGCAAAGTTAATCTATTTTTTCTTGAAGAATTCGGTGAATTCTGGCTTTTCCTGTGTAGATAAAGTTTGTGCCATATGAGTTATCCTTGGATTGTCTTCTGTTTCGATGCTAACAGGTTCTGCTGGTTCGATCAAAATGGAGGACCTTTCTTGATGTGTCAAATTGGGAAGAGTGTCAAGCCTTCCATCCTTTAGCGCTTGAGAGAGGTTTTCACTGTCGGATGCGTCTTTTATTTTTTTACTATTTTCACGATCTGACACTGCCGCATAGTAGTTTTCACCATTAGATCTCTCTTTTATTTTCACATTTTTATGACTGAAAGGCTTGACACTCTCTCCAAAATAAGTCTTGTTGTTGAGTTCTATAACATAGCCAATTTTGTGATCCCCTACGGGTAGATGGTCTCTAAGTTCCAAAAAATCTATGATGGCATTGTCATTTTGGAAAGTATCAAGCTCAGGAGGTTCATCTTGTGAATCCCAGTCTATGAGTTCAGGATGTACCAAGGGTAATGGGTCATTGGGTTGATCAGGTTTGAGGGTAGTGATGGTTAAGATGGAGGAATTGTTTAGGCTAGCATAAGCATTTACAAAGTCTATGATGGTACTCTCCTCAAGTTGATCTATCAAGTGTGACATCATTCCTTCCTCGGGAAACTCATTTTCGGTACTTTGTGGATCAAACTCTAGCGGTCTAGACCTAGAGCTTCGTCCCTCCTGAGGTGTACGGGTAGAGCTATATTGTTGAACCACATCAACATCTTTCTCATTACAAGATAGTTTAGAAAGACTATCCCATTCATATTCATTTGAGTTTGTCTCACTCCATGCTTGTAGTCATTGAATCTGCTCTACTAGGTTAGTAGTAGCTGTTTCTTTTTCTTTTCCTTTATGCTTGTCTTTACTTTTGACCTTTTCTTTTCCTTTGTAACCTAGCCTTGTGGTGTCTTGGGCTATTAAGGAAGGACATTGGATAGGTTCAATGATACCTTCTTTCCTTAATCCCATGAGACCATGACTGTCATATCCCATTCTTTGTAAGATAGAGAACCCTTGACCATACTGTTCGGTTTGCAATTGGGATTGAGGGTCTTGTGGTTTGGGCTCACTATCTTCATCTTTATAGAGCCATTGTAGAATGTCCTTCTCATCACTCTCGTCTGATAGGCTTCCCTATTTTACAAAAGGACCTTTAGGAGTCTCGACTGACTTGGGCTTGTTCATGGATGGCTTTCCATAGGACTTAGGAGATATGGGTAGCTGTGCTAGACAAAATGTTAGTGCAATAGTATATTCTCCTACACCTTTGTCTTTGAATTTGAGTTTGAGTTCAGATGCCTTAGATGTAGATGGTAGTGAGGTCAGGTCAACATGGGATGGAGATGAGGAAGATGCATGGTTGGTGGGGATTACAACATCTGGCTTGGATTGGATGGAATTGCAATATTGGAAAGGATTAGGATCTCCTTGAATAGTGACCTCTTGGCCATTATGAGGGAATTTGACACATTGATGGTAAGTGGATGGCACTGCCTGGATTGCATGTATCCAAGGTTGACCAAGAAGAATATTGTATGCCAATTCCATGTCAAGCACTTGGCATACCACATCTTTCACCACCGGTCCCACTCTTATTGGTAAAACAACAATTCCTTTTGATGTCCTTTCTTCTTCATCATATGCCTTGATGGTAATTTTCTGTTTAGGATCCACAACATTTTCTGAGAGACCCAATGCAATGATTAGTTTTAAAGTGCAAATATTTAAACTTGCCCCTCCATCGATTAGGACCTATTTTATTTTATGCTTATGGATGAAGGCTTCAATATGTAGGGATGCATTGTATGGTTGGGTTATGGACATATCATCTTTTTCTGTGAAGGATAAGAAATGGGTTGTACCTAGATGCCCTATCATGGCCTGAAATTGCTCTTCGGCTTGATTGGTTGGGATGGTAGTTTCTAAGAGGGCTTTTTCAAGGATGGCTTTGTGAGACGAAGATAGACATAGAAGCTCCAAAATGGATATTTGTGCAGGTGTCTTTTGGAGTTGGTCAGGGACATTGTACTGGTTTGATGGGGGGGTGATTTGGATGGAGCCCCTTGGAGAGTAATCTTTCCACCACGAGTGGTGACATTACAATCGGGCTTTTTATTGATAGTGGTCACATTTACATGTGTGTCACTTTCGAAGATGTGGTTGATAACATAATCATATGACACATTTGTGTAGTTGGCATTATTACCACTATTATTGTTTTAACTTGAAGATCTTCCCTTCACATAGTTGGGAAACGTATTCTTGAATGCCAAATGGTCATCATTGGATGCATGTCCATCAATTTTTATTATCTTTTGGTCAATCAAGTCTTGAATGATATTCTTTAGTCCTTGACAGTCATTGGTTTTGTCACTCTTGCTTCTATGATATTCACAAAAGTCCGAGTCTTTCCACCAAGAGGGTTTAAATTTTGGTTCATAATCTTGCACCATTGGAAGCGTTATGAGATTGTTTGATATGAGCTTCCGTAGGGCAGATTCCAGTGATTCCCCTAGTGGTGTGAACTTTCTTCTAGGAGGAAAGTTGGTTGGTCTTTGTTCATTGCTTTGAGGCTTGGTGGATGGTGTGTTGTTTTGCAGGTTTTATAGATTGAAGATCGGTTGTTTTTGCACCACATGTTTGGCATCAACAACACCATCGTTCACAATGCTTTTGTTTTTGGTCCAAAACTTTGGATTGTCTATGTTATTATTTGAGCTAGGAGTGTCTTTGTATAGCTTAATTTGCCCTTTTGCTGCTAATGCTTTTTCGATGAGTAGCCCCATTTCAACGACCTTACTAAAAGTAGTTGGACAATGTATTTGGATTTGGTAGCTTAGTTCCATGGATAGATTATGAACAAACATTTCTATCATTTGCTTCTCTGGTATGTGGTAGGGACACGTGCTTGCAATTTGTCTCCATCTTTGTAGGAAAGAGGCGAAGGATTCTCCCCCTTTTTGCTTGTTATTACAAAGGTCCAACATGGAGATTTCATGTTCAATATTGTATGAGAAATGTGTGATAAATTTGTCCACTAGTTCATTGAAAGTGCAGATGCCGGGAGGTAAGTGAGAGAACCACTTCATAGCTTGTCCTCCTAAGCTTGTTGGGAATAGTCACATAAGATATGTTTCGTTGTGTGCGACTTCTAGACATGCGGCACTAAATTCCCTTATATGATCTCTTGGATCACCTTTTCCTCTATACTTGTCAAATTTTGGAACCTCAAACCTTGAGGGAAAAGGTATCATGAGCAAAGATTTATCAAAGGGATAAGGTGAGATATCCTCAAGGGAGTAGTGCTTTGTGGTTGTCCCACTTTGGATATCCATCAACTGTTGTTGTAAGGCTTGTATTTGTGTAGTTAATGTGTCCAAGGGATTGGGTGTATCCTTAGCCTTTTTCGTTTTAGAAGCATCTTTGTCATTTTTGGAGCCATCTTTCAAAGACTCAGCTTCGTTTGAGGAATTGTTCTCTCTTAGATTTGAGACATCAAAATCTGAGGGCAACTTAGCTCCTTGTTGAGCTAGCATAAGAAAGTATTTATGAGGATTTGTGGCAATGACCCTATCCATCATTTTTAGAAATTTCAGATCTTGGAGGTGTCTAAGGATTTCCTCATCATCAAAATCGTGACCACCATTGCGAATGGAACCCATTTTTTGCTTTTGTTTCGATGGGGACCTAGTTTGAACCATGCAAGTTTTGAGATGTGGGTGAAGTTGGATGTAAGAATTGGTGAACTTGGTTTGATGTTTTGGTATGAAATGATTTGAGGGTCAATTTGGTTGGATGTGTTTTTGCTAAGTTTTTATACTGATCTATGTTGTCCAAACAATGTGCTCTTGATCTAAAAGGTAGTCAAAATAGGGATAGTTGATCACCACTATTGATATAGACTATTCTTTTATCAAGATTACACTAGCATAGTTTTGAGGTGAAGGATGATTGATCCTGTTATGAAACTAACTAGATTTTGTTTGAATTTGGTAGAGTCTCAATAATGCCTAGATGAAAATCTTGGTTTGGTTTGGATAGCAAGATAGTGGTATGCAAAGGTGATGTATGAAAATGGTATGAAGGTGGTTTGAATGGTTGAACTAACTTTCTAATGTGATTTGGGTCCAAATGGGTACAGGGATATGATTTTGATTTTCTCTCAAACTCTTTGGAAGCACTCTCTGTTACGAATGCGTAGGTTCAAATGCACAGAAGTAGGGATCAAATGTACAACTTTGTTTGTTGAATGTGCTATTCTGCATGCACAGGTCCATTTGTCAAAGGCGTAGTTCTGCTGATTGGATGTGTAGCTCTGTTATTTATATGCGCAGGAGTTTTAAATGCGTAGTAATATCTCTTAAATGCGTAACAAAAAAGGGTGTATGCGCAGCAATAAGTGAATGCACAGGAAGATGTATCAAGTGTGTAGCTCTACACAGAGGTTTTGCTTTTTTGGTTTTTTTTTTTCAGTTTGTTCTTCTTTTTGCACATTTTTCTAGAATTTTCTAAGGTTTGTGGTACTGTTTTTGACTCAAGTTATTGCTAGAAAATACAATAAACAAGAAGTTCCATGATTATATTATAAATGTAAAAATAAACAAGTACAATCCTAAGGATGGCAAGGGCAATATTTGCCAAATTCTAACTTGGATTTTACTCCAGCCACTTACATAAAGGTGGACAGTTAGTAACTTGGTAGCACTGGCTCCCCTCCACGGCACTGACTTCTCATGCATACCAAGTTATAGTTCCTCTGAAGAGTTGAACTTTCTATCTCCAAACTAGATGAGTGTATGACATTGGACAGCTTCAGAGGACTTCCTCCTACGTCAACAAATAGGGGTTTTTGGCTTTCTAAAATAATTGACTTTTTAGTTTGGGCATTCGTTCGGGTGGTTATACGTGCGGCGATTCGCTCCGATAAGGAGGCTTCCCAGCTTGCAGAGGTTACGCTCTACAGGGTTTTGGGGAAACATCCGTCGGTATAACACAACAACGCCCGTTGTTTGTGACTTTTGTCACAAACACAATTTATTTATAGTGACTAGGAAGTGGCTTAGCTTTAGCCTGTTATCGCTCAAGGTCGTCCCACTTGGAAGAAACACAATCCCAAGGGCATGCCTCTTCTAAAGGTTACATGACTAAAATGATGATTTTGGCATTTTGGTCACCCAAGAAGGGGAGAGCATAGTCCTATCATCATTTTCAAGCACAATAGACACTAGTTCTTTATCCCCCTAGAGTTAAAAACCAAAAAAAACTAGGTGTGTTTTACTCTACCAAGCACATTCCATTGACAAGATAGCAAGAACTTGGAAAAGATGGTTAATTTTATCCTCCTAAACAAGTCTATGTGAAGATTGTTGTTGAAGAATTAAACAAATTACTTTCCCCAATTTAAGCTGAATGATAGTTTGTAGTGCAAGATGGCAAAATGAAAGATTTGTTCAGTTTATCCACCTAGGTTGGGACTATGTGCGAGTTGTATGCAACAATACAATTTATTGCCTCCTAATTAGATCTAGGTAAAGATTTGCATGAAGATATCCAATTACTTTCCCCTAATTAAATCTAGATGATTTTACAATGCATCTAAATGACTAAACCAACTTTCTACACCTGCAAGATCATTCTATCAAAAGCCTCCATTTGATGATCAAAATACTTGCAACAAAATTTAGTATGAAAATTTTACAAATTCCATACAACTCTCTAACAGGACTCAGATGCGTTGAAACTGAGAATGGGTGCGCAGAAAGATCCAACAGATGCGTAGGTATATGTTTTAAATGCACAGACAAAGTGAATGTGCCGAAGTAATGATCAGATGCACAGAAATAATCTTCATATGTGTCGGACTATCATTTTTATCATGGATGCGCAGAACTAGAAAGATGAATGCGCCGGAATGACCTGTCACGACTGCAACTTGACCAAAAACTCAAAATAGAGATTAAAAATGGGGTAGTAGCCCCATGGTGGGTGCCAAAGTATTGTTGAACTTCTGAATCATAGTAAAAACTACTAAATATCCAATAACTTCAATGAAATTGATGCAAATACAATAAACAAAGATATTACCTTCGTAGATTGATTTACCTCGTAACTTCCATTGTTTCCTATCTCGTATTGATCTTGTGAATGAGTTGAGCTCTCAGAAGTGTGTACTTCCTTGTTGTCGAAGATGACAACAGCAGAATGGCTGTAGATGGATAATGTAATGAAGATTAAACTAACAATGCAACTCTAGGATGATTGATAATGGAGATATGGAGATATGGAGACATGGTTGGATGATTGTGATGATAATGGAGATTCTGAAAGTGTAATGAGGACACTTTGCCAAAGGCACACTAGTAGGATTCCTGCAGAGTAGGATTGCTAAAGCTTGAGATCATCTGAAATGAGGGAATGAGGGTTCCTTTTATAGGCTCAAGAGAGGCCAAATCCAAGTGCCAATAGATCCATGATTGGAGGAATTACCTCTGAGGTGTACAGTTGAGGAAGCTTAAGAGAATGTGTGTGAATCAGAAGAGAACAAGTGTCCAAGCTTCTTTCATGAGTTATGGGAGTTAACAGAATAGATTGAGTAGTTAACTGAATAGACTAACTAGTTGAGTGAATTGATTGATTAGATAACTGATTTGACTGATGAGTTAATTGATCTTGATTGGAGGATAAATAGGACATGTGGGTGAGGGAAATTAGCTAATTAAATATTAAAATATTTAATTATGTGTGCAACATGGTGAGGTGGAAGAATGACATGGATGAGATTATGTGGAATTATGGAATTTAGGACTTTGGGATAGAGGAATTTGAGATTAATTAAATAATTTAGGATTATTTAATTAGATGAGATATTAGAGGAATTTGGATATTTAATTAAATAAATTGATTTTCATTTAATTTTGGGATAATGAACCAATCAAATGTATTAGAATATTTATTTAATTGATAGAAGAATAAGAATTAAAATAAATATTAAAATATTTATTTAATTCAACACGAGCAAGTTTTAGGTGTATACAGTGAGTATTATAGAACAATGGAAGCAAATGTATAGAGCTTTGCAAACCTATACTCTCCAATAATGCCCAATCATTATCTATGGGTGAGAACTACATCAAACTCTCAATCCAACATATCCAAGGTCGCTCTTGAATCTCTAACTCATTTTGCATCCATGAAAGCACACTTTTGACATATCCTTAGAGCTAACCTTAGTGTGATACAAATTTGGTAAACAGAACTAGTGTGATAGATTACAAATTAAGCAAAATAAATAACATACTCATTCACACATCTTATTGAGATGGACCTAACCATATCATATTCATAGCATCAATATTTACATATAAACCTTCATACCACAAGCATAGATATACACATCACATATGCTTGGGTGATTACATATACAATCTCTTTATCTTACATTCATCTATCTATTCTCTACATCTCGTATCTCATATATCTTACATATACTCTCTTTATGTTACATAATGTTACATATGTGATACATTATATTACTATTATAGTTCTCCAAGGTGTAGGGACATGTCCCTAGAGGCAACCCCATACATATGTGATCCTTTAGAGGTATTACAAATCATTTGGTTGTATCATTTTTTTTAGATCATGCAGTGACCTTTGTTCACTCTATTTGTTGGGAGACAAGGGTCGCTGGACCTTGGCATTTAATCATGTTTTTCATGTGTAAAATCCAAGGCTATGTCCTAGGCTATCTGCAATAAGGGATCCCATAGTTACCAATCCACTAACTACTCCTACTGATCTGACTGTTTCAAAGATTAATACTACTAATTTGTTTGCTGTGAAAGAAAATTTTGAAAACACTAAAACAATGTTGAAACAATAAATTGCTAAAATTGACATATTCTAATCCACACAACTGAAAATATGTACTTACTGGAAACAACTATCAAACAGAAATAAATCTATCTTATGAAGTAGTAAACTATCTTCCTAATAGAATCTGAAACAAGACAATGAAACACAGAGATACTAGCCTCCTGTCTTGATGGTGAGAGTGGGCCCTTGCTCCTCGCCTTTAGGACTGAAGGCTGAAGCAAGAAATCAGTACAGAAATATAATAACATAATCTTTCTTCAGTCTAATTCCATCAAAGTATACTTGTATTCAAAAAGTATGTAAATCTGGGAAATGGAAGTTACAATAATCTAATAGCAATAATTCTCTATATCTCTGATGCTCCTACCTTAACATATATCAAATCAAGCGACAAGATATCTATCTATTCTAACTATCAGTTTATCTATAAGATATCATCAATATCTTATTTTAACAATTGTTTAACTGCAGAGTAAAATCATGCAAATTAAAATAAGTTTTAGTGGTACAGAAGTCCCACTCAATCCAGAGTCTTAACTTAAATAACAACTGGGCAGCAAGGCCCTGAAATGTAGGTCTTTAACAAGTATTTCAAAACTCATGCAAAATCAATAAAAGAGGAATTAGATCCCTAGAAATCAACTAGAGTCTTCGCAAGATTATTCTAGTGCTGGCTGAGTAAACTCCAAAGCACTGCAGTTGCCTCCAGAGATGTAGACTCATAGTGGCGCCGGAGACTCTACACTATCGCTAGGAGCTCAGAGATGCACCCATGACTCCTGTATGGCTCTGGAGATGATCCACCCTTGGCTCCCCTACTTCATAATACCTCCAACACATTGGTAAAATGTTGGAGTCTGGTGTAGTATCCTTCATGTCAACTCCAGAGATTATTAGGACCATCTCTGAAGATGCTCAAAATTGCCTTCACTCGTACAAATGCACCTGTAGACGCAAAAAGAGACTTTCTACACATTTTCATTAGTTTTCTGCACATTAGTACTTGAATAAAAAATCACGACTTTTAGCAATTCATCTCGCATTAATGTAATTAAAATGAGTCTTTTCATGTTCTATGGTGCAATTACCAGGACAATAGAATAAAAGGATGAACAAAGGGAGGTAAAAAGGTGTATTATTCTGGGTGCTACCTGGCACTCATCATTCCCCACGAACTTAAAGGTTAGCAGGACCTCCTGCACTTCATAGCCTAGACTCGTTGAGGTGGTATATTCTATCAATCAGATTGTACTCCTTCTCATAAGTGGACCAAGTAGTGAGGTTTGTATTGCCATTCCCCTCGAATTGCTCAACATGTTTCAGTCATTCCTGAAATTTGGCATCCTCCATCTGTTCAGCCCATATGAGCAGTGGCTCAATAATGAGGGGTGGCCTGAAACGACCATATCCAATCTTGTTTATATTTGTCCATCAATCTGGACACTGCTCTTGCTTTCCTCATAAATATCCAGAGGTTGGCTGGGGACACTACTTCTTTCATCTTTTGCTCCGGAGTTAGGGTGTTCCACCTCTTCTTTCCAATTGTGACCATCTAATTAGCTAAACTGTGCATGAAGAGACCAAACTCAATAGCACACTCTTGTAGGTGTTTTTGATACAAGGGCAAGATTTTTGTTCTTCCTTCTGGGGCATAAATTTTTACCTTGAATTGAATCTCAAAGCCCATGTGGTTTGGGCACTCTCTCCTAAGGAAGAGGCTTGTTTCTGCATCTTTCTTTGTGTAAGCATCCATCCTTTCATTCCAAATCTGATGATTTCTCATTAGTGACATAAATGCCCTGAGTTGACATTCACCCACAAAGTAGTTGATGAAGAAAGTATGATTTTTAATGTAGAAATCATGCAAATACAGTTCACACAGGAAATTCTTATCTTCATCAGAACTTGTCATGTATACCTCCATGAAGTTTGTCTCAGTTTGTATATTCTCAAGTAAATCAGATAAGACCAATGATATCTTCCTCTGGAGGATTCACTCTTGCAAAAACAAAGCATAACTGCCACTGGGAGGTCTACAAGATATGATCTCAACAGAGAGAGTGGCCACCTTGATGATCTTCTCCTCTAGGGCTTGTACTTTTTCTGACATGGCGGTCACTACCCTTTGTAGTTGCAGCATTGGTTTGGATTCCTTATACTCCTGACATCTCCTTCCCTAGTGAAACAAGGCCTTAGGGATGTCTATTGGGAGCAACCCCAGGTATGCATATGTTTCAGTCCCCTATTCAACAGTAGTAGTTAGGTTGCTCAACTTATGAAGCAACTCTTCCTAATCATCATGTTGGCAAGAGATCATCGTGTTTGTAGCATCATTCTAAGGTAATTTTTTGCAAAGCTTTGAACTAGTGATCCTTTTAAAATGGCTACACCTCTGGTTGTGAATATCACTAAGCAACCTAGGCCAAAGTTTAAGAAGCATCAACATGAATTAGTAGAGGTCGATCCGTTAGGTGCCTTTTCAAGTGTTTCGTATGGTGTGTTGCATGTTGAAGATATTAGGGCATATATTAATGCTAGCATAGATGAGTTTGGGGACTTGAAGTTAGTAGATTTTTTCAAGAATCATCCGAGGGATGAAATTCACGGCCTTAAACTTGAGTATAAGGCACTGCAAGATAAACATTTCATTCAGATTATAGGGTTTCCATCCTTCGATGAAGATGAGTGGGTCCAGTATGTGCTGAGTCAAATGCGTGATGAGTTTATGTGGTTAATGAAACCCTTCAAGATCACCAAGGACGCCATCAAGGCCGTGATAGGGTTGAACTCATCTGGTGGACTGCCAATGTTGAAGTCAATAAAGAATCAAATTGTAACTGATGTAACCGGTTCAAGGTTTGAAAAAAGGGCAATGATAATAAATAACATCACTAATCTAGATGTCAAATTTGCATCAATGGTAATTGGATACAAGATATATCATTCCAGTAGGGAGAATTTTGTATCTGGTACAACTATCTATGCAGCTTATCAGATGTTGAGAGAGAATTCTGACTATGACTTGTGTGAGTTGCTACATAACCGGCTGATGGAAAACTTGAACAAGACAAAAAAGGATAAGAAGAATACATTCAAGTATGGTACATTGGTATTATGTTTGTTCTTCTATTTCATGAATGAGTTACCCAACAAGAAAAGCATGTGTTGGACCAGTGATAAGACTGTTGCCATACAAATAAGAGAGCACTTGAACAAGATTGGTGACTCCAATGCCCAAAGGATTGCTCTTTGGGGACATTTCAAGAATTTTCAGAACATGATGCAATCAAGGGAAAGAATCCCTACATCTGTGGTTGAAAAATACAAGGATACAATCTATTTTATGGTGGATACAGATCAATGTTTAATGGAAGTAGTTGAACCAAGAACTGTGTGGATCATGCCCATGGGGTATGAAGTTGATGAGCAAGTATTGGATATGTATGCTCAACACCTTTTGAGTAAACCAAAGGACACCACAGTTGAAAGATTTAGGACATATGGTGAACTTAGTGTGAAATTGCATGTTGAGCTCTGAAAACTTGAATCTAAGAGAAATATTCAAAGACAAGTTGAAATGTATGTAGAAAGCATTGGCATAACAAAAGAAGCTGTGAGACAAAATAGGGAAAGGATAGAGAAAGCTGAGAAGGAGAAACAAGATAGAGAACAGAGAAGTGTTCCAATGGAATCCACTTCTAAAGAAAGGTCTACTAGGAGTTTTAGTTCAACCTTTGGTGTGTCACCTTCTCTTGCTGCAGAAAAACCTACTGGTAAGGAAGGAAAAAGGACAAATGTAAAGGGCAAAAGAACATATGTCAATGTGGAGAAAGTAGATGAAGAAGAAACTGACTCAGATGATGAGGTTAAGGAGTTGAAAGCCTCAGAGACCAAAGCTGCTAAAGTTTCTAAGGAGAAGCCCTCCGGAAGCATAAAGTCAAGTAAAAGGCATAAGATAAAGGCCTATGTTGAGAATCTTACTCTTTTTGTGGATGACATCATTAAGTCAGTTACTGTAGATGGAAACTTGAAGCCAATGACTAAATTTTATGATCACTACAGTGATGCTGATAAGAGAGTTTTGGAGGAAGCAATAGTCAAATACCTGAATATCTATAGTAAGACTTTATTTGAAATAACTTTTGAAATTCTAGAAAACCTTGCAAAAATTCTAGAAATAAGAAAAGAGAATGCAAAAGCTAAAGACTTTGAGCTCCGGGAGCATGTACTAATAAAATTGTGTCCTCAAATTACTCTGGATCAAAAGAACCTGATATTCAAAGAAGTGAAAGACAACTTCATGAGTAAGATCAGAATGAATATGCTCATGTTGGGAGAGATTGATAAGATAGTTGAAGATACTTAGGAGATTCTTTTGAATGCATTGAAAAGGCATAATGTAATGTCCCCATTTTTAGGATTGGCACCAAAACGGGATTTTCCAAGTGGGGTTGGATGCGTCTCACCGAGACCTTTCCGGCAAGCTATAGATCACCGAATTCTGAGTTCATTTGGGCCTCCGTTTTAAAGTCCGTAAATTAATATTAATATTTAATATTGGACTTTGGGTCTAATTGGTTAAGTGATGAGAAGATGAAATATTTAAAAAGTCACTTATGTCATCTTTTTGGAGCGCCCACATTGGGAAATATTTAAAGTGAAATTCAAAGAGATATTTCCCTCCCAAAATGTAACGTCCCTCTTGGAGAGTTTAAAAGGGGGAAAGGTGTGTCATTCGAGGGGGCTGGAATATTTTGAAATTGTTGGCTATTTGCTCTGCTAGGGTTTTCCCTGAGAGGGTTTGAAGAGAATTCAAACTAGAGGCTATTGGGAATGAAAACTCCCTCTAGTAACGACATTCTACAGGTGTGCAATACCGCCCAACGGTGCCATTGATGGTGGATGCATTCAATGTTCACATTTGTGCCGGAATGGAGTTCGTGTAAAGAGTTTTGTGGATTCCTTGTTCATATCATTTGCAGATTTTGTGAAGATTGTCTATGCAGATTTGAATGACTGATTTCATTGCTGTTTAGAGCATATGTTATTGAGGGTGTGGAGCTGGTATATATTGCATTGCTAGCCATACATAACAAAAGCAGGCCGTACCATCTTGGAGGGTGATTTGTGGTTGTTTATTGTGGATTTATTTCCCCATCTTGGTCGTTCAACATTAAAGATCAGTGCAGACCAGTTTGCTAGTAGATATAAGGAGTTTTTCAGCAGCGTTTGGTGCATTTTCACCTACAGCCAGCCGTACATTGAATTAGAGGACGTGGGTCTTTGGAGTGGTTTCCCCAACATTGTTAGCAGCCATTGTAGTGTCTATTTGAGGCGTTTAATGCCAATATCTATTCCACTAACACTTGTGTAATCAATCTTTATCATTCCTTGGAATTTGAAGCATTTCTAGCCATACCCATTAGCTGGTCCGACGACAGGATAAAATTGAACTTGTATATTTGCACATGGGTATGTGATAGTAATTAATATTTGGCCATTCTGCTATCTAGGTCTTGTTATTTTCTTCATATCTATTGTATTTTTATGGGTTTGCATTCTATGCTCTATTTTGTATGCTCTGGCAACACACATCTACAAGAAAACTAAAACCCCTTCTGCATCTTCTCTCTAGTCTGAAAAAACACCTCTAAAATTCAAAATAACACATAAAAAGATTTTAAAAATATACAAACAGGTACGACACATTACAGTGGTATCAGAGCTAAAGATCTTGCCGTCTTGTGAGGTCAGGTTCAGACAGGCAGATGAAAATATAAGACATACAGCTTAGCTTCGCATGTGGGTGATCAGCACTTGCATGAGTATTCAGAGACATGGACAGCGTCAGTACCAGTAGGAAACTTGAACACCTTCCGCAGTCAATGAGGGTTCTACGCAGCATTTTGGAGGAAATGAATAATGAAGATTGGGAAGGAATCAGAGAGGATCTAAGAATGATACGACAACAGTCTAATCAATTGAATCAGGAGACAACCAATTTTCACCGCAGGAAAACTGATATTGATAGCAATAACAATGACGGAAAAAGGAACAATAATGTGGACAGAAACCATGGAGATGGCAACAACAAGGAATGTAAAATAGAAACTCCTACCACCCGTTTATTGCAGCCAAATCATGATAAGAGCAAAGAAGATGGAAACCTGATAGCTGAAAAAAATGAGTCTAAGCCTTTGTATGATGAAAAGAAGATCACTAATCAAGAGACATGCAAAAAAGAGCTTGCTGATTTGGAGGAGAATACAACAAAAAGGTGTGAAGCTGGGCCTCGCTTTGATGAAGATCATGAAGTCACTACTTCTGAGGATGAATTAGAAATGATTGACGGACTACTAGAAGGCGACTTTGCAAGTGAGCCTGAGAGCATTGATGCTGAAAGTTTTAAGTCCTCAAAGGACATAGGTGAAAGGTATGCAGATAAAAATTTTAAATCAGCCATGGGTGACAAATTTGATGTTGCCATAACCTTTGACCTGAGTAATGAAGAAAATGATTCATTTCCTTTGCAACTTGAAGAACCAAGTGACCTTTCAGAAGAGTTAGTTGATAGCACCCATGAGGATGCTTATCAAACAGGGAATGATGATATAGGTGTTCTTGATTTTGAGAACAAATCTGATTTCACATTACATGGAGTTGATCCTGAGTAGAGACCTTGTGGCCTTGTTGAGTTAGATTCATAGTTCACTGTTGAGGATGATAAGGAAGAGGTACAGGTGATTTGGGACAGCATTGGAGTCACTGACGATAGGTATGAAGGTTCAGATTTTAGTATTCGTCATAACATCAGTTCATTTCCCTTACATGAATCCAATTGCAAGAATAAATTTGTGGTGACTGTTGATAACCTATTACTTGAGATGGGTGGCGATATGACATATGACAATCCACCTTTGGAGTTGGATGATAGAGTTGTTTCTGGTTGTAGCATTGCACTTGAGAAAAATAACCAGGTATGGGATCCAGGAGAAGATTTAGAATTTGAGACAGAGCATGACACTCAGCTTAGTTGTGATGCATATTCAAGCTGTAGCAAGTTTGATTTTGCAAATCAGACCTTAGAAGGGGAAAACAAATCAGAAGATTTACTTGTTGATGATGGGTTCCAGGATAGCTCTTTCGATGAGCATACATCTACATTGGAGGCAGCGGTGAGCAATGATTATGTTCAATCAGCAGCTTCTATTATGTCATTGGAGCCATCCCATGAGGTACATAACAACAGTACCTTTGTTGAGGAAGTGTGCAGAGCTGATAGCACACATGAGGATGCTTACCACCCAGTGAATGATGATGATTTAGCCTCTTTCCATAGTGTAGAATACAAATTAGAAAATTTGTATGGAGATAAATTGTCAGAGGGGTCTAATCATTTGGCAGGGCAATTGAAGGTGAACAAAGGCATGGTTGCTTCAGCCTTAGAACACTTTGATGTTGCTCAGCAGTTGGTGACACACTGTTGTTGGACTCCAGGTATATATGAGCACCTTGATAGTGGACTTTCCCTTGCTGAATTTCAGGCACTTAGAGATGCAGTTGGGATCATGAAGAATAATTACCTACAGCTGTTATCAGATAGAGATCATCTTCTTAGGCTTGACAGTATTTATCATGATGCTCTAGGGGGAAAGGATGAGGAGGTTGATGAGCTCACCTATGAGCTTGAGGTTACCATAGACTCTTTGAAGAGTGCTCAAATAGCCCTTCAAGAGTCAAAGTTATGGATAGATGAGCTTACCGTGGAGTTGAGCTTGGCACAGTGTTCATCACCTATAGATACAACTCAGATATCTATGGCAGCGTGTGGTGATGAGCATACATCCACGGATAGTGGTAATGAGTATGTGGATGATGTGGCTACATCCATTTCATTTACTGGTGCAGGTGACACAGATGGGATGATTGTTTTGGATGAGTGTAGCAGGGAACAATATGTTGCACCAGATGTTCTTGAGGTTGGTCCCATTTTAGGTGATGCAGAGCTTATGATTGATGACTCTTGTGGTGTAGTAGTGAATTTTCCATAGAGTTGTGTGACAGATCGTCACACTACTCTGTCCTTTTCACGGGAGATATGCAGGGCATCATCCAGTGGTGTGATTGGTTCTCATGTTGACTTGTTTCCCTCTCCTGGAAGCAAATCAGAGTTTGCATCCTATGCAGCTGATTGGGATAAACAACTTATTGAGCCGCAGCAATGGAGAGATCAGGTAAAGGTTACCGAGGATAAGGTTGTTCAAACCTTAACCCATATTGACAGTACCCACAAGTTTGTGGAGGGTCTCTTGTGGACGACACAATTGGAGGAAAGACCGACATGAGTAGTAGCAGGCACATCTACATCTGATTTGTGAACTATCCAGCATGCCTTGGAGTGGATTAAATCAGAATACCTCCAATTGCTTTCAGATCAGGACTTTGCTAGTGGGTATGTAGAGAGGACTTGTAGAGTATCTACCCAATTAGCTATTCAGGATCAGAGACATGAGCCATCTTCTAATTTGAGTGACGAGGAGTGAGTTGCCCGTGACTATGACGGTCAACCATTGACACAGGTAGGTGCTTTTTATTTTGACTGCATGGTGAGGAGTGCTCATCATTTCTCTTTTAGACCACACACGGATGACCTGATGATGCATAAGTGTGGATTGGGTCAGGATTTATACCATCCATTGTGGGATGAAGGGTTGCCATCTACAGAAGATGGAACTAGAGATTGCAGGTGGCTGGATCAGACACATTCAAAGGATCACTTGCAGGGACAGAGAGCAGAGTACCATCATGGTGATATGTACCAAACAGAGTTTGCAGCTTCATTATCATGAAAATTTTCATTAGATACATGGCTTCAGAGAGGTTGCAATGTCAGCAGACATGATGGCATGTTTAGTTTTTACAGCAAAGATGGAGGAGAGTTTATTCATTCCCTCATTCTGAGAGGAGCAGTTTCATATCTTCCAGTACCTATGTTGTGTAATCAGTACATCCATAGGAGTTTTGCAGAGGATAAAAGGGGATGTTGTGGTTCAGTCACTTCGAGATTTAATTTCCTCTTCATGATTGATGGATGTGAGGTTCTAATGTGTTGGGATCTAGGTGGTGAAAGGTTTGGCATGACAGTTCAGTTGGATTCCGAGGTGTTGATTCACCACTCTCTACATGGTGAAGGTTTTATCAGAGTAGCGCAGCGTCGACGTGGTGGTTCTATGCTAGGAATAACTTGGGACCCTGGGATCATTTTTGGTTTCAGTTGGGTTCAGTCTGTTGCTTGGAGGTTGTATTGGCATTGCTTGAGGACAAGCAATCTTTGGGAAGGGCGGACTGTAATGTCCCCATTTTTAGGATTGGCACTAGAACGAGATTTTTCAAGTGGGGTTGGATGCGTCTCGCCGAGACCTTTCTGGAAAGCTATAGATCACCGAATTCTGAGTTCATTTGGGCCTCTGTTTTAAAGTCCGTAAATTAATATTAATATTTAATATTGGACTTTGGGTCTAATTGGTTAAGTGATGAGAAGATGAAATATTTAAAAAGTCACTTATGTCATCTTTTTGGAGTGCCCACATTGGGAAATATTTAAAGTGAAATTCAAAGAGATATTTCCCTCCCAAAATGTAACATCCTTCTTGGAGAGTTTAAAAGGGGGAAACGTGTGTCATTCGAGGGGGCTGGAATATTTTGAAATTGTTGGCTATTTGCTCTACTAGGGTTTTCCCTGAGAGGGTTTGAAGAGAATTCAAACCAGAGGCTATTGGGAATGAAAACTCCCTCTAGTAACGACATTCTACAGGTGTGCAATACCACCCAACGCTGCCATTGATGGTGGATGCATTCAGTGTTCACATTTGTGCCAGAATAGAGTTCGTGTAAAGAGTTTTGTGGATTCCTTATTCATATCATTTGCAGGTTTTGTGAAGATTGTCTATGCAGATTTGAATGACTGATTTCATTGCTGTTTAGAGCATATGTTATTGAGGGTTTGGAGCTGGTATATATTGCATTGCTTGCCATACATAACAACAGCAAGCTGTACCATCTTGGATGGTGATTTGTTGTTGTTTATTGTTGATTTCTTTCCCCATCTTGGTCGTTCAGCATTAAAGATCAGTGCAGACTAGTTTGCTAGCAGATATAAGGAGTTTTTCAATAGTGTTTGATGCATTTTCACCTATAACCAGTCGTACATTGAATTAGAGGACGTGGGTCTTTGGAGTGGTTTCCCCAACATTGTTAGCAGCCATTGTAGTGTCTATTTGAGGCGTTTAGTGCCAATATCTATGCCGCTAACACTTGTGTAATCAATCTTTATCATTCCTTGGAATTTGAAGCATTTCCATCCATACCCATTAGCTGGTCTGACGACAGCATAAAACTGAACTTGTATATCTGCACATGGGTATGTGATAGTAATTAATATTTGGCCATTCTGCTATCTGGGTCTTGTTATTTTCTTCATATCTATTGTATTTTTATGGGTTTGCATTCTATGCTCTATTTTGTATGCTCTGGCAACACACATCTGCAAGAAAACTAAAACCCCTTCTGCATCTTCTCTCTAGTCTGAAAAAACACCTCTAAAATTCAAAATAACACATAAAAAGATTTTAAAAAATATACAAACATGTACGGCACATTACACATAATCTTCCCACTGTTGAAGAAGAAATTAATAGTGAAATTGATTCCTCCATTCCAAATGTTGAGGAGTTGAAAGAAAGTGAACAACAAGCTGACATCTCTGCTTCAGAAGATGAAATGCTAAATAAAGGAGATGAAGAGATGGTGGAGGAAGTTAATTTTAATGGTGTTGAGGACACTCAAATTCCTCCAGACCAATCTGCTAGAGAATAAACAAAGATGAATACAGAAGTAGATGCTCCTAGTGAAGATGACTCTGTGAAGAATAAAAAGCAAGAAGCAAAAGAGGTTAAGGACAAGGATGAACAAGAAGGAGAAACAACAAAGAATATTGAAGAGCAAAAGCAAGATGATAATACCGACAAGGATCTAAAAGATGGAACTGCATTTTTGGCAAGAGACACTGCAGATGCAGTGAAGAAATTACTTGAGAAAGACAAGCTTGAGTTTGATGAACTGGAGCTGATTCAAGGACCTATCAATTTTGACACTCTTTCCCCTCTACAAAAGATGAAGTTAACATCTGTGGCACAAGAAAAAGCAAGTTAGCATCTTATCTTGATGGCAGGAGTGGGCCCTTGCTCCTCACCTTCAGGACTGAAGGCTAAAGCAAAAAATCAATACAAAAATATAATAACATAGTCTTTCTTCAGTCTAATTCCATCAAAGTATGCTTGTATTCAAAAAATATGTAAATCTGGGAGATGGAAGTTACAATAATCTAATAGCAATAATTCTCCGTATCTCTGATGCTCCTACCTTAACATATATCAAATCAAGCGATGAGATATCTATCTATTATAACTATCAATTTATCTATAAGATATCATCAATATCTTATTTTAATAATTGTTTAACTACAGAGTAAAATCATGCAAACTAAAATAAGTTTTAGTGGTACAGAAGTCCCACTAAATCCAGAGTCTTAAATAAAAACTGGGCAGCGAGGCCTTGAAATGCAGGTCTTTAACAAGTCTTTCAAAACTCATGCAAAATCAATAAAAGAGGAATTAGATCCCTAGCAATCAACTAGTCTTCACCGGATCATTTTAGTACTGGCTGAGTAAACTCTAGAGCATTGCGGTTGCCTCCGGAGATGTAGACTGATAGTGGTGTCGGAGACTCTACATTGTCACCAGGAGCTCCAGAGATGGGCCCTTGACTCCTGTATGGCTCCGAAGATGATCCACCCTTGGCTCCCCTACTTCATAATACCTCCAACACATTGGGAAAATGTTGGAGTGTGGTGTAGTATTCTTCATGTTGGCTCCAGAGATTATTAGGACCATCTCTGAAGATGCTCAAAATTGCCTTCACCCTTACAACTGCACCTATAGACGCAAAAAGAGAGACTTTCTACACATTTTCATTAGTTCTGTGCACATTAGTACTTGAGTAAAAAATCATGACCTTTAGCAATTCATCTCTCATTAATGTAATTAAAATGAGTCTTTTCATGTTCTATGGTACAATTACCAGGACAATAGAATAAAAGGATCAACAAAGGGAGGTAAAAAGGTGTATTATTCTGGGTGCTACCTGGCACTCATCATTCCCCCCAAACTTAAAGGTTAGTAGGACCTGCTGCACTTCATAGCATAGATTTGTTGAGGTGGTATATTCTATCAGTCAGATTGTCTTCCTTCTCATAAGTGGACCAAGTAGTGAGGTTTGTATTGCCATTCCCCTCGAATTGCTCAACCTATTTCAACCATTCCTAAAATTTGGTATCCTCCATCTATTCAGCCCATATGAGCAATGGCTCAATAATGAGGGGTGGCTTGAAATGACCACTATCCAATCTTGTTTGTATTTGTCCATCAATCTGGACACTGCTCTTGCTTTCCTCATAAATAACCAGAGGTTGGCTGGGGACACTACTTCTTTCATCTTTTGCTCTGGAGTTAGGGTGTTCCACCTCTTCTTTCCAATTGTGATCATCTGATTAGCTAAACTGTGCTTGAAGAGACCAAACTTGATAGCACACTCTTGTAGGTGTTTTTGATACAGGGGCAAGATTTTTGTTCTTCCTTCTGGGGCATAAATTTTTACCCTGAATTGAATCTTAAAGCCCATGTGGTTTGGGCACTCTCTCTTGAGGAAGAGGCTTGTTTCTGCATCTTTCTTTGTGTAAGCCTCCATCCTTTCATTCTAAATCTGATGATTTCTCATTAGTGACATAAACTCTCTAAGTTGACATTCACCCACAAAGTAGTTGATGAAGAAAGTATGATTTTTAATGCAGAAGTCATGGAAATACAGTTCACACAGGAAATTCTTATCTTCATCAGAACTTGTCATGTATACCTCCATGAAGTCTACCTCAGTTTGTATATTCTCAATTAAATCAGAAAAGACCAATGATATCTTCCTCTAGAGGATTCACTCTTGCAAAAATAGAGCATAACTACCACTGGGAGGTCTACAAGATATGATCGTAGTAGAGAGAGTGGCCACCTTGATGACCTTCTCCTCTAGGGCTTGTACTTTTTCTGACATGGCGGTCATTGCCCTTTGCAGTTGCAACATTGGCTTGGATTCCTTGTACTCCTGACATCTCCTTCCCTAGTGAAACAAGGCCTTAGGAATGTCTATTGGGAGCAACCCCAGATATGTATATGTTTGAGTCCCCTGTTCAACAGTAGCAGTTGGGTTGGTCAACTCATGAAGCAACTCTTCTTAATCATCCTGTTGGCAAGAGACACTGCTAGGCATGTCAGGTGTTGTCATTGATGGCAACTGAATCTATATTACACATCCACAATACATCATTTGATCATACTGGAAGTTAGAGTGCAGATTTATCTAAGTCCAGATAGACATGAACAGAGCATTTGACAGGGTTCAACATATTAGTCTGCATTTCTCCATAGGTAATCACATTGTGTTGCAGATCTGATGGAATGTTAAGGGACATCAGGCTACCTAAATCCAATATTTTAGCCTCCAGTGATGAAGGGATTGTAAGTTACAAGCATTTGAGAATCGCGTTTTGGTTAGACAGTTTAGTCCGATCATGAAGAACAGGCTGACTAGGTGTTTGATCCTTGTGCGGATGTAGAGAAGTGGTTAGTCAAGAAATTTATAAGATCTAGTGGTGTTGGCTGACAAGTGAGGTGACTTGAATACATAAGTTTTGGTCCGCATTAATATTTGTGCATGGATTTAGCTGATAAAACAGTGTTCTTGAAATAGTTTCCAAGTTTTCTTAAGGCTGACTGCAGTTGATGCAATTTCATGTAGCGGATATATAATCAATGAGTTCAAGCATTTCGAAGTATGGAGGTGTGAATATGAAGGAATAAGTGTGAAGTATAACAGAATCAAGTGCAAAGTGAAGAGATCTAAGCTCCAGATCATGGAAGAGCAGTGAAGCAGGGCAGAGAAAGATGAAGTGTGTAAAGTCAGTGTATAGAGCTCAACCAAAACTGTAATCTTGCATTGTTAGATGCTATTCCTCAGTTCAAACATTCTAGTGAAATTTTGTAATTGATTTGTAGGCAGTGAGATCTGGGCAGTGTGCCTAAAGGCATTGCCTTCCCCATTTGTAATACTTTTAATAGAGTATAAATTCTTGTGGGTTAACCCCCACCGTGGTTTTTCCCTTAACCAGGTTTCCACGTAAAAATCCTAGTGTTCATGTGTTGTGATCTTGTTGTTTCTGTTCTTGTGTTCATGCTTCTTTCTTTTGGATGTATGTGATAAATTAATAAAGGAACAAAGTAATAATTTTTGTAGAACACTGATTCACCCCCCCTCTTAGTGTTCCTTAATTTCAACAATTGGTATCAGAGCCAAGTTCCTTAGAAGAAGTTTAACAGCTTGAGGAAGATCTAGGAAGGTGTTTTTAATGGGTTCATTCCAGAATTCTGATGGTATCAATCAACAACTTCAAGTTGCCTTAGATGATCTTGACCTGTCCAAAGTAGAAATCAGAGATCTGCAAGAGAACCTTAAAGATGCTGAAGATTTCATTGAGACCTTAAAAGTATGATTGAGCAAATGCAATGAAAAGAGGAAGGAGCTACTTCTTCAGCTAGCAAATCAGAATGAAGACAATGACATGGATGAGGCCCTTAAGGAGAAGACAAAGGAATGTGAGAAGTTAGCAAAAGAAGTTGTCCTAAAACATGAGATGGAATCTGGGGTGATGAGGCTAACCAAGGAAATTGAAGAAAGGAAGAAGACTACGGAAAAACTGAATCAATCTCTAAAAGAAAGAACAGAAGAATGCTGCAGATTGGATAGAATAATTGGCCATCTAAAGTTTGATCTACAAGAAAGTAGGGATAATGAGGAAGAACTTGAAAGGCAAATTGTCATTCACAAACATGACCTAGAAGCTGCAAATGAGTACAAAGAGAAGTTCAACTAAACTTGAGGTGTTGCTTGATAGTCAGAAGAAGGTAGATGATAAGCATGGTCTGGGATTTGAGAAAGGTGAAAGCTTTGGATCCGGTCAAAGAAATCTTGAAGCAAGAAATCAAAGAAGGAATCCTAGAAGACCTCTAGTAAGACAACCTAATGCTCAAAGGTATCCATCTTTCAATGGAAATTGTTTCAAATGCAATAAGTATGGTCATAGAGCTAATCAATGCAGAAGTAAAGTGAATCAAAATGCATCATCCTTCTCCACTCAATGCTTTAATTGCAAAAAGATAGGTCATAAGGCTGAGGAATGCAGAAGTGGATCAAGGAATCCTCCTAAGAACAAACAAGTGTTCAATGGAAGATGTTTTACTTGCAAAAGTTTGGGCATATTGCAATGCAATGTAGATCTAAACCTGCTCCAACATGTAATTGTCAGAAAAATAAGATTTATGTTTTAATTGTAACAAATCCAGACACATTGCTAAATTTTGTAGAAGAAAAAGGGAGAACTCTCAGGTAGATAAAGGAAAAATAGAGCAAAAGTTGGACAAAGGCAAGGGAAAAGGTGATGTGAATGAGATCCAGAATGAAATGAACAAAACATGGGTCAAGAAAGGTGAAATGAATGTTGACAATGGGTCCGCACCGGAATCCGGTGCTGATAATTCCTCTGGGAATTGAATCAGGAGCTCTGGCTCAGGGGGAGCTACATTGAAAATCTAATTCCCTCAGCCAGTAAGTGGGTGCCTAAATTTCCCACGATGAATGAAGATAAATAAACCAATTGCAAATCTATTGAAGCAATTTCTGAAAGAAAAGAAGCTAATACGATTGATTGCGGAGCAATTGAAGATTGACTGTATGTAGAAATAATGTAACCAGATGTATTAGGGAAGAGCATTTATTACAATGGTGAATTAGGTTTTGCAGAGCATAAAAAGTCATTCATTCAACATTTGAATCACTTTGTATTTGAAGAAAACAAGAAGAAGAGCGCTTGAGCTAGGATTTCAAAGATTTGAAGTGGGACAAGTGAATTCATCAGCCAACCCTAATCTCATGGAGAAAAAGGTATTTTTTTGTGAAGCTTTGAACTTGTGATCCTTTTGAAATGGCTACACCTCTAGTTGTGAATATCACTGAGCAACCTAGGCCAAAGTTTAAGAAGCATCCACACAAATCAATAGAGGTCAATCCGTTAGGTGCCTTTTCAAGTGTTCTGTATGGTGTGTTGCACGTTGAAGATATTAGGGCTTATATTCATGCTAGCATAGATGAATTTGGGGACTTGAAGTTAGTAGATTTGTTCAAGAATCATCTAAGGGATGAAATTCAAGACCTTAAACATGAGTATAAGGCACTGCAAGGTAAACATTTCATTCAGATTATAGGGTTTCCATCCTTCGATAAAGATGAGTGGGACCGATATGTCCTGAGTCAGATGCATGATGAGTTTATGTGGTTAATGAAACTCTTCAAGATCACCAAGGATGCCATCAAGGCCGTGACAGGGTTGAACTCATCCGGTGGACTGCCAATGTTGAAGTCAGTAAAGAATCAAACTGTAACTGATGCTATCGATTCAAGGTTTGACAAAAGGGCAATGACAATAAATGACATCACTGATCTAGATGTCAAATTTGCATCAATGGTGATTGGATACAAGATATATCATTCTAACAAGGAGAATTATGTATCTGGTATAGCTATCTATGCAGCTTATTAGATGTTGAGAGAGAATCCTGACTATGACTTGTGTGAGTTGCTACAAAACCAGCTGATGGAAAACCTGAACAAGATCAAAAAGGACAAGAAGAATACATTCAAGTATGGTACATTGGTATTATGTTTGTTCTTCTATTTCATTAATGAGTTAGCTGACAAGAAAAGCATGTGTTGGACCAGTGATAAGACTGTTGCCATACAAATAAGAGAGCACTTGAACAAGATTGGTGACTCCAATGCCCAAAGGACTGCTCTTTGGGGATATTTCAAGAATTTTCAGAACATGATGCAATCAAGAGAAAGAATACCTACATTTGTGGTTGAAAAATACAAGGATACAATCTATTTTATGGTGGATACAGATCAGTGTTTAATGGAAGCAGTTGAACCAAGAACTATGTGGATCATGCCCATGGGGTATGAAGTTGATGAGAAAGTATTGGATATGTATGCATGAAACACCTTCTAAGTAAACCAAAGGACACCACAGTTGAAAGATTTGGGACATACAGTGAACTCAGTGTGAAACTGCATGTTGAGCTCTGAAAACCTGGATCTAAGAGAAATATTCAAAGACAAGTTGAAATGTATGTAGAAAGCATTGGCATAACAAAAGAAGCTGTGAGACAAAACAGGGAAAGGATAGAGAAAGTTGAGAAGGAGAAACATGATAGAGAACAGAGAAGTGTTCTGGTGGAATCCACTTCTAAAGCAAGGTCTACTAGGAGTTCTAGTTCAACCTTCGGTGTGTCACCTTCTCTTGCTTCAAAAAAACCTACCGATAAGGAAGGAAAAAGGACAAATGTAAAGGGCAAAAGAACATATGTTAGTGTGGAGAAAGTGGATGAAGAAGAAACCGACTCAGATGATGAGGTTAAGGAGTTGAAAGCCTCATGCACCAAAGCTGCTAAAGTGTCTAAGGAGAAGCCCTCTGGAAGCATAAAGTCAAGTAAAAGGCATAAGACAAAGGACTATGTTGAGAAGCCTACTCTTTCTATGGATGACATCATTAAGTCAGTTACTGTAGATGGAAACTTGAAGCCAATGACTGAATTTTATGATCACTACAGTGATGCTGATAAGAGAGTTTTGGAGGAAGCAACAGCCAAATACCTGAATATCTATAGTAAGACTTTATTTGAAATAACTTCTGAAATTCTGGAAAGCCTTGCAAAAATTCTAGAAATAAGAAAAGAGAATGCAAAAGCTAAAGACTTTGAGCTCCGGGAGCATGTGCTAATAAAATTGTGTCCTCAAATTACTTTGGATCAAAAGAACCTGATATTCAAAGAAGTGAAAGAGGACTTCATGTGTAAGATCAGAATGAATATGCTCATGCTGGGAGAGATTGATAAGATAGTTGAAGATACTCAAGAGATTCTTCTAAATTCATTGAAAAGGCATAATCTTCCCACTGTCGAAGATGAAATTGATAATGAAATTGATTCCTCCATTCCAAATGTTGAGGAGTTGAAAGAAAGTGAACAAGAAGCTGACATCTCTATTCCAGAAGATGAAATGCTAGATAAAGGAGTTGAAGAGATGGTGGAGGAAGTTAAATTTTGATGGTGTAGAGGACACTCAAATTCCTCTAGACTAATTTGTTGGAGAATATACATAGATGAATATAGAAGTAGATGCTCCTGGTGAAGATAAATCTATGAAGAATAAAAAGCAAGAAGCAAAAGAGGTTAAGGACAAGGATGAACAAGAAGGAGAAACAATAGGGAATATTGAAGAGCAAAAGCAAGATGATAGTACCAGCAAGGATATGAAAGATGGAGCTGCATTTTTGGCAATAGACACTGTAGATGTAGTGAAGAAATTACTTGAGAAAGACAAGCTTGAGTTTGATGAACTAGAGTTGATTCAAGGACCTATCAATTTTGACACTCTTTCCCCTCTACAAAAGATGAAGTTAGCATCTGTGGCACAAACAAAAGCAAGAGAGGAGATTTTGAAAACTCACATTGAGGACAGTGAGTTGCTTGGTCTTGCCTCTGGAATTTCAAAAAATATTATGCTAACCTTTCAAAAGGATTCATCCGACTCTCCCTCCGGTTAGTTGAAGAGTTTGATACACTATGTAAGTACTCATTTTGAAACTTTTGAGAAGTTAGCAGAAGTTAAAGTAAAAAATAAATATAATGAGAAGAGATTTGCTGAAATAAGGAATATAATTAGCTATGATAGATCAGTTCTTGATACCAGTGTAAAAAGTATTCAAAATGCTCTCTCTGAAGGTGCAAAGATCTATAAGTTTTGTCTAAATCGATCTAAAGCTATTAAGGGCATTGAGAAAAAGATTAAGGACTTAGAGCTCAAACTGTCTAACATTTCTCAATCCTATAGTCCTTTAACCGAGTTTGTAGCAACCAAAGAATGTCAAGTAGCAAGTTTGCGAAATGAATTGAGTAATTTGGAGAAGGAAAAGGTCAAAGTTTTGGGTAGATTGGATGAGCTTCAGGGACTGATTTCCCGCAAGTTAGAAACTATGTATGATCTACTGGCAGAATCCCAAGTTGTTGTTGCTACTAGTGATCCTACTAATCTTCAAAAGGCAAAATCACAGGCATTTTTATTTACTGGGCAAATATCCGTTTTGGGTAGCATAAAGAAGAACTAGGATAGTGAATTGTCGTGGTTGAAAAATATTTTTGGTGATATCTTTTTGCTGATAAACAAGGCTTAAGGACTGTGTGTTCATATGCGAAAGTATATACTTAGAGTTTTGACTCATGTACATAAAATTTTGCATGAATTTTGTATTGCAGATCTTGACCTTTGCCATTGATGTCAAAGGGGGAGAGGAAAAGCAGTGAAAAATGAGGAATCCATCTAAGGGGGAGCATTGGAAATCACAAGTGTAAATAGTAAGGGGGAGTTGTTCTAACACCTAGTCATTTTTCACTAAGTGTTGCCATCAATGCCAAAGGAGGAGATTGTTGGCAAGAGACACTGCTAGGTATGTCAGGTGTTGTCATTGATGGCAACTAAATTTATCTTACACTTCATCGTTACATCATTTGATTATACCGGAAGTCAGAGTGCAGATTTATCTAAGTCCGGATAGACAGGAACAGAGCATTTGACAGGGTTCAACATATTAGTCCGCATTTCTCCACAGGTAATCACATTGTGCTGCGGATCTAAGGGAATGCTAAGGGATGTTAGGGCTACCTAAATCCAATATTTTAGCCTTCAGTGATGAAGGGATTGTAAGTTACAAGCATTTGAGTATCAGGTTTTGGTTAGATAGTTTAGTCCGGTGAAGAATAGGCCGATTAGGTGTTTGATCCTTGTGCGGATGAAGAGAAGTGGTTGGTCGAGCAATTTATGAGATCCAGTGGTGTTTGCCGATAGGTGAGGTGACTTGAACACATAAGTTTTGGTCCACATTAATATTTGTGCATGGATTCAGCCGACATAATAGTGTTCTTGAAATAGTTTCCAAGTTTTCTTAAGGCCGACTGCAGTTGATGCAATTTCATGTAGTGGATATATATAATCAATGAGTTCAAGCATTTCAAAGTATGGAGGTGTGAATATGAAGGAATAAGTGTGAAGTATAGCAGAATCAAGTGTGAAGTGAAGAGATCTAAGCTTCGGATCATGGCAGAGCAGTGAAGCAGGGCAGAGAAAGATGAAGTGTGTCAAGTCAGTGTACTAATCTCAACTGAAATTGTAATCTTGCATTGTTAGATGCTATTACTCAGTTCAAACATTCCAGTGAACTTTTGTAATTGATTTGTAGGAAGTGAGCCTCTTCGAGCAGTGAGCTCTGGGCAGTGTGCCCAAAGGCACGTGCCTTCCCCATTTGTAATACTTTTAACAGAGTATAAATTCTTGTGGGTTAACCCCCACCATGGTTTTTCCCTTAATCGGGTTTCCACATAAAAATCTTGGTGTTCATGTGTTGTGATCTTGTTGTTTCTGTTCTTGTGTTCATGCTTATTTCTTTTGGATGTATGTGATTAATTAATAAAGGAACAAAGTAATAAGTTTTGCAGAACACTGATTCACCCCCCCTCTCAGTGTTCCTTAATTTCAACACATCCATCTTGTTGTTGGCCCATGTCAGCTACTTAGCCTAACTCTGCACTTTCTCTATCAGTGCTAAAATCAATGTGATGTCATTGTCTTTGGCCTTGATGATGCTAGAGGCATTATGTGTTGTTTTTTCCTCCTCTCTGATTTCAACCTCTTTCTTTTGAATGATCCTCTGTTTGTCTTTGAGCTCATTTTTTAGTTCCTCTATTTCTTGCTTCTGTTTTGTTTCTTTTTTTTTCATGACCTTCTTGAGGTCAGTGATAATTAAGTTCTTGCCCCACATCAGACTCTTTAGATTATCAATCTCTTCCATCAGCTGTTGTTCTCTTGGAACCTCTACATCTTTTTGATCAGAGGGGTGAGAGTAACTCCATGTTTCTCCCCCTTCTATTCTTCCCTCGTCAGGGGTTTTTGTGTCTCCCTGTCCCACATTATCAGCTGCTTCCCCCTACTCACCTGCTTCTCCTTGCTGACCCTCATCTTCCCCTTGGGTCTCTTCTTTTTGAGCCTCTTCTTGGCTTACTTTTGCAAATGTTGGGGCTGATGAGGGTCCAACTTCCTCCATGGAAGTTCTGAAGCCCATGAGGACCTCAACTAAGAGAGCAGTATCATGTTCAGCCTGAGTAGGCTATCTCTTCCTCTTACTTCTCTAGAGCATTAGTGGAGCATGTGTCTCTAGAGCTGGTTTATTACCCTCAAAATCTAAAGAGATAGTCAGGGTTTCTTTTTTTGTTATCTTTGGAGCTTGAGTGTATTGTGGCTCTGGAGTTTGAGACCTTGGATGGGTAGGAGATTCCAGAGTAGTTCCCTCAACTACTATTCTTTTTATTTTTCTTCTAATCAGGGGAATTTCATCTGACTCATCAGACTCCTCCTCTGCCCTTTGATGCCTTTTGGACTTAGGTGTTCTTGGAGGTCTCTTTGTTTTCTCTTTTTGCCCTATTTATTTCCTATGTCTTTTGTGGCCAAAATTTTGGGCAGATGCCAGTGTTATTTCCTCTTCCATGATGACAACTCTCCTCATTTGCTTGGTTGGGGTAGACTCCTTAGCTAAGGTTATCTTTCATTTTGCTGAGCGAGTCATATGGAAGTGTTGCTCTGTAATTGGTTCTTTCAGGTGTTCTATTACAGTCGAGGCTTCCCCAATAGCTTCTTTCCCTTTCTTTTTCTTCTTAGTAGTGGGGGCAGAAGTTGGTGTTTCCTCCATTGTTCCTTTCTTGCCCTTGCCCTTTCTAGTGATTGGGGAGGAAGTAGAAGGTACTGCTTCCTCATCCTGCTGAGTAGAGGAAGTCTCTTCTGCACCTGGTGCCCTGCTTGATGTCTTGGCTTGTGATTTGTCATCTAAAAATGACTACCACAAGGCCTCTCCATTAGGTTGAGACAGGAAACGGTGTTTTACAATCAAGAAAATGAGGCCATGTTGTTTCATGGGACCCTTCCCCTGTTGATACTTATTTGCTGAGGCTACAGTAGCAGAATACAGAAAGTTTGGGAGGTTGATGCTAAATTCTAGATGGGCATGCCCATGCCTTAAGAAAATTAGCATATTCATTATGGGTCCTTAAACCAGAGAGAATTGCCCATCACATGTAAAATATTTCATTAGCCACATGGCTAGAGATTGCCATGGTTGTGTGAGTGAGGTCCTAACAATTCCCTTGACTTCATTTTTACTCAAATGCAACTGGATTTCAGGCTCACCTTCTACTGAAAAGTTTTTAATTAAATTAGAGTACAGGGTTTTGAGATGATAGAACCTCTCACCTTGTTTGGGTAGCCCTGAAATATGGCTGATAATGGTGGCTGAGGCATTGATTGGGACTCCTCATACTGTGGTTTGGTTATTCTTTAGGTGGTGTAGGAAATCATCTACTATGTCCTCTTGAAATCCTTCAAGTTTCTCCAGAAATTCCAACCACCCAACATTTCTTAAGATATTTGCTACAGCTTGGTCTTACAGGAGTCCTGCTGCATTTCCAGGCTCTAACTTCTTTTTCACTCCCATCTACATGTATTATTTCACCCCTTTATGAATGAGCCTTCCCTTGGCCTTCTCTGTAGTTCTTTTCTTTTTTCTTTTTCTCTATTATGACAGGCCTCTTTCTATGTTCCCTTGGAAGACTTCTGTTGTAATGGCTCGAAGATTACCTCTGGGGTTTGGAAAGCTTTGAAATTTCTGAAACTAGGGACTTGATATCCATTAATGGCAATTGCTTGGATTATGGGAGGGTTAATTCACGTCAATTAATTTGAATTGATGGCTCAGTCATAATCACAGGGAATGATATGACACTTCGGAGTGAGGTCGGTAGTATGGCAATGAAGGCAGCATGCATAGGTTGAAAAAGGAAATAATGGAAGGTGTACGTGTCGAAGTAACTGCACCTAAAAACAAAAATGACAAGACAAGTAATAATTAACTAACTTGAGCGAATTACTTGGATTACTTTTCATGATGATGGCCCAATGTACATGGTTGCTACGCCGTCACTTTGATGAGTGTGGTGGTGACTTTACATGTGTGCAGCCCCCGCATCGCTTGGAATGGTGTCAGCATTGTCAGTGTCACATGGTTTGGAATCTTTCCTCACGAATAGATTTGAAAATTATGTGTTATTAGATGACATCATGAGGAGTAGCCAAAATGATGTGTGCAAGAAGTGATGGTAATAGTTTGTCATTGATGTCAAAAGGTTGTTAATGATCATGATACAGGTGATGGAGCTTATTATCTTGCTAACTTGAGTTGATCTTGTGCAAAGTCTTCTTTCAGAATATCATTGATCATAAGTTTGATGTCATACATTTGGAGTCATATGATGTGAATTTAAAAGTAATTGGTTGTGCTCTTGACATGCTTGACATGGTTTTATATAGTGGCATTCAACAGTCAGTAACAATGGATGGAGTTGACAGTAACATTGGTAAGTTCATTAGTTGATCATTGGTGCTCATCAGGTGTCAGGTCTATCAAGGATGTGGTTGTTAAGGAGATCTTCAAATGGTTTCTCATGATCTTGATGTGTAGTGTTCATATTGGTCCTTGGAGTTATCAGTTTTTGGTTTATGATGGTAATCATTATTCATCATCTTCTTTCAAGATCACAGGAATAATTTGATGACATGCCTTTCTCGTTGGATGATCAGTTAGATGAAATCATGTTGTTAATTGATTGTTGCTTCTTATAGCTCATATGGTTTGAGTTGGTTGATGATAGTCCATGGTACAAAATCACAAGTTGCAAGATTTTTGGTTTGATATTCCTTATCATTGTTATGAGCTTCAAGATAAATCTTTATATCACCACAGACATCTACTTAGTGGATGAAGCCTTTGTATTAAGAGTTTTAATGTTTTGGTTTAATTGTTTATTACAAAGATGTTTTGAGGCAAAAATCCAATAATACAGTGATCAGTTAGAAGCCCTATTTAATGTTCTCATCATATAGTATGGGCTTAATGTTTCTCTTCATTTTTAAAGAAGGAAACTCTATTTTCTAACCTATAAAGCACTTTTTGTCTATTGCACTGATGACCGGTTAGTGCAGGTTAAATCACTTAAATCTTACCTGCTAGAGGGTTTCTCACACATGGTGGTGACCGGCCATGTGTGGAGTGTGTTTTACAAATAAAGCATTGAAAATGCTTTGTATTGTGAGGGCCCGCGGTGTATTCAAAAGGGCGGGCTCTCAATGTTTTTTAAATTTAAAATTTCACCGCCAAAAATCTAAAAGGGCACGGTTTAGTGTGAGGTCGAGGCTTTAAAGAAAAAGCTTTTTCTTTCTTAAAAATGTGTGAAGAATTTAGAATATTTTTTAAGCCCGAATCATATATAAATAATTTCTTTTTTAAAAAACTTAGTAATTTCCTTTTTGGTCGGGCACTTATAAGGAATGTTTTTTTAAGGAGATTTTTAAAAAGGAAAAATCTTTATGAAGATATTTTTGTATATTGGAAGTCACAAAAGAGATAAACATCAAAAATTTTGAGGAGATTTTTTTTGGGGATATGAAGAATATCATTGAAAAGAATATGAAGGATCATGTTTGCAGAGAAGATGAACGAAATTTTTGAGAAGGAAATGAAAGATTGGAGGGATATTCAAAATGAAAATTGAAAAGAAATTGATTTTTTTTTGCAGAGATATAATTCATTTGGTTCAGGATTTGTTGCAGAGGAAGAAGTTGAAAAGATTTGTTATTTTGCAGGAGATTGTCTTTTGAAGATATTTTAAGTTTGATGATTAAATTTTCTTGCAGGAATATCAAGAGAAAGATAATATTTTCAGGGCAGATTGGTTTCTTACTCTTATTTTGCAGATTGATTGAAGGCTCATTTTGATATTATTTTGTAGGTGAAGAAAATAATTTTTGTGAGAAATCTTAAAAATGGCAAATGATCAGGAAATTGAAGAGAATTGAATTGAAAGGTCTCAAATATGAAAAGAAATTTTTTCATCTCTAAGAGGAAATATTAATGGGATTTTGGTTTCGTGAATTTGGAGAATGTGAAAGGTTTTGAGGATTAGATATTATGTTCTTTTATTTTTGCAGATGATAAGATGAGATGCATTGTTTTTTTTTAAGACATTAAAAAGAGAAGATGAAAGGACAAAATGATCTTCAGTGAGAGCAAATGACTGTGCAGAATGTGAAAGGTGAAAAGACATCCAATTTACATATAATAGTTTTTCAGGTGCATTGATGGATGAATTAAGAAGGATAGAGATGGAACATACAGTGTTGTGAAGTGTTGGATTAGAATACACATTTGATATGCAGTGTTGTTAGAATGCAGTGTTGATTGGATCAGAATAAAGGATTGTTGAGATGTCAGATTGAATAGAATGGGTATTTGACAGACATATATTTGTATTGAATGGAAACAGAGTATCCCTCTGATTTGGTTTATAACTTCTATTGGTGATTTGGTTTGCCAGTGAGGCATTGTATTAGCCAGTGAGGCTTATAGGTCAGTGTGACCTAATATTTGTCAGTGAGACAATTTGTATTGCCAGTGAGGCATGTTTTTCAGTTAAGCCAGTGAGGCAATTCTGGAGTGGTTTTTCTACCCTGATGGGTTTTCCACTCGTACATATCTTATGTTATGATTCATATTGATCTTCCTTGTGTGTGTTTAATTTACTTATGAAGTTTTATTCTCTTTCTGCATTCATAGTCATGTGCATATGTATTTGACAAATCAAAGGTATCATTCATTCCTTGTGCTCAGAAAGTTAAAGTTTGAAAAAGATTAAAGAATTTACACAACACTGATTCACCCCCCCTCTCAGTGTTGTCCTTAACTCCTACAGGAAGCTGCAAATTCCTTTTTGATGGTGGACGACGAGGCATGCTGACCTCATCGCTTTCTCTTTTTAAGTGGAGGATGAGTCGTGCTGACCTCATCATTTGGTGTCCCCACTTTGATGCCTGGAGAGGTGGGTCCCCCATTCTTTGAAATGGTTCCATTATTGGTGAAGCACCGAAGGTGCTCCTAGACTGCTCTGGAGATGTGTTTGAGTAGCTCCTAGGTGTTTGGTTAGCTCCAGAGATCATCTGCTAAAATCTTACAAGAAGAAGGGAACCACCATTTACTGGTTTTCAGTCCCCCTAGTGAGAAAGACAACCATTTACTAGTTTTCCATCTTTCCTTTTTTTGTGAGAAGGGCTACCATTTGTTGGTTTTCAACCCTTCTTTTATTTCTTTTCTTTTTTGAGAAAAGCCACCATTTGTTGGTTTTCAACCTTTCTAAATTTTTTTTTATACTGTCCTTGAATTTCTTCAACCTGTGGCAGAGGTTGTGACCCTTGTCACCAAGCACAAGTCCTTGGTAAACTCTTCCTTAGTAGCTGGTCTTGTATAGAGCTGAATTCTGTCTATTTACAAAGAATGTGTCTTCACCTCCATCAATGGGTGTTTGTAAAACTGTTCCATTCTCATAGACTTCTCTAATTTGGTACGGACCCATCCAATGAGTTTGTAACTTCCCCTTGAACTCCTTAAACTTAGAATCATATAGAAGAACCCAATCTCCTTGCTGAAATGTCCTCTTTTTGATGTGTTGGTCATGCCACTATTTCCTTTGATATTGAACAAGTTCTGTTTGTTGTATGGCCTCTGTTCTGATTTCATCTAGCTCATTGAGTTGAAGAATCTTATTCTATTGTGCTATAGACAATGGTAGGCCAATATCCAATGAGGTCTTCAATATTTGCAATTCAAATTCTATGGATAGTATGGGTTTCTTTCCATAAACCAATTCATATGGTGAGAACTTGGTTGTGGACTTCCAGGTAGTATTGTAAGCCCAAACTACTTCAGGTAACCTGCTAGCCCAATCCTTTCTATTCATGGCTACTGTCCTTGTTAAGATGTTTTCCAGCTCTCTATTAGTCACCTCTACCTACCCATTAGCTTGGGGGTGGTAAGGTGAAGACTTTTTGTGTTTAACTTGGTATAGATATGTGAAAGCTTGAATTACCTAAGAAGTGAATTGTGGTCCTCTATCTGAAACTATGGATCTCGAAGCTCCAAATCTCAAGAAGATTATGTTTTTGATTATATAAGGCGGCCAAAACAAGGGGCTGAACCCTAACATTACAACAAAAAGAAACCCTAGAGGCAAAAGAACAAAAGAGCCTCGAAACAGTTACAGCATAACCCGCTTAACCAACACACTCAAGAAGATTATGTTATAAAGAAAATCAACAACTTTTTCTTCCCTTGCAAACTGCAATGCCTGAACTTCTGCCCATTTGGTTAGATAGTCTGTGTAGACCAAAATATATTCTTTGCCTGAAGATGGTGGAGAAATTGGTCCCACAAAATCTAGACCCCATTGCTCAAATGGTTCCAACACTACTTGAGGGTGCAGTGACATTTCTTGGGTAAAGATTGGTTGACCCATCCTTTGGCACTAATCACACTATTGCATATATCTCTTGGTGTCCTTATAAAGAGAGGGCCAATAGTAACCAGCTTCTAGAATTTTGTGAATGGTTATTTGTGAGGAATAATGTCCACTAGAGGGTTCATCACAACATGCTCTTAAGACATAAAAAATTTCATCATCTCTCAAGCACCTACATAAAATAAAGTCAGGATGACACTTAAATAGTAAACCATTTAACCATTTGTAAGATAAAATTTCTTTTACCAATCACTTCTTTTGTTTTGAGGTGAAATGAGATGGAAACAAGCCTGTAGCTAAGAAATTAGCTATGTCAGCAAACCAAGGTGTAGTAGAAGAAACAACAAAGAGATGTTCTTCTGGGAATTCATCTTCCACTGGTTGGTTTTCTCCACCTGTATGCAAACTTGACAAAAAATCAGCAACCAAATTGAATTTCCCTGGGTTGTCAACTATGATGATATCAAATTCCTGCAATAGTAACAACCATCTAATTATTCTTGCAACCACTACAGGTTTTTTCATTAAGTACTTAATGGCCACATGATCAGTGTGCACAATTATTTTGTATCTTGTGATATAATGTCTGAATTTGTTAATAGCATATATGACTGCCAAGAATTCCTTTTCGGTTGTTGTATAGTTTTTTTTTTGCTGGGGTGACGTTCTTACTGATGTAGTAGATGGCATGCATACCTTCCCCTTCCTATTTCTGTCCTAGGATTGCCCCAATTGACTCATTTGAAGCATCAGTTTGTATATGAAAGGGTAAAGTCCAATTGGGTTCCCTCAAAATAGGTGTGACAATAAATTTCTCTTTAATGGTTTTAAATGCTAATTGGCAATCCTCTGCCCATGAGAAGTCAACATCTTTGGTAAGCAAGAAAAACATAGGAGCAACTATTCTGCTGAAATTTTCTATAAATCTCCTGTAGTATCTTGCATGACCTAGAAATCTTCTAACATTTGTTTAGTTTTTAGGCAAGGGTAATTTCTTAATCACTTCTATTTTGTTCTGGTCTACTTTGATTCTTTTGGCTGATATGTGATGTCCAAGTACAATTCCCTCCTCTACCATCATAAAGCATTTTTCATGGCTCAAGGATAGCTATTTTTTTTGCAATATTGTAGCACCTTATCTAGGTTTGTGAGAGCTTCCTCAAAGGTGTCTCCATACACAGTAAAGTCATCCATATAGACTTCCATACACTCATTAGCCAATTTAGCAAAAATGGCTAAAACAACCCTTTGAAATGTAGCTGGAGCATTACATAGTCCAAATGGAAGAACTCTATATGTAAAAGTTCCCCATGAACAAGTAAAGGTGGTTTTGTCATGGTCCTCAAGTGCTACCTGAATCTGGTTATACCCACTAAATCCATCTAAAAATGAGCACTTTTTCCCTGTTAAGTTGTCCAACACTTGATCAATGAATGGTAAGGGAAAATAATCCTTCTTTGTGGCTTTATTTAGTTCTCTATAGTTAATACACACTCTCCACTTTCCATTCTTTTTAGCAACTATGACTAAGGGTGAGACCCACTGACTGTCTGAGATAGGATATATGAACCCTACTTGTAGCAATTTCTCTATCTCAATCTTAACAATATTTTTCAAGACAGGGTTTAATCTCCTCTGGGGCTATCTGATAGGTTTGACATCTTAAGTGTATATATGATGAGTACATATCTTAGGAGGGATGCCCTTCATATCTTGGTATTCCCAATCAAAAGCTGTTGAATGGGAGACTAGGAGTTTGAGAAGTGCTTCTTCCTATTTTTTTGCTAACTAGGTGTTGATGTTCAATGTTTTCCTAGGTAAAATCATGACATGCTTTGTAATCTGATCCATAGATGTCCCTATCCCATATATTTGAGTCATAGTGTTAAGAGGATAGGAATGTGGAAGCAACATATGGAATGTGGCCAAGTCTCTATAAAAGGTTTCTCCATAAGGAATAATTTTTGCAAGGGTACAATGGGTAGCAATAAGGAATTCTCTTTTTGAGTCTTGGGCTAATTCCATTATATCCTTGTCAATAAGAATGTGGGTGATGTATTCTGTTGTGTCATAGTTTATTTCTTCTTCCAACTCACCCAAATGTTCCTTGATGGTAACCATAGATACTGAGGCACTGTTTCCCATGTTATTAGGCTCATCTACCCCCACTTTTCCTGAGTAATGTATTGATGATTTTGGAGGATATAAACATATTTTCTTCAAATCTATCCCATTGGAAATGACCATGTCTCCTATTCGACAATCAATAGATGCTACTATTGTAGCCATGTCCTGGAGTCATAGTGTTAAGAGGACAGGATTGTGGAAGTAGCATATGGAATGTGGCCAAGTCTCTATAAAAGGCTTCTCCACAAGGAATAATTTTTGCAAGGGTACAATGGGTAGCAATAAGAAATTCTCTTTTTGAGTCTTGGCCTAATTCCATTATATCCTTGTCAATAAGAATGTGGGTGATGTCTTATGTTGTGTCATAGTTTATTTCTTCTTCTAACTCACCCAAATGTTCCTTAATGGTAACCATAGCTACTAAGGTACTATTTCCCATGTTATTAGGCTCATCTACCCACACTTTTCCTAAGTAATGTATTGATGGTTTAGTTGGAGGATATAAAGAGATTTTGTTCAAATCTATCCCATTGGAAATGACCATGTCTCTTGTTCGACAATCAATAGATGCTACTGCTATAGCCATCCATGGTCTTCCTAAGATCAAGGGGTAAGCATTTTGTTGGTTTTTGTGTTCTAATATCAGAATATCTACTAAAAATTCCCATGATTCCACCACTACTAGGACATCAGTTAATACCCCTTTTGGAATAGCTATCGACTAGTTAGCCAGTTGGAGAATTGTGGATGTGGCCTAGACACCAATTAGAGCTAACCTGTCCAGGGTGTGCATTGTCATTACATTTATTGTTGCCCCCAAATCAACTAAAACATTGGATATTTCCACCCCTGCAATGTAGATAGTAATGACAGGGTTCCCAGGGTCTCCATATTTTGGTAGGAGCATCTCTCCCACAAGAAGGTCCACTACTTTCCCTTCCACCTGAATGGTAGTAGGGAAGTTTTTCTTCCCGCCTTGGGTCTTAACACAATGTTGTTTGATGAATTGGTTTAGTTTAGGCACATCCCTGATTGCTTGTAGGAGTGGAATTTCAATATTTAAATGTCTGATTTCTTGTAGAAGTTCTGATTCCATGGTAGTTTGGACTTGTTTTTGTAGGATGGTTTTCTGAGGGACATGCTGTTTGAGTCATTTTGGATAACGTGTTGGTTTTTCTATCTCCGGAGTAGCGCCAAAGTTCTTCACAGAAGTGGCTCCAGAGGTGCTCTTCAGAGCTATTCCTTTAGGAGGAACTTCGGAGTTACCTAAGGGATGTTCTTCTAGCACAATTTTGATAGTAATCTCCTCCTGAGGTTGAGTGAATGGATTTTCAGGTTCCACATCATTGGTTACTTCAACTATAATTGGGGGAGATGGTCTTGGAAGTGCTTTCCCATAACGTAGCTAGAGGTTGTTGAGATAAATAGCATTGACACCAACCATATTTTTTTGCTCCATCATGTAAACAGCTACTCCCTATTTATTTCATGGATTTGCTACAAGTTGAGCTGGTAAAGGTGGTTGACTTACTAGCTCATTTTGTGACTGTCCTTGTGTGTTGGGGGCCCTAGTTAGTAATGCTTGTTGCTAAGGTTGGAAACATCTAGGTTGTCCTTGGTATTGTTGACTATAACCCCATTAAAGACCCCACTAAGGCTGCATGTTTTGAGATCTAAATTATTGTGGGAATTGTTGTGGCCATTGTTGATTTACCTAGGGCTGGTTTTGCCAATGCTAGTTTTGCCATTGCTGGTTTGACCAATCATGTTGTCCTCAAGGGGGAATGTTTTGAGGCCCCTACCACATTGGATTCTATTGATTGTTTCCCCAGTTTGAAGGACCCCCATAGGAAACCTGATTTGGGTACTGATTATATGGGAAATTGCCAGTTTGTTTTTGTCCTACGTAATTCAACTCCTCTTCTATTATGGCATTCTTCTTAGTTAGCCTTTTTAAGGCCAGGAGTGGATCACAATGACTGGTAGGGTGCTCCCTATCATATATCTGACAAATTTTTGATTTGTCTAAAGGGCATTCTCTCAACAATTGTTTGTTCCTACATCTAGGACAATATATGAAGAGAGGTTTAACTATTCTACTTTGGTCAGTTATTTTAGTCTTTGCCTGAATCCCATCTAATGTGGTATTCAGTTGGACTAGAATATATGTCTTAAGATTTGCAATCTCCTCCATTAACTATCCTATTTCATTCTTCCCTTTGAAAGATCTAGATGTTCTCACTCCATCTTGGGTTCTAGAGTAGTTTCTGCAGAGTTCTTCTATAGCAGGCATATTCATTTTGTTAATGTTCCCTCTCCCCATTAGATCCAGTGCCTATTTTGATTCTCTGTCTAATTCTTTAACAAACAATGTTCTAGCCAAGGGGTGAGCCACAGATTGCCATATCTCCTCAAGGCAATGTTGAACCTATCCAGATAGTCCTCTAAACTTTCATCCTCTCTTTGTTTAATTTTGAATATCTCCTTTTTATCATTGACCCTACAGTTATCCTGGTAATTGCCCAAGAATTCAATTTCTATTTGATCTCATGAGTGAATGGAGTCTGGGGTTAAGCCCATGAACCACCTCATAGCAGAATCTTTCAGGGTTGATGGGAAAAGTTTAAGTTTTTGATTATCTGACCTGTAGTCATAGGTATGGCATACAACTTTAAATTCAAATAGAAACTGATTTGGATCCTCAAAAGCAAGACCCCTGAATTTTGGTAGGTTTGAAGGTGAAATGTTCTTCATAGGTGCATTATCTCCATGAGCAAGGACAATAGGGTATGAGAAGGTCCTAGGAGCTTGATCATCTTCCTCATCATGATTATCATCCATGTCTGGTGTTTCTTCTCTTGGAGATTCAGTGTGGGGTTATGAGGAAGTGGATTCTGGTAGCAGATCTACCTGGTATCTTTCTTGTAGTTCTTGGATATACTCAGAGAGTGAAGGACTTTAAGGTTTTGAGGGAATGTCAAGTTGGGATGTAGCTTCCAAGATAGGTTCTAAGTGTTCCTCTTCAACAAGATCTTGTGCCACCCTAATGCTTTCTCCTGTAGTTTGTTGTTGGGATGTTTATTTTTATGTATCTACCTTTTGAATCCCTAGGTCTAACCATACAGATTCAATTTAACTGAAAAATGATTGCTAACTACGTTTTTCTTATTAACACATAAATCCCCAGCAACAACGCCAAAAATGACAAGGGTCGGTGGACCTTGGCATTTAATCATGTTTTTCATGTGTCAAATCCAAGGCTGTGTCCTAGGCTATCTGCAATAAGTGATCCCATAGTTACTAGTCCACTAACTACAACTGATCTGACTGTTTCAAAGATTAATACTGCTAATTTGTTTGTTGTGAAGGAAAACTCTGATAACCCTAAAACAATGTTGAAACAATAAATTGCTAAAATTAACCTATTCTAATCCACACAATTGAAAATATGCATTTAATGGAAACAACCATCAAACATAAATAAATCTATTTTATGAAAGCAGTAAACTATCTTCCTAATAGAATCTAAAACAAGACAATGAAACAAAGAGATACTAGCCTCCTGTCTTGATGGCGGGAGTGGGCGCTTGCTCCTCGCCTTCATGACTGAAGGCTAAAGCAAGAACTTAGTACACAAATATAATAACACAGTCTTTCTTCAGTCTAATTCCATCAAAGTATGCCTGTATTCAAAAAGTATGTAAATATGGGAAATGGAAGTTATAATAATCTAATAGTAATAATTCTTCGTATTTTTGCTGCTCCTATCTTAACATATATCAAATCAAGTGACGGGATATCTATCTGTTCTAACTATTAGTTTATCTATGAGATATCATCAATCTCTTATTTTAACAACTGTTTAACTACAGAGTAAAATCTTGCAAACTGAAATAGGTTTTAGTGGTATAGAAGTCCCACTAAATCCAGAGTCTTAACTTAAATAACAATTGGGCAGCGAGGCCTTGAAATGTAGGTCTTTAACAAGTCTTTCAGAACTCATGCAAAATCACTAAAAGAGGAATTAGATCCCTAGCAATCAACTAGAGTCTTCTCTAGATCATTCTGGTACTGGTTGAGTAAACTTCAGAACACTATTGTTAACTCCGAGATGTAGACTGATAGTAGTGCCAAAGACTCTGCAATGTCGCCAGGAGCTTTGGAGACTGTGTGCTATCACTAGGAGCTTCGGAGATGCACCCATGACTCCTATATGGCTCCGAAGATGATCCACCCTTGGCTCCCCTACTTCAAAATACCTCCAACACATTGCAAAAATGTTGGAGTCTGGTGTAGTATCCTTCATGTCGGCTCCAGAGATTATTAGGACCATCTCTAGAGATGCTCAAAATTGCCTTTGCCCATACAACTGCACCTGTAGATGCAAAAAGAGAGACTTTCTACACATTTTCATTAGTTTGTTACACATTAGTCCTTCAATCAAAAATCATAACCTTCAATAATTCATCTCTCATTAATGTAATTAAAACGAGTCTTTTCATGTTCTATGGTGCAATTAATAGGACAACAGAATAAAAGGATGAACAAAGGGAGGTAAAAAGGTGTATTATTCTGGGTGCTACTTGGCACTCATTGGTCATTCACCTTGCAAATCTCTAGACAGGTTTAGTTATTTTTAATTAATGTTGTTGATAAATAATTGTTATGTCTCCAAGGAAAACAGAGATGGTAGACTTGAATGCCCCTCTGTGTGGTAGGCAAAAATATTTATTCTCTCACATGTAACCTGCACACAAGATGACAAGAGAGGGTTTGGGGGGTTATGGTGTTTAGGGATTTGCCTCAGTTAAATCGTATAATGACATTCAATCCTTCCAACACCATTGATAGATAAAGAGAGTGTGCCCTAGCAGGGCAGAGGCTAAACAAAATGATGATAGAATGATTCAAATAACAATGATATCACCTATACGATGAAGCCCTTAGGAGAATGAACATCCTTCAACTCATAAGGAGATGGATGATGACTTCAAACCTACAGCAACACACACAATGACAACACAAATTTGCTCTAGAAAAATAATGAATGCTTTGAATGTTCTTTGCTCCAAGATCATAAGTTTTCTCTATCCATCTAGGTTCATAATGAATTCAAAAACACACTTATATATGCTTTCTTGCTAACATTCATCTAATTAAACCACAAGAGCCTATAAGAAACCATTTGAAAGGTCCCAAACTGACATGCCACTAATTTACCTTGAGCAATCAGGAAGAACTTGGGCGGTTGGCGCCCAAGTCCAAGGGCCCCTTTTTAGTTAGGATAAGATTAGTGAGGGCCCAAGGTCCCAAATTATCATGGGTGTCAGGAAATTTTCTTCGGGATGATCAATTATAATGCATAATGAGATAATGGGACCTAGGAGCTAAACAAGGAGGTAAAAATGCAAGTGGACACTTTTTACTCCATAACATTTAGCCCCCACTTTAATGTGTGAACAATCTTACAATCAGTACATGCATTAAAGTACGGTCAAAACACATCAAACATGCCAAGCACTAGAGCCAAAGGCACACCCAAAGCTTGGAGGACTATATCTAGCACCTAATCTCAGGCAAGCATAAGAAGAGACACGAGAGTCACGTAAAACATGCAGAAGACAATAAAGAAGCACACAATACATGGAGAAGGCATGAGTGCAAACATGCAATACACAAAGCATACACGAAGGGAAGACATGATTTAACAACTAAACAACCCTAATTAGGCAACGACGGGAGCTCATCGCTACACATCACCATTAAAGGCACACAAAACACACAACATGGGGGGAGCTCATCGCTACGTGCCACCATAAAACATGCAAGACACACAATGTGAGAGGAGATCAAAAACATGCAAAACACATAGGGAAGACACACATAAAATGAACAGAATACCCAGGCAACATAGAGTATGTCATTGACACACTATACGTCTCATACACAACAAACACAGGTGATGGGGAGGAGCTCACTACTATGCTCCACCATCTAAGACACACCAAACACACCTGACAGTTGAACTACACTACCACAACTGCCAAACACATGCTTAAGGGTGAATAACTCAAGATCCAGCACCGCCTCCATAGAGGACTTTCAAAAGGATGTGCAACTGCTCAAGGGAAGCCACAATCCCACCTTCTACAAAAGGGCTTTCAAAATGCAACCCCACCTGCATCGTGCATATGCCTTGTGATGAAAAGGAAGATTGCACAAAAAGTATACAACTCCACATGCATCACGGAGACACCTTGCAGTGAAAAGGAAGCATACACAACACACACAAAGAGTATACAACCCCACCTGCATCACAGAGATGCCTTACAGTGAAAAGGAAGCATACATAAACACACTTTATCACAATATCTAAAATATCCAAACATTTACCACAATATATGTCCCCACCTTAAAGTGTTTGCTCCCACTTGCTAGTAGCAATCACGTTTAAGGTAAGGTTGAAAACATGTGAGGGAACAAGATCTTTCACAAATCCCATGCCCCAAAGTGACATGTGATTAACAATCACCAATTGTTCCCACAAACACATAAATATCATTTGCTAACAACCATTGATCAACACTAAGCTTTGGTTAGAAAATCTATTCTAATATAACAACAAAATCATCTCATGCACTTATACAGAAATCTTTTAACGTATCACTTAATAGACCAAGGATACACTTGCGGGTTCAGAACCAAGTATAGCCATTAGGTTATGCTTCAGGTATCTTAGAACTGAGTGTAGCTACAAGGTGAGATAAAAAATAATTCAAAGTGCATAGAAGCAAATTTAGAGTATTCCAAAGGCTTGTTACAAGAATTTCACAGGACAATACATGATCACATCACAACACAATGTGATTCTACTAGTCAAGCATCAGTAATATATTAATCCCGTCTTCATATATGGACTAGGTCCATTTTATTCTTATTATAGGAATGTACAGTCCTTATCATTATTTATTTGAACTATCGTCATCTGCTGACTAGTAGAGTCACTAAAGAATGCAAACACAAAAAATAAGAGAGGAGACAAAAAGTGACTTAGGTTCACAATGTGGGAAAATGCCCCCAAGACATCTTCCACAATGTTATGCCCCCAAGGTACCACACACAACAATTGCAATAAGAGAGAGGAGAATAGAAGAATAGAGAAACAAATAGAAGATGTATCACAATAGAGGTGGTCTCCTTGTATCCTTGACCTTACAAGAGTGTCAAGGGTCATCCAAAGAGACCTAAACAATATTTAACACAACACGGGAGGAACACAACACAACATTTTCAACATATATATCTAGGAGGAAGCCACCCTTGAGAGCAACTGGAATAGGTGCTACATCGAGTGTGGCTAAATGAGAGAGAAATACTTACTTGATTCAATGGGATATTTCCTAGCGGACAATCCATGTCTATCATCTCAAGATATATCTTATTTAATCTTGAACCTATTGATATTGTATTAACATTAAGAGTAAGATGATGGTAAGCTTTGGTGGGCTTCAAAGGATGGTATCCAATACCAGTTGAAGAGATATGTGCAACAACTTCTAAGGGGACCTTGATTCCTTGTTGTTTTATGCCACAACCATTACCTACATAATTATAATTTTTGTAAAGGATTTGAAATCCATGACCATAGAGAGACTCCATCTCTTTAGAAGAAGGTGGGGTCTCATAAGTCTCATATTATGTAGTGTAAGTGAAAGTATTGTCTTTGTTTGCTACTAAAGAAACTTTAGGTTTCTTAGGCATTTCCAAAGATTGCTTGGATGAGATCGAGGCAACTTTTGATGCTTCAGGATTAGGGTTATTAAATTTATACTCTCCTATAAAGGAAGGAGTAAAATCTAATGAACCCCAATCGTCACCAAGAAGTGCATTCGATGGTGATTTGGAATCTTGCACAACATTATTTACGGCAAGAGGTATTGAGGAATCAACTTTTAAGTTATTGAGAGACTTGTAATTGATAACTTGTTTTTCTGCCTCAACTTGTAAACAACTTTCTGGATCCAGGTCAACTTAAATGGTGTGAAGTTTATTTTCATAAATAAAATTTACTGATAGATGAAGGGTAGACGAAACTACCTGTAGACACCAAAAAATGACCATTTGTCGCATCACTTGTAAATCATCAAATCTGTCGCATCACTTGCATTTCATCAAATCACCTGCATTTCAACGTTAATTAAATAATCAAATTATTTAATTAATTTCATCAAAATCATCAATTTCTTCCAAAACTCCTAAATTCAACGTTAATTAGATAATCAAATTATTTAATTAATTTCATCAAAATCATCAATTTCTTCCAAAACTCCTAAATTTGACATTAATTAAATAATCTAATTATTTAATTAGTTTCATCAAATGCATCAAATTCTTCCAAAATGCCTAAATTCAACATTAATTGAATAAATTCTATTTATTTAATTAATTTTATCAAAATCAACTTTAATCTTCCAAAATTAAATAATTTTTATTATTTAACGAAATCTTATCATCTTCCAAAATTCAAATCCATGTCAATTGAATAAATTAATTATTTAATTAATTTATCATCAAAATCCTCTTATCTACAATTAAATAATTTTCATTATTTAATTAAATCAAATTGTTCTTCCAAATTTAAATAAATCAATCAAATTTATTTAAATTATCTCAATCTCTAAAAATAAAATATAATCAAATATTTTATTTATTCCTCTAATCATACACAAACAATTAAATAAATTTATTTTATTTAATTTGCTTTTATATCTTCCAATTCTCCTAAAAAGAAATCTTGTTCATCATGCACACAAAATTAAATAATTTATTATTTAATTTTACTCAAATCATGCAAAAAACAAATCTCAAGTTGAGTTAATTGACTTAATCAATATTGTTTTTTATCACCAACTCATAAAATAGATAAAAAACATTTATATTTTTATGAAATCTAAAAATATGTCTATTACATGTCTTTTTTATGTCAAATCAATCAGTTAACTCAAACAAAAATATCTTTTCGTGTGAAACATGTTGTGTGCACATTCATCATGAATTCTAAATTTATCTCATCCGTTGATTCTGTTGAATTATCTGGACCGTTGATCGATATTCATTGAAATCTATATAAACCCTCCTCATCTTCATAACAAATCCTCTTCGATCATTTATTCTCATGCATTTTTATAGCGCTTGGAGCATTCATCACATCGTTGAGCACGTTGAGCACTTTGAGCACAAACACAATCTACATCCACTTGTTGTAAACATGGTTTCACAATTTAAAGAGCAATCCACATTTGACTAAGATAACAATACAATCTAGGTGAAAGTTTTCATTATTTTTGTGTTATTCATTGATTATTTGGTTGTTTTCTTAGATCGTTATCTTGATGTTATAGGTTTGAATTGTTGATTATTTTGTTGTTTTGATTATCATTCAATCTTGATTAAATCCCTATACACATTTTGGCACACCCAGTGGGACCCACTAATCGCTTGTTTCCTTTAGAAAATTTAATTTTTTGAAGTATAGTACAAAAATGTGCAATTGAACACAGCAAAGCACCTCTGGTAGAGAAGCAAAGCGCATTTGGTATAACAGTTCCGTGCCTTTGGTATAACAGTTCCTCACCTTTGGTATAACAATTCTATGCCTTTGGTATAACAGTTTTGTGCCTTTGGTATGATAGTTCCGTGCCTTTGGTATAATAGTTCCGCACCTTTGGTATAACAGTTCCATGCCTTTGGTATGACAGTTCTGCGCCTTTGGTATGACAGTTCCACGCCTTTCCATGCCTTTGGTATGACAGTTTCGTGCCTTTGGTATAACAGTTTTGCGCCTTTGGTATGACAGTTCTATGCTTTCGGTAACATAGTGCCTCGCCTTTGGTAACACGGTAAAGCACTTTTGGGTCAATTTGATTTATTTTTTGCTAACTATTGAGTTGTGGTGGAACTAATCATCTTTTTGCAGCTTCTTAGTATTCAAACATAGCAAATGGGTTTTTCTAACATGTTCATGCAAGACAAGCTTTGAAGAAATTACCAAATCTATTGCACTAAGTCTTAGAAACATATTGCTTTCTTAAGGGACAATTGAACAAATCATCTTTTGCAATCTAAGTCTTAGGAACATATTGCTTTCTTAAGGGACAATGGACATGAATGCAAAAACACCTCAATTTTCTAAGGGACAATGGACATGAATTCCAAACACTTCAATTTCATAAGGGACAATTGACAACTACAATTATGTGTGTGCCTAATCTAGTTGCACCTTATTTTTCCTATAAACAGGACAATTGAACCTTTGTTTAACGTGCTTGATCTTACATTTCAGTTATTCCTTTAGAAAGGCCTGCTTTTGGATTGCGCTTCATCCAAAAGGGATGACCCTAAGTGGAATTTTCTTTTGAACCATTATATAAGAGGGATAAGGCGAAAGCCAAGTCCTAACCAACGTCAACATTGCCTTGTGGTGCCAAATCAAAAAGAGGTGTACTAGCACTTTGTGGAAATAATTTTCACGTTGTGTGAAGTGTTTGATACTCTTAGTAGGATTGGTCAAAGCTTTTAGTAGCTTGTCACATTGCTCATAAGGCGTTGGTCCCTCAAAGCTACTAAGAACCATCTAGATAGTGACTAACCATTTCACCTCCGAACATTATGGTAATCATTAGTGCAAGGGGAATCTATACAAGCCCCCAAGATACTCACCATTGCCTCCCTTGAGAAGAGATAGTATTCCCTCAGCCATAAAGCTCTTGTGACCTACTTGAGGCTTTCTGAGGGGAGGGTGAAATATCCCAACCTATCGTCTCTTGCAAAAATACAAATGTACGACACCTATATGGAATGACATTTGGTTGACAGAGAATTAAGTTGTGAGCTGATCTACTGCAATGAAACCATGTCTCTAGGGATAAAAAGTGCTTGAATTGTTTGCAATTGTCTAATACCTGTGGAAACATTGGGCTTTTTTGTGAGCCTTGAACATACACTATCTATTGTGTTAATTGCCACTTTGTTTGATGTGTTTTCTCTTGCCAAAGCAAAACCAATCCAAAACCAATCCAAAACTATCAAAATTTGCCTCATAAACATCACTGATACCATCTCAATGCCTTTGTAACATAGCACAACACCTTTGTAACACCATGCCAACATTAGAAGACCTAGTACCCCAATTCCAAGACCTTCTCCAAGCACTTTATCAAGAACCACAAACCCTAGACCAACGAATCATTCAACAACTACAAGCCTTCATCCAACAAACTCAACTTCAACAAAGCCAATCACCTCAAATACAACACCTCATAGCCTAAGCCCAACACTTCATAGCCATTTTTCAATCACAAGCCCAACAAGAACATCATCCTCTATCTATTCTTTATCAACCAATTACACCGCAATCCCATGTGTCACCTCCATCATCATACCAATCTAGCCTACCCACATATCATTCCAATTATACATCAACCTATCCCACTTCTTCCAGTGTTAACCAATAGCAACATCAACACATTCAACCCCAACAACAACATCAACACATTCCAACCCAACAACATCGACAATATCAACACATTCAACCCCAACAACAACATCAATACTTTCCACACCAATACTCTCAATATATAAACACCACATATCTTCCTCCACCTCAAAATCAAAACACATACCTCATTCCTCCACAACAATATCAAAATCCTAATCCCCCTCAACAAAATCATCAAAACATCCCATTTCATAATCCAACTTGAAATTCAAAATAACATCCAAAATAGGCCTCAAGAGGGTAATACCTCTTTATAATCCCCACATGCTCCCACAGGGATGCAATATCACGATATGATTACATATGGTTATACCTTAGATCAAGGCACCTCTCAAGAAAAGTGAAACTTCCAAGGAGGCCAATCATCTCAAGAAGAGGACCAAAATCTTACGGAAACCATGCAAAATCCCAAAACTATGGCTGCTATAGACAAACTGTTAACCAAAAATCCCGATCATTACTTTCACTTACTTGCTAAAAAAGGAGCCAAATTACCTAGAGATTTTGATACATCTACTCTTAAGGAGAAAGATCCCATCCATGTGGCTGTTAATGCTATGGGTAGACCTCAAGTAAGCCCCATCCAAATAATGTCTACCATATCTACACCATTCCCTGAATCATCTTCACAAGAGGGTATACCCAATCAAAAACCCATGGGAGAAAAAGCACTTGCACCTCTCCTTACTCCCATAGAGGTTTATAAAGCTCAACAAGATCCAACCCATGATCATCCAACTCCTCAATCAACATTTCAACTCATCATCAAACCCATACAAAAATCCAAAGACATCAAACCATTCAAAAATCCAAAACATCATAAACTTCAAAATCCAAAAATCCCAAAAACATTTAGGAAACACAAGATCCCAAAAATAAATTATTCTAACATTTCAACTCACCACCAAACCCATTCACAAGGATATCAAGTTCCTTTACAACAAGAACATGCATGTCATCCTTTGCACCAAAATCAATTGTCCTTAAGTCCTTATGATACCTTTGACAAAGGAAACACCACTCTATCTTATGCATCCCATGTGTACCCTCCATCATCATCTAGTTCAAATCCTAATCCATCAAATCACATTATCCCTCCACCTAATCTTAATCCTAAACCTACAACACCATCCACCATTATCATCCATCCATTATATTGCCCATCCACCCATACTCTTATGAAGGATGTGATCCAATGGCTATTAGCAAGGAATCAACTATCTCCATGTCCTCAAACACCTAGTCAAGAGCCTATCAAGCCTATTGAAGAGTATCCTTCCACGAGTTCAAGTCAAGATCCATTGTACCTTCATGTTGTTGACCATCAAGAGCCTATCAAGCCTATTCAAGAGTTTCCCAATTTTACCTCCATTCAAGAAAAACAAGAGCTATGTCAAGAGCATAATCTAAAGCATGTGGAAACATCAACCCTTTATCTAAATCAAAATCAAAACACCTCCATCCAACCCATCCATAATCATTATATTTTCTATGATCAAGATATTGTCCAAAATCATGAGCCTATCCATGATCCCACAACTATCCATGAACAAGCTATCTACACTACTCCTTTCTATCCTCCACCTAGCCCTATCCATGATCCAACACAATCCACTTCCCTTGATGAGACACTTGGTCCCCAAGAAAGTATTGACAATCAAACAAGTCACTTGGATCCTATTCCTTCATCTCCTACTAAGAATAATGTTAGTCAAGATCCAAGCATCCCATGTCATCCATCACATGATCCCACATTGTCTCTTGTGGATCCTCAATTATCTCATGTTGATCCTCCACCATCCACCATCGATCCCATTCAAAAGCCATTATCCTATCCTCTTGGTCTTACCACCTTCATCCATGAATGTTCCTCCTTAGGAGAGCAACAACCATTATCCACCATCTCACCTTCTCCATCTAATAATGGACTTGCGTCTTATTTCCAAAACAAACATCCCATTGCATATCATATGTTCCAAAACATGAAATATCAAGGCATAGGTTTAGGCCTTCATGAACAAGGCATCTTAGAGCCCATCCATGTCACAATCCATCCACGAGCACATGGCCTTGGTTTTTCATCCCAAGGTGTTGGTACCACCTCCACACCGCCACAAGCTAATTCTGCCACTCCATATCTGGGTGCACCTTATCGCACCTCTCACTCATATATTGCCATCCCTCCTCCATTGTCATACCATTCACAAAAGCACGTGACTATACATCTCCCTCCATCCAATCTAGCTCCACTTATCTCAAAACCTAATATCCCTATCATCCAAGCCCCTTATCCATTTATCCACAAATCCACTTTTAATCCCTCCATCCATAAATCCCCTATCATTCCTAATCATGGCCAACGAATGCACACATCAGCCACATATGAAGCTATCCCAAAATCCATGAGATTCAAAAATAAAAATTTGGATGTTGCCACATATATACTAAAATCTCTACAAAAGTCTCAAGAATATCATGCCGTAGGGCATCAATATACAAAATCAAAGCCAAATCCATCTCAAAAGCTGCATACACCCACACACCTCAAAGAAAAAATGAAAATGGTGTGGGTCCCCAAGCAACAAGCAATTACCTCAAATCCATCTCAAAAGCTGCATACACCCACACACCTCAAAGCAAAAATGAAAATGGTGTGGGTCCCCAAGCAACAAGCATTTACCTCAAATCCATCTCAAAAGCTGCATATACCCACACACCTCAAAGAAAAAATGAAAATGGTGTGGGTCCCCATGCAACAAGCTATTAAGCCAAAAGAAGATTCCATATCTCAATCTATCCCCAAATTCTGAAATTCCCACTCCCTATTAAAAATTTTTGCAACTCCTAAGTCCATTTGGGTTCCTAAAATCTTAAATTGACGATTCCAAAATCCCCTATCTCGAATCCAATTGTTGCCCACTCCAAATCCTAGTCAAAGGCTTCAAAATCTATCACGATGTGTGCAACCATTGGTCTTGGTTCCCTGCCATTCCATGCCATTTCTACATACTTCCCATCCCCCATCTTATATCCATTATCCTTCATATTTCCCCCATCACACCTCTATGGTCCATGCTTTTGCTCCATCATCCATTTATCCTTCCATCTCCATCCATCATCCATATCATAATCCACCATCCATTCCATTTCCATCTTCCCACATCTACCAACATCTGTGCGCATAATGCTACCTAATATACACGTGTCCATCTGCAAACATGCATTATAGTACTAACATACTACCTTGCTATTGGAAATAGACGTTGGAGTCCTTATCCTCCATCCCATCCAAAAAAGTTAAAGTGAAAAGTCAAAAAAAAAAAGAAAAAAAAAGAAAAAATAAAAAAAGTAAAGATAAATCCCTTCATCCAATGGTGAAAACTTGGAAAACAGGCACCTTGGATAAGTACCATGATGAAAACCTGGCAAACGGGTGTCATGTGTAGGTTGATTGACTATGTACCTTACACTTGGGGGCATGTCGTCTCATCTACCCATCATATCATTCCTTCTACCTATCCTTCCTATCATATATTCCTTATCCATTATATCCGCATAATTATCCCCTTGATCCAATCCATCCTCCTTTCCTCCTTTTGATCTTGAAAAAGATAGAGGCAAAATGTTGAAACAAGCTTTGAAAACCTCTTGATATACCTCATCATTTCTAACCAATCCAATCAATCCTATTGTCATAAGCCTTGTCATGTACAATCCTAAGCATTATACCTAGAATAGGGCATGTTATTCCTATGCAACATAGTCTTTGGCAATCACATCCTAAATTCTTCCATCCATCTTACAATATCTATCCATCCCATTTGCTATCACTCATCCTTTTGTCTACTTATCTAATCCCATCTTTCGCCTGGCATCTAGACCTAGTTTTCCCTTGTCATCGATATCTAGTACTTAAGGCTATCCAAATGCAATCCAATGTCATCCCAAAACATTTCAAATTCCAACCATCATAAACTTAAAAAATCCAACAACATAAAAAAATAGAAAAATCCATAAAAATCAAAACATTCCCAAAAACAACAAAAAATCATCATTCTTCATCCATCTCAATCCATTGACATTCCATCCTTCTTATCTTCCATTTATCACAATCCATCCTATCACCCCAACTTGACTAACTCAAGCAGCAAAACAAAACAAACTACGTATACTTGCAAAGCAAAAGTCCTTAACCAACCTGAAGCTAAAACACCTACTCGCAGAGCCATATGTTGTCCTACCTATCAATTGCCAACATCTGCTACATTAATCAATTGTCTTATACATGATGTTCCATGGTCGAAACCAGACCAGGCATCTTATACGACATGTTGCATTTCCTGAAACTAGACATTATCCTATCAACAGATCAACACCCTTTAACAGATATATCGTTCCTACAATAAGGCTGTTATCTATCAAATCTACCCAACCAATCCAATCTATCCTGAGCAACCTCTTTGGCAAGAGAATATGTTGGCTATATGTTTACTTTGTAAGTTAATAAATTTGCTCTTTGGTTTATCTTTTTGTTCCTTTCCAATTACTTATTCAATACTACCTTGATTTATCTATATCTTGGTATGTTGCGATGCAGTACAGATTGGGGGCATAGTCATTGCTTTTGTGTGCCATGTTTGAGGAATGATCTTTTTATCTTACTTAGCATCATATCTATCTTGTGTGTGTGTTACAACCCAGCATCTTACATATTAATATTCTTCTTTCATTCATGTATTGGAGTTTATTTTATGTTTAAGACTATGGCTCATTCACATATCCAACAAGATTATATCATGTCTAAGTGATCTAAGGTCAAACCATTTGCTTGCAGAGTCAATGTCCTATGCATTGGATACATCGTCACCTTGGTCTTCTATACCCTAGTGCATAACATCCACATGCTATATCAAAATAAGGATTGCTCTTTATAAATATTTGCGTAACTGTTGCAACATCACTCCATCTCATCACACATCTAGAACTACATATCATATCATCTCAATCTTAAGGTACCTTGATCCCATGGATATGGGTATGTAGGCAGTCTGGATTACGAAGGAAGTATCCAATACTCAGGTACATAAGATATCATCATTTCACCTAAACATCCTCAAAACACTTTATCCCATCTATCTCATCCATATATCCTAATAAAATCTATAGCTTTCATGAAGATCGATCAATCATCATTTCTTTATTCTATGATATCAATTCATCTAACTTTTCATCTATGTCTCTCTATCTCCTGACTTTTCATTTCGAGAGCACACCTGTGTTCTTCGAACCCAAATTTCCTCTCGAAGGGGCATCCTCATCCTCATCATCATTCATCTTATCCAATCTAGCTAATCAATCTATCCAAATTATCCAATCAAATCCTTTGGTCATAATCCTAATCTTGTTGTAAACTAAATCAATCAATTAATCAATCAACCAATCCATCAATCATATCAATTGTCTTATACAGATTGTCACACTCTCGAAACTAGACTAGGCGTCTTATATGAGGTGTTTCATTTATGAAACCAGACACTATCATCCTTGTGTTGATCTAGGGATACATCGTTCCCCACATGACGACACTACCCTTATCAATCATCATCAATTAATCATTGGTTTACAACTTGACAGGGGCAATGCCTTGTTTGTTTTTGAATAATCATAATCATCATCATCACCATTTATCTTATTTTTCCTTGTCACCCTCTCTTTGAGTGACTGGGGCATCACCATCTCTAATCCAATCATTTTCTTCTATCAAATCAAACACTATGTTTTAAAATTCTTTGAAATGATGTTACTTCTCAACACCATCTCAAAGAGGGACAAAATGTAGACACCCAAAAATGACCATCTGTCGCATCACTTGCAAATCATCAAATCTGTCGCATCACTTGCATTTTATCAAATCACCTGCATTTCAACGTTAATTAAATAATCAAATTATTTAATTAATTTCATCAAAATCATCAATTTCTTCCAAAACTCCTAAATTCAACGTTAATTAAATAATCGAATTATTTAATTAATTTCGTAAAAATCATCAATTTCTTCCAAAACTCCTAAATTCAACATTAATTAAATAATCTAATTATTTAATTAATTTCATCAAAGGCATCAAATTCTTCCAAAACGCCTAAATTAGACATTAATTGAATAAATTCTATTTATTTAAGTAATTTGATCAAAATCAACTTTATTCTTCCAAAATTAAATATTTTTTATTATTTAACTAAATCTTATCATCTTCCAAAATTCAAATCCATGTCAATTGAATAAATAAATTATTTAATTAATTTATCATCAAAATCCTCTTATCTACAATTAAATAATTTTTATTATTTAATTAAATCAAATTGTTCTTCCAAATTTAAATAAATCAATCAAATTTATTTAAATTATCTCAATCTCTAAAAATAAAATATAATCAAAAAATTTATTTATTTCTCTAATCATACAAAAACAATTAAATAAATTTATTTTATTTAATTTGCTTTTATATCTTCCAATTCTCCTAAAAATAAATCTTGTTCATCATGCATGCAAAATTAAATAATTTATTATTTAATTTTACTCAAATCATGCAAAAAGCAAATCTCAAGTTGAGTTAATTGACTTAATCAATATTGTTTTTATCACCAACTCATAAAATAGAAAAAAAACATTCTATTTTTATGAAATCTAAAAATATGTCTATTCAATGTCTTTTTATGTCAAATTAATCAGTTAACTCAAACAAAAATATCTTTTTGTGTGACACATGTCGTGTGCACATTCATCATGAATTCTAGATTTATCTCATCTATTGATTCTATTGAATTACCTGACCGTTGATCGATCTTCATTGAAATCTATATATAACCCCCCTCATCTTCATAACAAATCCTTTTCGATCATTTATTCTCAGGCATTCTTGTAGCGCTTGGAGCATTCATCACATCGTTGAGCACGTTGAGCACTTTGAGCACAAACACAATCTACATCTGCTTGTTGCAAACATGGTTTCACAATTTAAAGAGCAATCCACATTCAACCAAGATAACAATACAATCTAGGTGAAATCTTTCATTATTTTTGTGTTATTCATTGATTATTTGGTTGTTTGCTTAGATTGTTATCTTGATGTTATAGGATTGAATTGTTGATTATTTCATTATTTTGATTATCATTCAATCTCGATTAAATCCCTATACACACTACCGTCATAACATGAATCCACGATCTACCAAGAATGATGTTATATGAAAGTGCACCTGGCATGACATGGATAAGGGTAGATAATGTCATGGGTCCAACCTTTACGGGTAAACTTATGGTACCCAGGGATTGTCTACCAACATTATCAAAGCCACATATGTGAAGTTTATTTGGTTTGATTAAAGACATGTCAGCCTTGATTTTATCTAGTAGATTAACTCTACAAACATTAAGAGCCGATCCATTGTCAATCATAACTCACTTTATCAACTTTTTGTTTATTGTGAAAGGGATTACAAGAGGATCATATTGGTTTTGAACTTCCATTGATGGTAATTCATGTTGTTGAAACAAAATATCTATTTTTTTCACATGCATACAATCTAACAGAGTTGCTACATCATTTGGTCTAACAACAAGTGGTACAATCACCTTTTGTAAAGCTTCTTGGAGCATTATGTGGTATGTAGGCGATGTTTGTATGAGTTCCCAAAGAGAGATATTAGCGGGAGTAGCATGAAGCTACTCAACAAGATCATAACTTGACCAAATTTATGAGTAAGATGAGGTGGTTGAGGAAGCATAGGTTGAGAAGTTGGTAAAGTGATCAAAATGTTCGATTGTTGTTTACTTTGTTTATTAGTTTGTGTATTATATGTATGAGCAACCACATTGTAGGGGGGTTGTTGTGACACATTTTGATTCACTTAATTTCCTTGAGTAATTTGTTTTGCAAAATTAAGAATGTAACCTGGGGGTCAAGGTGGCATTGGAGTACCTTGAACCGTAATCACCACTTTGAAGTGAGGAGGCATACTAGGTGCCCCATGCACAATTATTTTAGGAACAATAGTACACTTATTCACTATTCCTTTAGTGGGTGGAATAAATCTATTAGTGATGATTGAATTAACATTTTTTTACTTTGATTAAACTCAACATCCATCCCGAAAGGATTTAGTGTGAGAAACCTTTCTTCATCCATCAATGCTTCGTCTTTTGGAGGGAGAGCATTGGAACAAATGGAAGGCAAAATGTTGTTGAAAGAATTGTTGATGATTGTATCTTTAGTGATGTCCAAGGGGTTTGAACATTCAATTGAAGGAGAAGTAAGATGACTCATAGAAGCCTCATGTAGTATGTTATTAATAGAATATTTTAGTTTATTATATGGATGCCCATTATCTACCCATGGAGATTCCTTTTTGAGAGGAGGTTCTTCATCCACTAATGCTTCATCTTTCAAAGGGAGAGAATTGGAATGAATAAAGAGTAGGGTGATGTTAAGGAATGTATCAATGATATCATCTTCTTGTGCTACAATATCCTCACAAGTGGGGATCATTTTGGGAGAGGGATCCAAATCATTGGATGAGGTGGGCAAGGCTATGTTAGCTTCATATGTCTTAGAGATGATGTCCATGATATCGTCATGAGTAGGAGTATCATAACCATCACCTTTTTCATGTTCATTCATAGAGATGAAATTAGTGATATCTTTTAACATCAAAGGATATTCATTCACGAGAGTTATGAAGTTATTAAACTCAGATACATAATCAAGGATTTCAAATGAAGAGTGTTTAAAGATATCCCTATCATACATGGATGCTATATGAGTCGAAACATAAGGATACACATTAACAAATTTGTAAAAACTTTCAAAATCTTTGATATATTCATGCAAAGATACCAAAGAGGAAGAATTAGAATATTTCATAATGAAATGTCTTAGAAGAGTAATATATACTCAAATCTATTCATTTATCAAGTACCACCAATATGAGAGACTTTTGTACACCACAACACTAGTTTGAGGAAATTGGGTTTTTGCAGCTTTTTTCAAAGATAAAAAACACACTAGTGTCACTACAAATAGAGTAATCAATATGTTAAAAGTTCTACACAAAAGGTAATATAGAAATTTTTAAGATTTCTTGCAAAGAAATATTAAATAGATGTCAAAGTTTTTATATTGAAATACACAATGTGTAATTACAAACATATGAATTTTCAAACCAATAACATGAAATGATGCAAAATTTTCAAATGAACAATGGAAATATGTTATAAATAAATGCTAGATCTAAATTGAAATGTTTATGATGATAGCAAAATCTGAAACAATATTTTGACTACAAACCTAGATTTTGAATTTGTTTAGGTTTTAAAAAAAATGTAAATTTTCCAACAAAACCCTAGCAAATGAGAGCTTCAAATGCGAGGTGCACCACCATGAAATGATTATAATCTATAATATGAATCAGATCTGATGCAAAAATCAAAGATTTAAATCTTTCTATGATAATTTATAACATATGCAATGAAACAATGCAAAACTATGCCTTTTTACAAGCCTAAAATGCTTGATTTTTTCACTTTTTTCAAGATATTAAAGATCTTCCAATGAATAATGTTAAGTATGCTATGAATCAATGAAAGATTTGAATTCAACACTCAGCAGGATGTAAATTCTCAAAGCTACGGGTTCACCAAAATGTAATGTATGAACAAGAGAATGAAGAAGACTAGCATGCACACTAGATCAACCCTCTTCCATAATAACATTCAAGGAAAAGACCAAGCCAAATCACTACCAAATGGAGGAGGACTCAGCTATAGACCTTGTACTCTTATTTTCTATGCAAAGATCTAATTTAATTAAGCCTTTTATCAAACACTAGGTCAAATATGCACAAAAGCCCTAGTTCTAGGATGATCAACTTATAATAGACATAAAACGATTGAAACCCATAATCTAAATGCACAAAGATGATAAGAGAGATATTGAAACATGTGTCTTAGAAGTTGAAGTGTTGAACAAAATAAGATGTGCCCAAGTCTTGAAAGTTGAATATGCCAGAGCTGTAAACTGGAGATATGCTATAAATGATGCTCAGATGCCAGATCCAGTGTCAAAAGGACCAAAATACTAAGGTGCCAACCAGGACCAGGTCTTTTTGAGGGAATATTCTATAACTTTTGTCAGATCCTAAAACCTTGATTCTTGATCAGTCTTCCTGTATCTTCACTTTTTTCTAAATCCTGCACCTCTAACCTGCACACAAGATGACAAGAGAGGGTTTGAGGGGTTATGGTGTTAAGGGATTTGCCTCAGTCAAACTCTAGAATGGGACTCAAGCCTGCCAACACCATTGATAGATAAAGAGAGTGTGCCCTAACATGGTAGAGGCTAAACAAAATGATGATAGAATGATTCAAATAACAATGATATCACCTATACAGTGAATCCCTTAGGAGATTGAACATCCTTTAACTCATAAGGAGATGGATGATGACTTCAAACCTGCAACAACACACACAATGACAACACAAATCTTCTCTAGAAACACAATGGATGTTTTGAATGCTCTTTGCTCCAAGATCATAAGTTTTCTCTACCCATCTAGGTTCATAATGAATTCAAAAACACACTTATATATGCTTTCCCGCTAACATTTGTCAAATTAAACCACAAGAGCCGAGAAAGAGAAACCTTTTGAAAGGTCCCAGGCCGACATGCCACTAATTTACCCCGACCAATCAGGGAGGACTTGGGTGGTTGGTGCCCAAGTCCAAGGGCCCCTTTTTAGTTCGGGATAAGATTAGCGAGGGCCCAAGGTCCCAAATTATCATGGGTGTTGGGCAATTTTCTTCAGGATGATCAATTATAATGCATAATGAGATAAATGGGACCTAGGAGTTAAACAAGGAGGTAAAAAGGCAAGTGGACACTTTTTACTCCATAACATAATCCATGACATATGAGGTGGGTGGAAGGTGTGTAAGAGGAGTTACTATTCAAGTATGTTCAATTTTGGTGAGGTGTGAGATTCCACACGAGGATTTGGAAGCCTAGACTTGAGAGAGTGGTATTGGCCACTAGTTTTGGAATACCATGGGCGGTATCTTGTATTTATCTCTCTTATATATTGGTGCTTTGAGATTGTAGTGTCATCAGATTGTGTTGCATGTCATTTGAGCACCCTTATGCTACTAGAATTCAGAGGGACAAGCTGATGTATTATAAATTTATTATTCATTGATAGAAGCTTGGGTCTCTTTGGGTGTAGATTTTTTCTTACAAGAGTTTCTCCATATAAATCTACTTGTTATGGTTTACATCTTCTTTATGGTTGATTTTAATTCTCATTTGTGATCTATCATTGTTATTGTATTTGGATGCATTAAGTTTCAACATATCTTATTATATAGTTCACTCTATTTCAACATTTGGTATTAGAGCCATGGTTGGGTTGATTAGAGAGGGATGCCTCTTTCAAAGTGTTTGATTGAATTTTTTGTTGTAGTAGGATTGTTGTTATTTTTTTGTATTTTCAAGTTCTAGGCGATAGAGATCATGGCTAGTTAATCTTGACTAGAGATTGGAAAGTTCAATGGCACAAACTTTGATCTTTGAAAGATAAAGATGGATTATCTTTAGAAGAAAGGGATCAATGGATTTCCATGAAGAGTAAGAATATACCCAATAGTATATTGGATGAAGATTGGACAAAAGTTGAATAAAAAAAGCACGTGGCACCGTACAGTTGTGTTTATCTTATTCTATTTTATTGAATGTTTCTAGTGAAACTACTACATATATGTTGTGGAATAGAATAGGAGATATATATCAAACAAAAAGTCTATATAATAAGTAATTTCTAAAAAAGAAATTGTATTCTCTTAAAACAAAGGAAGATGACTCAGTTGTAGAACATTTAAATGCATTTAATCTAATCTTGAGCCAATTATAGTCAATTGATGTGAAAATAGAATAAAAGGATAAGTGTATTTTGTTGTTAGTTCATTGGTTAGAACTTAGGATAATCTGATCCTTGCAATCAATGGTTCTTTGATACACAATCTAAAGTTAGATTCCCTTGTTGCCACCTTTCTTATAGAGGATATGAGGATAAAGAATTTATATGGGTCGAAGGATGCATTGTGATAGGGAGACCTAAGGGTTTCGAAAACCTATCTTGACACAACACTTCAAGACCTATGCCATCCCCAGGTTTCCCTACCAATTCAAGTGCTCATAGACATTTTCTATCCCAAAATGTCTAAAACAACCTAAGCAATCTATTACAGAGGTGAAAGACCTATTTGTCTATTGTTTCCAATATAGACTCTACTTTCTTGGTGTGAGATACTCTTCCTTATCCTCACTGCTTCCAAGATTCCCAATCTCTAAGGCTTCTAGCCTTCTTGAGCCCGTTATCAACTCTGCTCTTTGGGTCCAGGGTTCTAATTGCTTGGTGCTCAATTCTCCCTACTATGTTTTCCACCCCTATCTTCTTAGACTGCAACTCACATGCCTAGCCGGGCTATAGCATAGCTTGCCTAGTACAAGTTCACATGGCCTCTCTCTGACAGCCCAATCACTAACACAAACAGAAACAAAAGAAACAAGGTCTCTGCTTGGTGGCCCTCCATGACTGTACAAGGAAAATGCAGGGGCATCAAGACAGAGACATCTTGTACAAACAGAAACAAAAGAACTAAAATTAAACTATCTACTCTACTGCAAACTGGGTTATACAAGTACTCTACAGGCAATATACAAATGGATTCAAACTGTCAATGTTTCTATTATCAAAAGTTTCTCTATTACATTCAATGTATGTTCTTCAATCTTCCATGTTTTTCCACCTTCTCTAACTGATCTACAAAGCCAAAAAATAGTTCTTAAACCATTCATCCTTTTTCTATTATCAGACGGTTAGGGTTTCCTGTCTGTTCGGTTATCATCAGCAGAACAGGTTCTTCGCTCACTGATCGGCAAAACATATCACTATCGGCCTATCTAAAATCTCTTTCACTGATATGCCATCTCTCTCTGATGGATAGGATCCATCGCTCAGACTTATACCATCGGCGTACTCCAAAAACCTTCTATCGATGCCTTTAGTCACCCTGATGAGCCTTCAGACCTCATTCATCGATGTGACTAACATCGTCGGCGGGACCTTAGTCTTTTCTCCCGATCTCCCAACTCATGTCGAAATCCACATAACATTAAACTTCTCCTTCGGCAAGACTGCCTCTATCGGTGAAACCTTCTCCTCGCCTTCTGATGGTTCATCTCTTTCTGATGTGATTTCTATCGGCATTCCTCTGTCGGCATGACTTACCCCGATGATCCTTTTGTCACCATGACTCCGACCGTCTCTATAACATTCACGGTCTCTCCTGATGGCTCTTCTCACACCGAAATGTATAACACAAAACTTCACCGTCACGGCTTGCTTGACTTCAAACTTTTCCCATCGGTGAGACATAACCATCGGCCAAACTTTAGCCTTGTCTCCCGATCATACTTCTTATACCGATCACATAGAAAGACATGTTGATTGCTCCACACTCGAACTAAAAGAAAAAAAAGAAAACTTTATGACCAACATACTTTATGACCATATGACCACTAAGGTCATCACTCCAAAATGCGTTATATACATATAGGCTCACTCCAAGCCCCCTTGGTGCTCCTGCACCATACTCCCCTTGTGTGGAAGAAGTCAAGTCACCTCTGGTGACAGCAAGGCAAAATCAATGCCCCGCTTCTTGAACTTAGATTCTGTAACCCAGGTAGCCTCTGCTTCAGGCAACTGTCTCCATTTGATAAGATGCTCCATATACACACCATGTCTAGTCTATTTCTGCACTCAAGAATCCAGAATTCTCTCAGCCTGTGGTTTGAGTGTAGGTGGCAAGGTTACATCACTTACTGTCTGTGCAGCTTCTGAACTAGATCCATCTACTGCTGAATGAAGACCTTTATAATGTACCAGGTCCTGAACATTAAACACTGGTGAAATTGCCAAGTCTGCTGGCAAATCAATTCTGTAGGCATTTTTGCCATACTTGTTCAGAATTCTGCAAGGACCAATCCATCTCATCTGCAGTTTGGTTGGTATCTCTTTTTGCAACCGGACTTTGTTCAAATGAACCATGACTAAGTCACCAAATTCAAACTTAACATCCTTCCTGTGTACATCTACTCTATCCTTGATTTTCTGTGTATTCTCCAGCAATGTCTTCTGTACCTGTTCATGTATCTCCTTCATAGACTGTGCAAAATCCTCTGCATGACCACTTCTATATTCCATGTCTCCAAGATGCCGAAGTTCACATACACCTCAAGGATGCATTCCATACACTATCTCAAATGGACTTTTGCCAATAGTCCTATTCACACTATCATTATAGGCAAATTCTGCCTGATAAATGACTTGATCCCAACTCTGTCCATATTCTTTTGTCAAACACCTTAACAGGTTGCCCAATGTCCTATTCACCACTTCTGTTTGGCCATCTGTTTGTGGATGATAGGCTGATCCAAAAGACAGATTTGTTCCTAGCCTCTACCATAAAGTTTTCAAAAAATGTCCCATGAACTTAGCATCTCTATCAGACACGATGCTTGCTAGTAGTCCATGAATCCTTGTGACCTCTTTGAAAAACAAATGAGCTATATGACTGGCATCATGAGTCACCTTACAGGGAATGAAATGACTCATCTTGCTAAATCTATCAACAACTACAAACATACTATCAAAACCAGTCTTAGTCTTTGGCAGACCAACTACAAAATCCATACTTACACAATCCCATGGTTTGGAAGGAATGGGTAATGGTTGATACAGTCCAGCATTTGAAGAAGTTCCCTTGGCCTTCTGATAGATGATACATTGCTCCACATACTTTCTGACATCTTTGTGCATCTTTGGCCAATAGTAGAACCTCTAGACTAACTCCAATATTTTATTCAGACTAAAATGTCCACTCAAACTGCCATTATGTTTCTCTTGTATGAGATTTTCTCTCATGGATCCTTTTGGTACACATAACTGTCCACCTTTGAACAACAATCCCTGTTGCAATGTGTAATCTGTAAATTCACTATGAAAGTGATTTTCAAAGTCTTGACAGACCTTGTATGCTTTAGCAAAATCTTCATCCTCTTTGTAGAGAGCTCTGAACTCTTCCATTCCTATGCTTCTTAATTGCACTTCTTGTACTATGAGCAGCCTCCTGCTTAAAGCATCTGCTACTTTGTTGAGCTGTCCCTTCTTGTGCTTAATTGTAAATGTATAAGACTGCAAGTACTCCATCCACTTGATATACCTATGGCTCAACTTATCTTGTGAGTTCAGAAAACTCAAAGCTTGATTGTCTGTATACACAACAAATTCCTTAGGTAGGAGATAATGTCTCCATTTTCTAAGTGCTTGGACTAGCGCATAGAGCTCCAAGTCATATGAAGAGTATCTACTCTTTGCTTTATTTAGCCTCTCACTGAAAAAGGCTATTGGTCTATTCTCTTGGATGAGTACTGCACCTACTGCAATATTGCTAGCATCACATTCTAAAGTGAATAACTTATCAAAACTAGGTAGCACTAACACTGGCTGTGTGGCAACTTCTTTCTTCAACAACTCAAAACTCTTACCAGTTGATTGTGTCCATTGAAACTTTGTTTTCATCCCACCTTTGATTGTATCAAGCATGGGTGCACAAATAGCTCTAAAATTCTTTATGAATTTTCTATAAAACTGAGCTAAGCCATGAAAACTTCTCACCTTAGTTGCTGCTCTGGGAGTAGGCCAACTCAATATGGCTTCTACCTTTGACTTGTCCATTTTCAATTCTCCTTTGGACAACACAAAACCAAGGCATACCAATTCCTGCTTCATGAATTCACACTTCTCCAAATTTATGGTTAGTTGTTCATCATGTAACTTTTTCAAAATAGTATTTACATGTTCAAGATGCTCTTCTTTAGTTTGACTAAAAATCAAGATGTCATCTAGATAAACAACTACAAATTTACTTGTATAATCCTTAAGGACTTCATTCATGAGCCTCATGAATGTGCTGGGAGCATTTGATAAACCAAATGGCATAACAAGCCATTCATACAGTCCTTCTGTGGTCTTGAAGGAGTGAAGTATTTAGCCCCCCTCCTAAATAGTCCATAAGATCTTCAATTATGGGAATTGGAAATCTATACCTTATGGTGATCTTATTGATAGCTCTGGAGTCTATGCATAGTCTCCATGTTCCTCCTTTCTTTGGTGCCAACACTGTAGGCACTGCACAAGGACTTATGCTTTTTTAACCAACCCCTGGTCAAGCAATTCTTGTACTTGTCTGGCTATCTCCTTATGTTGATCTGGAGTCATCTTGTAAGGAGCCTTGTTAGGCAAAGATGCTCCTGGAATCAGATCTATCTGATGACTAATAGTTCTTTGTGGAGGTAGTGTTGCTGGTGTTCCATCACTAATGATGTCCTTATACTGTTCCAGTATAGTCTGTACCTCTTTTGGGATCACTACCTTTTTGTCTTTTTAGCATAACCAATACCATCCTCCTTAAGAGTGTTAAAAAACTCTTTACCACTCACAATTAAGACATTAGGACTCTTAGTCTTATTTGCTCCTTCATCTTCCAAAGATTGAATTTTATAGGTGACACCATCTTTTTGAAAAGAATATGCATTCTTCTCACCATCATGTATGGCCTTTTGGTCATACTACCACGGTCTGCCCAATAAGAGATGACATGCATCCATGGGTAGGATATCACAGAGTACCTTGTCTTTGTATCCACCTATACCAAACTCTACCCAAGTTTGCTCATTGACTATCACATGCTGACCTTTATTTAACCATGTGACTCTATATGGATTTGAATGAGGTATTCTTTGCAAATTTAGTTTTCTAACTGCTTCATCAGACACTATGTTATCAGTAGACCTTGAGTCTATAATTACTTGACATACCTTATTCATAATCTTGCATCTGATTCGGAATAAAGCTCTCCTTTGGCTTGGTTCAACTTTCACCAGTTCTTTGATCAAAGTTCTCCTTACCATGATGTTCTCTCCCACTTCTGAGGCTAGATTGACTTCAGGTGATTTGCTGCTTAAAGCATCATCTTGTACATAATGATTTCTTTTATCAACTCCTTGAGAAGAAGATGTGCCCTTATCAGGACACCTATATGCTGGATGGCCTAATTGACCACAATTGTAGCATTTCATAGTGGCAAAGTAGGATCCTCTGCCTGATCCTCCTGATCTTCCTCTGTTAGATCCCCTTCCTCGGTAGTTTCCTCTACTACTAGTCTCTTCACTCTGCTCTATGAGTTTGGATTCTCCTTGGGGCCTTTGATCAGTGTTCCTACCACCATAACTTCCTCTTCCTCTACTGTCTCTACCTCTTCCTCTTGATCTGCTGTTTGGCTCTTGTTTCTTCTTACCCTTCTCCTCTACCTTGAGTGCTAGCTGATAGCTTTGATGCACTATTGTAGGGCTGAATAAGCTGATTTCCTCTTGAATACTCTAGCTCAAACCATTGAGATATCTTGCTACTTTCACATTTTCATCTTCCATCACCTTAGACCTCAGGCATAGTTTTTGAAACTCCTCAGTGTATGCATTGACATCTAATTCTCTTTCTCTCAAATTTTGTCATTTCTTGTGAAGCTGGACTTCATAATCTCCAGGCATGTAGACTTCCTTGACTTTAGCCACCATACCCTTCTTGCCTTCTTTTTCTCTTTCAGTTTGAATAAATTTCCACCATGTCAAGGCAGCTCCTCTGAGTCTTGATTTAGCCACCTTCATCTTTTGTGCTTCAGTCACTCCATCACATTCAAAGTGATTTTCTATACCTTCTATCCATTCCATAACCAAATCAGGTTCCATCTTTCCACTAAAAAGAGGAACTCCTTCTAATGTCTTACCACTCATGGCTTTCAAGGCCTCCAAGAAAGGTTCTTCTTCCATCTTAGGATCAGGTGTGGGATCTTCATCTTCTATAGACACACCTTTTTCCTTGTTTACTTTTTTCTTGACTTCTTTAGTCTTCTCCATCATTACACCCAGTTTACTTTCCATTTTTGCCAATCTTTCCTGTACGAGCCTATTCTCCTCTTCTTGATCATCAACCTTCTTTGCCAATTCTGCATTAGTCACCATCTCTTTGGCTAAGCCTACAGACTCACTCAAACTTGGTGATGACATACAACTTCTTCTATTCTAATCTAAGAATAGCCCAAATCTTTAACTCACTCTGATTCCAATTTGATACGGAGACCTAAGGGTTTCGAAAACCTATCTTGACACAACACTTCAAGACCTATGCCATCCCCAGGTTTCCCTACCAATTCAAGTGCTCATAGACATTTTCTACCCCAAAATGTCTAAAACAACCTAAGCAATCTATTACAGAGGTGAAAGACCTATTTGTTTGTTGTTTCTAATACAGTCTCTGCTTTCTTGGTGTGAGGTACTCTTCCTTATCCTCACTACTTCCAAGATTCCCAATCTCCAAGGCTTCTAGCCTTCTTGATCCCTTATCAACCTTCCTCTCTGGGTCCAGGGTTCTGATTGCTTGGTGCTCAATTCTCCCTACTCTATTTTCCACCCTTGTCTTCTTAGACTGCAACTTGCATGCCTAGTCGGGCTATAGCACAGCTCGCCTAGTACAAGTTCACATGGCCTCTCTCTGACAGCCCAATCACTAACACAAATAGAAACAAAAGAAATAAGGTCTCTGCTTGATGGCCCTCCATGACTGTACAAGGAAAATGCAGGGGCATCAAGACAAAGACATCTTGTACAAACAGAAACAAAAGAACATAAATTAAACTATCTACTCTACTGCAAACCGGGTTATACAAGTACTCTATAGGCAATATACAAATGGATTCAAACTGTCAATGTTTCTATTATCAGAAGTTTCTCTATTACATTCAATGTATGTTCTTCAATCTTCCATGTTTTTCCACCTTCTCTAACCGATATACAAAGCCAAAAAATAGTTCTTAAACCATTCATCCTTTTTCTGTTATCGGACGGTTAGGGTTTCCTATCTGTTCAGTTATCATCGGCAGAACAGGTTCTTCGCTCACTGATCTGCAAAACATATCACTATCGGCCTATCCAAAATCTCTTTCACTGATATGCCATCTCTCTCCGATGGATAGGATCCATTGCTCAGACTTATACTGTCGACATACTCCAAAAACCTTCTACCGATACCTTCAGTCACCCCGATGAGCCTTCAGACCTCATTCATCAATGTGACTAACATCGTTGGCGGGACCTTAGTCTTTTCTCCCGATCTCCCAACTCATGTCGAAATCCACATAACATTAAACTTCTCCTTCGGCAAGACTGCCTCTATCGGTGAAACCTTCTCCTCACCTTCCGATGGTTCATCTCTTTCCGATGTGATTTCTATCGGCATTTCTCTGTCGGCATGACTTACCCCGATGATCCTTCTGTCGCCATGACTCCGACCATCGCTATAACATTCACGGTCTCTCCCGATGGCTCTTCTCACACCGAAATACATAACACAAAACTTCACCGTCACGGCTTGCTTGACTTCAAACTTTTCCCATCGGTGAGACATAACCATCGGCCAAACTTTAGCCTTGTCTCCCGATCATACTTCTTATACCGATCACATAGAAAGACATGTTGACTGCTCCACACTCGAACTAAAAGAAAAACAAAGAAAACTTTATGACCAACATACTTTATGACCATATGACCACTAAGGTCATCACTCCAAAATGCGTTATATACATATGGGCTCACTCCAAGCCCCCTTGGTGCTCTTGCACCACATTGCATGTGTAGGGAAGATCTAAAGAGAGAGGTCAGGATAAGAAAAAAGGTGATAAGGACAAGTTTGAGGATAGATCTAAGTCCAAGGCAAGGTCCAAGATGCCTGTAAATGTAGGTTGAGGTGTTGGAACTATCACAAATGGGAGAATCTCAAAAATGAATGATAGAATAAGAAAAGAAAAATGATTCCTCTACTGATAAATTCTTTGATGGTGAAGCTACTAATGCTTTTATTGTTTCTATTAACATTGACTTCTAATGACTCCTGATTGATAGATTCAGGTGCATCCTACCACATGACTCCCCACAAGGAGTGGTTCTCAGCATATACAATTTATAATGGTGGGGAATTTTTTCTTGGGGACAACACATGGAAGATTGTTGGCCAAGGGGAGGTAAAATTGATTTTTAGTGATGGGAGGGTCAAAACCCTCGAAGATGTATTATGTTAAAAATCTGAAACAAATGTATAATCCAAGAATTTTTTAAGAGAGATTCTAAGCTATAAAAGCTATAAATGCATAAAGAAAATAGACCGATGATTCCAACAGATATGCAATTGTTAGGATGGTAAAATTATATTACGAGATCAAAGAAGAAGCTATAAAATATTGGCAAAAGATTACCATCTAAGATGCAAAATACAAGCTAGGTAGTGAGTTTATATAGATTAGGGAGAGGGGTAGAGGTGGCAAAATTGACCAATAGGGAGAGACCATCGAACGGTTTAAGAATAGTAAATGTAACTTCCACATGGGATAGTGACACTTCAAACTACCCACTCACCTAGTTAAACTCACTTTATTAACCTAAGAAAGCTTAATAAAAGTGTAGGAAAAACCTAGGAAATAGGAAAATACATAACCCACTAGAAAAAAAAAACCTACACACCCCTCTAAGCATAGCTTAGATGGGTGGAAAGATGGGTCCTGCCAAATGAAGCTTGATGAGGTATCTGTTACTAAATTATGTTCACACCTAATTTAGCAAGGCCTAAACATCAGTTGTTTAGAGGGAGTACAAATTTTTTTGCTTATGCAGGATCATCCAGTCAATGTTTGATGTCTTGATAGAAGACAAGTGCAAAATCACTTATCAAAATCATGTAACAGATCAAGCTGAGTTGTTACATCATCCTGGTAAGTAAAATCATCTATGGACAAGAAAACGGGCATTCAAAGAATGAGGAGAACTGATGGAGTTCATGTTTTAGTTGTTGATTATTCATTATGTTTCAGTGCAAGTAAAAAAGGTATCTATAAACTGTCAAATTATACATCATGTTTTATACATATGTTTCAAAGAAAGATTAGTGTTTTATGCTATGTATTTGATTCAGAAAGTGAAATATACACAAGTCATTGCATAGAATGAAATAGCTGATTGGATTCAAAATAATGTATAAAAGTGTCCCACACAAGTCGTGGGAATAACTGAAATATGCAACATAAAAGTAAATTTTACTTTTGAAGAAATAAGAAATGCATAGGAAAAGATGAGGGACCTATCATTGCCTGCGAATGACGAATCCCGTGGTTGAGTTGGTTGCTATCTTCCTCCATCTGTTTGAGCTCCAACATACCTAGAAAATAAATTTTGTTTGCTCAGGGTACCAAATCTTTTCATACACAATTAGAACTCCAAAACTACCATTCACTTTTATGTAGTAGTAGTATATCAGTAATCATATCAGCATAAGAGAGGTCAGAATGAGCAGACATAAGTGCTATATCAGAAAGAGATAGATCCATACAAGTAACCCCACATCACAAACCAAAGCTATGTTTCATATGCTAACATGTTTGCTTCTTGTGCATGTATATGAGAAATCAATTTGCTGATTCATCTTTTATTAAATGGCATGTGGGGAAAATGGGCTCCCATTAGGGTTGAGCCTAGCATGCTCGGAGTAATGACATTAATGCAGAGATATTCGATAGACCAAGCATCATGATGTTTTCATCACATGCATGTTGCTACTATATTAGATGTATTGATTACAAGAGAGAAGGTATAGTCAAGTTGGAACAAATGCCATGTGGGACAGCCAAGTCAAATGCCATGTGTTACTATCATTAAGAGCCCATGATGCCATCAAAGAAACAAAGGTTTTAGTCATAGTAGAACAACATATACAACTATAGTTTCATGTTATAAACAGTCATAAGGAACAATAAGAGCAACCACACATCAGCAAGCAGGCTGCTTAATTATCTGAATGAGTGAATTTCAAATGTAATGCTGATGTTTTCTCATTTTCATACATTCAAGAAGTTCAGAGACAAAAGTTGGATCTTGTGATAGCCTTTCAGATGAAGAAATATATCCAATTAAAGATCATTTTACAATTCATCAATTGAAAGTGTTTATGAGTACATGACAACACCTTTGTGCTGGTGAAATGTGCATTATCCAGTGCCAACATGGCAATTTTGGTCTAACACATCATTCTAAGAAAGAAGTACAACCATAGAAGGCACTTTTTCCATCTTTCTGTTGTGATTAAAGTATCAATTTTCTATCCATATGCACCTCATATATATAACAACTATATAGTGGATCATAGCAAAGTTACCATTGAGGACATACAATATGCCTCAAGACTGCCATCATGATAGCAAGAGTACAGAACAATCCTGTCAATAAAGTGATCACATAAAGAGCAAGTTACAGAGATAATATGTATGTAGTAGCAAGTATCTACTATCATAAATTGCTATCATCATAAGCCCATATGCATATGAAAGAACAATATAGAAAGATGCCTCGTGCTGAGATATATAGAAATTACTTCAAAATGAAGCAGCATAAGGAGATAATAAGTAAAGAACATCATCAAGAGGGAACAACTTGCTATAGGATAGAAAGATAATATGACCTTATCATGAAATAAGTATGCTTTCTGTAGAGTGCCCTCTATACATGAAATAAGTCACACAAAGAGATTTGCTACAACATTGATATAATCTAGATACAAGTGCAAGTCATGATCAAGTATAACTAATGTAATGGAGAAGGATTAAAACAACTTTCAAATGATCAAGTCATCACAATATATCCTTTATCCAAAAGAGAGAGCAGAGCATCAAGATCATACATGCAATAAAGGGTACAACTATGTATAGGGGACAAAAGATATTAAATGCAAATGTATTATATAGGGACAACAAGCACCTCATATTCTTCTTTAAATACCTTATACATATTGCAATGCATTCATATTCCATGAATATAAAAGCATATACAGGGTACAATTCAAAACATATTGCCAATATACAGTATCAAACTTTGAGCTTATGTTTTAAAAGACCCAAGAGGAAGCACATATGAGTTCTCAGTCACAGATAAAAGAGAGAATCATAACTTTGTTTCATCTTCTAAAAAATCTTCATCATATAATGCAACATGTTAAGGTAATGGAGCAACAGTCTTATGACTCTTTCAAGACAAGCAGAGATTCAAAATGCATAAAGAAGACTACCTACAGAGAGAGTTTTTTCAAACCCTAGTAGGTATGTAGTGACCTCATAATACTTGCCTTTATAAATGCAAAAAGGGTTAACTTTTGAAAGAGATAAAAGAGAAATATAGTGGAAGTAACCCTAGCTGAGTTGATACAAGTAAAACCCATTTTTACATTGGAGTAAAAGAAACCTGAAATGCATTATGCAAAGAAATGAGAGATTGAATATATACAGAGTTCAAGAGTTATTGTGCATAATCAGATTTCTTTGTGCAAAGGTATCAGAAATGTCATGGAAAAATCATATATAGATGAGAAGAGCAACAAGACATTTATATATATCATAAGTCCATGAGTGTGCAGATACAAAAAGGGCAAAAGAATACAGGATTAACAAGCAACATTTTCACAGATCCATCTGAGTTTTGTTCCATACTCAAGGTTACACAAGCCGTGGCCTTTATGTTCGTAAAATAATCATATTTTGTGTCCTCGAGCCATTTGAAGTGAGGATAAAAGAGTTGCAGTCTAATTACAGAGGCAGAGAAGGAAAGGTAAATGGAAATATAAAGCTTTTTTATTCAAAGCTATAAAAGAAGATATATTTCCTTTTATAAAGTTTCATTTTCTACCATGGGTCGACTCAAATTGAGCTAAGTCAAGCAATAGGTTGCAGATATGAAAAGAGCAAAACTTTCCAATATACATAATGCTAAGACCAGTTGTAGCCTTATGAATTCAAAGCTAGAGGAAGGATTCATTTTGATCATGCTCAACTAGGGTTTTTATTGAAAAGTTGCAAATCTAAAACAAAACAAAATTTCTTTTAATGCTAATATGTGACAGTACACTGGCTGCGACCTCATGGTAATACAGAGACAAAAGAAGATAGAATTTTCATGTATATGAATAGGATAAATATATACAACCAGCCATGATCTTTTGATCACAAATGAACAAAGAAATGTGTATATGGAGTGGCCAAAGCAAGTTTTTCTTCATTTTCCTCACAACAGAGTTAAACCCATTTGGGGTTTTGAGCAAAAAGTCACAGATACTGAAGAAATTGAAAGTTTTTTGAGTTTAGAATGTAAGAAATATCAGTTGGCCACGACCTGTTGTGCCATATCGAACTTTATCAATGAAGAAATTGAAGGAATGTTGCAGTCTTCAAAAGGACAGAGAAAGATTACCATTATGAAGAAGCATATACACATTGGGGCAGCGAGTCTTGCCTTTACATTGTCCAAAACGAGCTCAGACTAGTGCAATCATGGCAGCATCGAAACATAGGAGTTATAGATAGCAAGATAAACACAATCAAAATACTCAGAAGTGTAAGAAATACCAGATAGAGTTCACGGCCTGTAGGGCCAGATTGCATAGAAAATGATGCAAAATGTCAGTTTCAAGTTTTATAATGCTTTACCTTGTATTTTCTGTCAGAGATCTTCATCAAACTACTCAAGAAAAAACATGAAATCGAAGGATAACAAGCTCCCAAACCTTTATCATGGCGGCCAAACAGAGAGAGCTTTCCCATTGAATGCAAAGGCAAATGATGTTTAGGGTTTCAAAACCCTTTCTTTTGCTAGAGCTCGAATGAGCATTTTTTTCACCTTTTTGACTTTGATTTTGTTAAATCATTTTAAACCTTTCAGGAGCCATGGTCAAGACTTGTAAAAGTCTTAGAACCTAGTGATTATGCCAAGGCCCATGAGGCCAAAGACTTAGGTCTTGTCACATTTTAATCTTTTTCATGAAGTCAAAGCAAATTATCATGAAACGATAAGGCTCGATGCCTTTTACTTTTCTTTTTGACATGAGGCCTAAAGGTGGTAAATCAAATGGTTTGAAGGTCTGCATAAGGTGATGGATTAATAATGATGCATGGGAGATATAAGGTGGTATTAAGATATGAAGAATAATGCCTATTTTTGCATGGAGGCATGAGTATTATGTATAAATGCATGATGTATGGGATAAATATGCAAGGCATGAGTAGTATGATGCATGATGCATGGGGTTTGCAAGTGCATGGGAGATATAAGAGGTTTTATTTTCTTTTTGCATGATCTAGAAATGGATACACATTGTAAATAAATGATAAAGTAATGGATTATAAATTACTTTATTACTTGTCATAAAAATGCCAAAGCAAAGATAGGAAAATACATAACAAGTAGTAAAGTAAGTCACATTGATTACTTTACTATTTTTTTCACATAGTTTTATTCATCTCCAAACCATGCAAAACTAGGAGATTGAGTATTAATGTCCAAGTACCTTCTTTCGGCATATGTTTGAAACAAATTTTTGAAATGTAAAACATTAAGCTAAGTGGTGTGACTATAAACCACTTAGTTAATGTTATTTAAATGCAGAATAAATTTATTTGTCATTTATTGTGCAAGGACAAGTTGAGGATGCTTTCAAGATGTGGTCAAAGGGATGTGGTTGTGTATTTATGTGTAAATGCCAAACATTTATGAATGTTGCAGGAGAGGTTGGCAAACAGATGGAGGAGTTATTGAGGTGATTTGACTTGTTTTTAATGGCATTAAAGGGCATTAAGAGGCAGTTCTTGGGGCTTTTATGATGGGTGATGACAGGCCTTGACTTTTTTTCATTGGAAACTCATTTTGGAAGGTTTTGGATAGATATTTTGAGGGATTTTATGTTATGCATGACCAAGGAAGTTTCTATTCCTTATCTTGTTGCAGCTGTTTGGAGTGTATATAGTCATTCATTTGACTCTTTAGTAGTCAATTCTTATCATGCAATTTCTAGAGTTAGTGTTTTTCTGCAGTCCTTACACAATTTTGAGCATGCTTTGTAACTCTTTTGGGATATGAAATACAAAAAAGACCTTGGATACCGTTGATTTTGAGATTTTGCCTTCTTATTCTTGTAGTGTTGTGTATTATCAAGTGATTGATCAAGTTATTTGTGAGGTAATTTTTATTTTCCTTGTGACTTTGTCTCATGTTCTATACCTTTTCTACAAAAAAGTATGTTTATGCAGGTTGTAAACTATGTCTTAAAGATGCATGTGGCTTTCTAACTGTGAAGTTATCTTCCTTTTAAAGGTTAATGCATTTAGGCCTCTTTGTGAAATATTTATGCAAAAGCATGCAGTAATAAGTTGTGCAAATTTAGTTTCTATTATTTGTAACCAAGTGTATACAAACCTGAGTTTTCATAAACCATATCAGTTTGGTGTATCACCCTTTGTTTCATTTTCCAGTCTTTTTTTAGTTTGAAACATTCCTTTTTCCCTTTTCCTTTGCAAATACAGTAGTTTCTAGGTGAGAACTAGCTAGGAGTCAAGCTTATCTGGAGATTCACTCCAAATTTTAGGTGACCCATAGCCTAGGAGTGTTTCCATGTTCCTCTAAAGTGCTAAGTTCTGCAACTTAGCTAGGGTGCAACTTTAAAAGACAATAGTTTTTGGCACACCCAGTGGGACCGTTTGAATCAAGATAGTTCAAAAGATTACATTTTATTCCTGGTTTTAATGTGCAACCAATAATTTTTAGACCTATAAGAGGTTGAGATCTGCATATCTGGCAACTCTAAGTGTGGAATTTTAGCAAAACTAGTGCTGTAACAGCTTATGAGAAAGATTCAGACAAGAAGTTCAGGACCATTAGAATACTTGCAGCTGTCCCTACCCAAAAGGCAAGGTAGAGCTGCAAGAAGAGCTCCTCCACCATACAGAAAAGCATAGTCAACTCCACCTTCTATGAGAGTTTTCCCCCTGTAAAAGGCCTTGTTTTCGTTGCACCAATGGCAAGAAATCAACCTTTTGTGTTGTTTAATGGGGGCAGTCCATTAAATTTGGCTCAACACGATGATATCCCAATGACAACCCTTAAGAGTATCCCTTTTTTCATAGGGGAAGATCAAACTACACCCATTGAACACATTCAAGATATAGCAAACCTGTGTTCAGTACACCATATAACTACTGAAAATGTAGCCATTAGACTGCTAGCAACATCTTTCAAGGGCAAGGCACTCCAATGGTTCAGAGGTTTGATGATTGATTCAATCACTACATGGGATGATTTTGGAGAGGTGTTATGCAAACAGTTCGAAGACAAGTCTGATAACTTGTCATTGGTGGAGCAACTCACTACCATCAAGAGGGCTCCCCGTGAACATATGACGGACTTTAACTTCCATTTCCAAAAGTCTTGGGACATGATCCCATAAAATATAAGGCCTTCACCTGAATATGCATTTTTGTATTTTTTGAGGTCTTTGAATAGTGAGATTGCTGTCATGATACAATCTATGGGTGGAGATAAATTACCACAGGCCTATGATATAGCTATTAGAGCTAAAAACTACCTTATATAGGTTGGAAAGATAGCCCCTAGACCCCCCATGCCAATCTTCCATGATATACAACCATCTATTGCTATGCCAGCACCTCAAATAGCCCCTTTACCAGCTACTGCTAGTGTAGAAAAAGCTATCCTAGCCCAATCTCTTGAGCTGCAGGAGATAAGGGGGTTACTTCAGTCATTTGGGAATGAATTGGTAAGTATTAAGAAGCAGCAGTTCCAAAGTTTCAAGCCATACCATCCTTAGAATCAAACACAGAACCAACCTTACCAAGCTAATAGACAGCCATACCAAGCCAATAACCAGGGTGCAAGGCAAAACTTTAATCCAAGGCCATATCAGCCATACAATCCAACTCCACTCAATTCAAATAAAGAGTTAGTCCCTGTTCAAAACAATATTGCACAAGAATATGATTGGTGCTTTCCCTGCAATCAACCCCATAACCAATCCACTTGTTCAAATAGGGTGAATAACCAAGCCTTAATGGTACAAAATGTGTCAAATTTGCAGCCAAATGTACCTAGTGATGGATCTTCACAGCAACAAGAGCTGCCTCTAGCTGACACTGCTTTCCTAAATTGACAAGGAGGGGAGTTTTGTGGGGTCAATTGGGATGATTCTCCAGTTGCAGCTAATACAAGAGCTAAGAGGAGGGCTTTTGAGATGGGACAGCCAGCAAATAAAGAGCCCAAACAAGCTCCTATAATAGAAAAAGAGGCTATCAGTCCATCCACTTCCTGAGTGCCACAAGACACTGCCAAAGAGTAGCCTGGAAAATAGACCCAATCGACCCACTTGCAAGCAGATCCTGCTATTGTAAAGGTTCACCAAAAGGTAAATACTGCATCTTTTAACATTATTGAGCACATGAAGAAAATGAATATCACTATGTCTATGTGGGATTCTCTATCTATCCCAGGACAAAAGGATTTATTGCAATCCGCATTAGCAGATTTGAATGTGTCAAGTGAAGCTCCAGTCAGTCAAGAGAAGGTTGTTTTTACCAATACACCTCAAAACAATAGTGAATAACTAGGTAAAGAAATCAAATCTTAGCCTTTTTATGTGTCTTTGATAATAGGAGATAAGCTGGTCCATAATTGCATGATTGATTCGGGGGCCAGTAGTTCTATTATGCCCAAACAAGTTGCTGATAGGTTAGGTTTGAAATATCAACCTCTCGAAAAGGGTGTTGTTTAGCTTGATGGAACATCCATTAATACCGTAGGGGTCATTAAAGATTTGAGTCTTACCTTACATGCATGCCCCAATGTTTCCATTCCACAAGAAGTTTTTGTTATTAACTTGCCACCACATTTTGCCCTTTGCCTTTCAAGAGATTTTATAGCCAAAATAGGTGGTTATATGTCCTCAGATTGGTCTCATATGCTGTTTAGGAGAAGATATGGAACTAAAGTAACCATTAAGTCTGAATTGATTGCAAAAGACCACATAGAACCTTATGTACCAAGTGTCATCAATGCAAATTGTGCCACTTTTGACCAAAATGAACTTTTTGCTATCCAAGAGCCAAATACTCAGACTGAAACTATTCCAGACATCCTTTTGGATGAGTGGGCAACAGAAAATGCTGAGGTTGATTCAAGTGAAAACCTTGAAGAAGTAGGCTTAGGTGTATACATGATGCGGGAACCAGATTCTTTCATGCCAAACCTTGAGAAGGAGGCTGTTCTACCACCTGAGGAGTAGCAGAATGAAGTATGGAAAATGTTCTTTGATGGTTCAAGAAGCAAAAACAGAGCTGGTGGGGGTGCTATGTTGGTATCCCCACAGGGTGAACAATATTATTCAGCTTTTCATTTCACTTTTAGCTGTACTAACAACACAACTTAATATGAAGGTCTTATACAAGGTCTGGAGTGGGCAAGGAAAAGAAAGATCAGCTGCCTACAAGTCTTTGGTGACAGTGAGTTGATTGTAAACCAGGTGAGAGGCTTGCATGTCACTAAAAATGATGTGTTGAAGTCTTACAAACATAGGGTATGGGACATCATAGAGGAGTTTGATGCCTTCAATATGACTGCTATACCTAGGAATCAAAATAGACATGCTAATAGATTAGCTACTGTAGGTGCTCAATTCGACATTCCAAATGATGTTAAAAAGGAAAAGGTACAGGAGTATGTTAAAGTTGTTGTGAGGCCATCTATTCCTAACAATAATGTTCATTGGCAAGTTTTTGAAAGTGATGAGCAGGTACTTAGCTTTCTGCTTGAAGAAGATGAGTTTTCAGTAGGGAATCGAGAAAAACTCAAGTAGCAGTATGGTGGTCAGATCATACAGTTGAAGACAAACAAATTACCCAAGGGATTAGTCACCTTGGAATCCATTTTCGGTGTTGATGATCAATTAAAAAGGGAAAAACCAGCATGTAGATTAAGGAAGAACACTATGAAGAAGTGGAAATCTTCAAAGGTAAGCTCCTTAAAATTGGAAAATTCAGTTCTCAAGAGGATAAAGAAGCATTTATTACTCTTTGTCAAGAATTTGAAGATTATTTGCTTGAAATTATTCAGATTTAAAAGGATTTGATCCTCAAATTGCTCAACATACTATAGAATTAGAGCTAAATGCAAAACATGCTAGGCAGAAACAGAGGCCCTTAAACCCAAAAATTGAGCCTCTTATGATTAAGGAGTTAACCAAGTTGATTGAGGGAAGCATTATTTTCCCAATCAAGCATACATCTTGGGTCTCCAATCTTGTTCTCGTGAGGAAGAAGAGTGGAGAAATTAGGCTCTATGTTGATTTTAGAGACCTCAATAGAGCTTCCCTGAAAGACCATTACCCATTGCCTTCAATGGAGCAAATTCTACAAGTAGTGGCCGGTTCAGAGAGATTTTCCTTGCTTGACAGTTATTTAGGCTATAATAAGGGTCTTGGTGAAAAAAGATGATCAACATAAGACTGCTTTCACCACAAAGTGGGGTACTATGGCCTACAAAAGAATGTCTTTTGGCTTGTCTATTGCTGGCTCCACTTTTCAGAGAGCAATGGATATGGCCTTCAAGGGCTTACTTTACAAGTTGGTACTTGTATATCTTGATGACATCACAATTTTCTCCAAGAAAGTAGATGAACATTTATCACACTTGAAACAAGTATTTGAAAGATGCAGCGAGTTTGGTATATCCCTCAATCCTAAGAAATGCATTTTTGATGTCCACGAAGGTAAGCTTTTAGGACATGTTGTGTCAAAGCAAGGGATTACTATTGACACTGAAAGAGTCAAGGCCATTCGGGATCTGCATTTACCCAATCATAAAAAGGGGCTGCAAAGCTTCATAGGCAGAATTAATTTTGTTAGAAGGTTCATTCCTGATATTGCAAACCTGTTAAAACCACTAACTACCATGCTAAAGAAAAATGTAGTTTTCAGTTGGACTAAGGAGGCCAAGCATAGTTTTGAGGCCATTAAAGAGGCTCTGTCAATAGCCCCTACTTTGGTAAACCCAAACTTCTCAAAGGATTTCATTTTATATGCATATGGTAGCATAGATATTGTTTCTACAATTCTTATACAGCAAAATGATGAAGGCTTTGAACAGCCCATTGCTTTCTTTAGTCAGGGTTTGGTAGACTATGAACAAAGATATAGTTTCCTTGAGAAGCACGTTCTTGTAGTTATTAGGAGTTTAAATAAATTTAAGCATCTAATTTCCAATAACAAAGTGCATTTAATGTTTTCCCACCCTAGTGTGAAGGAATTTTTGTTAAGCAGGGATTTAAATGAGAAGAGGGCTGGATGGATCACAAAGGTAATGGAGTATGACGTCGACATTAAGATAACTAAGGTTGTGAGAGGAAAGGGTTTGTGCGAGCAACTTGCTAATGAGTCTAAAAAAGATATTGAAAATGAGGAAGAAATAGTTCTGGTCACAAATGAGGAGCCTACAATTGATGCATCAACAATAAGTGTAAGTTGGGTAAGAGACATGAGTCATTTTCTGCATAGTGGTGAGTGTCCACCTAGTTTAGATAAGGCTAAAAGAAGATATTATAGATTGCAGTCTATTCCCTATGTACTGGTTGATAATGTTCTTTTCAGAAAGGACCTGAATGGTGTGCTTTTGAGATGTATTGATCATGACCAAGTTGATAAAGTGCTTCATGAGTTCCATGATGGAACAACTGGGGGTCATTTTGCCCCAAGGACTACTGCATGGAAGATAATGAGGCCCAGGTACTATTGGACAAACCTCTTCAAAGATGCCCATGCATGGTCAAGAAAGTGTGTAAAATGTGCCATATTTGTAGGCAAAGAGAGGCTGCCAGCCTTACCTCTGCAGCCAATTCAAGTGGAACAACCCTTTATGAGATGGGGCATTGATTTTATAGGTGCCATTAACCCTCCTTCAAGTGTAGGCCATAGGTGGGTTCTAACAACAACTGATTACTTTACAAGATGGACTGAGGCAGTGGCTTTGAAAAAGCCAATGAAATTGCTGTTTTAAATTTTTATGATGATTTAGTAACCAGATTTGGAGTACCTGAATCAATCATTTCAGACAATGCTTTAGCCTTTGTTGGTGTAAGAGTAAGTGACTGGGCTATAAGAAATGGCATTCATTTAAATACATCATCAATACCCATAGGGTAATGGTTTGGTAGAGTCAACCAATAAGAATCTTATAAGAATTATCAAAAGGACTATGGAAGACAACCAGAGGACCTGGCACACCAAATTGAAATCTGCTCTGTGGGCAGATAGAATAACACCAAAAAGGTCCATTAGAAACTCACCTTATATGCTGGTATATGGAAAGGAAGCAAGGTTGCCCTTGTCTTTTGAGCTTCCAACTTTTGATCTCATAAATCAGCTTGAAATGTTTGAAGCAGAGGATCGAATGGCAGTTAGGTATGCACAACTCATGGAGCTTGAGGAAACAAGGGATAAGGCTATGAAAACTATGGAGTTTCACCAACTCCAAGTGAGGAAAGTTTTTGGAGCAACACCCAGAGTGTTTAAGGAAGGAGCTGTAATGCTTAAATGGGATGAGCTAAAGAGCAAGTTTGGGAAACAGACTAAGTTTGATAGCATGTGTAGTGGCCCATTCATCATTGTAGAGTGCAAACAACACAATGCTTTCTAGCTGTCAAAGATGGATGGAGAAATTTTGCCTATCCCAATTAATGGGATACACCTCAAATGGTGTTTTGAGTTCTAATCTACCTTATGTGTGGTAGTTTAGGTTTTCTGCTTTCAATAAGTGTTGCTGCACATAGTTTAGATGTTTTTTCCTTTCCTCCAAGTGCATTTCTGCACAGTTAGTTAGGTTGCTTCGAGTCTTGTTTTGGTAGATGGAATAAGGTTGGAAGGTGTTTTACACTATTATGAGGAGTTACAACAAGTATGTGAGAAGCTTTTCCAAGGTTTCAGGCAGAAAAAGACTCATATGCCCAATGGATTTTAGAAGGCTATTGGTCTAGTTTTGTTTAGCAGGTAAACACACCTGAGAGGTTGCCAAAAATGTTACTAAATTATGTTCACACCTAATTTAGCAAGGCCTAAACATAAGTTGTTTAGAGGGAGTATAATTTTTTTTGCTTATGCAGGATCATCCAGTTAATGTCTGATGTATTGATAGAAGACAAGTGCAAAATCACTTATCAAAATTATGTAACAGCTCAAGCTGAGCTATTACATCATCTTGGTAAGTGAAATCATCTATGGACAAGAAAACATGCATTCAAAGAATGAGGAGAATTGATGGAGTTCATGTTTTAGTTGCTAATTATTCATTATGTTTCAGTGCAAGTAAAAGAGGTATCTATAAACTGTCAAATTATATATCATGTTTTATACATATGTTTCAAAGAAAGATTAGTGTTTTATGCTATGTATTTGATTTAAAAAGTGAAATATACATAAGTCATTTCATAGAATGAAATAGCTGATTGGATTCAAAAGAATGTATAAAAGTGTCCCACACAAGCCATGGGAATAACTGAAATATGTAACATAAAAGTAAATTTTACTTTTGAAGAAATAAGAAATGCATAGGAAAAGATGAGGGACCCGTCATTGCCTATGAATGGCGAATCCTGTGGTTGAGCTGGTTGCTATCTTCCTCCATCTGTTTGAGCTCCAACGTACCTGGAAAACAAATTTTGCTAGCTTAGGGTACCAAATCTTTTCATACACAATCAGAACTTCAAAAGTACCATTCACTTTTATGTAGCAACAATATATTAGTAATCATATCAGCATAAGAGAGGTTAGAATGAGCAGACATAAGTGCTATATCAGAAAGAGATAGATCCATACAAGTAACCCACATCATGAATCAAAGATATGTTTCATATGCTAACATGTTTGCTTCTTGTGCAGGTATATGAGAATTCAGTTTGCTGATTCATCTTTTATTAAATTGCATGTGGGGAAAATGGGCTCCCATAAGGGTTGAGCCCAGCATGCTCGGAGTAATGACATTAATGCTAATATATTCAATAGAATAAGCATCATGATGTTTTCATCACATGCATGTTGCTACTATATCAGATGTATCAAGTACAAGAGAGAAGGTACAATCAAGTTGGAACAAATGCCATGTGGGATAGCCAAGTCAAATGCCATGTGTTACTGTCATTAAGAGCCCATGATGCCATCAAAGAAACAAAGGTTTCAGTCATAGTAGAACAACATATACAAGTATAGTTTCATGTTATAAATAGTCATAAGGAACAATAAGAGCAACCACACATCGGCAAGTAGGCTGCTCAATTATCTGAGTGAGTGAATTTCAAATGTAATGCCAATGTTTTCTCATTTTCATACATTCAGGAAGTTTAGAGACAAAAGTTGGATCTTGTGATAGCCTTTCAGATGAAGAAATATATCCAATTAAAGATCATTTTACAATTCATCAATTGAAAGTGTTTATGAGTACATGACATCACCTTTGTGCTAGTGAAAAGTGCATTATCCAGTGCCAACATGGTAGTTTTGGTCTAACACATCATTCTAGGACAGAAGTACAGCCATAAAAGGTACTTTTTCCATCTTTCTATTGTGATTGAAGTATCAATTTGCTATCCATATGTACCTCATAGATATAACAGCTATATAGTGGATCATAGAAAAGCTACCATTAAGGACATACAGTATGCCTCAAGACTTCCATCGTGATAGCAAGAGTAAGGAACAGTCCTGTCAATAAAGTAATCACATAAAGAGCAAGTTACAGAGATAATATGTATGCAGTAGCAAGTGTTAAGGGAAAATTGGATTAAACATGAATAATCAATATAATATATCAATGATACCCAAAACTCAATGAGATAATGAACAAAGGAGATCAATCAAACAAAGAACAATACAATGCAAACCTCCTTTAATTCGTAGCTTCCATTGATTGCCTATCACAAATGATCTTGTCTATGAATATGGCCCTCAGAAGGTGCACTTCCTTGCTATGATTCCAAGATGTCAATTGGGAACGGCTATGATAGTTTTGCCATGAAGATGAGCTCCACAACAATGATGATAGTGATATGGTAACAAATTTGATCGCAAGCAATGAAGGAATTGGTGCCAAAGGTGCGTTGTAATTCCTACAGAGTAAGTTTACTTAAAGCTTGGATGAATGAAATGGAAGAAGAGGGTTCAATTTATAGATGAGAGACAAAATCAATAGTATAGAAAGAATGAGAAGATCAACGGTATAGAAAACTTGAGAGGATGTGCGCGAATAAGAAGAAGACAAGTGTCACACAAAAGCTATTTTATTTGAGTTAACTATTTTCTTTTCTAAAGATAAGACATGCTTTTCATAAATTAGAAAGCTTTTTCTAATTTAAGAGATATTGATAAAAACAAGGTTGATTGAGTCAGTTAACTCAACTTTGTGATTTGCTTTTGCATGATTTGAGGGAAATTAAATAAAAAATTATTTAATTTTGTGTGCATGAAGAAGAAGACTTATTTTTACAAGATTTGAAAGATATTTGAAGAATTAAGAAGATAAGAAAGCAAATTAAATAAATAAATTTATTTAATTGTTGTGCATGATTTGGAAGAATAAATAAAATATTTGATTGTATTTTATTTTTAGAGATTGAGAGGATTTAAATAAATTTGATTTGATTTATTCAAACATGGAAGAATGATTTGACTTAATTAAATAATTAAGAATTATTTAATTGTTTGGAAGAATTTAATTAAATAAAAGATTTTATTTAATTTTGACTTTAGAAGAGATAATTAAATATTTTGATATTTAATTAACTTAGAGGAATGTGAATCGAATAAATAAAATTTGATTTATTTATTTATTGATAGAAGAATTAGAAGGGATTAAATATTAAGAATATTTATTTAGACTGAGTTGTGTCATTTTTAGGCATATACATTTTGCCCCTCTTTGATGCAATGTGTTTTATCACGTTGTTTCAAAGAATAAGTTTCTGATAATGATACATGCCCCAGTTTGCCCCTGGTACAGGTTTAATGACGATAGGTTGCCCCCTCAGGAGATTTGACGGGAAGAAGGCAGAAGGACGAGAGACGAACAATCTCACGAAAAAGAAGGGAAAACTTGGTTAGGTTTGAAGAAATGGGATGCGTTTCTAAGAAACAGGAAGAAACAGGTGTGGGAAGTAGTCATAGTCACCACACAACTAGCTTAGGATTTGAATGCTATATATAGGAACTGGGTCCACAAGACAAGTCATTTGCACACTTGGCTTTTGTTGGATTGTCCTTGAGAGCTTAGGAGAGCATAGAGCATAGAGCAGTCAACATTAGGATGGATATTCCATGCGAGGAGCACTGCTTTGAGCAAGTTTGACGGTTCGACTGCCCACCTGAGGTAGGACCACTGGTACATATCTCAAAAAATTTCACCTAGGGTCAATTTTGAGTGCATTAATTGCTAGGAAAAAATAGGTAAGACAAATGCGCAGGATCGTAGTTCGGTGCATATACCATGCAAAACTGCGCATCCATTACGTTGCAGCGCATACAAGATATGAAGCTGCGCATGCATGAGAAAGGTTGGCACATGCATGAAGAAATTGCACAAATACGATATGAGTCGGCGCATGCACTTGGGCTACGCATATACGGTATGGAACAACGCATAGGATATGGTTCGGCGCATTGAAGAAATGCTGTTACGCATTTGCCAGAAGTGGCGCATTCACCGAGAAATAGCGCATTGACCTTCTATTTTGGTGCATATGATATAGATAGTCAGTTTACTTACCAAAATTGACTCAATTGGCATCTTTCTCGATGCGTCAACCGATAAGCTATCTTCGAGATTGCATGAATCTAGTCAAGAGATGTAGTGTGCTGTTTTGATCAATTTGATATGTTAAGTTAGTTGATATGATTCTATAGATATGTTGAGCATGATACTTGCAGCTTTAGGTTGACGCCTTGCCTTGCGTGCTTGCAGGAGGACATACGAGAAACACTTATGTTGAGGGAGCAGTTTCCCTTGCTGATGTTGTAGCGTTATATGCTTACAGAGATAGATTGAGAGGCGCTCGGCACGATGGGATTGGATTATGTGTACTTTATGCCTGAGGTTCATGCAAACCGCGGGTTACTGACTGCAGCAGTGGAGAGGTTTCACAGTGAGGATGGGACCTTTCACTTCCCGACCGGTGAGATGACAGTGACTCTGGAGGATGTATATAGGATACTACACTTGCCGATATAGGGTGAGCTCGTGGAGTATGATCCATAGTGGGATGCAGGACTCGCAGAGTGCAGGCGGGTATTTGACGACCCTGAGCTGGACTGTTAGGTTATCTCCTAGAAGGATATACACGACTACTATGACTCTTCCCTGGGATAGTTGTAGGATTGATCAGAGGCATTGTATGCCCCTATAGGAGATCGCATGGGTTTCCTATTGGATGGGGATAGATTATGGAGAGGATGATCACAGAGGGCACCCGTTATGCTTGGGGTGTCTATGTTTTGGCACACCTATACCACGATATGCATCAAGTGGTATACCATAGGGGTACTAGTCTATCAACAGGTGTCTCTCTATTGCAGTTTTGGTTATGGGAGCATATTGCCATTACTAGACTGATATGTGTGTTTTCGAGACAGAGGTGAGAGCCCTATAGCTATGGATATGTAGGAGTGATTTCCCAGCATAGGCTGGGGAAGTTAGAGTATTGGAGGCATGCACTAGATGGGGTAGATGTAGTCATCTGGCGACCATATCTAGACTGTGAGCCTTGAGATGATGAGGCAGACGAGCTGCCATACTACTATTAGTCTCGATGGCTTATAGGTAGGACGCGGTTCATTTTGGAGAGACAGATTGTCAGTCGCGTGCAGAGATAGTTTGGGAGGAGACAGGGGCGACCGCAGGGACAGACACTGTTTGCACGTACCCATGCAGAGAGGCTTAGATGGGGACCAGTGGCATCTTATGAGGAGGCAGTGGCTGAGTTTCGACAGATTCCTTATGTTGCATGGTCTATGAGGAGAGAGATAGTAGACACGGGGATGACTTCATATTACAAGGAGTGGTTTGTTGCTCACCCTTTTCTGAGGTACTCAGGGCTTGGAGAGTTGGTTCCTTGCATAGACAAGGCAGATTCAGATGACGAGGGCAGGGATGGCAGGAGGAGGAGGAGGAGGAGAGGAGGACGGGGAGATGGAGGAGATGGTGGAGATGAAGGAGGAGGCGGAGGAGATGGTGGGGATGGGGGAGATGGAGGCAGACTCAAGCAGAGGAGGAGATCTGGGGAGGGATCCTCACATGCTCGGTAGGTAGTGCAGCCGCAAGTTGCACAACAGGTTGTACAGTAGGGACAGCTATCGCTACCACAACAGGGGGCACAACAACAGGTGCCCCAGCCGCAAGGGCAGGAACAGGGACAGGGACAGGCCTCCCAGGATCCAACACAGCTAGATGTCTAGGAGAGAGCCATTGCTATGCTAAGAGGATAGGTTCGGTAGCTACGGGCACAACTTAGGATTGCCAAGGCTCGGCGGGAGTCAGATGCAGGTATTATCTTGGGGCTCACTAGAGAGCGAGATGCAACTGAGGCTAGGATACAGGCTATTCAAGTAGAGAGAGACACAACCGTAGTAGCCCTTGGGACATATGGCACTAGCACATTTTTGGTTGGATAGGTATAGCAGGCACAAGCACAGCTTGCCCAGGCTCAGGCACAGTTGGCACAGGTGCAACAACAGTTAGTGCAGGTACAGGGTGAGCTTGCTAGAGCGCAGGATCAGACACAGTACTAGTGGGGATTATACCATGGTGTTGTTCCAGTTGATCAGGGAGCTCTAAGCTACAGGAGTCAGTCCATGGCCTCACAGAGAGCAGGCGGATCATGGTCGGGAGCCTCTGTGATGGGCTTGCAGTAGTCTGGGGCCGGTAGAGGAGGGGAGACAGAGGACACTGCTGGGAGTAGCGATTCACAACAGCAAGGTTAGTAGACACTTGTACAGATTTTGGTACTTTATGTACATACCTTTTTGATGGCTCAGATAGCCAGACATGTATATGTATCACTTTTGTACTGGAGACATGTATCATTATGTTTGAGATGTATATATTGTATATGACATTGACTCAGAGATAGACCTTTGATATTGTACATTTGGACATGTTTTTGGTATTTATATGATGATGCAGCTATTTGATGATCTCTATATGCAGTCATGTATGTTATGTGCTATGGATGCATTTCTATTATACGATGTGATGCACATGTTTATCTACTGCAGACTTAGATGCTTATATGATGCTATGTGATGTTATCTAATGCAGACTTAGATGCTTATGATGCTATGTGATCTAATGCAGACTTAGATGTGTTTATGATGCTATGTGATATACAAAAATGTGTTATGCTAGCTATATGATGATGCAGATATTATGGTGCTCTACATGCCTTTGTCTATGTTTTTGGATTTTTATGTTTTGGACACTATGTTATGATGTGAAATGTATGTGGATGACCTAATGCACTTATTATGTATGCAACTAATTTAATCATGTAAATGACTATCTCATGTGATATGATATGCAAACTATGCTATGTTTTTGTGATGTCCAAATGTACATTATCAACACAGAGATGACACAATGATAGACAAAATGATTGATTGAAGATTGACTTGATAGAAAGACTCACAAGATTTAATTTGTATTGATACTTTGCATTGTTGGATCTTTTATTGCATGGGATATGGATGTATAATGGATGCTTTTCTTTTGACATCTTGATGGTGCAAGTATTTTGAAGTGCTTATTTCATCATTGGGTTTTTTGTTTTTTGTGTGTTTTTGAAATGTTGTAAGAAAATACAAGCATCTAGGTATAACTGAACTGAGATGACCTGAGTATCACTTACATGGATTTTGATTTAGCAAGTTAATACAAGCATCTAGGTATAATTGAACTGAGATGACCTGAGTATTGCTTGCGTATCAACAAACAAGGATTGCCCCCTTTCATGTTAGACCTTTGATGTCCTCGATGATCTTTTTCCGATCATGTTGTTAGACAAGGTGTCACATTACTAAAGTTTAATCCACAAACAACAAGCAAAGAAAATAATCATGTCCCCATCATAGCATCTCTAGCTTTTGGCATCCTTGAGTAGCATAGAAAGACATGATAACAAAAATCAAGATGCTGTAACCTAACCTGATCATGATCACAAAACATTATTGCATTTAGATGTGTTTGTTTCTTGCCATAATTTAGGTAAAATCATTTAGAGTGCATTAGGTACTTGATTGCTTTGCTTTGGATAAGTTGAGGTGATGCATTAAAATTTCTACCTGAAAGCAGGTTGTGCTTGCGCTTGCTTACCTATGAAAGATTCCCCAATCCTCATTGGTGAGACAGACTCTAAGGGATTGACCTAGTGCCTTGGGGGCTCATTGCAAAAATGGCCTTGCCTACGTGACGACACAGAGGCAACGTAGTTCGGGGTAAACCCTAATGGACTAAGACCTAGGCGAATGGAAAGTGGTGTGGATTCAGATAGATAGAAGGACTAGATATGGGATGGATGGGAAAGTGGAGCCTCGGGGGCGCATTTGACTAATGGCCTTGCCTACGTGATGACACAGAGGTAATGTAGTTCATGGACTTAGACCATGGATGGGCTAGAGGATAGATGACAAGCTATGGGATGGGCAGGGAAGCCTCGGGGGGGCATTGAAAATGGCCTTGCCTATGTGACAACGCAGAGGCAACATAGTTCATGGACTTGGACCATATGGGCACTGACGACCGACGCTATGCTAGGCTGACACTATGGATAGGATACTAGATAAGAACCTTGGTTGACAAGGCAACAAAGAGATAGAGTATCAAGCCATGACAGGTTATCGTTAGGTTTTTATTATGGAACAAATATGGATCGAATGGGACATGATTGGAGGAAAAACAAACACAAGGTGATTGGTTTCCCAAAGATGGAGGAAGCGATTTATCACAAGTAATGCCTATTTACCAGGTTTTCACCACTTGCTTTTATTTGCACGAAAGCTAGAAAGTACACATGACACCTGTTTGCCAGGTTTTCATCATGGTACCTATCCAAGGCACCTGTTTGCCAGGTTTTCACCAAAGGATGATTTTTTTTGTTTTTCCATTTTTTGATTTTTTTGTATTTTTCTATTTTTTTTTTGTATTTTATGCCCCCCTGACATTAGGGTTCTCTCAGGTATAGAATCGATGAAGATGCATACTGTTGATTGGATCATCGAACAAATCACCTTTTGATGTTGCTAACTGATATGCCCCCAATCCATAAGCAACTACGATCACATAAGGCCCAAGCCAGTTGGGTTTGAACTTGCCTTTCTTTTCCCTATCCTGTTGATTGCGGGGATTTTCTTTAAGTCCTAGATCTCCAACCTTGAATACTCTTGGACGGACCCTATGGTTGTAGCTTCGTTACATCATTTGCTGATATGCTTTGAGATGGTCAAAGGCTTTCTGTCTCTTTTCATCTAGCAACTCTAGCTCTTGCAATCTCGAAACTCTGTACTCTTCATTAGTTATGAGACCTTTCAATGACACTCTTAGAGATGGTAACTCAACCTTGATGGGCAGGATGGCTTCTGATCCATAAATAAGGGCATAAGGGGTAGCACCTGTGGAAGTGTGTATACTGGTTCTATAGGCCCACAGAGCGTGATTGAGTTGGATGTGCCAATCACGGCTAGCATCGTTAACTATCTTTTTGAGGAGTTTCAAGATGGTCTTGTTGGATGCTTCTGCTTGGCCGTTGCCTTGGGGGTAATAGGGTGTGGAGAAATGGTGTTGGATTTTGAATTGGTCACAGAGTTCTTGGACATCCTGGTTTTTGAAGGGTCTTCTATTATCCGTGATAATGGATGAGGGAATTCTATATCTGCATATGAGGTAATTAAGGATGAATGATGAGATTTGCTTACCTATGACAGTTGTGAGGGGAACGACTTCAATCCACTTGGTAAAGTATTCAGTGGCGGTTATTATGAACTTGTGGTTGTTGGATGAGGGAGGATGGATTTTGCCCACAAGGAACAGTGGTGTTACCCCACGGTGGGCGCCAAAAATGTTAAAGGGAAAATTGGATTTAACATGAATAATCAATATAATATATCAATTATACCCAAAACTCAATGAAATAATGAACAAATGAGATCAATCAAACAAAGAACAATACAATGCAAACCTACTTTAATTCGCAGCTTCCATTGATCACCTATCACAAATGATCTTGTCTATGAATATGGCCCTCAGAAGGTGCACTTCCTTGCTACGACTCCAAGATGTCAATTGGGAATGGCTATGATAGTTTTGCCATGAAGATGAGCTCCACAATAATGATGATAGTGATATGGTAACAAATTTGATCACAAGCAATGAAGGAATTGGTGCCAAAGGCGTGTTGTAATTCTTGCAGAGTAAGTTTACTTAAAGCTTGGATGAATGAAATGGAAGAAGAGGGTTCAATTTATAGACTTCTAAGAGAGAAAATCAACGGTATAGAAAGAATGAGAAGATCAACGGTATAGAAAACTTGAGAGGATGTGTGCGAATAAGAAGAAGACAAGTGTCACACAGAAGCTGTTTTAGTTGAGTTAACTACTTTCTTTTCTAAAGCTAAGACATGCTTTTCATGAATTAGAAAGCTTTTTCTAATTGAAGAGATATTGATAAAAACAAGGTTGATTGAGTCAGTTAACTCAACTTCGTGATTTGCTTTTGCATGATTTGAGGGAAATTAAATAATAAATTATTTAATTTTGTGTGCATGAAGAAGAAGACTTATTTTTAGAAGATTTGAAAGATATTAGAAGAATTAAGAAGATAAGAAAGCAAATTAAATAAATAAATTTATTTAATTGTTGTGCATGATTTGGAAGAATAAATAAAATATTTGATTGTATTTTATTTTTGGAGATTGAGAGGATTTAAATAAATTTGATTTGATTTATTCAAATTTGGAAGAATGATTTGACTTAATTAAATAATTAAGAATTATTTAATTGTTTGGAAGAATTTAATTAAATAAAAGATTTTATTTAATTTTGACTTTAGAAGAGATAATTAAATATTTTGATATTTAATTAACTTAGAGGAATGTGAATCGAATAAATAAAATTTGATTTATTTATTTCTTGATAGAAGAATTAGAAGGGACTAAATATTAAGAATATTTATTTAGACTGAGTCGTGTCATTTTTAGGCGTATACAACAAGTATCTTCTATCATAAATTGCTGTCATCATAAGCCCATATGCATATGAAAGAACAATATAGAAAGATGCCTCATGCTGAGATATATAGAAATTACTTCAAAATGAAGTAGCATAAGGAGATAATAAGTAAATAACAACATCAAAAGGGAATAACTTGCTATAGGATAGAAAGATAGTATGACCTTATCATGAAATAAGTATGCTTTCTGTAGAGTGCCCTCTATACATGAAATAAGTCACACAAAGAGATTTGCTACAACATTGATATATTCTAGATACAAGTGCAAGTCATGATCAAGTATAACTAATGTAATGGAGAAGGATTGAAACAACTTTCAAATGATCAAGCCATCACAATATATCCTTTATCCAAAAGAGAGAGCAGAGCATCAAGATCATACATGCAATGAAGGGGACAACTATGTATAGGGGATAAAAGATATTAAATGCAGATGTATTATATAGGGACATCAAGTACCTCATATTCTTCTTTAAATACCTTATACATATTGCAATGCATTCATATTCCATGAATGTAAAAGCATATACAGGGTACGGTACAAAACATATTGCCAATATACAGTTTCAAACTTTGAGCTTATGTTTTAAAATACCCAAGAGGAAGCACATATGAGTTCTCAGTCACAGATAAAAGAGAGAATCATAACTTTGTTTCATCTTCTAAAAAATCTTCATCATATAATGCAACATGTTAAGGTAATGGAGCAACAGTCTTATGACTCTTTCAAAGACAAGCAGAGATTCAAAATGCATAAAGAAGACTACCTACAGAGAGAGTTTTTTCAAACCCTAGTAGGTATGAAGTGACCTCATAATACTTGCCTTTATAAATGCAAAAAGGGTTAACTTTTGATAGAGATAAAAGAGAAATATAGTGGAAGTAACCCTAGCTGGGTTGATACAAGTAAAACCCATTTTTACATTGGAGCAAAAGAAACCCGAAATGCATTATGCAAAGAAATGAGAGATTGAATATATACAGAGTTCAAGAGTTATTGTGCATAATCATATTTCTTTGTGCAAAGGTATCAAAAATGTCATAGAAAAATCATATACAGCTGAGAAGAGCAACAAGACATTTATATATATTATAAGTCCATGAGTGTGCAAATACAGAAAGGGCAAAAGAATATAGGATTGACAAGCAACAATTTCACAGATCCATCTGAGTTTTGTTCCATACTAAAGGTTACATAGGCCGTGGCCTTATGTTTGCAAAATAATCATATTTTGTGTCCTCAAGCCATTTGAAGTGTTGATAAAAGAGTTGCAATCTAATTACAGAGGTAGAGAAGGAAAGGTAAATGGAAATATAAAGCTTTTTGATTCAAAGCTACAGAAGAAGATATATTTCCTTTTATAAAGTTTCATTTTCTACCATGGGTCAGCTTAAATCGAGCCAAGTCAAGCAACAAGTTGCAAATATGAAAATAGTAAAACTTTCCAATTTACAGAATGCTAAGACCAACCACAACCTTATGAATTCAAAGCTAAAGGAAGATTCATTTTGATCATGCCCAGCTAGGGTTTTTATTAAAAAGTTGCAAATCTGAAATGAATTTTTTTTCTTTTAATGCAAATATGTGACAGTACACTGGCCGCGACCTCATGGTAATACATAGACAAAAGAAGATAGAGTTTTCATGTATATGAACAGGATAAATATATATAACCAGCCATGATCTTTTGACCACAAATGAACAAAGAAATGTGTATATGGAGTGGCCAAAGAGAGTTTTTTCTTCATTTTCCTCACAACGGAGTTAAACCCATTTGGGGTTTTGAGCAAAAAGTCACAGATACTGAAGAAATCGAAAGTTTTTTGATTTTAGAATGTAAGAAATGTCAGTTGGCCATGGCCTATAGTGCCATATCGAACCTTATCAATGAAGAAATTGAAGGAATGTTGCAGTCTTCGAAAGGACAGAGAAAGCTTACCATTATGAAGAAGCATATACACATTAGGGCTGCTAGTCTTGTCTTTACATTTTCCAAAATGAGCTTAGACCAGTGCAATCATGGCGGCATCGAAACACATGAGTTACAGATAGCAATATAAACACAATAAAAATACTTAGAAGTGTAAGAAATACCAGATAGAGTTTGCGGCCTGTAGGGCCAGATTGCATAGGAAAATGATGCAAAATGTCAGTTTCAAGTTTTATAATGCTTTACCTTGTATTTTATGTCAGAGATCTTCATCAAACTGCTCAAGAAACAACATGAAATTGAAGGATAACAAGCTCCCAAACCTTTGTCATGGCAGCCAAATAGAGAGAGCTTTCCCATCGAATGCAAAGGTAAATGATGTTTAGGGTTTCGAAACCCTTTCTTTTGCTAGAGCTCGAATGAGCATTTTTTTCACCATTTTGACTTTGATTTTGTTAAATCATTGCAAACCTTTCAGGAGCCATGGTCAAGACTTGTAAATGTCTTAGAACCTAGTGATTATGCCAAGGCCTGTGAGGCCAAAGACTTAGGTCTTGTCACATTTTAATCTTTTTCATGAAGTCAAAGCAAATTATCATGAAACGATAAGGCTCGATGCCTTTTACTTTTATTTTTGGCATGAGGACTAAAGGCGGTAAATCAAATGGTTCGAAGGTCTGCATAAGGTGGTGGATTAATAGTGATGCATGGGAGATATAAGGTGGTATTAAGATATGAAGAATAATGCCTATTTTTGCATGGAGGCATGAGTATTATGTATAAATTCATGATGTATGGGATAAATATGCAAGGCATGAGTAGTATGATACATGATGCATGGAGTTTGCAAGTGCATGGGAGATATAAGAGGTTTTATTTTCTTTTTGCATGATCTAGAAATGGATACACATTATAAACAAATGATAAAGTAATGGATAATAAATTACTTTATTACTTGTCATAAAAATGTGAAAGCAAAGATAGGAAAATCCATAACAAGTAGTAAAGTAAGTCACATCGATTACTTTATTTATTTATTTTTCACACAGTTTTATTCATCTCCAAACCATGCAAAACCAGGAGATTGAGTATTAATGTCCAAGTACCTTCTTTTCTGCATATGTTTGAAACAAATTTTTGAAATGTAAAACATTAAGCTAAGTGGTGTGACTATAAACCACTTAGTTAATGTTATTTAAATGCAGAATAAATGTATTTGTGTTATTTCTTGTGCAAGGACAAGTTGAGGATGCTTTCAGGATGTGGTCAAAGGGATGTGGTTGGATATTTATGTGAAAATGCCAAACATTTATGGATGCTGTAGGAGAGGTTGGCAAACAGATGGAGGGGTTATTGAGGTGATTTGACTTGTTTTTAATGGCATTAAAGAGAATTAAGAGGTAGTTCTTGGGGCTTTTATGATGGGTGATGACAGGCCTTGACTTTTCTTCATTGGAAACTCATTTTGGAAGGTTTTGGATAGATATTTTGAGGGATTTTATGTTATGCACGACCAAGGAAGTTTCTAGTCCTTATCTTGTTGCCGCCGTTTGGAGTGTATATAATCATTTATTTGACTCTTTGGTAGTCAGTTCTTATCATGCAATTTTTAGAGTTAGTGATTTTTTGCAGTCCTTACACAGTTTTGAGCATGCTTTGTCACTCTTTTGGGATATGAAATATAGAAAAGACATTGGATACCGTTGATTATGAGATTTTTCCTTCTTATTCTTGTAGTGTTGTGTATTATCAAGTGATTGATCAGGTTATTTGTGAGGTAATTTTTATTTTCCTTGTGACTTTGTCTCATGTTCTATACGTTTTCTACAAAAAAGTATGTTTATGCAGGTTGCAAATTGTGTCTTAAAGATGCATGTGGGTTTCTAACTATGAAGTTATCTTCCTTTTAAAGGTTAATGCATTTAGGCCTCTTTGTGAAATATTTATTGAAAAGCATGCAGTAATAGGCTGTGCAAATTTAATTTCTATTATCTATTACCAAGTGTATACAAACCTAAGTTTTCATAAACCATATCAGTTTGGTGTATCACCCTTTGTTTCATTTTCCAGTCTTTTTTCATTGTGAAACATTCCTTTTTCCCTTTTCCTCTACAAATCCACTAGTTTCTAGGTGATAACCAGCTAGGAGCCAGCCTTATCTAGAGATTCACTCCAAATTTTAGGTGACCCAAATCCTAGGAGTGTTTCCATGTTCCTCTAAAGTGCTAAGTTCTGTAACTTAGCTAGGGTGTAACTTTAAGAGACAACATTATCCATGTGCAAATATTTCCCCCTGAAGAGAAGAAGCCCCTACAAATAGAGAGAACACCTCCCAGAATAGCGAGAAAAGAGAAGGACAAAGAAGCCACCCCAAGTGGACACTTGCCGCACCCCAGCAAAACTCACAAATGAAGGAACTTTCTCTCAATGAAGGGTTTGGTTAAGATTTCTATGATATGCTCTAATGTCGAACAATACTCGAGATCAATGAATACCTGCTCATGAATCAACTCTCAAATGTAGTGCATGTGGATCTCAATGTGTTTGGTTCATTGGTGATGGACCAGATTGTGATAGATCTATATCACACTGTGGTTGTCACAAAAGATGACTATATGCTTTCGAAAGGGAATACCAAACTCATCGAAAATGTTCTGAAGCCAAATAGCCTTAGTGGCAACATTAACTACTCCTCAATACTCAGTCTCTGTAGATGAAAGATCAATTGTAGATTGCTTCTTTCTCAAGCAAGAAATTGGACCAAAACCAAGTGAGAAGAAATACCCTGAAGTAGACTTACGATCCTGAGAATCACTTGCCTAATATGAATCTGTGTCCTACCAAGTCAATATACATGCCAACTACATAGTTAATCCCATAATTGTGAGTGCCTTGCACATAGTGGAGAATCTACTTAGCTACTTTCCAGTGCAACTCATGTGGCTCCTGCATGAACTTGAAGACTAGGCCCATAACATATGATAAATCAAGCCTTGTGTGAGTCAAGTATATGAGACTCTCAACTAATTGGTGATACAAGGTAACATCCACCAATGGTGAAGAATAATGAGCCTCAAGTTTGATCCCTGATAGAAATGGAATTGATGTAGGCTTACAATTAACCATGCAAAATCTAGAGAGAATATCAAGAGCATACTTAGGTTGTGCAATGAAGATACTAGAAGAAGAATGAGTGATCTAAGCAGTCCCCAAGAAGTAGTGCAAAAGACCCAAGTCCGACATCAGGAAATGATCATGAAGGGTACTTTTCACTACCTTGATGGTGGATGAGTGACTCCTTGTCAGCAACAAGTCATAAACATAGAGAACAAGGAAGGTGAGAGTATCACCCTACTATAGAATATACACATTTGGATCAGAATGGCATCAAGTGAACTCAAATGATAGAAGGGAGGAGTCCATCTTGGCATACTAGGCATGAGGGGCTTGTTGGAGGCCATAGAAAGACTTTTGAAGATGACAAACAACTAAAGGATCTTGTAATAACCCATGTGGCTACTCCATGTATATCTCCTCTTGAAGGTCACCATGAAGAAAGACACTCTTCACATCTATTTGATGAACTTCCCAATTATGGGTTATAGTAATAGAAAGGACAAGTTAGATGGATTTCATTCAAGCAACTGGTGTAAAACTCTTAGAGTAGTCAATCCCAAGAACCTAGGAAAATCTTTTAGCGACTAGGTGAGCCTTACACTTATCAACCAACCCATCTACAGTAAATTTTGTTTGATAGATCCACTTGCATTGAACATGTTTCCTTCCCTTAGGAAGGGGACTAAATCCCAAGTGTGGTTCCTCTCCAAAGCACTGAACTCTTCCTGCATAGAAACATCCCACTCGAGGACATCATAAGCTTCCTAAAAAGATTATGGATCAGAAACTGAAGCAATGAAGAGATGAGCCTGTTGAAATTGTGGCATTGTCCTTTGAGCATCTAAAGAATCACCAACCTAATCACCTGTCGACTCCAATTTCTGACGAGAACAAAGAGGCCTAGTAGTTGAAGAATCAGGGGAATCTAGAGGAGAATCATCACCCTTTGAATGATGACTAGGAGAGGAGGAAGATGAATATTCATCATCATCATCATTGTCATCTGAAGTGGAGGAAGAAGACTCCTCAACAAGATTAGGAGGATTAAGATCCTCAAAAGAACTATCATCATGTCATAGTGTCTCCAAAGTGATGGTAGATGGACAAGTGATTGGAGAAGAACTAGAAATATCCTCCTTGAAATGAACACTCCTTTTGATGAACAACTCATGAGTAGTGGAGTGAAGAAGCCTATAGACTTTGACGCCATCTGGGTACCCAACAAATGTGCAAGAATTACTTTGCGGATCCATAGCATTGCATTTCTCTGTTGGAATGTGGGCCCATGTAAGAGAACCAAACACTTGAAAGTGCTTTACTATGCATTTTTTACTAGTCCAAGCTTGAAAAGGAGTGACCCCATTCACATCTCAAAGAGGAACTTGATTCTAGATGTAACACACATAGTTGATGGATTCCACCCACTACTGAGGTGCCATGGACCTAGAGTGAATCATACAGATGACCATCTCTTTCAAGGATGCATTCTTTCATTCTGCAACACCATTCTTGTATGGACTATAGGGAACCATGTGCTAAAGATCAATACCCTTAGAGGCACAAAACTGCTCAAACCCCTGGTTGACATATTCCCCCCATTGTTTGTACATAGAATCTTGATAGCCGTCCTTGATTATTTCTTTGCAAAATCTTTGAAGTTTTGAAAAGACTCAAAGACCTTGGGCTTTTATTTAAGAAAATGTACCCATGTGTATGTAGAAAGATCATTAATGAAAGTCAGAACATATCTATCCATGCTGAAAGAAGGATGTGGAAATGGTCTTGACAAGTCACTATGTACTAACTCCAAAAGTTGTGTGGCCCTCCATGCTTTGCCTTTATCAAATTTCTTTTCATGATGCTTACCAAAAATGCACCCTTGACAAACTCCTTTAGAAAAGTGAATAGAAGGCAACCCCAAAACCATATAATGTTGACTGAGTTGCTCTAACTAGTGAAAGTTCAAGTGGCCAGACTATTGATGCCACAAATGACTCACCTCATTTGAGTGAGTGAGCAAAGCAAGTGAAGGAGAATCATTAACAAAGTGAAAAAAGTGATACAATCTGGACTGGTGGTCAACTTTTTCCATAACAACTATAGACCCATTATGTAACTCACTGATTACCACTATGTCTGGAGTGAACTCAAACCTAATTACTAGAGCCGGTGTGAGTGATTTGATAGATAGATAGGATATTAGTTTACAAAGATGGAGCACAGAGAACATCATGAAATGTTCCTTCACCCACCTCAATAGACCCTCTCCCATACACTTCAATAGAAGTGTCATCACCCATTAGTATAGATAGCATAGAACATGGCTCCAAAGAGGAAAAACCATCTTGTGACGAAGCCATGTGGTGCGAAGAACCTGATTCAATGATCCAAGTATCAAGATGTGAAGCTACTGTAATAAGGGCCTTGTCCTTTCCTTTCCCCTTTCTTGTTGTCATGTCCTTTGAAGATTCCTAAGATGAACTCTATTTGATAGAATTAGGTACCTTAATATTATTCTAAATTTAAGAAGATGTGTAAGGTGATAAACCTATTTCTTTAAACTCTTGTGTTCATCGTGATCAAATTTTTTACAAGTCACACTTTGCCTTCTCCTTCTTGGGCTTGTCATCTTTTGAAGAAGAGGCCTAATTAGCTACATTAGAGACAACCTATTTCTAATCTTGTTTCTTCTCTCCTTGGTTTTGTTGTTTCTTATTCTGCTTTCCAAACACTTTCTAATCTTTAGTGCCTTGATTTAATACCAAGGCATGAGATTTAGAGGGCTTAATTGTGTCCATTTGAACTAATTTATCTTGCTCTTTTGTGATTTATTTCAAAAATCATCAATAGGACCAAGTTTGAAAAGAATGATCAAGATCAATTGAGATTCTTTCTTTTCAATTCCACATTGTTAATTAACTACAATCTTATGGCCTCTAGTTTAGTGAAGAAGTCCTGAATAGTATCAAAACTAGGACTTACCCTATGAGCTCATTCTATGGTAGATGTCAGCTTATTTATCCTGTGTACCAGAGAGATTTTCCAAAGTGGTCCATACATCATTTGGTGTAGAAATAGATTCAATATGAAAAAACAAATATGGAGATATAGCTATGCACAAGGTACCAAATGCTTCATCACACCTATTAAACTATATTGGCTTTTTTGCAATTAGAGTTGGCTCTGTTTCAAGCCAAATTGTTACTCTACACAACCCTTGCTTCTTGAGATAGATTGTCATTTTTTATTTCCAATCAAAATAGTTATATGGAGTTAAAATAGGAATTGTTGTTTGATCCATCTTATGAAGAAAAGAAGATTGTAGTTTGTAGTTGTCAAGTGCAGAAAAGGAGAATGTAGAAACTCAAAGAAGACACAAGACACCCCCTATTCACTCAATCAAAAAACCCCCAAAAATATGATTTGGAACTTTATATTTAGTACAGTTACAATTTCCTCTACCAAGAAGCATTGAGTGGACTTGATTTCAATGCTTTACAAATCCTTAAAAAATGAGTATATGTTGAAGGTACAATACTAGACTAAAACCAAGTGAAACAAACAACACCATTGTGAAGTACACAAAAAACCATGCACTTTCAAAAAATAATCAGTTTGATATGAGATCATATGTGAAATTTGTGAGCTTTTGAAGTTTCTAAAATGCAAATTATACAATGTCACCTATGAGAATCTACGGATTTTGGAAAGTCTATGCACCAAAATAAAAAACCGTCTGCACCAACACATAGAGTGCAAAAAATTAGCCAAAGTAAAAAAATACTAAGAAAACAGAGGTCCTGAGCCCAAGTTATTAGCCTTCAAAGTTTTTTTTGGAAAATTGAGCTTATCAACAGAGAGGGGGTAAAAATGTGAAAAAACCTTCTTACCAAATTTGACAAAATTCCCACCAACTATAGAGGTTTCACCAAACTTGGAGTTTGCTAGATAGTTTAGTCTTTGTTAAAATAGAGAATCTTCAGCTAAATAGTTGTGTGCTAGATTTAGCAACTACCTCCAAAATAGGAAAAAAATTCCAAAAGGATTCTAAATTTGACGAAATTGTCAATATTGTCAATGGTTTCAAGGGTCGACAGAAAAATTTGTTGTAGGCCTTAAAGGCCGAAGTAGATGGGGTTTGGGGACCAAAGGCCACACCCAATACCCCAATGAAGGGATTTTGTGGCCCAAGTAAATGGGATCACAACCTCTAAGGAGCAAGGGGCTTGAGCCCTTTGGGTTCTCGTGATACCCTTGAGGTATAGGGTACGGGACCCGACTGTAGATCGGGTACCCTGCCCTCTTAAATATAATTTTTTTATTTTTTCTTTTCAAAAAACTTTAACACTTTTACAACTATGATTTGATTTCACATGTATATATTTTGAAATTTTTTTGATTAAAATTTCAAAAATCACAACAATATTTTTTTAAATGTGCCTCAAAAGCATTATTCATGGGGTCATACAGCTCACTAGACAAAATAATTTTGCCTCTCCAGGCAACTTCCAAAATTGATGATTTGATAGTTGATCTTTATGTTTTTGGGATTTGTGAACATGATGGTGAGGTCCTTTTGGCTTGAAAATACCCCATAAAATAGTCATCCACCAGATCTGAGCTTTAAACCCTCATTTGCAACTATGTCAAATGATTTCCAAATCGGATGAAATGAAAGTCAATCTTGACTTTCTTGAGCCTCCTAGATGTATTGGAACAACCAAAAACACTGCTAGTATAAATAGAACATCTGCAATCACTCAAATCTCACAAAACACATGCAAAATAAAAAGGTTAATGGGTCTTGATAAATCTTTTTTGATTCTCCAGATTATTAAAAATGCAAGAGAAGAACATACGGGATTCACAAGCTCTCAAAATGAACTCAAAACTCTCAAAACAAAAACTTCGATACCATGTTAGAAATCTGAAATAGATGTATAACCCAAGAACTTTTTAAGAGAGATTCTAAGCTACAAAAGTTGTAAGTGCATAAACAAAAATAGACCAGTGATTCCAAAAGATATGCAAATTTCAGGATGATAGAATTGCATTATGAGCTTAAAGAAGAAGCTACAAAAGATTAGCAAAAGATTACCATCTAAGATGCAAAATACAAGCTAGGTAGTGAGTTTATATAGACTAGGGAGAGGGGTAGAGGTTGAAAAATTGACCAATAGGGAGAGACCACCAAATAGTCTAAACATAGTAAATGTAACTCCCTCATAGGATGGTGACACCTCAAACTACCCACTCACCTAATTAAACTCACTTTATTAACCTGAGAAAGCTTAATAAAACTATGGAAAAAACCTAGGAAATAGGAAAATAAATAACCCACTAGGAAAATAAAAACCTACAATAACATATTACACATCCCTTGTTTAAATAGAAATTTTATTTTTCTATCTAAAATGAATGATTCAGGGGTGCATGTTACTTTTGAGAAGAGTTGTTGTAGGTTGAGCAAAGGGAATTTGGTGTTGGTTAGGGGCACTCAGTGTGACAACATGTTTAGACTGGAGATGTCTACTTTCCATAACTCTACGAATGTAATTGATAACTTTGTATCTTGTAACTATGGCTTCACAAGGTGGGTCACGTTGGTGAGAAGAGTATTAAAACCCTCATTAATAAAAAGATGGTTGATGGTTTGTCTAGTTATTCTACTAACTTTTGTGAACACTGTATGTATGAAAAATAACATAGGGTTTCTTTTAAATATGGTAGTACTAGAGCTAAAGAAGTTTTGGAGGTTATTCATAGTGATGTTTTTGGTCCCGTGGACATGCCTTCGATTGGAAAATCTCACTACTACATTTCACTTATTGATAATTTCTCTAGATATACATGGGTTTACTTTTAGAAGCATAAGTTTATTGTATTTTTTGATTTTAAAAAGTTTAAAGCACTTGTTAAGAAATCGACAAATAAGAAAGTAAAGGTTCTTAGATGAATAATGGCGGTGAGTTTTTCTCTACATAATTTGATGATTATTATAGGTATGCAAGGATTGTTAGGTAGAAAATGACTCCATATATTCCACAATAAAATGGAGTGGGTAAAATGGATGAACAAGACTTTGATAGATAGAACTAGAAGCATGCTAAGCTTGCACAACATTTTTGGGCTTAAGTTGTACACACTACCTGTTACTTGATTAATAGGTCCCCCACTTCCGCTTTAGTTGACAAAACACACTACAAGGTATGGGAAGGGAAAAGACTATCAGTTTCTCATTTAAGAGATTTTGATAGTGAGACATATGTTCATGTTCCAAAAGAAAAATGTTCTAAGCTTGATTTTATAGCTAACAGGTTTGTTTTCATGGGCTATGGTGAGAATATTAAGGGTTATAATCTTTGAGATCCTGTAGCAATGTAAATATTAAATTCTAAGAATGTTATTTTTAGAGAGCATAGGGAATTTAAAAATAATGAGCAACCTCATGTGAAGCTTAAAAAAATAGTGCATTTTGATATTAAGGATGAACTACAAGAAGATGCATGTACAAAAAAACAACAAGATGGACAAAATAAGGAAGGAGAAGGTTCAAATTTGAGTTTTGAAGAGGAACAACAAGATCCTCTTGTTACGCCTCTCAAGAGGTCCACTAGATAGTGTAATCCAGTTGAAAGGTATAGTCCTTCTGATTACAATTATGTATTTGCTTTATCGTGTGTTGACAATGAATCTATGCAGGAATCTTTCTCTTTAGATGAGCATGAGTCTAGTTAGAGGCCATAAAAGATTAAATAAAGTATTTGGACAAATGTGATACATGGGAGCTAGTTGAGTTGTTTGAGGGGAGGAAAGCCATTGTTGCAAATGGTTATTAAAAAATTATGAGAACTTGGTAAGTTGGAGCAATACAAGGATCAATTAATGGAAAAAGGTTACTTCAAGATTGAGGGAGTGAATTTTGGTGATATATTTTCTCATTTTGCTAAATTAAACTCTATTAAATTCTTTTTACCTATTGCTACCTCATTTAACTTAGAGGTAGAGTAAATGTTAGAAAATTATGGGTTGATCAAACCATTTCCTACATAACCCTATGAGAGAAAATGATGCATGCAATCTTACAAAATAACCATAATGCAAAGATCAAAGACATACCGCAAGATTACACAAGATATACCCTGGGAAAACCTTCAAGAGGAAAAAGCCCATCCTCTAAAAGTACCCACACTCAATGTATTATTAGCAATGAAACACTACAATATACTTGTATGAAAAAAAATGATCCAAGGTAAAAGATGGAAGATAATGCAATATAACTCAAAACCTTCACCTTGAATCATACCCTCACACTTGATAGAACAAAGTACAGTGCACCCTAGATGTAATAGCTTTGTTCTTTGGATATATTATGATTTGTGGATAGCTCACAAAACAAGCATAACCTAGGTATGTAAATGGCAATAATGAAGGCCAATGACAGTGATATGGTATAGAATTTGATAGCATATACTTGCATATGAAAGATGTGATGTGATAGTGATGTGAGAGGCTCAATTTATAGAGGTTGGATATGATGAATGAAGGACTAGGATTAAAAGATGAAATGGATGGCTAAGATTAAATGAGAGGATTATAGGTCATGGATAAGGATCTTCTAGAACATTCTTTTATGTGAATGATTGATAATAAAAGATGTAGTATGATAATGGATGGTGGAGATGAAAAGTGAATATAATTTTGGATCAATCATTTAAGAATTGTGACGAATCATTCAATAATTGTGGTAAGTGGTTGAGGATAAGGATGTGTGAGAGTAAATTAATTAAACAATGAAATGATTTAATTAATTTATGGAGAGGAAGTTGTTAGCAATGATAAATTAATTAAATAAATGGGATTTATTAATTAATTTAAGAGAAAATGGTAAATTAAATAAATAAATAAAATTTATTTATTTAATATGGAAAAAATGGAATAATGAGAGTGGGATAAATTAATTAAATAATATAATTATTTAATTAATTTAGAAGACATGTTAGGATGAAATGTGGTGTTAGGAATGTGTCAAAAATGAAGGTGAATACATGGTCATTTTTAGGTGTCTAAATTTTGCCCCTCTTTGATACAGTGTCCCGTAAGGTGGCATCATGTCAAAGAAAAAAGATTCCCCAGTCGATAATGGAACAAGGGAATAATGGATAATGGATTCCCCCCTCGAGAGTTTAGTCAAAAATATAAATTTTTTTGGTAAAATCTTGAAGGAAAGGGTGACGGAATGAAAATGGGATACGAGGATGAGAAAAGGTGGATAGGATGAAACAAGAATGAAAAATGGAGTTTTGGGGGTGAAAAGGGGAGGCCAGGGATAAATAATCTAGGCCAAGGATGAAAATTAGGGTTTGGAGGGCCTACAAATAGTGGTAGGGGGGCCATCTCTCCTCATTTGCACTCACAAGCTTAGAAAATTTAGAGAGAGAAGAGACAAATCATTGCAAAACATCATGACTCTTCCTCGACACAGGCATTGCGACGAGAGGATCAGGACCTTCTAGTGACTGATAGGATCTAGTAGGCTAGTATGTGACTAAACCTAGGGCCTTTTAGGTAGTTAGGAGACTCAACTAGATTTGATGTAGGTTGAGATGAATTCCCCATTGCCACTATTCATAGTTAGATTGATCCTATATGTGCTAGTACTAGAGTGACAAGCTAGGAGTTTTGCTACTGGATAGGTGGATGTGCTAGAGCATATGACAGAGAGAGAGATTTTTGCATGGGGTCCTTGTATTTTGGAACACCTATACAGAGAGTTACACAGCTACATCTACAACAAGATCCAATACATTGGTTATGGAGCGACTTTACTTCACGTATGGGCATGGGAGCACATTTCTATCACGAGACTGCTGTGTGATAGATTGAGGGGTCAGGGCTAGCATTAATATGGGCTCTATGTAGGTGTGTTACACTATTGATGGGTAGGTGACATGGATTATTGGAGAAGGATATTAGATGACTTGGATACAGTCACATAGTGACCATGACAGGTGTTGGTTCCCAAAATAACTACAACCCAAAACCCTAAAACATTTCACAATCACCAAGGCCAGGGGTGTCGTCAAGGTGACTGAAAGAGGTTTATCAACAAGTTCTGGGTGATTTTGGACAACCTATAGGAATGGGTATGCTCCTCTACACTTCAGGCTCAGCTAGACCTAGGAGGGATATTCCTAGAGGCATGAAATAAAACACAATTAAACTAACACAACCATACCCAATGTACACTTGACCCCCAAAGCTGTCACTAGGTCAAGACAAACTAGTTGCACATGCCTCTGATTGAGCTGATTACTACACTATGCGTTTGCACCCAAATATAATTTCATTACATTCCTTAAGATGACTCCACTTAACTTTGAATACACAAGATACATAGTGCAGGCATACATGTTAAGGATTCATTAATGATTAAAATAGTTTTGCATCGCTTCATATTTATCCTTGGTTATTGCAACAAATCATGAACAACATCAGAAACCCTAAACTAAATCTACTCCTACTCCTACAGCTAACAGGACGAGGATTTGATTGAAAAGATGATTGATCCATCCCTAATATGGACCGGTGCCTACTCCATTGGGCAATTGAGTCATAAACAATAAAGAGGAAAGAAATGGGCTAAACCAACATCAACAAAAAACTAAAATATATTCACATATATTTCTCAGATTACACCTCATGCACTAGATATACTTATTTATCCAAAGCCAAACTATAATAACCCACTTGCAATAGAGAAATGACCCAACATAAAGCTTGTATTGATTTAAATGTTGTCATAAATTATCAAATCTCATTACAATCACACCAACAAATGTGGTGAAGGTAAAATACAAAGCTACGACAATGCATTCCCCTAAATTATTACAAACAGTCGTGGAGACATACCAATGCATGTTACAATCCTTCCTACATTGTATCAAATGTATTCCTTCATTCACTACCTAGACATTTTCCTTTGCTTGATGCCCTAAAATCATCCTTAGGCATTTTCCAAACCAGACAATTAGTTCAGCGACCAAACCAGATAATTGGTTCAGCGACCAACCCTTTGAAAAGAGCTTCAATCTTCTATTTATAGCCTTCACACCCACGTCTGAGAAAGAAATGGGTGCCAAAATCCTCAACCACCCCATCAACTACATTAAAAGCATTGAATTCGGCCACCCACTTCAGATTAATTGCATCCTCAGAAGCAGTTGGTGCATTCCCAGGCAGTTTGAGGAAGTTGGAAGGCGAAGAAGCCAACCTTTGAAAAATTAGACTTTTGTACTTTGAACTTTTGACCTTCATCCCTCTGCCTTTGTCTTTTTCTTCAATCTCCTTATCTCCCTTTGCCAGATTGGACCTTGGGATTCAGGCGTTCCGCATTTCATCTTCCAAAAGGAAGAAGGAAGGAAATGAAAATTCCCGCCTTTCGATGTCTGCAACATTTAGCATAATATTGGCCTTGTCAAACTTCAGCCTTCGTTGTTTCGACTTCCAAAAGGAATAAGAGAAAACATCATAACACTGACCCCTAAAGTCTACCTCATACTTAGAAAATTCTTTAGACCTTTAATAGACTTCGGCCTTCCACCTTGCGCTTATCTTGAAGAAGGAGAGCCAAAGGCCCAAATCCCACCCTCTGAAATTTCCACGTGTCCCCTTTCCGCCGTTCTGCAAGCCAACTTGTGGGCCCACCAAAAGGCTCCGCAGAATGGAAGAATGCCTTAGGAAACTTTGCTTGTCAGGGGGTCGGTCGTTGGGCCCTCCTCCTTCCATCTTCTAAAGAAGAAGGTGGAAGGGAGGATGCCCAAACGCCGACCTCCGCTATACTTAGAAAAACAAACCCGTTGGATTTTGACCTTCGTCCCTCCATCGCAACACTGAAGAAGGCTGAATTGCACAATTCTGAAGTCTGACGCTCCGCAACATTCCTCCATACTTGGAATAATTTTTCATATCTTTGAGCGGACTTTGGACCTTTCACCTTCTCCACAATGCTTGCAATTAGGAAGATGGAAGGGAGGAACTCCGACCTCTGAAACTCAACCTAACTCTTAGAATTTTTCAACACTTAGGCAATATTTGGGGCCAAAAGAGGAAGCATGATGGAAGGAGGAAGCTCGAAACTCTGACCTTCAACAAAGGGAGAAAATACAAGGGAACATTTAGAAATTTGTAGACTTAGTCATTTTTGGGCTTTTCTACCTTGCATTTTCAAATGGCAAACACATGAAAACCTATGTAAGATGTCTCTAATCGGTTATAAGCTATAGGTTCAAGTGGGATTCAAATGGAAGTTGGGGGCAAAATTGGGCATTTTGGAAACTAGTTTTTTAGGTGTCAACATTAGCTCTGGTTGGGGATGTGTGCCTGAAAGGAAGCAAGGTATGCGAAAATGCTTCCAAACACCAATCTTTTGAGGGGAATGTAGTGCAAATTTTTAGATCCTTACAATTACAGTTATTTTAATTATGTAACATAGAGATAAAACAACAAACAACACATAGAATGCAAGTGACACAAGATGTACGTGGGGAAAACCTTTTCAGGTAAAAAACCCCACACTCCAAAACCTGCACAATGTATTATCAAAACTGAAATGGTTTACAATACACTTGCAATGCAAGTTCTTCTAGGAGTCTTCAAATGTTGTTTCTGGAATAATTTTGGTAGCATAACAGTACATGTACAAACACTATGCATACTACTACTCCAAGCACCTCATTATATAGAGTTACAAGCTTAAATGAGAAGCTTCTAGAGGTGGGCATCCATTTTGGCCAAATGACCCATTTCTGACACCCAAGGACACTTGTGCAACATGCATACACCTCTCTTACATCTGTCATACATGGCAGATTTGACTTCCCAAGATGGAGCACTCCAACTAAAAATAGGCTATGACAGATGCTCTTATGCATCTTACATCTGTCATAAAATTTGCCCAACATAACAACACTTAATATTGTAAGAGAATCTGTCATACAAGACTAAATATAGCATATTCCTCTTACAACATGTCATAACCCAACTTGGGCACCCAAAGATCCCTTCCTCACATGCAAAGATGCTCTTCGACACTTGTCTTCACTTGTCATAGGAATCTCTATACTTGGTTCTTACATGCCATAGATTCTGTCATACAAAATAACTCCTTCCACATACCACAAAATATAGCATATTCCTCTTACAACATGTCATAACCCAACTTGGGTGCCCAAAGATGCCTTCCTTACATGCAAAGATGCTCTCCAACACTTGTCTTCACTTGTCATAGGAATCTCTATAGTTGGCTCTTACATGTCATAGATTCCGTCATACAAAATAACTCCTTCCACATACTGCAAGATATTGACACATGGCATATTAGTGCCACCTTAAATGGGATGCCTAGATTCTCATGTGTTTGACTTGACCATCCAAGTCCTATTACAAGTAGGATAACATGTCATAATGCCACCTCAAACTAAATGACAAAACAAGGTGTGCAAGTAAATACAAAATTAGGCAAATAAATAAATACATAAATGAATATCATATGCTAGGAATTTGCAAAGGTTGAGACACCTTAATTCTCAACAGTCTCCCACTTGTCAAACACCTTGCAAGAGCCAATAGAATGACACAATTTAACTGCTAGGGGCCAAGAGACCCATAGACTCTGAACACCATCTGAACTAATCTATGCCCACAGGTTTCATCAATGCATCTACAACATTATTCAAAGTGTCAACCTTCTCCAATATCACCTTCCCATCTTCTACCATATCACAAATAAAATGATACTAAACATCAATGTGCTTTGTTCTGGCATGGAAAATAGGATTCTTTGGTAAGCAAATTGCACTCTAACTGTCACAATAGATAGTAATTTGTCTTGCATCAAAACCAATATCTGAACACAACCTCTTAAGCCAAATGGCTTCCTTGCAAGCATGAGTAGCTGCCATGTACTCTGCTTCTGTCGTGGACAAAGCAACCATAGGTGGTCACTTACTCATCCAACTAATAGCTCCACCAAACATAGTAAACACATAAGCACTGGTGGATCTCCTGTTGTCAATGTTACCTGCCCAATCAGAATCCACAAATCCATGAATACTCACGGAATGTTGAGGTCCTGTAGGATAACCATGATAACATAGGGAATACTCAGAAGTACCCCTCAAATATCTGAATACTCTCTTCACAACATCCCAATGTACCCGTCCAGGATTAGCCATAAACCTACTAATGACTCCCACTGCTTGGGCAATGTCTAGTCTTGTATAGACCATAGCATAAATTAAACTTCCAACTGCACTAGCATAAGGTACTCTTCTCATATCCTTTGTCTCAAGAGGAGACTTTGGACAATCACCAACATATAACTTTATCCCCATCATAACAGGAACAGTCAATGGTTTGCAATCCACCATACTGAATCTCTCCAACATAGTGTTAACATACTTACTCTGGCCTAACCAAAGTTTTCTGTTTGCTCTGTCTCTTATGATCTCCATCCCCAGAATGTACTTGGCTACCCCTAAATTTTTTATTTCAAATTGTGCTGACAACTAATACTTCAAATTAGAAATCAAACCTTTACCATTCCCAATTAGTAATATATCATCAACATATAATGCTATAATGAGAATGCGATCATTGTCAAATTTGAAATAAACACAATGATCAGATTTTGATCTCAGAAATCCAATACTCAACACAAAGGCATCAAAATTTTGGTACCACATCCTAGGAGATTGTTTCAAACCATACAGAGACTTCTTTAACTTGCAAACTAGATTTTCTTTACCTTTTACCATGTAGTGCTCTGGCTATGACATGTAGATTTCTTCCTCCAAATCACCATGAAGGAAAGCTATCTTCACATCCATTTGTTCTACTTCTAAGTCATAAGCTACTGCAAGAGATAACATGAACCGAATAGATGTCATCTTTGCAACGAGAGAAAATCTCACCATAATCAATTCCCTCCTCTTGAGAATACCCCCTCGCAACCAATCTGGCCTTATACTTCTTAACACTACCATCTGCACCAAATTTCTTTTTGAACACCCATTTACAACCAACAAGTTTCCGTCCTTCAAGTAAAGGCACCAAGTCCCAAGTTTTCTTCTTTTCCAAAGAAGCCATCTTCTCTTCCATGGCCTCCTTCCAGGAACTTGCATCTTTCATACCCATAGGCTCATCAATGTTAGAAATCAAGGCAAAAGCACAACTAGAATCAAGCAATGACTAACCAAACCTCTCAGGTTGCTTCCTGATTCATGTGGACCTCCTTAAAAGCTAAGGTGGAGGTTCTTCTTCCTCTAAAATTTTAGAGCTGCTAGAACTCTCCTCATCATCAGGTCCAACAGGGTCTTTTGGTTTAGTTTTCTCAAGGGTAGTAGGAAACTGAAGCACATCCTCTTTCTTTTCTTTTTCTTCTAGTTGTAAAACAACATGAGAAGGAGTTACCTCTTTGAAAATAACACTTTTGCTATACAACACTTTCTTAGCGATAGGATCCCAAAGCTTGTACCCTTTCACATCGACACCATAGCCAATGAAGATACACTTAACTGCCTTGTTCTACAATTTTGACCTCTTCTCCTTAGGCACATGTGCATATGCCTCACAACTAAAAACACGAAGATGTCTCAACAAGGGCTTCTTACTAGACCACACCTTCATGGGTGTCTTATCAATGAGCACTGAAGTAGGAGACCTATTAACCAGGTAGCAAGTAGTGGCTACAACTTCGGCCCAAAACTTCTGTTCAAGGCTAGCTCCAATAAGCATACTCCTAGCCTTCTCCATCAACGTTCTGTTCATCCTCTCTACAACTCCATTTTGCTGAGAATTGTATGGAGTTGTCTTATGTATTTCAATCCCATGTTCTTTACAAAACTTATCAAACTCTGTGGAACAAAACTCACCACCTTTATCAGTTCTCAAACACTTAATCTTTTTACCAGTCTAATTCTCTACAAAAGATTTAAACTCTTTGAACGGACTAAAGACTTTAGATTTGCTTCTGAGAAAATAAATCCATGTCCTCCTACTGTAATCATCAATGAATTATACAAAATATAACGATTTAGAAATTGAAGGAACATTCACATGACCAAATACATCAGAATGAATTAGATCCAACACACCAGAAGACTTGTGAGAAATAGAGTAAAACTGAACACAGTTTTGCTTTCCATATACACAATATTCGCAAAAGTCAAACTCGAGATTACAATCATTTAACCCCTCGATGAGGTTTTTATTTTTTCAAGGCTCTAAGACCCTTCTCACCAATATGACCAAGTCTCCTATGCCACAACATTGTCTTCTCAGCAGGAAGTTTCATTTGTAAAGCATGATCATCCTTAGGGACCCAGAAAGCACTACCATTAGAAGTTGAAGCAACATATTTCTTCGATGCTGGTTCCAATGGTGAGGATGAAGAATCTGAAGCTCCTTTCTTCAAAATAGAAGAACTATTGCACTGAGCAGTGCATGCATCCAGCTGGAACCGAGTACCTCTCCGAGTACCCTTAGCAAGCACCATAGCTCCTCTTGTCATCTTGCAGCCTCCACTCAGACAACCTGCACACCTGTATCATTCAACTTAATTGCAAAAAGAAGGTTTCATGCTAAACAGAGGATGTGAATAACCACATTGATCCCCTTCACTCATCCATCAGAGAATCGGATCAAGACTCTTTTACAACCATCTATCTTCAGGTGAGAGTCATCACCTAGGTACACCTTCCCACCATCAAACTCTTCATACTTTGTGAACCAACCTCGATGTGAGGTCTTGTGGAAGGTGTTGGTAGGTGGAGACTGATCAGGAAAGTACTGTACACTAGCCATGTATCCTCACCGGGGTTTGGGGCCGGGCCGGGCCCCGAGAGGGGGTTCGGGGGCGGCAGCCCTCGAGAAATTTTTTTTTAGGGCCGACTTAAAAAATCCTAGGGCCGACTTAAAAAATCCTATTTTTTATGACCGACATAAGAAAACCCTAATTTTTGTAACCGACAAAAAGGCTTGATAAAAAGCGGCCAAGGGTTAGGGTTTGAGGATAGTATTGTAGCATTTGCAGCGGTATTGAGTTGCAGGGATTGCTGATTGTAATCGGTTTGATTTACTGGATAATAATATTGGACTCTCTGTTTGGTGGATGTAGCCCGAGTTTGGGTGAACCACGTTAAATCTTGTCTCTCGCTGTTATTAATTCTATGTATTTCCATTTCTCTGTTTAATCTTTATTTGCATTTAATTGATATCTTCTGCCGGCTAACCCTAACAAATGGTATCAGAGCGGGTTGTGTTCGATTATCGTCTGCAGGAAAGTCTCACAGTTGAGTGGGAGCAATGGCGGACGAGGGTAAAATGAAGGTTGATAAATTCAATGGGCAGAACTATCAGTTATGGAAGATGCAGATGGAGGATTACCTCTATCAAAAGGATTTATGGAGGCCATTGGAAGGAGTAGCCAAGAAATCAGCAACAATGTCTGATGAGGATTGGAATCTTCTTGACAGAAAGGCACTGGGAACCATTCAGTTGTGCCTGGCACCGTCGGTGGCATTCAATATAACGGAAGCGAAGACAACTGATGGTCTGATGAAAGTTTTAGCTAAATTGTATGAAAAACCCTCAGCCTTAAATAAGGTATTTCTCATGAAGCAGTTGTTTAATTTGAAAATGGTTGAAGGTGGATCTGTGACAGGTCATTTAAATGAATTTAATACGATTGTCAGTCAATTGACTTCTGTAAATGTAAAATTTGATGAAGAAGTTAGAGCTCTCTTGATATTATGTTCATTACCTGAAAGCTGGGATAGTTTGGTAATGGCGGTTAGTAACTCTATTTCTGGTTCAAATACCCTAAAATTTGATGATGTTGTTGGTGTTATTCTGAGTGAGAAAATTTGTAAGAAAAGCTCAGGTGGATCCAAATCAGGCAGTGTTTTGAATGCAGAAAGCAGGGGCAGATCAAAGGAGAGAGGAAAAGGTTCTGGAGGTCATGGGAAGTCATGAGAAAAATCAAAGGACAAAAGATCCCAAACTAGAGGACAGAAGGATTGTTGGTACTGTGGAAAACTAGGTCATTTGAAGAAAGATTGCTGGTCTCGAAAAAATAAAGAAGGAGACAAACAAGAAGGCAATAAGGAAGCAAATGTGGTAAGTAATAAATCTGAAGATGACACTTTGATTCTTTCCCTAGATAATGCTGATGATTCATGGGTTTTAGATTCAGGGGCCTCATTTCATGCTACGCCCCATAGAAGTTATTTTCTTGATTATATCCAAGGGGATTTCGGGCTGGTTTATTTGGGAGATAACGAACCCTGTCAGATTGTTGGAAAAGGAAGAATCAAGATTAAGTTGCAGAATGGGAATCATTGGCTACTACAAGAGGTAAGGCATGTTCCAAGGCTCAGTAGGAATTTAATTTCAGCAGGGCAGCTAACTGAACAAGGTTGCACTGTTATATTTACTGATAAAAATTGGAAGGTTTCAAAAGGTGCCTTAGTAGTAGCAAAAGGTGTGAAAGTAGGCACCTTATATCTTTGTACAGGTCATACTGTTCCTTCTACTTTAGATGTTATAGAGGAAAAACAAACAGGTTTAGGAACAGTTGCTGCAGGTTTGCAGGAAGAGACTGGAAAAGTTGCTGCAGGTTCTGAAACAACACTGTGGCATAACAGACTTGGGCATATGAGTGAAAAAGGTATGAAGGTACTTCATTTTAAGAAAGTTTTACCAGGTCTGAAATGTATTAATATGGATTTCTATGAAAGTTGTGTGTATGGAAAACAAAAGAGAGTCAGTTTTCTCAGAGATGGGAAGCAAAAGAAAAATGAAAAGTTCGAGCTTGTGCATACAGATGTATGGGGACCAGCTCAGGTATCTTCTTTCGGTGGCTCTCGGTATTATGTTACATTCATAGATGATGCAACTAGGAAGGTCTGGATTTATTTTCTTAGATAGAAATCTGATGTATTTGAAACATTTAAGAAATGAAGAAGCTTGGTTGAAAATGAGACAGGTAAAAGATTAAAATGTCTCAGATCTGATAATGGCGGTGAGTATTGCAGCAAAGAATTTGAAGATTATTGTTCCTTTAATGGAATTCGTAGGCAGAAAATAGTTCCAGGGACTCCACAGGACAATGGAGTGGCTGAACGCATGAATAGGACAATAATGGAGCATGCAAGGACCATGAGATTACATGCTGGGCTGCCTTTAAACATGTGGGCAGAGGCTGTCAACACTGTTGTATATTTAATTAACAGAGGTCCTTCAGTTCCTTTAGGCTGTGGTATTCCAGAGGAAGCATGGACAGGCAAGAAGGTGAGTTATTCTTTTCTGAAAACCTTCAGCTGTGAAGCATTTGCACATATAGATTCTGAAAATAGAACCAAGCTGGATGCGAAATCAAAAAAATGTACCTTTGTTGGATATGGCATTGATGAATTTGGTTATAGGCTTTGGGATTTTGAAAATTAGAAAATTGTGAGAAGCAGGGATGTTATATTCAATGAGAAGGTGTTGTACAAAGATCAGTTGCAGCAGCATGAGAAGAACGAAAAGGATTATGTGGTGCTGGACGATACTCCAAATAGTGATGTTCCAGTGGTTCCTCATGCTCCGCAACAGCAACCAGAAATACCACACACTCCAGTGAATGTTAGACGGTCAACAAGGATAAGTAGACCTCCTGAAAGGTTTTCTCCCTCTTTGTATTCTATTTTGTTAACAGATGCTGGTGAACCAGAAGGGTATGATGAAGCTATGCAGGTGGATACACAGGTTCAGTGGGAGCTTGCAATGAAAGAAGAAATGGACTCCTTGCTGAAAAATCAGACTTGGGAATTATGTAAGTTACCTGCAGGTAAAAAGGCTTTACCAAACAAATGGGTTTACAGGCTGAAAGAGGAAGATGGAGGTAAGAAATGATTTAAGGCCAGGTTAGTTGTAAAAGGATTTGCACAGAAACAGGGCATTGATTTTGATGAGATATTTTCTCTGGTTGTCAAGATGACTTCTATTCGTACTGTTTTATGTATTGTGGCTTCTGAAGATTTGCATTTGGAACAGCTAGATGTGAAAACTGCCTTTCTCCATGGTGATTTGGAGGAGGAGATATACATGGCACAACCACAGGGATTTGAGGTCAACGGTAAGGAGAAACAAGTGTGCAGATTGAAGAAGAGTTTGTATGGCCTGAAACAAGCACCTCGGCAATGGTATTTAAAATTTGATAGTTTTATGGCTGAGCAAGGCTACAGCAGGTGTAATTTTGACCATTGTGTTTATTTTAAGAGGTTGGATAATGACAGCTACATTATTTTATGTTTATATGTTGATGACATGCTTGTAGCTGGGTCTAACATGGATCACATCAGAGAGTTAAAACATCAGTTATCACAGTCATTTGATATGAAGGATTTGGGGGCAGCAAAACAAATCCTTGGTATGAAAATTTGCAGAGATAGGAAGAATAGAAAATTGACTCTATCTCAGGCTGCTTATGTTGAAAAGGTGTTGCAGAGATTCCATATGGAGAATGCAAAAGCTCTCAGCACACCTTTGCCTAGTCATTTGAAATTGACTAAGGAGATGTGTCCAAAGACACAAGAGGAGGAAGAAAAAATGTCCACGGTCCCATATGCTTCAGCTGTAGGAAGTTTAATGTATTCCATGGTATGCACAAGACCGGATATTGCACATGCTGTCGGAGTCGTTAGTAGGTATATGAGTCATCCCGGATTTGAGCATTGGAATGCGGTAAAATGGATTCTCAGATATTTGAGAGGTACATCTAATAAACACTTATGTTTTAGGGGCTCTAATACTGATTTAGCAGGTTATGTAGACTCAGATTTGGCAGGGGATATTGATACCAGGCTGAGTACTACAGGTTATGTCTTTACTATAGGAGGAACATCGGTGAGTTGGATTTCCAGGTTGCAAAAGGTGGTTGCTTTATCCACCACAGAGGCAGAATATGTAGCTGCAACAGAGGCAAGCAAGGAGATGATATGGCTGCAATCTTTCATGGAAGAATTGGGTAAACCACAGGCTAACAGTTCTTTGTATATAGACAGTCAGAGTGCCATACATCTTGCAAAGAATTCTGCCTTGCATTCAAAGACCAAACACATACAGTTGAGGTATCACTTTATTCGGTCGGTGTTGGATAATGGACAGTTAAGGCTGGAAAAGATACATACAGATGAAAATTCAGTGGATATGTTTACAAAGGCAGTAACAAGGGAGAAGCTGAGCTCCTCTTCAGCTTCGATTGGTCTTCTAGACTGAAAACAATAAAAATTGAACAGTCGAGTCCAGGGTGCTTATTTCTAGTGGGAGTTGCATGCGCAGCGGTGTCGTCCAGGATCAGTCTCTAAGTGGGAGATTGTTTGGTGTGGAGCCTGATCAGTCTCCAAGTGGGAGATTGTTTGGTGTGGAGCCTGATCAGTCTCCAAGTGGGAGATTGTTGGTAGGTGGCGACTGATCAGGAAAGTACTGTACACTAGCCATGTATCCTCACCGGGAAATTTTTTTTTTAGGGTCAACTTAAAAAATCCTATTTTTTATGACTGACATAAGAAAACCCTAATTTTTGTAACCGACAAAAAGGCTTGATAAAAAGCGGCCAAGGGTTAGGGTTTGAGGATAGTATTGTAGCATTTGCAGCGGTATTGAGTTGCAGGGATTGCTGATTGTAATCGATTTGATTTACTGGATAATAATATTGGACTCTCTGTTTGGTGGATGTAGCCCGAGTTTTGGTGAACCACGTTAAATCTTGTCTCTCGCTGTTATTAATTCTGTGTATTTCCATTTCTCTGTTTAATCTTTATTTGCATTTAATTGATATCTTCTGCCGGCTAACCCTAACAGAAGGAAGCACTAGAGTCTATCAACCACACATCTTTCTATGCATGGATGGCCAAGGCAGCAATAAACGCATCACCATCATCTTGAGATTTGTCAGAATATGAATCAAAGATGTTCTTTTTCTTTTTCTTCTTCTCCTCCTTACACTCCTTTCGGAAGTGCCCAGATTTACCACAGTTCCAACATAGTGCCTTGGAATTTCCAAGAGATTTGGATCTCCCACGGGATTTGGATTTTTCCTTTTCAGCTTTCTTGTCCTTCTTCTTCCCTTTCTCTTTGGGTCTACCACGAACTGCAAGAGCCTCCTTAGCCGACTCAGAAGACTTTCTCCACATTTCTTTAGATAGCAGTGAAGACACCACTTCATCCATCTTAAAGGTGGCTGTAGTACTCCTAATGGCCATGACAAGGTGGTCCCACGAGTCTAGCAAAGAACAAAGCAAGGTCCTACAACGATCCTCCTCCTCCATCTTTACACCAACGAAAGTCAACTGTGTAATTAGTATGTTAAAGGTATTCAAATGATCTGCAACAGATCCTCCATCATCCATCCTCAAAGAATACAAATTCTTCCTCAGGAATAACTTGTTTACTAGGGATTTAGCCTGATAAACATCATCAAGTTTCTTCCATAGCTCTTTCGCGGTCTTCTCTTCATGAACATTTAATAGGATGAAATTAGCTAAATAGAGTCTCACAAGACCCTTAGCTTTTTGATCTTTGAGATCCCATTCTTATTGAGCCACTGGTGTTGGTTTTGTGCTAGATATAGTTTCCCATAGATCTCTATCAACAAACATGTCTTCCATTTTGAGTTTCCACAACTTGAAATTGCTGCAATTAAACTTTTCCAATTCTATTCTTCCGGATGTGCCTACCATCTCCCTCCTGCAAAAAGATCACACAATACTCTACATAGACTCCCACTCAATCAAAGTTTAGTACAAAAAACCCCCTACCCAACAACTAGGATCAAAGGTGATCAAGCTCTGATACCAACTGAAAGGAAGCAAGGTATGTAGAAACACTTCCAAACACCAATCTAATGAGGGGAATGTAATGCAAATTTTTAGATCCTTACAATTACAGTTATGTTAAGCATGTAACATAGAGATAAAACAACAAACAAAAACACATAGGATGCAAGTGACACAAGATTTACGTGGGGAAAACCTTTTCAGGTAAAAAACCCCACACTCCAAAACCTGCACAATGTATTAACAAAACTGAAATGATTTACAATACACTTGCAATGCAAGTTCTTCTAGGAGTCTTGAAATGTCATTTCTGGAGTAATTTTGGTAGCATAACAGTACTTGTACAAACACTATGCATACTACTACTCCAAGCACCTCATTATATAGAGTTACAAGGCATAAATGAGAAGCTTTTAGAGGTGGGCGTCCATTTTGGCCACATGGCCCATTTCTCACACCCAAGGACACTTATCCAACATGCATACACCTCTCTTAAATTTGTCATACATGGCAGATTTGACTTCCCAAGATGGAGCACTCCAACTAAAAATAGGCTATGACAGATGCTCTTACGCATCTTATAGCTGTCATAAAATCTACCCAACATAACAACACTTAATGTTGTAAGAGAATCCGTCATACAAGACTAAATATAGCATATTCCTCTTACATGTCATAACCTAACTTGGGCACCCAAAGATGCCTTCCTCACATGCAAAGATGCTCTTTGACACTTGTCTTCACTTGTCATAGGATTCTCTATACTTGGCTCTTACATGTTATAGATTTTGTCATACAAAATAACTCCTTCCACATACCGCAAGATGCCGACACATGGCATCTTAGTGTCACCTCAAATGGGACACGTAGATTCTCATGTGTTTGACTTGACCATCCAAGTCATATTAGAAGTAGGATGATATGTCACAATGCCACCTCAAACTAAATGACAAAGCAGGATGTACAAGTAAATACAAAATTAGGCAAATAAATAAATACATAAATGAATATCATATGCTAGGAATTTGCAAAGGTTGAGACACCTTAATTACCAAAAGTGCCAAGCAGTGGCACAATGAGGATCCAGATATCTCTGGGTAGACCAAAAGGTAAAAAAAATGAATGAGGGGAAACAACGGAAACATATTTACAAGGCATACAATCATAGGCATGAAGGCACAGAAGGAAAGATGACTGTACTCAAATTTTAAACACGTTGCAGGTCAAACCTACACCAAGTGACTAAACCTACTTGCCTTTGTCAAAGACAAGTTGGAAGAAGGAGCTGATCTCCCTCCAACCAAATTTGCACGTCTCACCCAGCTGCAACAACTGGGGACTATCTCCAACATGTGCCAATCTACAAAAAAAATTCTTGAAATAGAGATGAGCCTCACTATTGAAAACAACATTGCTAAATGCTAACCACAAATAATAGGTACTTGACCTATTCCATTCCATACGATGCACTTTCATATTATCAGGGGGTGAGAAAATAGACCTCAGGTCAGTGTTAAAAGAATTGGATGGGAATGAACATCTATTATCAACTAAAACTTCACTATCACTACTGACCTCCTCATGCAAACCGAGGAAAAAAGAGAACATCTCTAGCTCACATGGCAAAGAAAAATATGCCTGACTGTACTGTTGATCCTCAAGAGAAAAAACTTCTTCTTGTAGAGCAAACTGGAGAGACTCCAACTCAGGTATACCTTCAAGTTGGTTTACAAAATGCTGATCTTCAACTTGGCATTCTTATTGTTGCCCAATGTCATTATTATGTGTATACTGGGCCCAAATAGAAAATTAAAATTCAGGCACAACATCATTATCCACAACAACAAACACTTGTCCTTCATTGCAAAAGAAACTTTCATACTCATAAGTGTCAAACTCTTGGATAAAGGTTGCCAACATATATAACCTTCACACATGCTGATGTCTTGTTCTAGACTTGGACCACAAACCTAATCCATATCTTTATCATCATCAACATAAGAATCATAATGAGGCTTTTCAAACGATGGACTGCATCCATCCCACAACCTCTTTGTTTCAATCTTAACTGGACAACTCACTGTATTATAGTTGATACTGCATACAGGTATAAGACTGTCCTCGTCCACACCACCACAGGGAACTCTATCAGCTACCTGCATAACTAGATTAGCAACAAAATAATCATCATGGAGATTGCTTCTACTAATGTTAGCAGTTATAGGGTCAACTAATTGGAAATAGTCGGTGCATAAATCATCAACAATGGCACAAGAAGTGTCACTTGAAGCACAAGACACCTTGACTTTCACACAAACATCCTTAGCATCACCAATCTCATCATTATCATCATGGACAAAACCTGGGAGCTCACTAAACAAATATTCATCACTGCCATTGCTCCCATGAATTGACCCATCCAAATGCAAGGAAGTGCATATGCTGCACTCATCCTTTGGATTTACAAGAGATGTTACATCAAACATGTTGATAACTGAGAGGGAGGGGGGTGAATCAGTTATCCTAATTATTTCTTCTTTCTGAACTTTCTTAGTAACAATGTAGCATTAATACAAAAAGCAAACATAACCATGAAATGAAGAATACACATGACACAATATTTTTGACATGGAAACCTTGTTAAGGGAGAAAACCACGGGCTGATTAACCCAAGATTGTATTCTCTGTTAGAAGAAAGGAGATACAAAAATGGCACTTGCCAATTAGGGCTCACTACCTGAGCACACTGCTCACAAGAGGCACCCTGCCTACAAGAGACTCACTGTCTACAAAAGAGTGTTATACAATACTTGAACTGATTGGGAGCATCTACATATGCTGGAGTTCAGTTCCGGTTAGGCTCAATAAACTGATCTGCTGCACTTCATCTTTCCTCTTCTCTTATGCTGCTTTCCTTTCACATACCGGATCTACCTTACTGCTTCTGTTCTGCTTTTCTGCTCTTATTCGCACATATCCAACAACAACAACACCTCTCACAACTAAATCCATCTTGTATATATATCCGCACAAGTGATTTCATCACCTTTCTAGTCGGCACCCGGAATAGTCAATCTTTTCACAAACTTTGATCTGTCAGTTGAATCCTTGCTTACCAAACATTGTGGATCAAGAATATACTTGTGGAAATCATTAATTATGTTGGCCAAACATAATTTATGCCTTCATAACCTTTTTCATCATCAGTAACACATCCGGAATGATGTCTGATGTTCTGCTAGTCAGTTCTTCCTTTGTTCATACTGTCACTCAGGAACCCGATACTCAAGTGATCATATCTTTTTCTTCATCTATCACCGGAGGCTAAATCCTTGGAATTTATCACTCAAGGTAGTCCTCTTGACTTCCCCAAATCTGCACTTCACCAAGGTACTTCCTCTGAGAGATCCAGACCTATCTGTCGGACCTTACTGACTACTCTTTTCCTGCTTACCAGACCTCAATACTTTGCAATTTGTCTTCCAGTAAAGACTCATTATGTCCTGCGGATGTGTGGGCTAACCTTTGTTGCCATCAATGACAACATTCATGAATCCATATAGTGTCTCTTTCCAACAAAACATCCCCGCCCTCATGTCTTCACTGTTAGATTGCACCTACCCAATATTGCCTTCGCCAGCATCGCAACCCACAACAAGGTCTTCAATGCGAAACCAAATGTCTGCACCTTCACTTGCCTCAGATTGGTTATCATTAGGTGCACAAATGCTACAATCACCTTTAATTTTAGGTTGGGGATCATAGGCCAGAGCATCAACACCATCATTCGCAAGGGACAATGCATCCAACTGAAGATAGGAATCTGCACTATCTTCACTTTCACCACAACTGTCATATGAGGCTGCCTCACATGGGTTCACTTTCCTGACAATAGATTCAACATGATCTACATTATTGTTTCCCTCTAGATGCTCATCATTCACAATACTCACCTTGGGGGATAATAACCCAACAACATACTCATCTCTTATTTTAACCAAGGCATCAAGGGCAAGATAAGCTTGCTGCAAACTAACCAACCTCAACTCTTCCTGAACTGAGCTCAACCCAACTTCATAAGATTTAAAAAACAAATTAATGCAATTTGGAATAGAAGATTTGAAAGCATCTGGAACTCTAGATAGTGCAACAACAAACTGGTGGCTAAAATCCATGCTGAATTCACCCTCATGACTTTTGATATTTTCAAGTTCTTGGACAAGAACCACAGGGTCCAAACTACTTGCAAACCTTTCAAATGTAGCTACCAAATGATCACAAGAAGAAAAGTGATGGTCAAGGAAAACAACAAGCTACTTCCGCCAATCCACATAGAGATCTGGCAAAGAACCTCATCCACATATCCTCATCCTCAAATTGGAACCTGTCCATGAAATATGAAAATGCAAGAACATGTGCCTTCCCATCATACACTTCACACCCATCAAATAAAGGCATCTGATGATAGGTCTTATTGGGCATGGACTACTCATAATTGACCCATGAAAGGTCCAGTTATTGGTATGTGGTGTCATTAGCAATGTAAGGGGGGTGAAAAAGTGAGCTATTGACAACAACAGTAAGGGCAATGGATTGCAACTTGGACTGATGTAACACAATTTGATTTTCTAATTCCCTTTCTTTTTGCAGCAATGACTCTAACAACTATTTAGTTTTATCAACTTTATACTGCAGTATATCTAAATCATTCTGATCAACAGGGGTGATTGACATTGAGATACAAGAATATAAGATGTAGGGAGATATGAGTAATAAGATAAAGCATCATCATAAGAATCATAAGCATCTTCATCTTCACAATAGCTAGGGCATGAGACATAGGATGACGCACAAGAAGGATCTATCCTAGGGCCACTAGCATGCCAAGCAACCATGGCTAAAAAATTCTACCATGTGGGGTGACATAAGACATAATAGAATAAATTCTTTTGTGTTTTGTAGGAAGTCAAAAACGGTTACAAAAGGAAACCATGTGTACCTTTCTTTCACCAGCTACTGCACACTGAGATAGAGCATTCAAATTGCCAACATCCACCAAGGTACAAAAGTAACAAACTTCTTGTTTTGATAGCAGAGTCGTCACCTCTTCCAATGAGGAATTCCTTGAAGTGTGACTGATCTTCAAGGCTACAAACTGATTCTGGGTTCAGCTCACTAGCAAAGTCATCAATTGATTTCAACCTAGCAGTATCATCCCTAGCAACGACACCAAAAATGTTGGTTCCCAAAATAAATACAACCCAAAAACCTAAAACATTTCACAATCACCAAGGCCAGGGGCGTTGTCAAGGTGACTAAAAAAGGTTTATCAACAAGTTCTGGGTGATTCTGGACAACCTACAGGAGTGGGTATGCTCCTTTGCACTTCAGGCTTAGCTAAATCTAGGAGGATATTCCTAGAGGCATGAAATAAAACACAAATAAACTAACATAGCCATACCCAATGTACACTTGACTCCCAAAGCTGTCACTAGATCAAGACAACCTAGCTGCACAGGCCTCTGATTGAGTTGATTACTGCACTATGCATTTGCACCCAAATATAATTTCATTATATTCCTTAAGATGACTCCACTTAACTTCTAATACATAAGATACATAGTGCAGGCATACATGTTCATGATTCATTAATGATTAAAACAGTTTTGCATCACTTCAGATTTATCCTTGGTTATTGCAATGAATCATGAACAACATTAGAAACCCTAAACTAAATCTACTCCTACTCCTACAGCTAACATGATGAGGATTTGATTGAAAATATGATTGATCCATCCCCAATATGGATCGGTACCTACATTGGGCAACTGAGTCATAAACAATAAAGAGGAAAGAAATGGGCTGAACCAGCATCAACAGAAAACTTAAATATATTCACATACATTTCTCAGATTACACTTCATGCACTAGACATACTTATTTATCCAAAGCCAAACTATAATAACCTACTTGCAATAGAGAAATGACCCAACACAAAGCTTGTATTGATTTAAATGCTATCATACATTATCAAATCCCATTACAATCGCACCAACAAATGTGGTGAAGGAAAAATACAAAGCTATGACAATGCATTCCCCTAAATTATTACAAACAGTCGTGGAGACATACCAATGCATTAAAATGGTGTTACAATCCTTCCTACACTATATCAGATGTATTTCTTCATTCACTACCCAGACATTTTCCTCTGCTTGATGCCCTAAAATAATCCTTAGGCATTTTCCAGACCAGACAATTGGTTCATCGACCAACCCTTTGAATAGAGCTTCGATCTTCTATTTATAGCCTTCACACCCACGTCTGAGAAATAAATGGGTGCTAAAATCCTCAACCACCCCATCAACTACATTAAAAGCATTGAATTCAGCCACCCACTTTGCATTAAATGCATCCCCATAAGTAGTTGGCTCATTCCTAGGTGGTTGGAGGAAGTTGGAAGGCCAGGAAGCCAACCTCTAAAAAATCAGACTTTTAGACTTCGAACTTTCAGCCTTCATCCCTCTGCCTTTGTCTTTTTCTTCAATCTCCTTATCTCCCTATGCCCAATCAGACCTTGGGCTTCGGGCATTCCGCATTTCACCTTCCAAAAGGAAGAAGGAACGAAATGGAAATTTCCACCTTCCGATGTCCACAACACTTAGCATAATATTGGCCTTGTCGAACTTCGGCCTTCGAGCCTTTGCTGTTTCGGCTTCCAAAAGGAATAAGAGAAAACATCATAACAATGACCCCCAAAGTCTGCCTCATACTTAGAAAATTCTTTAGACCTTAAGCAGACTTTGGCCTTCTACCTTGCGCTTATCTTGAAGAAGGAGAGCCAAATTCCTGACTCCCGTCCTCTAAAATTGCCATGTGTCCCCTTTTTGCCATTCTGCAATCCATCTTGTGGGCCCACCAAAAGGCTCCGTAGAATGGTGGAATGCCTTAGGAAACTTTACCAATCAGGGGGTAGGTCGTTGGGCCCACCTCCTTCCATCTTCTAAAGAAGAAGGCGGAAGGGAGGAAGCTCGAACTTCAACCTCCGCTATACTTAGAAAAACAACCCCGTTGGATTTTGGCCTTCGTCCCTCCACCACAACACTAAAGAAGGTTGAAGTGTACAACTCTAAAGTCTGACGCTCCACATCATTCCTCCATACTTAGTATAATTTTCATCTCTTTGAGCAGACTTTAGCCCTTTCACCTTGTCCACAATGCTTACCATTAGGAAGATGGAAGGGAGGAACTCCAACCTTTGAAACTCCACCGAACACTTAGAATTTTTCAACACTTAGGCAATATTTAGGTCCAAAAGGGGAAGCACGATGGAAGGAGGAAGCCCGGAACTCTGACCTCCGACAAAGGGATAAAATACAAGGGAACATTTATAAATTTGTTGACTTAGTCATTTTTGGGCTTTTCTACCTTGAATTTTCAAATGGCAAACACATGAAAACCTATGTAAGATGTCTCTGATCGGTTATAAGCTATAGGTTCAAGTGGGATTCAAATGGAAGTTGGGGGGGAATTGGGGCATTTTGGGAACTATTTTTTCAGGTGTCAACAATAGGAGTGTGAGGCATGGGAGGAGGATGATGATCAACTATCATATGCACAACATACTCGATATATACTTGGCAAGACAACATTGATCATCAAGAGATATATGCCTGGACAGGTGCTACGGCAGTTCGGAGAGAGGTAGGCAACACCAATAGATTATGTCTTTCCTAGGTTTACTAGGCATGTGGGACCTTGGGGACTAGCACTAGATCCTCAAATACCTTTGACATAGTTTGAGGTACCGGTACCTGTAGGTGGGTACGACTAGGTGTGGAGGTTGAGGATACAGGGACAAGCCTAGATTATGATGCATGGTGGGTTATAGATAGGCTAGTTCAGCTTATAGTTCCAAGTGCATAGGATGATAGGTGGCAATGCCTTCATTTCAGAGATGGGTTAGGTAGTGGTTCGAAGGATGTGTTAGTGGACAAGGTGGAGGAGGTGATGGTGATGGATACAGAGGTTAGGGATCTAATGGTGGAGATGGAGGTGTACAGGGCGAGGCACATGTGGCTTAGATAGGTGCCCCAAATATTTCTATAAAGGAGGGGAGGACATAGAGACATTGCGGGCTTCTCATGACAACCTACAGATAGAGGTTGAGTGGGTATAAGGTCTTCTAGCTGGTATGACGATGGAGAGAGATAGTGCCCTATATAGATCCAAATTCTATAGGGATGGGTTCAGGCATTATAGGCATAGGTACAAGTTTTATAGGCATGGGTATAGGCTCAGATAGGAGGTGGAGATGGGGATGGAATGTTGTAGTGGATTACTACAGAGAGAGATGCTCTTAGAGTAGAGAGAGACATTACAATAGCACATAGAGCGGTTGTAGAGGCCTTAGCTCCACGTTTCTAGCAGGAGCATGACCCAACGTAGGGTATTATTGTAGGAGCTGGTATGAGTCAGATGTGTTTTGACATGATGAGGATACATGGAGATTTGATGTGTGTGTAGGGAGACTTGACTCTTGCGGGACAAAGAATGAAGTACTACTACCCTTTATACCACAGTACGATACATGAGGCATAGAGGGCACCAAGTTTTAGTACACGAAGTAGATCAGGGGTGTCAAGATCACATCCATCAGTGATGGGACCTCCTCCACCTAGGGATCATGGGGCACAAGGTGGACCACCGACAAGACCTCTAGGATAGACAATAGGGACTCATGGACCAACTCCTCCTCCACCTTCAACATTAGGACCATATCCTACACCATTGGCACAGTCAAATGGCGGTAGTTATACATGACCAGATATATAGATGTATTCATAGGTTTTGATGCCTGTGGGCTTGATGTATTTTGATTGCTTTGTGGAGCCTTTGGTACACAGACATTGTATCATGACCATTTTTTGTATTATATATGAGATGACACAGATTTTTGGCAACGTATATATGAGACTTATGGATTATGATTCATTTGTGATGATGTGATTGCATTATTTTATTCATGATGATGTAAAGAGTTATGATTATGTGGATAGAATATGATTGTATGGATTATGATTGGATGCATATGATGTTAATGTCATGGATATGATGTTATGGCTATGATGATATGATTGACATGGATATGATGTTATGGATAGAAAGGTTATACGATTTTATGAAATTATTGACATGGATATGATGTTATGGATAAGATGTTTATATGATTTGATGATATGATCATTTGGATAGATGATTATAAATGCAATGGTTGTTATATATGGAATATGAAATATGGGTATAGATATGGATATATAATTGTTTTATTTTATGAGGATATATATGCATATGGATGTAATGAAATGTATATTATTATGATGAGATAGATGTAATATGGATAGTGGTTAATGATAATGCAAATAAAATTATTATGGATTATGTCTAACATTTACTTGTGATTGACAGGATGATGGAGTGACATGATGATAGATTATTGTTTTTGGTTTGGTCATGATACGAGGTGAAATGAAATGTTAGGATCGATACTAGGATGATATGTGAGGGATGTGATATAAGAAAAAAATGTTAGGAATAAATAGATAAATAGGTGAAAATGGATTGAATCATGAATGGATAGGTATATGATATGTGATAGGTGAGTGAAAAAGAATTCTCTAGAATAGGATAGGAAAATGGATAGGTTATGGATGTAGATAATGGATAAGAGTATATGGTTATGCTTGTAAAATATGTAGAGCAGTCCTTATTTGATATAGCAATAGGATATTATGCACTAAGGTATAAGGAACCAAGGTGAATTTGTATCCTTTGCATGGACTTGATACTGCAAACAAAAGGAGTATCCTTATGCATACCCAACGTATACAACCTTGTCTAGACGTGTGTGGAAGTAAGTTTAGAGCATTAAAGTCTAAGTGCACAAAAGGTATGAAATGAACTTAGATGCAAAGGACAACTATTTTGCAAAAATCTATTCCACTACACACAAGATATGAATATTAGATGGAGTAATAAGAACATCCAACAAACACACAAAAGGCTATGCCCCATTTCTCTGCTAGTCGCAATGCACTAAGATATGAATGGATCTAGATGGTTTTGATAAATCAAGAGAAGGAGATATAAGAGATAAAATAAAAAAACAAAAGACCAAATGACAACACAAGTGACACAACAATTATATCTCTTTCCAAATATTTGGATGATTTTGGATATATGCTTGATGACGAGAACGATATATCCCTAGATGATTTTGGATATATGTTTGATATTGAATGATTTGAAAAATGATAATGTGATTGGTTATTATTACAAAATATGGACTAATGCTTGTGATTTTTGTTAACACACAATGCATTGCATGTTTGTTGTTTTGTTTGAATGTCAAGGCTTTTTATTATGGAATAGATAAAATGTGTGACAATGTGACATTTACTATGGAAAGGGATGGAAATAGTTTATTATGGATATGATGTGGAAATTATATGGATGAAGGATGACTTGCATTGTGATTTATTGCTTGGATTTTTGGGATATTTGATTTTTTTTGTGTTTTTGGAATACTTTGACTTTTTTTTATATTTTTGAAATGTTTTGAGATGAGATGAATGAGACTTAAGCTAAAGACTTACTTTCTAATGTCTTATGGAAACTAGGAGAATAATCCAAACCACAACTAGGTGTCAGTAATGTGCCCCCAAGCGATATTAAAAGGATTTATTATGGTATGGATGGGTAGGTGATTATGGTATATATAATGGATGACTTACTATGATATGATAGGAAATGACACTAAGTGAAAACTTCAAGCCATGATAGGATGACGATAGGGTAGATGGATGTTTGACATGGTAGGTGGATAAAACTTACATGAGAAAATGGAAAGTGGAAGTCAAAGTGGTTATCTATAAGATGGTAGATGTACGGATACTACACATGGCACCTATAAACATGTTTTCACCATGGAACTTATCCAAGGTGCCACTGAAGTGGTTTTCACTAGAGGACGGATTATTTCTCTCCACTATTTTGATTTTTTTAATATAATTGGGATACCTCGCGGGTTAGGCATATAACCTCTTGAGGTGAATGATGTTGATAGGCTCCGCAAGGGGTTGTCCCTCAAGTGTAGAAAGTTGATAGGCCCCAAAACCATAATGACTGGTAATGATAAATGTTCCCAACCAATTCGGCTCAATTTTACTTTTTCTACCTCGGTCTTGAAGATTCTTTTGATTTTCTTTAAGTACAAGATCACCAAATTCAAATTTGCATTCTTTGAGTTTCTTGTTGTAGCTATGATGAAGACAATTTTTATAAGTCGTAAGATGATTAAGAGCATTGAGACGTATTTCATCTAGCAATTCCAATTCTTACAAGCAGGATACTCTATAGTCTTCCTCATCAATAAGATGTTGCAATGATACCCTTAAAGAGGGGAGCTCAACCTCAATTCTTAAAATAACTTCAGATCTGAAGATAAGGGAATATTTTATGGCTCATGTAGGTGTACGAATGCTAGTGCGATATGCCCACAAAGCAAGATTTAGTTGTAATTTTTAATCACGACTAGCTTCATTGATTGTTTTCTTCAAAATATTGAGAATAATTTTGTTCGAAGCCTCAGCTTGACCATTGCCTTGGGAATAGTATGGAGTAGAAAAGCGGTGTTGGATGTGGAATTGATGAAAAAGGTGGCAAACTTCTTTGTTTTTGAAAGGCTTACCATTGTTAGTAATAATGGCTTTGGGTATACCATACCAGTGACAGGGTGTCACTATACCTTGTATTTTAGTTGAAAAATATTAGTTTATCGATCAGGTTGCGTCCAAGGCTATATGTAATAGGAGGTTCAAGTATCTCATTTTAGTAGCAATTTTTTGATTTTCCTTCTTAAATGAGATTTGCAAATAAATTCTAAATTAGAAAGCATGGAATTTTATGCTAAGAAAAGCTTTGAGTAAATAACTAAAAATCACCAACATTCTATACTAGAGAAATTTGATGAAACTAATCTATGAAAGCATGAGAAAAATAAGAACTAGACTACACTTCATAAATTTCATGAAACTATGGAAATTTAAACCACAAAAGAATTCCAGAACTTCTCTACCACAGAACAGTGAAAAGAAGCTTCAGAACTCTGAAATATATCAATCAACACTTATGGAATTTGAACTATAAATGAGTTTTAAATTTCACTTAAATAATAATCATGACATGAATCCTGCAGGTTGACATAGACTAACTACCACATTTTTAAAAGAACATAAAACAATTTTGTAATAGCAACAATGATAATAACACATTCACATAACAACAAAACAAGTACTTATCTATCTCCTATTTGTTCGAGTGGACAACTCCTGGAATATTTGAACTAACTCAAATCATATTAAACAATAACAACATGAATTCATTCCCATCTTGCAAAAGTATGTATATAAAAAACTTATTAACTTTCAAAGAAAGTTAGATAATTCTATTATCATAATATATGTCATAAAAACACGAGGTTTTCTTATATCTACAGAATATCCAAAAATCGAGGGCGACTTATCATTGTAACTTGAAAAAGTCTTCTAACAAAAATACATAACAAACTGCCTTAAAAGAGTTTGACTTGCAATAAAATAAAAGAGGCTCCGAGTGGAGCTTAAATGTATCTATTGTCTTGAAGTAACAAAAAATAAAAGAGGATGCTATATGGATGGAGAAGAATAAAGTAACTGAAGTCTTCAACTACTGGTATTCTTTATTTTTGGCTAACTTGTAGTGCTTCTTACTTCAACCTTCACTAAATGGCTGCCTTCTCCACTCCATTTTTCCCAAGTCTTGTTTATGAAATAACAGATCTTTTCACAATACTTCATCAACGTTAGTGGTCAAAATTTAATCAAATGTGGAATAAAGCCTTATACACTATTCCTTCATAAATAAACAACATGCGTCACAAGATTTTAATAAATTGGCATAATTTGGCTCAACCTACCAGTAAAAAGGGGGTAATTGGGTCAAATTAGGATGAGGTTGCTTTTACCTCATCACTTTCTCCCCCACTTAAGGATGAGCAGGTCCTCATGCTCTTTGTTGTGGCTGCCCCTTTGGATTATTCTATCTTTCTGTCTCCCTCTTTCTGTTAAGTTCTTCAAACAATGAGCTGGTATCATACATTGAATTTGATTCAGGGTCTTGATGCTTAGGATATTTGATGAAATCCTTATGCAATCTTAGTTTTACCTTCCAAGTTTGGTGTTCCCATTGGGATTGATATGTTGTTACAAGGACTAGAGGTGGCTGTTGGAGAAGTAGAGGAGGCCTATACCTCATACCCACCCATTTTGTTTTTTTATTGTTGTAATATCTCTACAACCGATTCTGCTCTTTTGTAAGACTATTTCAAATTTGTGAGAGATATCATTTCTATTTTCTTCAAATACATAGGAAGGAGAGTATATATTTCTTCACATGCTACCCATGCTATGTCTAACAATTTTGGCCCATTTATTTGAAAATCTTCAAAACAAATTCTGAGACTTTCATTATACTTCTCCTTCATGGCATATTTTTTGATTCTTTTGAATTGTGTCTTAAATGCATATGGTTTATGATGTTGATGCCTCATTAGAAGACTAACAATCTTTTCCACCTGAAGGTATTTCCTTTTCCTATCCTACTAATTGATATGATTCTGCAAGTTAGATAGAAAATATCTTAGATGTACTTCTCCCACAAATAGGTTAATGAAAAAGTCTGTGTGTTTTTCTAGTAGTAAATTGTGAATCACAAAGCAGATTTTGTTGTGTAGGGGGTGATGACTTGAAAACTTCTAGAAATTCTTTATCATCAGGATAATGAGGAAGATTTCAAGAAATCCTTAAAAGTTTCCATCTCAATACTTGTTCATTCAGGAACATAGAATAAAGGTTAGAAGGTTTCCTATAGACCAACAACATTTCAACAATCTTACATGCTTCTGCCTTTGTTGCATAGAATCTATCAAAAGATTCCTTCATAAAAACTAATTCCTTCTTCAATCTAGTGTTTTCTACCCCAACCTATCTCAAGAAATAACACTGTTCCATCCACATTCTTGGAAAAGGAGGAATGTGGACTTGAAACCATTCTATCGGTGTAGGTTTGGTTTAGATCTCGTTGATCTCAATTGTTGGCTTAACCCTCAATTCTTGCAATTCCTCCTCCATTTCTATTGTCTGTCTGATAACAACATTTAATTCCTTTTTATGCTTCTCCTAGTTTTGTTGAAATGCTTGAAGGAAATTTGTCAAATTGTCTGTTAGTCTTCTAATTTACCTGTCTTTATCAGACAAGGCTCTCTATAATGACAAATTTCCTTGATCCCTTTCCTCAAACTATTTGAATTGAGTTTGCAAGTTTTCCATATTTTACAGTTACAAACTTATAATTTCTGCCTCCTTCTGCTTCATTGTTTCATCAAGTTGAACTTGTAAATTTGCAATCATTGTATCATTTGCTTGCAACTCAATTTTCAAATTTTTAACTTTTTTTCCCCAAGAATTATTTATTTGCTATATCTCTTGTTTTTGAATAGAAATAGCTTCATTATTTCTGTCAATATTTTTCTTCTACATCAAAATCAATTCATCATTTTGCTGTAGCCTACTCTATAACTATACAATTTCCTCGTTTAATTTATTTAGTTCATGTCCTAACTGATTATCTTCTACAATCTATGTATCTAATGTTTGCAAAAATGGTGTCTTTGTTTCAAGAATTACTGTATTTTGATTATTTCGTGCTTCTTCACACACATTGTCAGTTGGAATGTATTGCTCATTTGTTGCAGGAGCTTCCAAAATAATGAAGATCTCTACCTCTGTTGCTGGTATATCACTTTTAATTTTATCCCCTATTTCTTCTTCCTCTCGTACATGCAAGCTACCTATACTCCTATAGTTTCTTGTATAACATCTTCCTTAGGGGTTTTATTAGCAACATATTTATTGGCAGCAGATTTCTTGGCTTGCCTTTTTCATTTCGAGGTAGACATATGTTCAAACAAAGTGGGAGAATCCACATTAGTAGCCAGTCACTTAATTCTTCTTAAAGGAGGACGTTTTTGTAGTTTCTGTTTGGAGTTGTTTCCTAGCCATTGGTGGACCAGTTTCTTGTTCTTCCTTAGAGTCAATAATTTCAACATTTGCTTTGTTTTCCAGAGTCTTTTCTAGAGGCTTTAGAACTTTAGATGCCCTAGGAGAATTGGGTTTTCCATAGGGTTTGGGGAAATTTCCAGTGCTACATTCTCTAGAACTTCTTGGGATTGTTGATGTTTTGGAATATTTTCTTTTGGAGCCTCTGTGGCTACCCTAGATGACTCTCCTTCAAAGTGTTGCATAGGTGCTGGGGTTTCAAATTTTTGTAGGATTTTTTGCCACATTCTATCTATTTTTCTCCTTTTCAAAATCTGATGTTTGCAAATCATGGTAATTAAACCATGGCGCTTCAATGGACTCTTATACTTTTCAATCATATTGTCCAAGGAATTGAATAAAAAGGTAGGAATATTAACTCCTAGCTTAGGGTTTACTATGTTGTGACATAGGTGGGTCAGCATATGGAAAGGTGATCCCACAACTGTGACACACTAGCCCTCACAAGTAAGGTATTTGATGATCCAAGAAACAACAGTTTTCCAAGGTTCAATAATAATTTTCCTATCAATCCCTTTGTTTTGACCCCTTGGCCCTGTTACCAATTGTAATTGAGGTTCCCCTTGCCGAGTAAAAAGTTTAATAATTTTATGATAGGAGATATTCATTTCTTCAGCTAAGTTTAATCCTTTATTCAGAATACTAGAAATTTCAGAGAGGATTTGAATGCTTACCTTAATTTTCTTTCCTTGTTTAATTGAGTAATCCTGCATGAAGTTTTCTACGAATTCCCTCACCAATTCCAGATGATAACCCTCAAACTTTTTGAAGAATTCTAGCCAGCCTACTACTTGGAAGATTTTAGTAATATTATGTATTGCCAATAGCATGTCTACTGAAGTTGGTTTTGATTTCCTTTTAGCCCCATTTTGATTAGAGATGAAATTGCTTAACTCATCTTGTACTGCTTATTGATGGAATGAGATACTTAGCTTGCATTCAGTTGTAATTTTTGTGCATGATGAATAATGAAATGAACTTGGGGAATTTTAGGCAAGATAATGTCCCTTGATACACCATCAATTCACTATTCTATACCTTCTTTCATCATTACTCTTTATGCATGTTAAGTCATGGCACCACCATTTCCTCCAATCGACGTGAAGTCACCATGGGTTTCTATTTTTGGGAAGAGAGATATTATGCCAATTTATTACATTTTAATAATTAACTAATTAAGAAGGAAAGAATGTACATACCTTATATTCATTAACATGATGTTAATTCAACTAACTTTGCTGATGAATATGTGATGCTTCCACTTTTGAGAGTGATTAATGTAGAGTTGCGAATGGGTTGTTTTAATCAAGACATGGACATATTTATTACTGGTGGTGGTGATGCATGCAAATGGGATTAATATGATGTTTTTTCTTTAAAAAATATGGTGTCACTACCATCTTTCAAGAAATCATTTCTTTTATTATGGTAATAGATGATATTACTTAAGGAGTTCATTTTAATGAACCCCAAGATATGGAAATGTTTGATGGTAAGATGCGTTATGAACAAGATATAAGACACAAGTTCCATAGTGACATAAGTAAAATTTTGCAAGGAAAGTTCTGGAGCTCAGGAAAAAATTGGACAAAGAAGGCTTATGAAAGGTGCTAACAAAGTTCTGGAGCACCATCAAAAGGATGCGTCTGAAACAAACAACAACAAAGTTTCAAAGCATTTTTGAAAGGATGTGTTTAGAACAAATAGCAACAAAGTTTCAGAGCATCGTTGAAAAGATGTGTGAAGAATAAACAACAACAAAGTTCCAGAGCATTGTTGAAAGGATGCATCTAGAATGAACATCAACAAAGTTCTGGAGCATCGTTGAAATGATGCATCTGGAATGAACAACAACAAAGTTCTAGAGCATCGTTGAAAGGATGTGTCTGGAACGAACAACAACAAAGTTTTGGAGCATCATTGAAAGAATGTGTCCAGAATGAACAACAACAAAGTTTTGGAGCATCATTGAAAGGATGCATCTGGAATGAACAACAACAAAATGCCAAAGCATCATTGAAAGGATGTGTCTAGAATGAACATCAACAAAGTTTCGAAGCATCATTGAAAGGATGCGTCTAAAATGAACATCAACAAAGTTTCAAAGCTTCGTTGGAAGGATGTTTCTGAAGAAACTTCCAATCAAAGCCAGAACTTTGAGGGATACTCCTACACAACAAAAGAATCTAAAAAAATATATGTTAGAAATATACTTCAAAGAAATTACATGGTGAAATAAAAACATTCAAAACATTTTTCAATCAATTTTTTAAATTTTTTCAGAGAAACTTATTTAATTTATTCCTGCCGTGGTAGGAATATCTTGTTGGACACATTGGATTTCATCTTGTGTTTATACCATTTTTGTAAATTCTTCTTTATCCATAGGTTTTTGATGTAGATGTAATCGATGAATGTTTACCAAGAGTGTTCGTGTTTCTCCATCGATGGGTTTAAGTTGCATTGCTCCATTCTGGAATACTTCAGAGATTTCATAAGGTCCTAACTAGTGAGTTTAGACTTTTCCTTTTTGATCCTTGTATCTAGAGTCTAAAAGTAATGCCCAATCACCACTCTTAAATATTTTCTCTTTTATTTGTATGTCATGCCATGATTTCCTTTGTTGTTGCACTAGTTCAGTTTGGTGAATGGCTTCTAAATGAAGTTCATCAAGCTCACTAAGTTGCAGGACTCATTCTATCTGGGCTTGGTTGAGGTATAAATCAACCTTGATTGTTGTTCTTAGCATTTGAAGTTTAAATTCAATTGGAAGGATGGGCTTCTTCCCAAAAACCAACTCATAGGGTGTAAAACCGGTGGTCAATTTCCATGTAGTGTCATAAGCCCAGATTGCTTCATGCAATTTTCTATCCTATTCCTTTCTTCCTAATGAAACTATTTTTGTCAAGATATTTTTGAGCTCCCTATTCATTACTTCCACTTGACCATTGGCTTGAGGATGATAACAAGATGATTTCTTGTGACGTACCTAGAAATGATCAGTGAAGGCTAAAAGGAGCTTAGAGATAAATTGTGGTCCTTGATCTGTGACAATGAATTCGGGGGGCTCCAAATTTGATGAATATTTTGTTATAGAGGAAATCCATGATGTGTTCCTCTCTAGAAACCATGAGTGCCTGAACTTCCACCCATTTAGTCAAGTAATCAGTACGAACAAGGATGTATTATTTACCTTGTGAGGGTGGATCTATGGGTCTGATGAAGTCTAGTCCCCATTTTTCAAATGGTTCTAGAACTATTTGTGGTTGGAGGGGCAGTTCACTAGATGCAATTGGTCTCCCTACTCTTTGGCATTCATCGTAGTGTCAAACATACTTTTTGATGTCTTTATGCATGGAGGGCCAATAATATCCAGCACCTAGGATCTTATGAGAAGTTCACTTTGCCAAATAATGTCCCCATAAAGGGTCATGATGGCATGCTCTCAATATGCTATAAGTTTCATCCATTCTTACACATCTATGCAATATCAGATCATGTCCATGTTTAAATAATAACCCATTTATCCATTTATATTGATCACTTTCTTTGATTAGACGTTTCTTTTGCTTGTATGTGAAATCTGGTGGAAATTTTGATGTAGCTAAATAATTAGCTATATCTGCAAACCAAGGTGTTTTAATGGAGATGGGAAACAAGTTTTCATCTAGAAACTCATCTTGAATAGGTTCACAATCTCCATTTTCTTGTTATATCCTAGATAGAAAATATGCTACTACATTAAACTTTCCAGGTTTGTTAATGATAGTTACATTGAATTCCTGGAGAAACAATAACCATCTAATTATCCTTCTGCTCACCGTAGGTTTATTCATGTGGTATTTAATTGTTGAATGATTTGGGTAAACAATTACTTTGTAATCCATAATGTAGTGTCAAAATTTATTGATGGCATGAACCACAACTAAAATTCCTTTTCAGTAGTGGTGTAGTTTTTCTTAGCGGGGTCAAATCCTTATGAAATATATAGCATATTTTCCTCCACTTTCATCTTCTTGTCCTAGGACTACTTTGATTGCATCATTTGAGGCATCTACGTAGATATAAAATTATAGGTCCCAATTGGGTCCACGCAATACATGAGCGGTAGTAAGTTTTTCTTTAATGATTTAAAATGATTTTTGACATTCCGTAGTCCAAGAGAACTCTACATCTTTCTGTAGAAGAGAGAACATTAGGGCCACGATTTTACTAAAGTTTTCTATGAATCTTGGGTAGTATCTGGCATGTCCTAAAAAGATCTAGACATGAGTTTGATTTTTCATATATTCTAATTTTTGTATCACCTCAATTTTTTAGGATACACTTTTATTCTTTCTACTGAGATGTGATGACCTAGTACTATCCCTTGTTCTACCATTATTAAACATTTTTCATCACTTAGGGATAGTTGGTGTTCTTCACATCATTACAGAAATTTGTCTAGATTTTTGAGTGCTTCGTCATAGGTAGACCCATAAATTGTGAAATCATCCATGTACACTTCTACACACTCAATTACAAGTGTTATCAACGAGATTGCACCCTCTTGTTGAATGTGATTCAACAAGACCCCATGATACAACGGGAATAGATTCTAGGTGTGGGACCTTGCAAAACTTGTAGCTAAACCTCTAGATGAATGGTTGGTTCCCTTGATTTTATCACCTAAACTAGACTACCTATTGTTGTTTGCTGAGGAAAAGGTGAGAAAGGTCATGAAATGGAAAACTACAACTATGTGGTGATGCACTTAAACTAATTTCAGACCTATATTGCTTGTTTAGACACACTATCTTGCTCACAACTCAAGAGATTGTAGACACAACTCAACTTTCTTCCATGTTTGAGTACCAATATTTCATAAAAAGGTCCTACATTTTGCAATATTGGAAATAAAATACAATGTTTTGACAAACAAGAATGCTTCCATGTGATGACATAATTCACAACCTACCCAAAACATGTTATCATTTGCACAAAGTTGCTAGAATGAGACATGCATTCTAGGATTCAAATGATTTCACAAGAACATTCATCAATCATTTAGTTTGCACACAATAAATTAGAGAAGTAGAAGGTCAAAACTAAATTTTTATTGGTCAAGGAGGTATCTTTTCAATACAATAATAGACTGGAAGTACTCCATGTTACCTTGAAGATGAGTTACAATACAAGTTTTTGCCCTTGCAAAGCTAGAAAAGAACTATTTTTTGTTACAATACTCAGCCTTTCAGAGCTGGAAAACTAGGAAGAACTCCAAAAGATCACTAGTAAGAACTCTAAAACTATGAAGAACTAACTACAAAATGATCATATGCTTGCCTTTTTGAACTCCAACTAGCTGAGAAGAAGTAGGACATGTTTTAAATAAGAAAAGGACACTTGGGATTGAAGAGTGTTGGGAATTAAGGTGTCTCAACCTTGGTAATTCCTTGCATTATTTATGTTTGTATTTATTAATTCATTGCCTATGTTGTGAATAATTGTAAATTCCATATTGTCATGTTGTGGGATGTGGCACAGTGATGTGTCATCCTACATGGAAGATGACAACTTGTAATTTTGTCCTCACATGAGGAGATAGGCATCCCACTTAGTGGTAGGAGAATTTTGCCATGTGTCGACATCTTGGATGTTGTGTAAGGGAATGTTGATTGAAATGGTTATGATGGATTCCTATGACAAAGTTATGACATGTAAGAGTCAAAAATAGAAGGTTGTAAGATAGGTGAAGACATGTGTCATGAAGCATCTTTAAAAAATGCATATTTGGGTGTCCCAAGGTGGACTATGACATGTTGTAAGAGAATATGCTATTTATAGCTTGTGTATGACAGATTCTGTTACAGTTGTAAGTTGTAACTGCTATGAGAGATTCTATGACGGTAGTAAGAGTCGTAGCCCATTTTGGAAATAGGCAACCTCTTTGGGATGGGAGTTGTGGACAAGTGTCAGGGACATTCTACAATGTTGACCAAGTTTCCTTAGGCGTGGGTTTTGGGCCATGAGGCCAAGTTGGACGCCCATTCCAAGATAGGACCAATATTGCCTTGTATATTCTATATAAACAGGTGCTTGGAGGAGGAGAAGTATTACAGGTACTATTATGCTACCGGATTGACTCTAGAAACAAGTGTGGAAGACCATTGAAGCTTGCGTTGCAAGTGTATTGTAAACAACTTTCAGATTTGTTAATACATTGTGCAGGTTTCTAAGTGTGGGGTTTTTCACCCGATAAGGGTTTTCCCCACTGTAAATCTTTGTCTCTCTTCTTTTGTCTTCTTTCTGGTTCATGTGTATTGCTGCAATATCTCATTAACATGTTTCATATTGCTATTATTGTAAGGATTAAATTGAATTTGTATAGCTCTGCCCTCATTAGATTAGTGTAGGAAGCGATTTCCACACACCTAGCTTCCTTTCAGTTGGTATCAGAGCTTAATCACCTTTGGTCCTAATTGTTGGGTAGGGGTTTTTTGAGCTGATCTTAAGTTGATTGGGAGCCTATGTAGAGTATTCTGAATCTTATTGTAGCAAGGAGATGGCAAGCACATCTGGAAGAATAGAGGTGGAGAAATTCAATGGCACTAATTTTGAGCTGTGGAAGCTCAAGATGGAAGACATGCCTATAGATTGAGACCTCTAGGAAGCTATCGGTGGCATTAAACAAGCTGCAATGTCACAAGATGATTGGGATCTAAAGGATCAGAAGGCTAAGGGTCTCATAAGACTTAGTCTTGCTGATTCTGTTTTGTTAAATGTCCATGAGGAGACTACTGCAAACTAGCTTTGGAAGAAGTTGGGAGATGTGTATCAAGCCAAATCCCTGGTTAACAAACTTTTCCTGAGAAAGAAGTTGTATTCTCTTTGAATGGAGGATGGAGGATCTGATGCCGAACATATGAATGCTTTCAACATGCTGGTTGCACAATTGACATCTATTGGTGTGAAGATGGAGGAGGAGGATCAATGTATGACCCTGCTTTGTTCTCTACCAGATTTGTGGGATCATCTTGTCATGGCTATTGGAAGCACCACATCCACATTCAAAATGGATGAAGTGGTTTCTTCGCTATTGTCTGAAGAGATGCAGAGAAAGTCTTCTGAGGCAACTAAAGAGGCTCTTGCAGTTCGTGGAAGACCCAAGGAGAGAGGGAAAAAGAGGGACAAGAAAGTTGAGAAGGGTAGATCCAAATCCTGTGGGAGATCCAACTTTCTTGTAAAGTCCAAGGCTTTCTGTTGGAACTGTGGCAAAACTGGGCATTTCCTAAAGGAATGTAAAGAGGAGAAGAAAAAGAAGAAGAAAGCTCCTGATTTAGATTCTGACAAGTCACAAGATGATGGTGATGCCTTCATCGTAGCCCTGGTAACCCATGCATCTGATGATGTGTGGCTAATTGACTCTGGTGCATCATTCCACATGACCTCGCATTGAGACTGGTTTACCAAGTATGAGGAGTTCGATGGTGGAAAGGTGTATTTGGGTGATGACTCTCATTTGAAGATTGTTGGTCATGGAAGAGTCTCTATCCGATTCCCTAATGGACGAGTGAAGGGGATCTCTGGGGTTATGCACATCCTAGGATTAGCATGGAACCTGCTCTCTATAAGTATGTTGAATGATGCAGGTGTGCAGGTTGTCTTTTCGAAAGAAGGATGTAAGATGACTAGAGGAGCTATGGTGCTTGCTAAGGGTACTAGGAGAGGTACTTTGTTTCAGCTGGAGGTATACATTTCACAATGCAATAGTTCTTCTAACTCAAGGAAGAGGGCAGCAGTCACTTCATCCCCACCATCTGAATGATCAGTAAAGAAATCTATTGTATCTAGTCTTAATGGTTGTAATCGTGCATTGGAAGTTAAACTTCCTACTGAAAAGACAATGTTATGGCATAAGAGATTTGGCCACATTGGTGAGAAGGGTCTGCGTACCTTGAAAAATAAGAACATCGTTGAGGGGTTAGATGATTGTAATCATGAGTTTGACTTTTGCGAATATTGCATATATGGAAAACAAAACCATGTCCAATTTTACTCGAATTCTCATAAGTCTTCTGGTGTGTTGGACCTTCTTCATTCTGATGTATTTGGTCTTGTTAATGTTCCTTCATTATCAAAATCTATATATTTTGTATCTTTTATAGATGACTATAGTAGAGGGACATGGATTTATTTTCTCAGAAGCAAATATGAAGTCTATAGTAAGTTTAAGGAGTTTAAGGCCTTTGCTAAAAATTAGACTGGTAAAAAGATTAAGTGTTTGAGAACTGACAATGGTGGTGAGTTCTGTTCTACAGAATTTGATAAATATTGCAAGGAACTTGGGATTGAAAGACATAAGACAACTCCATACACCCCGCAACAAAATGGAGTTGCAGAGAGGATGAATAGGACACTGATGGAGAAGGCTAGGAGAATGCTTAGTGGAGTTGGCCTAGAACAAAAGTTTTGGGCTGAAGCTGTTGCCACTGCTTGCTATTTGGTAAACAGATCTCCTACATTAGCTCTTGTTGGTAAGACACCCATGGAGGTGTGGTCTGGTAGAAAGCCTTCAATAAGGCATCTTCATGTTTTTGGTTGTGAGGCATATGTACATGTGCCTAGGGAGAAGCAGTCAAAGTTGGAGAATAAGGTTGTTAAGTGTATCTTCATTGGATATGGTGTTAGTGTGAAAGGATACAAGATTTCAAACCTTGTGGCTGAAAAAGTGTTGTATAGCAGAAGTGTCATCTTTAGAGAGCTTACACCTTCTTCCACTATTTTACAACCAGAAGAAAAAGAAAAGAAAGAGGATGTTGTTTAGTTTCCTGCTACCCCTGAGAAGATTGAACAAAAAGATAATGTTGGACCTGATGATGAGGAGAGCTCTGGCAGCTCTGAAAGCTCAGATGAAGAAGCTAAACCTCAACCTTAGCCCTTGAGGAGGTCTACACGGATAAGAAAGCAACCTGAAAGGTTTGGTTTTACAATGCTTGATTCTAGTTGTGCTTATGCTTTGGTTACTAACAGTGATGAACCTAGAACTGTATCAGAGGCTATGGAAATGAAAGATGCAGGTTCGTAGAAGGAGGCCATGGAGGATGAGATGGCTTCTTTGGAAAAGAATCAAACTTGGGACTTGGTGCCTTTGCCTCCTAGACGGAAACTCGTTGGATGCAAATGGGTGTTCAAGAAGAAATTTGGTGCAAATGGCAGTGTTGAAAAGTATAAGGCCAGATTGGTTACGAAGGGGTATTCACAAGTGGAGGGTATAGATTATGGTGAGATCTTCTCTCCCATTGCAAATATGATATCCATTCGATTCCTATTGTCTCTTGTAGCAGCTTATGACTTAGAGGTAGAACAGATGGATGTGAAGACAACTTTCCTTCATGGTGACTTGGAGGAAGAAATCTACATGTCAAAGCCAGAGCATTACATGGTGAAAGGTAAAGAAAATTTGGTTTGCAAATTAAAGAAGTCTTTGTATGGTTTGAAGCAGTCTCCTAGGAGATGGTACTTGAAGTTTGATGCCTTTGTATTGTTAATTAGATTTGTGAGATCGAAATCGGATCACTGTGTGTACTTTAAGTTTGATGGTGATCGTATTCTCATTGTTGCACTGTATGTTGATGATATGTTGCTCATTGGGAAGGGTAAGAATATGATTTCTAATTTTAAATCTCAGTTGTCAGGACAGTTTGAAATAAAAGATTTAGGGGCAGCCAGGTACATTTTAGGAATGGAAATCAGAAGAGACAAAACTAATAGAAAACTTTGGTGAAGCCAGAGTAAGTATGTGAAGACCATGTTGGATAGGTTCAACATGGCAGATTGTAGACTGTTGTGTGTTCCTGTTTCTTTGGGGAGAAAGTTGTCTGTTGAGGATTGTCCAAAATCTCCTAGTGAGGTGGAGGACATGAGCAGAGTACCTTATGCTAGTGCTATTGGTAGTTTGATGTATGCTATGGTCTGCACAAGACTAGACATTGCCCAAGTAGTGGGAGTCCTTAGTCAATTTATGGCTAATCCTGGACGGGTTCATTGGGATGCAGTTAAGCAAGTGTTTAGATACTTGAGGGGTACTTCTAAGTATTCCATATGCTATCATGGTAATGTTTTAGGACCTCTACATTCTGTTGATATTCATGAATTCGTGGATTTAGATTGGGCAGGTGACATTGATAGTAGGAGATCCACTAATGCTTACGTGTTTACACTGTTTGGTGGTGCTATTAGTTGGATGAGTAAGCGACAACCTATGGTTGCTTTGTCCATGAAAGAAGCTGAGTATATGGCAGCAACTCATGCTTGTAAGGAAGCCATTTGGCTTAAGAGATTGTGTTCAAATATTGGTGTTGATGCAGGTTAGATAACGATCAGTTGTGACAGTCAGAGTGCAATTTTCCTTGCGAAGAATTCAACTTTCCATGCTAGAACAAAGCATATTGATGTACAGTTTCACTTTGTGCGAGACATGGTAGAGGATGGGAAGGTAAATTTGGAGAAGGTAGATACTTTGAAGAATGTTGTAGATGCATTGACGAAGCCAGTGAGCACAGAGAAGTTCAGATGGTGTTCGGAGTCTATGGGCCTCTGGGTCTATAGCAGTTAAATCCTATTATTCTATTAGCTCTTACAAGGTGTTCGGCAAGTGGGAGAATGTTGGGAATTAAGGTGTCTCAACCTTGGTAATTCCTTATATTATTTATGTTTGTATTTATTAATTCATTGCCTATGTTGTAAATAATTGTAAATTCCATATTGTCATGTTGTGGGATATGGCAGAGTGATGTGTCATCCTACATGGAAGATGACAACTTGTAATTTTGTCCTCACATGAGGAGATAAGCATCCCACTTAGTGGTAGGAGAATTTTTCCATGTGTCAGCATCTTGGATGTTGTGTAAGGGAATGTTGACCAAAACGGTTATGATGGATTCCTATGACGAACTTATGACATGTAAGAGTTGGAAATAGAAGGTTGTAAGATAGGTGAAGACATGTGTCATGAAGCATCTTTGAAAAAGGCATATTTGGGTGCCCCAAGATGGACTATGACATGTTGTAAGAGAATATGCTATTTATAGCCTATGTATGACAGATTCTCTTACAGCTGTAAGTTGTAACTGCTATGACAAATTCTATGATGGTCGTAAGAGTATCTGTCATAGCCCATTTTGGAAATAGGTGACCCCTTTGGGATGGGAGCTGTGGACAAGTGTCAAGCACATTCTACAATGTTGACCAAGTGTCCTTAGGCATGGGTTTTGGGCCATGAGGCCAAGTTGGACGCCCATTCCAAGATAGGACCAATATTGCCTTGTATATTCTATATAAATAGGTGCTTGGAGGAGAAGTATTACAGGTTTTATAGGTACTGTTATGCTATCGGATTGACTCCAGACACGAGTGTCGAAGACCATTGAAGCTTTCATTGCAAGTGTATTGTAAACAACTTTCAGATTTGTTAATACATTATGCAGGTTTCTGAGTGGGGTTTTTCACTTGATAAGGGTTTTCCCCACTGTAAATCTTTGTCTCTTTTCTTCTATCTTCTTTCTAAATCATGTGTGTTGCTACAATATCTCATTTACATGTTTCATATTGCTGTTATTGTAAGGATTAAATTAAATTTGTATAGCTCTCCCCTCATTAGATTAGTTTAGTAAGTGATTTCCACACACCTAGCTTCCTTTCAAAGTGACCTAGTCAAAACTCCTTGTACTTGCTATAGGAACATGAGCCTGAATTCTCTCCTTGAAGAGCTCCATCAAGCATGAAAAGTGGAGATGGTTGGGATGTGCATCCTTGAGAAGTGGAACTATTCTTTGAAAGTCTCCAACAGTTGCCTCCACCTTCCTAGATGCTTGCAAGGTGAGAAGATGCTGTCATAACTCCTTCAACTGCTAAATGACATTTCATAGGACATGTGTTTTCATGTGTTTGATAATTGAAAACTCCTTGGAAGGCATGTAAACCAAATGTCTAGTCTTTTTTAGACTCCAAATTACTCTAAACTGCTGCCTTAGGCTCTCAAAACACACCTTAGTTCCTTTACTACACCTATAGGGTCTTCACCAAGTTTGAAAAGGCTCATATATGTCTCTAAACTGAGTTTTGCAACCTCTGAGATGATTGAAATCCTCCATTTTCATTTTTTCCTTGTCCACTAATTTGCAGCTTTTGTACCCATTTACGATGCATAGATTTGTAGCCCTAAAACTTGGTGAGTACCATGCTAACCATTAGATTCTTCCATGTAGTCATGTGTCATATCCTTGTGAGGATTTGTGTTGTGCTAGGTCAGTGCCTTCATAGTGTAAGAACCTTTTGCATCTTTGTCCTCAACCTGAGAGTACTTAGTCTTGTGGTGAGGTTACTAGAGTTTGGGTCTTGTGTGACAGTCTTGTTATATATTTTAAAACCTTAGTAGGTTCCAAACAAAACTACCTTTTTTGCTTCAAACCAACTCCTTAACATTGATATCAAAACTCTTCACAGCTATCTAAGACAGTAAACAAGACCTTTTGGCTCAGTCCACTATCTTTTCGTGGCTGTGGAAAACTCAATGTTCATTTTTCCTTTCTACATCTCTTAAGGATGATTTCTTGATCTATGTAATAAGGAACCCTGCATCGACAACTGTTCTTGAATGTATGAAAGATTATGACTATTATCACACCTTATGAATGTTATCATAGTCATTCTTTTGTGGTTGTCCTTCATTGTTTAGAGTTGTTCTTCACACTTTGGATATAGTGACTATTCAAGCTGGATACAGTTTGGGTTGAAACCCTAGACCTTTTGAAGACTGTATACAACATTGTCTCTCTTTGATATCAATGTAGGACCTCTTGTAGCTTGCACTCTATATACCTAGTAGACTCATTGAAGTCTAATAGACCTTTATAATCATTGCAATCCTTGATAAGGTCACTCAAGTTCTGTCAAGACTATAAAGCATTGGCATACCCCTTAATGCAGATGCATGGCTGATGTCTTAATAACAGACCCATGTCATAGTTAAACAGTGCATTCTTGTACTCTTACCAAAACTTTTGCCAACTTCAAGGTAATCTAAAAGCATAGAAAGCTTCTCAAGGCTAAGAAAACATTTTAGGAAGGCTCATTGTTTGTTGTTCCCTTCACGACTACTTTTATATTAGTCCTTGATGATGACTACTACACTAAAGTTAGTTTTGTTTGGTTGCTGCTATCATGACTATTAGATTGCATGACCACTCTCTTATCCTCATTCTTCATTGGTTCTCTTTATTCAACTCTTTGGGATTATCTTCTAACTCTTCCTAGGACTGTTCCTTTGATTTTGTTAGCTGTTCTTTGGATTAGCTATCCTTCATGACATAATTTTCATGTGACCTCTTTAATTGTGAATGCTTCTTGGTGATAGCTTAGAGATCCCTGTTATGGTCTGATATGACTGTCCTTTCTTTGTCATTGCACTCTACAACTATCTCATAGATTGATACCCTTGAAATCTTCAAACAAAACTCCACTCATCTTTTTGTTGTTCCCTATTTATAATATGAAGGCTTAAAGTGTTGCTAATTATCAGTTCAAACTCATTGTGATCTTCCTTCTGTAGGTAGTGAGCCTTCTTTTGAGTAGTGAACTCTGGGCAGTGAGCCCAAATGCATGTGCATTTCCTTTTGTAATACTTTTAACAGAGTATAATCTTTGTGGGTTAACCCCCACCGTGGTTTTTCCCTTAACTAGGTTTCCACGTCAAAAATCTTGGTGTCAAGTGTGTTATTTATGTTTCTGCTCATGTGTTATTGATTGAATCTGTAATGTTTATATCACTAATTTGATTATAAGTTGTAAAAGAAGATTAAAGGTAGAAAAGTTTAAATTGTGTGACAACTGATTCACCCCCCCTCTCAGTTGTCTAGAATAATTCCAACAATTGGTATCAGAGCAAGGTTCCTTTGAAAAAGTTTAACAGGTTGAGGAAGATCTGGGAAGGTAGTAAAATGGATGAATATAACCTCCAAGGGAAACTTAATCTCACCCTAGAAGATCTTGAGCAGTCTAGAGCAGAAGTCCAAGAGTTGCAAGAGAACCTCAAAAATGCTGAAGACTTCATTGAGATTTTAAAAGAAAAATTGAGCAAATCCAATGAGAAGAGGAGTGAACAACCTCTTCAACTAGGAAATCATTATGAAAACAACAACAAGGATGAGGCTCTGAAAGAGAAGACAAAGGAATGTGAGAAGTTAGCCAAAGAAGTTGTCGTCCTAAAACTTGAAATGGAATCCAGGGTGATGAGGCTAACCAAAGAAATTGAAGATAGAAAGAAAACTGAAGAAGACCTGAATCAAAATCTAAAAGAAAGAACTGAAGAATGTTGCAGGTTGGATGGAATAGCTGGCCTCCTAGACTCTAATCTACAAGAAAGAAGAGACAATGAGAGAGAACATGAAAGGCAAATTGTCACTCTCAGACATGACCTAGAAGTTGCAAATGAATAGAAGGAGAAGTTCAAAATAAGCTTAGCTAAACTTGAAGCACTGCTTGAAGGACATAAAAAGGTTGATGACAAGCATGGTCTTGGATATGAGAAAGGTGAAAGCTTTGGATCTGGACAAAGAAAATTTCAACCAAGGAATGGAAGAAATAGACCTAGAAGATCTCCGGTAAGACAACCTAATGCTCAAAGATATCCATCATTCAATGGAAATTGTTGTAATTGCAATAAATTTGGTCATAGAGCTACTCAGTGCAAAAGCAAAGTAAATCAAAATGGTCCATCCTTCTCCGGTCAATGCTTCAAATGTAAGAGGTATGGTCATAAATCAAATGAATGCAGAAGTATGATAATGAATAACTCTAACAATAGAGGAAATGACAACTCTTTCAATGGTTACTGCTTTACTTACAATGGATTTGGACACATGGCTAATCAGTGCAGATCAAGAGGAAATCAAGTATATAAGCAAAGCAATGTTGTGTGCTTTAATTGCAATAGATCTGGTCATATTGCAAGATTCTGCAGAAGTAGGAATAATGAAAGAAGAGGTTCAATAAACAGAAAACTAGATGAGCAAAGACAAGACAAAGGCAAGAGAAAAATTGATGTGAATGAAATCTAGAATGAAATGAGCAAGACACGGGTCAAGAAAAGTGTTGTGAATAATAGTAATGAGTCCGCACTAGAATCTGGTTTTGATAATTCTGCTGAGAATTAAATTTGGAGCTCTGGCTCAGGGGGAGCTGCATTGAAAATCAAATTCCCCCAGCCAGTAAGTGAGTGCCTGGATTTGGCACAATGAGAGAAGATATTTTGAATTGTTTCAGAACTTTTGGAAGGATTTCTGGAAGAAATATGTTGATATGAAAACTTGTGGAGTGATTCATGAAGGACTATCAAGAAACAGAGTAACCAGATGAAGTTAGGGAAACACATTTATTACAAAGGAAAATTAGGTTTTGCAGAGCATAAGAAGCTGTTCACTCCTCATTTGAATCACTTTTTCACTCAAAGAAAGAAAGAAGAATAGTATCTGAGCTGAGATTACAAAGAATTGAAGTACGATCGACGAATTTATCCGTCAACCGCAATTTTGTGAAAAGAGGAATTTATCTGCGAAGCTTTGAACTTGTAATTTCTTGCAATGGCTATACCTTTGGTTGTTGATATTACTGAAAGGCCTTAACCCAAATTTAAGAAGCATCCTCACAAATCAATAGAAGTTGACCCATTAGGTGCTTTTTCAAGTGTTCCATATGGTGTGCTGTATGTTGAAGATATTAGGGTTTATATTCATGCGAGCATAGATGAATTTGGGGACTCAAGGTTTGTAGATTTGTTTGAGATTCAACTAATGGATGAAAATCATGATCTTAAACTTGAGTATAAGGCATTGCATGATAAACATTTTATTTAGATTATGGGGTTTCCAACATTTGATGAAGATGAATGGGTCCTGTATGTTTTGAGTTAGATGCATGATGAATTCATATGGCTGTTAAAACCATTCAAGATTACCAAGAATGTTATCAGAATTGTGACTAGGTTAAACTCAATTGGTGGATTACCCATGTTGAAATCTGTGAAAAACCAAACTGTTACTAATGCAACCGGTGCAAAATTTGATAAGGGGGCTATGACCATAAATGACATAATAGAACTGGATGTGAAGTTTTCTTCCATGGTGATTGGCTACAAGATCTATCACTCTAGCAGAGAGAATTCAATCTCTGAAACTACTATATATGCAGCATATCAAATGTTAAAGGAAAATACAAATTATGACTTATGTGAGCTTTTACAGAACCAACTGATTGAGAACTTGAACAAAATCAAGAAAGATAAGAAAAACACTTTTAAATATGGTACATTGGTTCTATGTTTGTTCTTCTACTATATGAATGAAATACTTGGAGTAAAGGGTGTGCACTGGACTAATGATGAGCCAGTTGATTTTTAGATCAAAGATCACCTGTGCATCATTGGTAACTATAAAACACATAAAACTGCAATCTGGGGATACTTCAAGAACTTTCAGAGTATGATGCATTCAAGGGAAAGAATCCCTACAACAATTGTTGAGAAGTACAAGAATGAAATATGTTTTATGGTTGACACAGATCAGTGCTTAATGGAAGTAGTGGAACCTAGAACTGTTTGGATCATGCCCATGGGGTATGAAGTAGATGGAAAAATATTGAATATGTATGTTCAACATCTTCTGAGCAAGCCAAAAGACACAACAATTGAAAGATTTGGAACACATGAGGAACTAAGCTTAAAACTACATGTTGAGCTCAGAGAACCTAAAACCAAAAGAAAAGTAAGAAAAGAAGTTGAGCAGTTGGCTGAAAATCTAGGTCTCACAAAGGAAGCTGTGAGGTAATTCAAGGAAAGGACTAAAAAGGCAGAAAAGGAGAAGCAAGATAAGAATCAAGGAAAAGATTCGGTAGAATCCTCCATGACAAGGACTACTAGAAGCTTAGCTGCTACCCCTGTTCCTCCAAAACTTGCTGATCTTGAGAAGCTAGAAAGAAAGTCATCAAGAAAAGAAGGGAAAAGAGTAAAAACAGAGGCCACAAGATAGTATAAGAGCATGCAAGTTGATGAAGAAGAAACATATTTAGATGCTGAGGTAAAGGAGTTGAAAGCCTTTGGAACAAAAATTGCCAAGGTGACTAAGGAGAAGTCCTTAAGAAGCACAAGGGCTAGTAAAAGGAAAAAAGACAAATACATATGTTTGAGTTTCTCTCCTCCCATTTTAGTTATCATCTTGGTTCTTTGCTGCTCTCCTTCCATTCTGATTATTAAAAGGGTCATTATTGTTATCAACCATTACATTTAAAAGAATGCATTCCTTCCTATATTCTTGCTGTAATGGCTGAGTATCTGAGGTATTTTGAGAAGTCTCAGGTTGGCCCTTACTAACCAGTTCATATTGAAAAAGTTCTTGAACTAAGGCTTCTACCTCCCTTGGGTTAGTGGTTGGAACAACTAGTTGGGGGGTTTGCTACGAATCTTCTGTGTGGGCCCCTTTTCCTGACCATGCAAAAAAAGGAGTTGACTATCTTTTTGGGCTACTATATAAGAGTTACCTAATTTATCTCCTAATGACACAATGTGGGTTCCTCAACAATAGTGCCAAAAAGTGACTGGATGTCGGTAGACCTTGTACTTTAGTTGAAATATATTAGTTTATCAACTAGATTGTGTCCAAGGCTATATGCAATAGGAGGTTCAAGTATCTCGTTTTAGTAGCAATTTTCTATTTTTACTTCTTAAATGAGATTTGCAAAAAAATTATAAATTAGAAAGCATGGAATTATATGCTAAGAAAAGCTTTGAGTAAATAACTAAAAATCACCAACATTCTATACTAGAGAAAATTGATGAAACTAATCTATGAAAGCTTGAGAAAAACAAGAACTAGACTACACTTCAAAATTTTCATGAAACTAGAGAAATTTAAACCACAAAAGAACTCCAGAACTTCTCTACCATAGAACAATGAAAAGAAGCTTCAAAACTCTGAAATATCTTAATCAACACTTATGGAATTTGAACTATAAATGAGTTTTAAATTTAACTTAAACAATAATCATGACATTAATCTTGTAGGTTGACACAAACTAACTACCACATTTTTAAAAGAACAGAAAATAATTTTGTAATAGTAGCAATGACAATAACACATTCACATAACACCAAAACAAGTGCTTATCTATCTCCTATCATATCAAGCAGTAACAGCACAAATCCATTCCCATCTTGCAAAAGCATGCATACAAGAAACTTATTGACTTTTAGAGCAACTTAGAGAATTCTATTATCATCGTATATGTCATAAAAACATGAGGTTTTCTTATATCTAAAGAATATAGAGAAACCTAGGGCGGCTTATCATTGCCGCTTGAAAAAGTCTTCTAACAAAAAATCATAACAAATTGCCTTAAAAGAGTCTGACTTGAAGTGAAATAAAAGAGGCTCTAAATGGAGCTTAAATGTATCAGATGTATTGAAATAATAGAAAATAAAAGAGGATGCTACATAGATGGAGAAGCCTAAAGTAATTGAAGTCTTCAACTACTAGTCTCCTTTATTCCTGACACTTCTAACTTCTAGCACTTCTTACTTCAGTCTTCACTAAATGTCTACTTTCTCCACTCAATTGTTCCCAAGTCCTGTTTATGAAATAACAAATCTTTTCACAACACTTCATCAATGTCAGTGGTCAAAATTTAATCAAATTAAGAGTAAAGCCTTATACACTATTCCTTCATAAATAAAAAACATTTATCATAATATTTTAATAAATTGGCTTAATATGGGTCAACTTATCAGTAAAAAGGGGGGTAATTGGGTCAAATTAGGATGAGGTTGCTTTTACCTCAAAAACTGGAAAATAATGTAATGAATGATAAACTTGGAAATTTGTTTACTAGTAATATATGTGAGAGGGATGGCTTCGACCCACTTCATAAAATACTCAATGGTGATGATAATGAACTTATGACCATTGGGTGAGGGTGGATGAATTTTACCAACAAGATCGACTCCCAATTGCAAAAAGGGCCATGGTTTAGTGATTGGTTGCAATTCTTGTGCAGGCGCATGAACCAAATCACTATTCTATTGACAAGGAAGAAATGATTTCTTAACAAATTATTGTGCATCTCATTCCATATTCAGCCAATATATCCTATCCTCAATAAATTTTATACCAAGGTTAGACCACTAGAGTGTGCACCGCAAATACCCTCATGTACCTCAGGTAAGGTAGTTTGGGCATCTTCCATGTTAAGACATCTAAGAATAATTCAATTGAATATCCTTTGATAAAATGTATTGTCGATAAGGGTATAACAGGATGAATGATAGATGAAGGTTCAACATTGGGCATGTGAAAGACTAGGTGGTAAAATGTTGACATGGAGATAGGTATAGATCTCATTGTACCAAGGTGTACTAGGACCAACAAGTTCGCAAATGAGTTGAGATTCTGGGATATCAAAAGTAGGAATGTAAAGTTGCTCAACCAAGAATTTAGATTGTGGACTATTTGAAGGCATCAATTAGTGAACCCATAATTACCATAGCATTAGCAACTTTATTGTTTATCCTTAGAATTTGCTCAAATCGGATCCATAAAAATGATTGTTTGAAGGTGTTGACCAATTTCTATTATGGGAGGAGCTTGTCATATTTTGTTTGATTTTCATCATTGACTTGGCATATGACAAGTTGAGAATCACCATAAACTTTAAGTACTTTTATGTTCCATTGGATAACCATTCTTAAACCTCCAATGAGTGCCTGATATTCTGCAATGTTATTTGTACAAGGGAATGCAATGCTATAGCATTTCAGTATGAATTCTCCTTGTGGTGTAATGAAAAGGATTCCTTCTCTAGAACCATGATGTGTGAAAGATCCATCAAAGTATAATTGCCAATTTGTAGGAGGATCAATGATAAAGATTGATTCATTTGGAAATTTTGAAATAAGTGGATGATCTACTTCAAGTGGTTCTTCTACCAATTGGTTAGTAATTACTTGTCCTTTTATAGATTTTCTATCCACATACTCAATATCAAACTCACTCAAGACCACGATCCATTTTGCCATTCGTCCTACTAGAGTAGCCTTGGATAAGAGATACTTTAGTGGGTCAATTTTTGAAATAAGCTTAGTTTGGTGATTGAACATATAATGTCAAAGATTTTGCAAAGCAAAGACAACAAAAAGACATGCCTTCTCAATGGATGTATATTTTAGCTCATAGCCCACTAGAGTACAATTGATGTAGTAAATGACTCTTTCCTTTCCACTATCATCATTTTGTGCTAAAAATGCTCCTAATGTTGTTGATGTTGCTGATATGTATAGTAGATAGTAGTTTTCCTCGAACATGTGGTACCAAAATTGGTGGCATCACAAGATATTATTTTAATTTATCAAATGCTTGTTGACACTATTCATCCCAATGAAATTCTACAATTTTGCTCAATATATGTGCAAAAGGTTGACACTTATCAACAAGTTGTGCTATGAATCTCTTGATGGATTGTAGTTTCCCTTGAAGGTGGCATAATTGTTTCATATTTTGTGGTGGAGACATATTAACTATAGCTTTCACTTTAGTAGGATCCACTTCAATTCCTTGATGAGAAAAAATGTAGCCTAAAAGTTTTCTAGATGTAACACCAAAGACACACTTCTTCGGATTAATGCATACCTTGTATTCCTCTAAGCGGTCAAAGATGTTTGCAAGGATGTACAAATGACCTTCTCTTATTCTTGATTTACCAAGGATATCATCAACATAATCCTCCATATTCTTATGAAGCATATCATTAAAAATTACAGTGATTTCTCTTTGATAGGTTGCTCCTGTATTCTTAAGAGAAAAAGGCATGACTTTCCAACAATACACTTCCCAAGAACATATAAATGCAGTATTGTGTTGATCCTCTTCAACAATTTTGATTTGATTATATCCAGAAAAATCATCCATCAAAGATAACATTTCATGTCCAATAGTTAGGTCGACTATGATATCAATGTTTGGTAGTGGAAATGTTACACATATGACTCCTAAGGTTGTTGTTATTGATGTCAACACTGTCATAAGGTTGAGAGAGATTGTTAATGTTGTCATAGACATTGTCATTGATGTCAACACTGTCATGGAAGTATGATGGAGTTCATGGTTGGATGTCATGCTCCTAAAGAAGATACATTTCACGGTTGGATGTCATGCTCCTAAAGAAGATACAGTTCATGGTTGGATGTCATTCTCCTAAAGAAGATACAATTCATGGTTGGATGTCATGCTCGTAAAGAAGATACAATTCATGGTTGGATGCTCCTAAAGAAGATATAGTTCATGGTTGAATGTTATGCCCTGATCAGTGTAGAGTTGAGTATGAATCCATATCAATATGGGAATTAGAAGCATCAATAAGAATAATTAATATAGGAATTATAAGCATCAAGAAGAATCATTAATATGGGAATTAGATGCATCAAGAAGAAGCATTAATATGGGAATTAGAAGCATCAAGAAGAAGCATTAATATGGGAATTAGAAGCACTAAGAGGATCATATGTGTTGAGAAAATGTTGTTGGTGGCCTGAAGCATGTTTCATGATCTATTCCACTATTCCCAATATGTATATGTTGATGCAAAGAAGATTTGGCCTCTAGAAGTTGGTAACAATCTCTACTTCAGGATGTCTGTCTGTGAAGATTGTTTGGGAGATTGCTCCACATTTTCATTATACTAATGTCATGCCTTTGTGAATTGGAACATAGCTTCATATAGTGTCATATTATGTATCCTCCAAGTTTCATGATGTTTTGATCACCAGAAGAGTGTTTTTCTGTTGATAGTTTGAAGACAATGTTGTTTCAGTGAAGATGTTCTTAGCATGGTAATGGAATGCTCCGCATTCCGCCGCATTCCTCTGCATTTGTAGATATGTCTATGCATTTCTAGAATTATGTTTAGAGAGTAGTGAAGATGTTATTTCCCAAATTTCAGATCATTCTTCCTCCCGTTGTGAAAGTTATGCATGATGGAGTACCAGTATGTGCTCTGGCAGAATGAAGAAGTGTTGAAGACCTGTTGGAATGCTCTGCATTCCTCCAGAAGTGAATGTTTGCATTTACGGTCTTGTGGACATGGTCTTGGATGTTCATTACTTGCTCTCTTGCAGTTTCAAGCTTCTTGGTGGTCCGCAAGCTCAGTTTTTCCTATAATAGCATGTTGCAGTGTGTTCTGGATGACTGGTTGTTCTCATAGTTCATGGTTGAAGATGTGCAACACAAAATATTTGATGTGCAAAGGTAAAAGAGTGTTTGTGGATGTTGTATGAGTCTTGTAGACTCATTTGGAGGAGTTTCATGAAGAGATATCTTGTTTCCTATACCGCACAAGATTTTCAAGTAGCCGTGGTCGTCATGCTTCAAGTTTCATATGGTTTTGCCTAAGGCTATCCCATTTTCAAATGAGTAGAACGTTGGTGTTTGAAGCTATAAAGGATGTTTTGGACCTAATTAAGCAAGTGTTGGTGTCTGCAAGGCATGGATCTTTTGCTGGTGTAGCATGTAATCTTGATTAGGACCTATTTTCTACATGTTTAATGATGTGTGTTGTTTGGCTGACTTATAAATGTATTTTTCATGTTGTCTCTAGCCAAAAAACAATGTAATCAATGTAATATCTTGTATACATTGTAATTCAAATTGAGTTAGGAAGGTATGGTTGCGAAAATGAATATGAGAGAGTGAAAAGGAGCAGAACATGAATACTATATGCATTATGATGTGCGACTGAAGGAGAAAGAGCAAAAGTTGTAGAAGTTGTCCTGATCCATCTTGAAGACATTTTTGTGAAAAAAAGGAAGTGAAAAATGTGCCTAATTGTTTCATTCATCTGAGGAAGTAGAATTGCAATCATCACAGGTGTGAACTTCAAAGTCAGTTTTTAGGCAGTAGAAGGACTGTCATACTGTATTCATCTCTTAGTGTGTTCTTAGATCAGGGAGTAGTTTCTTTCTTGGGTTGTAGCCCTAAAAAAAGTCTACAGGGAGTCGTAGCTTCCTTGGGAGTCACCCTAAAGCAAAGTTTCAGGGAGTAGTTTGTTCCTTGGGTAGTAGCCCTAAAACATAATTAGCAGGGAGTAGTTTCTTCCTTGGGTTTTAGCCCTAAAACAAAATTGTAATTTTGAGCTTCATATATTGAGAGTTAATCCTCACCATGGTTTTTCCCTTCTTGGGTTTTCCACATATATTTGGTGTTATGTGTTGATGTGTATTATGTTTATCTTTCATGTTTATGTTGATGCTGTAATGTTTAAGTATTAATCTTCTCCAGAGAAAGTAAAATTTGTTTAGATACTGATTCACCCCCTCTCAGTATCTTGGGGTGTTCAACAATTGGTATCAGAGCCAAGTTCCCCTAAAGGAAGATTAACTACTTGAGGAAGGTCTGGGATGGCATCAGGTGGATCCAACAAGATACCTAGGTTTGATGGAACAAATTATGCTTTTTGGAAGCTAAGGATGGAAGGCTACATCAATTCACTAGGGTGTGGTGTCGGGGACTCTATCAAGACTGGTAACAAAATTCCTGCCTCTACTCCTACATATGCATATGAAGTTAAGAAGTATGATAACAATGCCAAGGCAAAGTTTGCTATCATGAGTGGGTTAGCTGATTTAGAACTTTCAAAGGTAATGAGTTGCAGTTCAGCTAGAGATGTTTGGGTCAAACTTGAAACTATCTATTTAGGAGATAAGAAAGTAAAGCAAGCAAAGATGTAAATCTTTAAAATCAAATATGAGACCCTAAAAATGACAGAAGATGAAGACATTTCTAGATATATGGTCCTAGTGAATGAAGTGGTCAATGGCATCAAAGGTCTTGGTGGCAAATTGGAAGAAGATAAAATTGTGAAGAAGGTTCTGAGATCTCTGCCCAAATCCTACAGTCATAAGGTATTTGCTATTGAGGAGAACGCAGACTTGGATACATACATAGTAGACAAATTGTTTGGTTCCCTTACTGAATTTGGTAATGATGCTCCAAAGAAAGAAGCCACTTTCAAAGCCAGTATGAAAACAAAGGATGAGATTGCTGATGAAGATGATGATAGCTTTGATGAAGTTGAAGCAAATTTTGTAAGATGATTGAAGAAAGGGACTGGAAAATACAAAGGTAAGTTACCCTTCAAATGTTTTAGTTGTGGGAAGGTTGGTCACTTTACTTCTAAATGTCCTTTTAAAGATTCGAGGGGTAGTAACAAGAGAGATAAGTTCAAAAGAAGTATGTATTCCATAGAAGGTAGTTTCTCTTCAGAAGATGAGGATCATGATGATTTAAATGATGAAACACTCTTTATGACTCTAAGTGAATGACAAAAAGGATGATGTTGGAAAATATGTGAAGACTAATGCCTTGCAAACAAATCAAAACAATGATAGATCAATGGTTGTATGGATTGCCTTTCATGCAAAAGAAGAAGCCAAGGCTTGGGTAATTGAAAGTGGTTGTTCAAATCATATGATTGGTGACAAGGAGAAGTTTATCAGCCTTGAAAAGTGGGATGGTGGTGCTGTCAAGTTTGGAGGTGATGAGTTAACTCACAAATGTGTGGAAAAGGTGCTATAACTATTGATGGGAAGAATAGAATTGAGGATGTCCTCTATGTCAAAGGGCTAAAGCACAATCTTCTCAGTGTCAGTCAGATGTGCAACAAAGATTATAACCTCACATTTCATGCCAAAGGTTGTGAAATCAGGAAGGTAGGGTCTAGAAAACTAATTGTAGAAGCTATCAAGACACATGGTGACATCTATCATCTGAAGGAGGTAAATGGAAGAACATGTTTGTTGGCACAATCGAGTGAGTGTTGGCTGTGGCACAAAAGAATGAGACACACCAATTTTGATAATATGGTAAGGATCAACTCTACTCATCCAGTTAGAGACCTGCCCAAGATAATCAAGCCTACAAACACAGTATGCAAGTAATGCCAAATGGGAAAGCAGACAAAGACAAATTTCAAGAGTAAGGATTATTCTTCTTCAATGTCATTGGAGCTGACTCAAACTAACCTATGTGTCCCTACAAGAGTAAAGAGTTAACAAGGTGAAAGGTATTTCATATTGATTATTGATGATTATTCTAGAATGGCTTAGGTTACTTTCTTAAGAGAAAAATCAGATGCTCTTGATAAGTTTAAGTTGTTTAAAGCATTGATTGAAAATGAAATGGATGCTAAGATCAAATGTTTAAGGTCTGATAGATGAGGTGAGTTCACTTCAAATGAGTTTGTAAAGTTTTGTGAAGATCATGGCATTAGGAGACATTTGTCAGCTCCTAGGATCCCTCAGCAAAATGGGGTGGTGGAAAGAAAGAATAGGATTGTGCAAGAAATGGCTAGGGTAATGTTGAAAGAAGTAGATCTACCTGATATGTACTAGAAGGAAGTAGTTCACACTGTTGTCTATCTAATTAACAGGGTGCAACTAAGAGTCAATAGATCTAAGATCCCTTATGAGCTATGGTATGGAAGACCTCCCACTGTCAGATACTTCAAAATTTTTGGTAGAAAATGCTATATCATAAGAGATGAAGAAGACATAGGAAAGTTTGATTCAAGAAGTGATGAAGGGCTCTTTCCTAGTTACTCAACCAGAAGCAAGGCCTATAGATGTTACAACAAGAGGTTGGGAAAAATGATTTAAAGCACAAATGTCAAAGTAGATGAAAACCTGTATCAGATCTCACAAGAATCAGAAGACTCCGGAACTGATATCTTTCCATGCATTGAAGATGAAGAAGGAGAAGTGAAAGAAGAAAAGGAACAAGAACCAAAGAAGATGCCTAAGACTCTAGCAAAGTATGTTCAAAAGAATTACTAGTAGATCAGATCATTGGAGATAAGAATGAAGGTGTACAGACAAGGAGAAGGTTTGCCAAGTCACTTGAGCAAGTGAACTTGTGTTTTCTGTCAAAAGTAGAACCCAAAACCTTTGCTGATGCCAGCAAAGATGATGGAATGGATAAAGGAAATGGAATAAGAGTTGGATTAGATTGAGAAGAATCAAACATGTGAATTGGTTCCTAGACCAGCCAATAAGAATAACATAGGAACAAAGTGGGTGTTCCAGAATAAATTGAATGAAGAAGGTGAAGTTGTAAGGAACAAAGAAAGGTTGGTATGTAAGGGCTACACTCAAGCTGAAGGCATTGACTTTGAGGAGACTTTTTCTCTGGTAGCCAGGATGGAGGCAATCAGAATGTTTCTTTCCCTTGCCACTCATAAGAACTTCAAGGTATATCAGATGGATGTTAAGTAAACATTCTTGAATGGGGATCTAGAAGAAGAGGTTTATATTGAGCAACTAGATGGTTTATAGGTATCAGAAGATTTGGACATGGTATGCAAACTCAAGAAGGCTTTGTATGGGCTCAAGCAAGCACCTAGAGATTGATATGCTAGGTTGGATAAGTACTTACTTCAGCAAGGCTGCAAGAAAGGCACTACAGATAGCAATCTTTATATCAAGGAAGAAGGGGATATGATATTGATAGTTGTAGTATATGTTGATGACATAATCTTTGGTGGAGATGATGATATGTGCAAGAGGTTTGTAGAGGAGATGCAAAAAGAGTTTGAAATGTTTATGATTGGTGAGATGTATTTCTTCCTTGGACTTCAAATTGCTCAACTAGATGATGGTATCTTTATTTCTCAAGCTAAGTATGTCAAGGAGTTGTTGAATAATTTTGGTATGGAGGATTCAAAACCAGTGAGTACTCCCATGGTCATTGGATGTCACTTGAGTAAGGATGACGAGTCTTCGGAGGTGGATTGAATACTGCATATAGATTTATGATTGGAGGACTGTTCTACCTGATTACTTCTAGACCTAATATCATGCATGTAGTATGTGTAGTTGCCAGATATCAAGCCAATCCCAAGAAAATGCATGAGAAGGTAGTGAAAAAGGATATTCAAATACTTGAGAGGAACTCTAGATTATAGCCTATGGTATCCAGAAGGTAATGAATTTGATTTGAATGCCTATACTGATCTTGATTGGGTAGGTTGTGTTGATAAAGGAAGTACAAGTGGTGGTGCTTTCTTCCTAGGAAGCAGATTGGTTTCATGGAAAAGCAATAATCAAGATTGAGTGTCCTTATCAACTGCAGAGGCAGAGCATATTGCAACATCTTGCTGCACACAAGTGTTGTGGATGAAGCAAACCCTTAAGGATATCAAGGTATTGTATGATGAGCCCATTCCTATTTTATGTGATAATACAAGTGCTATCAATATTTCCAAGAATCTAGTGATTTATTCTAGAACCAAGCATATAGCAATCAAGTATCACTTCTTGAGAGAGAAGGTTGTAGAGAAGGAAGTAAGGTTGGATTATGTTTCAACGAAGGATCAGATTGTAGATATTTTCACAAAGGCTTTTGTAAGGGATATTTTTGAGGATCTCCGACAGAGGTTAGGGGTAATTGCCCCTCCTTCTTGCTAAGATGCATAGTGGTGCATCTGTCTAGGGGGAGTTCATGTTATATCTTTTTCTTAGATGGATGGTGGCTACCTCTCAGGGGGAGAAGGTAGTGGTTGCTGATGATAGGGGGAGTTTGTTTGTTGTAAGAAGAAGTGTGTAGATATGTGGTTGCTGATGAACAATTAATGGTTTCCCTTTGTCTTTGATATCAAAGGGGGAGAATGAGCATGTATGTGTTGCCATCAATGCCAAAGGGGGAGATTGTTACACATATGATTCTTGAGGTTGTTGTCATTGATGTCAACATGTCATAAGGTTGAGAGAGATTGTTAAGGCTGTCATAGAGATTGTCATTGATATCAACACTATCATGGAAGTATGATAGAGTTCATGGTTGGATGCCATGCTCCTAAAGAAGATATAGTTCACGATTGGATTTCATGCTCCTAAAGAAGATACAATTCATGGTTGGATTTCATGCTCCTAAAGAAGATATAGTTCATGGTTGGATGTCATGCTCCTAAAGAAGATATAGTTCATGGTTGGATGTCATGCTCCTAAAGAAGATACAGTGCATGGTTTAATGTCATGCCCTGATCAATGCAAAGTTGAGTATGAAGCCATATTAATATGGGAATTAGAAGCATCAAGAAGAATCATTAATATGGGAATTAGAAGCATCAAGAAGAATCATTAATATGGGAATTAGAAGCACTAAGAGGATCAGATGTGTTGAGAAAATGTTGTTGGTGTCCTAAAGCATGTTTCATAATCTATTCCACTATTCCCAAGATGTATATGCTGATGCAAAGGAGATTTGTCCTCTGGAAGTTGGTAACAGTCTCTGCTTCAGGATGTTTGTTTGTGAAGACTGTCTGGAGATTGCTCCACATTTTCACTATACTGAAGTTGTGCCTCTGTGGATTGGAACATAGCTTCATATAGTGTCATATTATGTATTCTCCAATTTTCATGATGTTTTGATCATCGGAAGAGTGTTTTTCTGTTGACAGTTTGAAGACAATGTGGTTTCTGTGAAGATGTTCTTAGCATGGTAATGGAATTCTCCACATTCCTCCAAATTTGTAGATATGGCTCTGTGGTTCTAGAATTGTGTTCAGAGAGCAGTGAAGGTGTTATTTCCTAAATTTTAGATCATTTTGTGGTTCTATGGACATGTTCTTATTTGTTCATTACATGCTCTCTTGTAGTTTCAAGCTTCTTGGTGGTCCACAAGCTCAGTTTTTCCTATGACAACATGTTACAGTGTGTTCTGGATGACTGGTTGTTCTTAGAGTTTATGGTTAAAGATGTGTGGAGGTAAAAGAGTGTTTGGGGATGTTGTATGAGTCCTATAGACTCATCTAGAGGAGTTTCATGAAGATCTATCTTGTTTCTTGTACCGTACAAGGTTTTCAAGTAGTTGTGGCCATCATGCTTCAAGTTTCATATGGTTTTGCTTAAGGCTGTCCTATTTTCAAATGAGTGGAGCGTGCGAAGGTAATTCCTTGGTGTTTGAAGCTGTAAAGGATGTTTTTGACCTGATTAAGCAAGTGTTGGTTTCTGCAAGGCATGGATCTTCTACTGGTGTAGTGTGTAATCTTGATTAGGACCTATCTCCTACATGTTTCATGATGTGTGTTGTTTGGCCGACTTGTAAATGTATTTTTCATGATGTCTCTAGCCAACAAGCAATGTAATCAATGTAATATATTTTATAAATTGTAATTCAAATTGAGTTAGGAAGGTATGGTTACGAAAATGAATATGTGAGAGTGAAAAGGAGCAGAACATGAATACTATATGCATTATGATGTGCGACTGAAGCAGAAAGAGTAGAAGTTGTAGAAGCTGTATTGATCCATCTTGAAGACATTTTTGTGACAAAAAGGAAGTGAAGAATGTGCCTAGTTGTTTCATTCATATGAGGAAGCAGAATTGCAACCATCACAGGTGTGAACTTCAAAGTCAGTTTTTAGGTAGTAGAAGGACAGTCATACTGTATTCATCTCTAAGTGTGTTCTTAGATCAGGAAGTAGTTGCTTCCTTGGGTTGTAGCCCTAAAACAAAGTCTGAAGGGAGTCATATCTTCCTTGGGAGTGACCCTAAAGCAAAGTTTCAGGGAGTAGTTGCTTCCTTGGGTAGTAGCCCTAAAACAAAATCAACAAAGAGTAGTTGCTTCCTTGGGTTGTAGCCCTAAAACAAAGTTGTAATTTTGAGCTTCATATATTGTGAGTTAATCCTCACCATGGTTTTTCCCTTGTTGGGTTTTCCACGTATATCTAGTGCTATGTGTTGATGTGCATTGTGTTGATCTTTCATGTTTATGTTGATGCTGTATTGTTTAAGTATTAATCTGCTCTAGAGAAAGTAAAGTTTGTTTAGATACTGATTCACCCCCCTCTTAGTATCTTGGTGTGTTCAAAAGGAAAATCATCTTTAGGACATGCTTTGTTTAAATATGTGAAATCTGTGTAAACTTGGATGCCCCTAGTAACTTTGGAAACTGGAACTATGTTGACACCCATTTTGGATAATCCATACGTTTGATTAAACCAATTTCTAGTAGTTTTTCTAATTCTGAAGGAGAGCAATTTTGGGGTGTATTTTTCTCAACTTTTGTTTTATCATCTTTGCACCAAGATATAATGTCAAATGATGTACCACCAATGAAGGATCTAAACCAAGCATATCTGCATAGGAGTAAGAAAAATTCTTTGATCCTTCCTTGAAAAAGATGATAAACTCTCGTAGTTCAACTCTAAAAGTGATGCTACTGTAAATGTGATCTAAGGTTCCTTAGGTGTTCCCAAATTCATTTCTTCTATCTCCTCTACAAGAATAGGTGATATCTCTTGATATACCTCAAATTTATGGAGGTCAAATTCCTCATCCTTAGGTGCCTTAGGGAGGTTTTCACCTTCAGATACATCCTTTATTTTTACATTTTGTCATCTGAAAGTGCCACAATGTGGTTTTGACTAGGGGATGTGATTTTTATATTTTTACTTTTGCGACTAAGGAATTTGACCATCTCTCCAAAGTAGGCATTAGTGTTGAGCTCTATATTGTATCCAATCTTATGGTCCCCAATTGGTAATTCTAATCTAAGTCCAAAGAATTCAGTGATAGCCACATCATTTTGAAAGACATCTAAAATGGGAGGCCCTTGTTGGTCCCAATCAACCAATTCGGGGTTGATGAGTGGAAGGTTACGGGATGATGATTATGGTGGAAATGTCATGGTAATGGTAAAGATGCAAGAGTCATATAGCTTAGTGATACATTCAAGGGATTCATCATAGGTATCCTCATTAGTAATCTCAACAACGAGAATGCTTTAGCTACCTCACTCAAGATAAATTTGTGCTTTAGAGATGCTGGCTCTTGTGATCCAAACCCTAGTCCCAAGTGTCTAGGTCAACATGTAGATTTGATAGGCTCAATAGTTCCTTGTTCTTGTAAACCAAGACCACCTTTTCCTTTATAACCCATGTTTTGTGCCATATGAAAGCCCTTAGGATATTTGTCAAGAGGTAGGTTGTCTTGTTCATCTTTGTCTTTATAGAGCCATTCTAAAATGTCCCCATCAATGATCTCTTTATCTAATACACCCCAATAGGAAATTTTGGTTAGTTTACAATTGATGGTGATAGTTGAAATAGATCCATGAGGACGAGGTCTTCCAAAGCTTTTACGAGAGAGTGGGAGTTGACCCACACAAAAGGCTCCTTGTAAGGTATACTCTCCCAATCCTTTGTCATTAATCTTATCCGTGATCTCATGATGTGTGGTGGGTGATTTGGTTGAAGAAGAAAGTGTGGATGGATCAATGTAGGATGAACATGGTTTAGCGATGTAATTGGTAGGGAAATAGTTGGATTTTTGAAATGGACCTTCCAATAAGTGACAATATTGAAAGGGTTGTGGGTCACCATATACTGTAATTTCTTGGCCATTGTAGGGGAGTTTGATGCATTGATGATAGATGGAAGGAACAACCTTCATGGAATGAATCCATGGGCATCCTTTGAGGATTTGTATGGGAGATCAAAGTCTAAGGCTTGACAAGTGATTTCCATAAGTGTAGGGTCTACTTTAATAGGTAGCTTAATGGTTCCATTCGATCGTCTCTTAGTTCATCACAGGCTTTGATTTTAATTGAAAGTTTTTGATCAATAACCTCAATGGAGTATCCCAATTGTTTTATTTATCACAAAGTGCATAGGCTTAAGCCCAATCCACCATCTACTAGGACCCTTTTGAACTTATGTTTGTGGATGACAACTTCTAGATGGAGGGGTTTGTTATGGAATGAATCAATGGTAGGCATATATTTCTTTGTAAAAACAAGGTGATGAGGATGCAAGGTGTCCCACAATGGCTTGGAATTATTTGACATTAATGCCATTAATGACATGAGACTCTATGAAGGCCTTGTCTAATATCTCCTTATGAATAGGGAATGTGCTATGAAACTCTAGGATGGAGATTTGTGCGAATGTTTTCCGTAAGTGATCAAGGATATTATATTTGGAAGATGAGGTAGATGAAGATGGAATGGATGAATATGGTACTCCTTGAATGGTAATGTGACTATGATGAGTAGTAACAACACAATTAGGATCACTGGATCTAATGGTTATGGTGGCTACTTGTGAAGGACAAGCTTCAATACAACCCACAATGGAATCATATGAAGGGGAAGCATTGACTTTGTTGGTGGTACTAGGATTATTTTTAGAGTAAATACCTTGACCATGGTGAGGGAATGGATATCGATACACTCCCAATTTCTCATTTGATGATTTTGGAGGAGATTCATCTATAGTAACATCTCCTTGATCTATAATATCTTGGATATAGTTCTTAAGTATCATGCATTTGTTTGTTTTATAACCCTTGATTTTATGGTATTCAAAATATTCATTATAATTGTACCAATGGGGCTTAACAAAATTTTCCTCAGAAGGTTTGATCTCATGAAGTTTGATGAGGCTTGCTTGTAAAAGTTTTCAAAAAATGGATTCCATAGGTTCTCCCAAGTTTGTAAATTTGCATGTAGGTCTTAATCCTTGTATAGGATTGCTCTTGGGGATAGTAACATTTGTGTTTGATGATGATGACTTAAGTGCTAGTGGAGGATTTTGAACATTTTGTACATTCTTAGAATCCGTTGCACCATCATTGACAATGTTCTTGTTTTTGGACCAAAAGTGTGGTTTCTCTTGTTTTGATTGTTGGAGTCTTTGTTGTCTTTGAAAATATTGACAAGTGCCTTGGCTAGTAAATCTTACTCTATGGTTGTGTCTTTATCAATTATTTCCTCAAAAGTATTGGCACATTGGACTTGAAGGTGAAAAAACATTTCTTGATTTAAGTTTTGGATGAAAAGGTTGACAAGTTGTTTTTTCAGGAATACACCAAGGGATTTTACTAGAAAGATTTCTCCAATGTTGCAAGAAGGTAGCGAATGATTGCCCATTCCTTTGTTTGGTGTTGTCAAGGTTGGTAATAGACATTTTATGTTCAATGTTATAGGAAAAGTGAGCTATAAACTTTTCAGAAAGCTCTTGGAAAGTTTTGATTCCATGTGGGAGATGGGAGAACCTTTCAATGGATTGACCTCCTAAGCTATGAGGGAAAAGTCTAATCAAGTAGGTATCATCATATGTGACATCCATGCATGCTATAAAAAATGATCTAAGATGGTCTCTAGGATCACCCTTCCCTTTGTATTTGTCAAATTTTGGAAATTTAAATTTTGAAGGAAAAGAGTTCATGACTAGAGACTTGTCAAATGCATAGGGACACATTTATTTGGTTCCCTTTTTGTATATCAGCTATAATTTGTTTCATAAGTTGTTGCATTTCTGATGACTCATTTGGTGAGGATGTGGCAAATGTATTAGATAATGGTTGTGGTTGTGTGTATTCTTGTTGGGTGGCTAGGAGTTGTTGGAGAAGGGCTTGTTGTTGTTGAAGGAAGGATTGTTTTTGTTGTTGTTGGAGGATAAGTTGTTGAAGAATGAATGTGGTGGGGTTTTGAATGTGTTAGGATGAAGACTAGGTTTGAACTTGTGAGGTTTGGGGGCATGGACACATGGGATTGAGTATGAATGCAGGGCATGCATGATGATAAGTAGACGGGGTTGGATGCTTGAGTAGTGGATGATGGAATGTTTAGACCAATAGAAGGTGGGAAAATGGTAGCAATTTGAGGGATTGACATGGGGATACTAGGAATGGGTTGACTCATGACTATGTTGGTATAAGGAATAGATGATGTCATAGGAATATATGATGATGTAGAGATAGATTATGATGTAGGTGTAGATGATGGTGGATTGGAAAATGAAATGGTTTGACCACTAGATGGGGGTATGATGGTGGTTGCAACTTAAGGGATTGACATGGCCATGCTAGGAATAGATTTTGCCACACCCAGAGAAGCAATAGGTTGATTCATGGATGTTTTGATGTAAAGGTTGGACATAGGATTTATGGTTTCATCAATATGTGGTTGTTGGGATCCTCCTAATGAATTATAATTTTGATGAGGAGAATCTTGGTGTATGAAATTGGAGACATACAATCTTTAGGCAACTTGAATGCTAGTTCAAGTAGCTTTTGGAGATAACCTTGGGGGTTATTGGCAATAATATGATCTACAAGTGATAGGTTTTTGGGTTCCTCTAAAAATTATTGGACTCTAGATTCATAATCAAGGGACTCTTGGGTAGAGTTACTTGGAATTTGGGGCTCTTGTGGATATAATGGATTTGATGATGGTTGAATAATGTCTCTTCGACTATGTATAAGTTGGTTAGCATTCCAAACTTAGGGACAAATCCGGGTTCAATTTTTCTTCTACCTTTAGAAATAGACTCTTGGTGGGATTGTTGTTGAAACTCTAGATGGGGTTCTTGATGAGACTCTTGTTTGGATTGATGATGGGACTCCATGATTTTCTTAGCTTGAGACCTTGTGACACACATAAATGAGATGACCTTGTTATGAAATGAAAAGATGATAGGTGTAAATGGATAATGATGACTTGATTTTGGACTTGGGGAGTGGTTATGTTTTGATTAAGGCCTTAAATGACAAGATTTTGTACCAAAAAATGACAAGGAGGTGATGATATGGGGATGATGTGGATGAGATATGACAAGGATGTGGATGTTGATGATAAAGATATGATAACAAAAAGGATACGATAATGATAAGGATATGATATGACAAGGATATTATATGACAAGGATACGATATGGCAAGAATGTGATGTAATAAGGATATGATAATAACAAGGATATGGTGACAACCAAGATATGATGATGTCAAGGGTATGCTATTGATAAGGATATGACAATGACAATGATGGACCAAGATATGATGATGACAAAGAGGTGATATGATAAGGATATGATGAAGATATGATAATGATGACTAAGATGTGATATGGATTAATATATGATAATGATAACAAAACCAAAATTAGCTCAATACTTCACCTAGATATTTTATTATGCATAAGGATATGATTCATTTCACTACTTAGGGTTGACAAATTCCTATGCAAGAAGAGTAATATTGATTGCTTTTATACTTGGGGTGGACAAGATCCCAAGAAAAAAAGAAGATATGATAAATACCCACTAACTTAAGAGTAATCAAGGCTCCTAAGTCAATAGGTCTCAAAGATAAAATGATAAAGAGATCCGGGCTATACTTTTGCAAATTTTGGATTTGGTTGATGGTTTGGTTGATGAATAGATTGATTGATTGATAGATGACAAGGTTGACAAATGGATTGGTTGATGAAATAGATTTTGGTTAATAGATGGATTGGTAGGTAAGATAGATGGATTGATTGAATGGATGAATTGACTAACAAGTGGATGGATAAGTAAATGGATTAGGTTGATAAATGGATTGAAGGATGGATGAGTTGGTAGATAAAATGGATGATTGGTTGAGATGACAAAATTTAGGTCCAAAGGATAAATGGTTGGCTCACAAGTCCAAATTCAAGGTGATGGGAATAGCAATGATAGTTGACTATGGATGAAAAAGGAAATATTGGATGGCCTGATGGCAATATGGACTAGCTGTATTGGAAAATTGGTCTATTTTAGGTTGTATTTTGAGCCTATAGTCAGATCTAAAAGCTAGAAATTTAGATTTTGATAGCTAGGACCGAGTTCTGGCATAGGTACTAATTTGCAATCACAAGCACACCAACATACAACATAGGCGTGGTGACTGATAGCACAGGCATGGTGACAAAGATCAAAGGTGCAGACCTATAGTCATAGATGTGGTTCTATCCCGTTTCAATGTTTTTAGACAAGTTTTTAGAATTTGGCAAGAGATTTACAAACACAAAAACACAATGGATGACTTGTGACTTATCAAGGTGATTGGTGTGAATTGCTTCAAAGCTGAAAATGGATTATACTGGTATACACAATGAAAAAATTCCAAAAACATTAACAAGCCTATAATTATTCAAGTGGGAGTTTCAAATATTGTGGACTCACCAAGTGCGACTTTCGTCTCCACTAATTAGATAATGGTGACATCCATCCCCTTGATACCATCTGCCATGCAATTGGATAGTTAGGGAATGTATGGCCATGGACCACCATACACCCTTACCTTGGAGGATAAAGCCTGACCAAAATGAGCTCTATCTCAATGCATGGAGGTACATGTGAGCACTTCTCCTCCTATGCAACAATACACCACAAGATAAGATAGCTGAAAAGTCTTAACTAGGATTTACAAGCTTCTAAGTGAGTCCTCAATATACACAAGGTATGGTGAGGCCCAAGTCTATGGACAGGATTCCAATAAATGGGCCACAAACATCACTAATCCAAGTCTTGGTGGACCAAGGGTCTTGGGGATTGATTTCGACAAGTTGTGTTCACATTTGAGGTACAAATTTTACCCCCCCCCCCCAAAAAAAAAGGATTAGGAGTTTGTCTCATTTTGACATGTGTACTCATACATGTGAGACACCTCTTTCCTTTTGACTTGGCACTTTCCCTCACACATGTCATGTGATTTAGACAATGTTGAGGTAGTCATTAGTTTAGTCCTACCTTCCTACCTCCTTCTCCTTGCCTATTTATGCAAGGCTTCTCATTGTATTTTACACACTCTCATTGTATATGATAGATATGCTCTTGTGCTCAATTTTTCACTTATGGAAGGTTATTCAATTTGTACTTGTTGGTCTTGGCTGCTCCAACATGGTATCAGAGCCATGCTTGCACGTTCCTTCCTGAATTGGTGACTCTAGCACTTATCCATATCATCAGAGTATTGTGGAGCCAAACGGACCGCGTCGTTGAGTTCAGAAGGCCCAAGACAGTCAAGGTGACCCTTTGAACGACATTTTTTGGTAAAGTCAAAATTTTTGAAATTTTTTTTACCCCCTAGGGTTTGTAAGGCCTCCAAATCTGTACCGTATGATTTTTTTTGCCAAAAATAGAAAAACAATGTAGAAAAGGGCAATTCTTTGCCCTCTACCACTGATCAAAATTTGTTTTTGTGAAAATATTTTTAAAAAATCATTTATTTTTTAGAGGGCACTTTGGTCCCCTGCAATTTTTCATTATTGGGTCAATTTTTGTTATGTAAGATTCATTTTTTTGCAGATAGTGTGCTTGTTCGACCTCACCGTGGATTGCCCAAGCACTTTGGTTCATTGTTTGGACCTCTTTGACTTGATTTTGGGCCTCATTAGCCATCTTATTTAGTAGAGGGCATTCCCATCCTCTGTCTTTGCTCCAGGCTTCATTGAGCCCCCTCTCGGATTCACAAAATTTATTGGTCTTCATCATGAATCAAGCCCACAAGTGCACATTGGACTCTCAATCAGGACTCCTAGTCCAATTTTTGTGCATCAAGTCCTGTTTTGGACTCTCATTGTGTGCTCTACGCCTTCCAAGCTGACCTCTACATCAACACTCAACCTTAACATTTGGCATTCTTCCCAGGCCTGACATCTATTCTTGGTCACTCAAGCTACTCTTAGTAGACGATACATTTTGGGTTTGGCCTTGGATCTCCATCGATTCATCCCTCACATGAACAGTGGCCTGGACCTTGGCGTTTGTGTTCTACTCTGGTTCTTCACAACATGGATTTCCCTCATCATGAGGCTTCTCCTCTTGGCTAACTTTGGTTTCTTAAAGGTCCTCTGCCCTCACAGCCTCTATAGACACCTTTGAAGGGTTCAAATTCCTACTCACAGTTCTTAATCTATGGTCTGTGAAAGTCAATGCTTCCACACAAGGCCGCTGTCAATTATTTGGTTGAGGTTTGTGCTACTATCACTGCAGGGGATACAATTTGTTTATGTAACATTTATCCGCATACTCTTTCTATTTTCATGGCTAAATCGACCCTAGTGGTCCATTCCTAATATGACATTTTCTTATTCTGGGTGATTGTTAGACCTTTGTTTCATGTTTTAGGTGAATTTCTTATGGTTTGGTCTTGTTACCCGCATCACTATCGAGGGTGTCCATCCGATGTTTTTTATCGATATTTCAGTCGCTATCATCTTCTATGGTCATTGAGCTAATAGGTTTTGGTTGCAGTTTTTCAAATCATAGCTGCCATTACCAGTCGGTTTGAGGCCTACCTTGGCCCTTTCCAGGTCCATCTCAAACGTCTCATGCATTGTTTACTTGGCTTTTGTTTCTTTGACAACTAATAACTATTCACAATAGAAATTCCATGTCGGCCTCCACACACGAAATTTATTTCATGAGGTGACCATCATTTCTTTATTGAGGTCGACGTATCACAAACTCCAACAACCCTTGACCAAGTCTTAGGCTCCTCATCAGCCATGCATGCCCTCTACGCCCTGTTTTATGGGCATATCTACCATGATTCTTTCATAGTTTTAGGTATGAAAAAGGAGAATGATGACAACTAGAATGCACACTAGATCAAACCCTTTTCCATTTAACATTCAAGGACAAGACCGAGCCAAATCACTACCAATTGAAGGTGGACTTAGCTACAGATCTTGTACTCAAGTATGCTATAAAGGAATGAGATTTAATTTAGCCTTTTTATCAAACCCTAGGTTAACAATGCATGAAAACCTAGTTCTACAATGATCAACTTATAATAGAATAAGTACAACAACAATCTAGAAATCAATTGCACATGGATGATTAGGAAGATGATAGAAATTCTCGCAAAAGTAGAGGTGTCAGAGGACTAATTCAAGACCACCCAAGTCCTGATTAGAAGATTCTACCGAAGATTTGAACTGGGAAGATGTTGTAGGTGCTACCCTGATGCTAGATCTATATTCAGAAAGGGTAGAAAGACTAGGGTGCCATCGCCTAAGTCTTGGAAGAAGGAATATTCTATAACTGTCCTCAGATCTCGAGACCTTGATCTTCGCTCAGTCTTCTAGTATCTTCACATTCTTCAGATCTCGCTCCTATAACCTACACACAAGAAGATAAGAAGAGGTTTGGGGGTTATGGTGTTTAGGGAATTGCCTCAGTTAAATCTCAGGATAGCATTCAAGCTTCCCAACACCATTGTTTTATAGAGAGTGCATGCCTTCATGGGGTAGAGGCTGAAAACAATGATAATAATGATGAATCAAATAATGATAAACAACAATGATATCACCTATGTGATGATCCCTTAGAATGATGAAGATTCTTCAACTCCTAAGGTGGATAGATGATAGCTTTATGCCTGCAACAAACACATAATAACAACACACAAATTTGCTCTAGAATCACAATGAATGCTCTTGCTTGCTTTCCTTCAATGTCTCAACTTATCTATCTCTTTCTTACAAATGAATTCAAAAACACACTTATATATGCTTTCCTGCTAACAATCGTGAAATTAAACCAAAAGAGCTGACAAGGAGGAACCTTGAGAAAGGTCCTAGGCCAACATGCACCTAAATTAGATCCAACCCAAAAGGGGGACATGGGTGGTACCACCTATGTCCACTAGCCCATTTTAGGTCTAGGATAAGATAAAACATGGGTTCCTTATTCCCAATTTACATTGGTGTCGGGAAATTTTGCATCGGGATGAACATCTGGAATGTATAATGTAATCATGGGGACCTAAGAGCTAACAAGGAGGTAAAAAGACATGTGGACACTTTTTACTCCATAACATTAACCCCCACTTTAATGTGTGTATGATCTTACGATCATTATCCGCATTAAAGTATGGTCAAAGAAGATAATAAAAAAGCATGTAATACATCGATAAGACATGAATGTAGTCACATAATACACAAAGAGAAGACATGATTAAACAATTATACAACCCTAACTAGGCAATGGGGGGAGCTCATCGCTACACACCACCATCAAAGCACACAAAACACACAACATGGGGGAGCTCATTGCTATGTGCCTCTAAAAAACATGCAAAACACATGGCGTGGGGGGATCTCATCGCTACGCACCTCCACAAAACATGCGAGACACATGAAAACACATGGAATACACGTGCACCATAGAGTTTGTCATTGACACCACTATACGTCTTATACAAAGCAAACATGAGTGATAGGGAGGAGCTCATCGCTATGCTTCGCTATCTAAAACATGCCAAACACACCTGATGATTGAGCTACGCTACCACAACTGCCAAAGACATGCTTAAGGGTGAATAACTCAAGATCCAACCTTGCCTTTGCATAAGACTTTTTCAAAAGGATGTGCAACCTACTCAAGGGTCTACACCATCCCGCCTTCCACAAAAGGGCTTTCAGAAGCATGCCACCCCACCTGCGTCACATAGATGCATTACGGTGAAAAGGAAGCATGCACACAAATTATATGACCCCACCTACATCACAGAGATACCTTACGATGAAAAGGAAGTATATGCAAAGACACAAAACAAAGCATACAATCCCACCTACGTCGTGGAAATGCCTTACAGTGAAAATAAATTATACACAAGTATAATTTATCACAATGTCTAAGTTATCCAAGTATTTACCACAATATATGCCCCCACCTTAAAGTGGTTGCTCCTGCTTGCCGGTAGCAATCATGTTTAAGGTAAGGTTGAAAACACGCGAGGAAATAAGAGCTTTCACAAAGCCCATCCTCCAAAGTGACATGTGCTTACAATCATTGAATTTTTCCCAACAATCACAATAAAAACACATCAATATCATTTGCTAACAACCATTGATCAATAATAAGCTTTGGTTAGAAAATATATTCTAAGATAATAACCAAATCATCTCATAAAACATATCACTTGAACAAACCAAGGTTATACTTATGGGTTTAGAACCAATTATATCCATGAGCTTATACTTCAGGTATCTTAGAATTGAGTGTAGCTACAAGATGAGACAAGAACATTCCAAAGTGTAGATTTAGAGTATTGCAAAGGCTTGTTACAACAATTTCACAATACAATACATGATCACATCACGACAAAAGTGATTCTACTAGTCAAACGTCAGTAACAAATTACCCCCATCTTCGTATATGGAATGGGTCCATTTTATTTTCTTGTTAGGGATGCACGGTCCTTATCAGCAGTATATATTTGTTCTCATCATCTGTCGACTAGTTAGAGCCACAAGTACAACGGAAGAATGAAATCACAAAAAATGAGAGAGGAGATAAAAGTGACTTAGGACCACAACGTGGGAAGATGCCCCCAAGACATCCTCCACACCATTATTCCCCCAAGGCACCACACACAACAATTAGAAGAATACAGAAACAAATAGAAGCAATGTCACAACGAAGGTGGTCTCCTTGTATCCTTGACCTTACAAGAGTATCCAGGGTCATCCAAGGAGACCTAAACAAACTTTTAACACTACACAGGGGAAAACAACACATCGACATATACACCTAAGAAGAGGAGACCACCCTTGAGAGAAATTCAAAGAAGTGCTTCATTGAATGTGGCTAAATGAGGAAGAAATACATACCTATAGTCGCGCAGTGCTTGATTCTTTTGACGCTTCATTTGTTGAAAAAGTTTCTAACATGATATTTCTTAACAAACAATCTATGTCTATCATCTCATACCATCAGTGTCTTTAGTTTCCACATAACAGTGTTGAAGTTACTATCCATGCCTATCCCAGTCCATTTGAGTTTTGTTACACTTTCCAAGCTAAATATCAAAGTCCTAACCGTATTCCTATCAACACCGAATCTTATCCATCTTCATCCTATGTGGACCCATCTGCTTTACTTGAGCCATCATCTAGCAAAGCTACTCAAAATCTCTGTGTCAAATACACTGAACAAGGACCAGGTGAATATACACTGCAAGAATCTTCATCCACATCCATTTCTGATACGGAAGTCGGACCTTCTCCGGTAGGGGAGACTTCTAACTCTGATACCATTGATGACTCCTCCCTTCATATCACTGACCTTTTTCTGGAAAACTCCATCTTCATGATCTCTAGCACCCCTTCATCTCCATCTAATGATGAACTCAAGTCTAGTTCTCAAAACACCCATAGTCCCAGTGTCAACCGCACAACTCTCCAAGCTAAAGATGTTGGTAATTCTTCCATCCATCCTAAGTCCACTATTTCCCATCAAAAACCGTATTACAAAACCCAAAAGCATGTGACCATACACCTTCCACCATCCTATTTACCTCCACTTCTTCTAACTCCTAAACTCCCACCATCAACTTTACCTCTATATCTTCCACTTCCACCATTCTATAACTTGCAAAAGCATGTGACTGTACATCTTCCGCCATCCACTTTACCTCCACTCCTTCCAACTCCTAATATCCCTCCATTTTTCTTACCTTCATTACTACCAACACCTAATTATCCCTTTATCCATAAGCACCATTATAACCCTAATCATGACCAACAAATACACACGTTGTTTAAGCATAAAGCTTCCACTCATTCCGCCATCCCCACTTCCATCAAATCCATGGGATTCAAAAATAAAAGTTTGGATGCCTCTACCTCTAAAGCTAAAAATATTACCAAGAATCCTAACGATTCTCATGCCTTAGGGCATCAATGCAAAGAATGACAACCTAGTACATCTAAAAAGCCATCTGAGCCCATAACTCCACAAGAAGAGTCCAAGACCAAAATGGTTTGGGTTCCTAAGCAAAAAAGCAAGCAAGATGAATGAGGTATCCTTATCCATATCTCAAACAAAAAAAATCCCAACCATCCACTTCCATCTCAAATTCCCATTCCATCCAAAAATCCCACAAGCAAAGCAAAAATCATAAAAATACTAAGTCTATGTGGGTCCCTAAGTCACTCAACCACCTATCTCCTAAGCAAACATCTCCATTGTTTCCTACACCACCTTCCCATCAAAAGCTTCAATGTTTATTACGGTGTGTGCAAACATTGGTCATGGTTTCCTTCCATTCCGCAACACTTCCACATACCTCCATCTCCCTATCATTCATATATTATCCTACATATCTCCCCCATCATCCTATTCCTATGGTCCATGCTTTTGTATAAGCCTTCCATCCATCCTTGCGTGAACCTTTCATAATCTACATCATAATCCACTATCCACCTACTTCATCTCCCTTTCATGCAATCCCCTACCAACATCTATGAGCATAATGACATGGTCCATGCGATGACATCCATCTACAATAGGACTACCAACATTCATCGAACTAGACACTCGAGTCCTTCTTATTTGTTACCATGGTGAAAACCTGGCAAATAGGCGCCATGTGTAATTGTTATTCCAAAAAAAAAATCCATCCAATAGTGAAAACCACCTTGTGGTGCTTTGGATGACAAAAAAAAATAGTACAAGATAAATAATTCATTCTCTGGTGAAAACCTGGTAAATAGGCGCCTTGGATAACTACCATAGTGAAAACATGGCAAACAGGCGCTATGTGTAGAGACCAACCTCCATCATTTACTTCATTTGTTTGATCATAGCTTTCCATAAACCTCATCTACCATCTTGCCTCCACAATCCATATCATAATCCACTATTGTTCCTATCTAAACATCACGAGCCATTATCCCTTATCTATCCATAGTAAAAGCCTTTTTACCCTTACCTCTACCATGCTAGTTCTCATAGTTTGGAATTCGTTGGGGTTGAGATATCATTTGACACCTTAGCATATTATTCGCATGAACGCATCCATCGTAACATCTTCCTAATAAATCTTCATCCCACACTGGGGGCACTTGTTGAACCTTATTTGGAAGTGGATACCTACAACTCTAGCTCATATCATTTCAGCAACCAAGACACAACAAACATCCAAAACACAACCAAAACACATCAAACATCTAAAAAACAAATAAAAAACACAACAAAAAATTCCAAAAAATTCAAAACATCACAAAAATCCAAGCAATAAAGTTGATCCTTTGACATCAACCATCAACACAATAAACAAGAACTACATCACATCTCTATCATTCAAAGCCTTGATTCCGTGGATATAGGGTATGTAGGCAATCTGAGATGCAAAGGAGGCACTCTAATTTAGGCATAGATGATAGCCCCCTATCCATCTTTCATCTTTCTTCTAATCATCCTCTAATCTTTCATCTCACTTTCTTCTATCTTTTATCACTTACATCATCAATAAGCCCAGAACTACATATTCATCATGTCTCATCATCATCGTAATGTGCTTTGATCCCGTAGACACAGGGTATGTAAACAGTCTGGAATACGAAGGAAGTATCCATTACGCAAGCACAGACGATCCACCCCGTCTTCATCTTCTCTCATCTTCCATCTTCTTCTCTTTGACCATCTCAAGCAAGAAGCAGACTATGCACATTAGCGAAAGCTCAAGCACTTTACCAAATCAGGGATAAGCCAAAAGCTAGTTGTCCTCATGCCTTAAGCCAACATTTGCTATAGCATTTTATCAACATCTTTAGCCTTCAAAAGGATGCAGCTTTCCTCTCAACAAGGTGCTATCTTAAATCCATCCAAGAGTACTAAAATTTGGCAAGAGAACATGATGACAATATCTTTTGTTTTATCTTTTGTCCCTTTTCTATGCCTAATCAAGACTGCCTTGATCTATCATATCTTGGTATGTTGCGATGAAGTACAGAATGGGGCATGATCATATTGCTTTCGTATGCTGTGTTTGTGGGATGATCTTATTCTCTTCCTATGCATATTGGTATCTTGTACGTGTTGGGATTAGCATTTTGCATATCAATATCTTTTGCATCTGAGAAGCTAAACAGTCTCTTATGCATTTGAGACTATTCTATGCTAAGACTAGCTCCATACATATAACCAACAAGATATCATTATGTGTAGTGGAGATAAGCTCAAACCTTTGCTTGTAGCGTCAAAGTCCATCTCGGAACACTAGCTGCTATTCATATCTTGTGTATGTAGGTTTAACATCTTGACCTCATATGTCTAGACAAGATTGTAGTATGCTAGTTATGCATTGGATATCTCGACACCTTGGTCTTTTATACCCCGGTGCATAACATCCACATGCTATATCAAACATAAGGATTGCATTTCTTTACTTTTGAGAAATTACTTTAAAAAGCTGTCATACCATCTATCCATTCCATCATATTCCTATATAATCCTCAACCAAGATCACTCTTTCCCTCCATCTTCATTTTCCTCATCCTTATCCTGCAAAACAAGTGTGTTAGGCATGCATAGGTCCATCTTATTATCATTATTATCATCTAAACATTTGCATTCTCATGATTTCATTATCATACATTACCATTATATGCATTTTTATTATCATAATACCATTAGCATAACACATTTCCATTATTACCATTTGCATATTCATATAATTTGCATACACATTCATATAGACCATGAAAATACAAAAATGCATAATATCATAAGTGCATCCATAATCATTACAACATCACATAGGTAACCAAAGCCATCATATATATATACATCAAATGAGTAATATACAAGTGTCTACATATACAACATGGGATATCCACGAGCCATCAAAACTGTATGTACAACTGGCTCATAGGCCTCATCATGATACAAAATATACATAAACAAGGAAGGCCTAGTGACTACTAGCAGCTCCCTCACCCTGTCCACCACCACTGGGTCCTGCACCTGGTCTACCATCTCTAGGAGGCCCCATCACCAAAGCTATAGACTGTGATCCTCCTGTCCTCCGTGAAATTGAAGCCTCTGACCTGCTCCTGTAGCTAGGTTGCCTTTGCTCCACAGACACTGCTCCATGATACAAGCCTCTATAATACTCGGCCTCACCCTGTGCTCTCCTCAGCTCTCCCTATGACTGTGTCAACTGGGTAGCCAGATACATAGTGGCTCCATCTATCCCCAAGGTAGCTACTGCTCTATCCCTCTCAGCCCTCATAGCCTACACCTGCTACACAACTGCATCCCTCTCATCCCTCATCACCTATATCTGCTGCAGAGCAGCATCTCTCTCTAGCCTCATAGCCTGCTCACTCTATCGAGCTACATCTCTCTCTCCAGTCACCCTTGCAAGAGTACCATCATCCTATCCATCACCTCCCTGTACCCTAGTCTGTAGCTGCGCCTGGTAAGCCTGAGACTGTGCTCTAGCATGCCTCAATCCCAAGACCACCTGGTGTCTATCTATCTCCACCCTCCTTAGTATAAACTGAGCCCAATGCCTCCATCTCCTCTCCTCTCTAATCCTTCACCTAAGATGCAAATCCCAACATCATCACCTCCTAGCACTTGTGCCCTAAACCCTAAACCCTAAACCCTAAACCCTATCCACCTCATCCAATTTCTGCCTCCAGTATACTATACCTCTATGCTACCGATAGGTAAGAGCTACCCTATACATCCTCGCATATGGCTCTCCTGCTACCCTAGCCACCCATCCATCTGGCCTCATCACTGGAATGTGCTCATATGCCCACACATGCAACACTGTAACTCCTGCAGACATACTAGCTCCAAATATATATGCGCAATCATGCAAATAATGATATAGCTACCCAAGTACACACTTAGCCCATGCATATCTGGTCCCATATGAAAACATACCCTCCATCACTGTCCCCCATCTGACTAGAAATCCTCTCATTCGTCTATCTCCCAATATAAAGTACCCAATTTTCACATCACACAAAACTGAAGTAAAACATAGAATTAGTGCAAGTAATTTAGAGTAAAGTAAGGTAACTTTTATTCATCATTCATAAATAAAGAAATCAAGATATTTCAAGAGACCAAAATAATCTTTCCATTTCATAAGTTTAAAGTATAACCAGGCTTACAAAGTATATGTATACATCTGAAGTCATTTACAGAGTATATGATAATCAATAATATTACAAGTTTCAAATATGGCAACAAGCCTTACAAATCTTTGAAATAATAGAAGTATAAAGTAATCAATATCATCAAAATCTAACAAAATTCCTTGATCCCCATCAACCAACCAGCCATCTGCTAAATCAAAGGACAAGAACATGGTTCAGGTACTTTTTCTGCCCAACCACGAAGCTTGCGCTTCCTCGGTATCCTTCAAACTGAAGGATGCCCGACCCTGCTCGAAGAGCCTAGCAATTTGTAAACATATGTAGGGTGGAATCTGGTATGTGCCTATCAATCTACATGCATTACTATCATGAATGTAACATCTCATCAATAGGATATGGCAGGGAAATATATAAAAACTAGGCAATCAACCATTCATTCTATAATGGTACACATGTCTATTTCAACATTCTCATTAGCTTTGGCCAAAGCATTAATCTGTAAAATTACATATAGGTTTTGAAAAAGAAAACCTACTTCCCTGTTATTCCATACTCGACACCCATCCCAGAATGTAATCTTTCTAAAATACACAATAAAGAAGAACAAATATAGCACATGCAAGCATCTATTTTCTTTGTATAATTCAGATAAACAAGTTTACAATAATCCATTCTTTCTTCTTTCCAAGCATCAAATACATAAAATATACCATGAAGCAGTCCATTAATTTAGTTATTTAAATCTCTCTTTAAACAATCAATTTAGTTCATAGTTTTGCCTTCCTATCATTTCTGTGACAGGAGGTCTATTCAAACACAATAGAAACAAACTACAGGCTTCCTGTCGTTGTGGCGACATGAGCTGCTATAGGCATACAAAACAGTGAATAATTAACAATAGGTCATTTAATTAACAATGCTCAAAGTGTAAGTTATACTATCTATAGTTTCTAATCATTAGTTTGATAACTTCAACTAGTTTTATAATGGTTTAACGCAGCTACAGGAACTTACTGGTTTTCTACAGGAAGATACTAGTTCCGGTTTATGTGATTTATAGAGTTGCTATTCTATTAAGGAATTGAACTATAGAAGCTATAGGAAGTTTAGCTTTTCCATCTAAAATGAGATCTATAACAGAGGTTGATCTATTCCTAAGTTTGATCTCAGTCAACAAAAATGCATAATTACAATCATAAGTTTTAGCTTTTCTATCTAATTCCATGGTTTACTATTTAACCTTCTAGGGTCGATTTCCTAATCTGAGTTTGTTCCTAGCCAGCATACAGAGAAGGAATACGACTATATCACATTACCAGTTAAATTCTAACAACGATCTGGAGATAAAAGAATGACCAACTAACACAGACAACTAGAATTAAGGGTAAATATTCCAGAAAAGAGGTTGATCAGTTTCTCTAAATCACTAGACCAAACAACCATAGAGCAGTATGGTAGCCAGTTAAAAGAAACAACGATCTTAAATATGGATCGCAGCAAGAAAGGTGGTCAGAACTAAGGGCGGCAGTTTGTCTGAAGGAATTCATAGTTTTAGAGGAGAAACACCGTTTGATCACCCATCATAAGGAAAATTATAGTCAACTAAATAATTATAAGTATAGACTTAGAAAGATTGAACGACTTAAAATAGACAAAAACAATATAAGCTGTCAGAGTATAATAAAACAGCCTGCTCAAGAAGATCTGACTGGTTTCCAAGTCGCCTAGGTAAAAGGTGAAGAGGATGACTCAGGGATTGGGTTAACAGTCAGGCAAAATAAACTATCTCCTTTAACAAGAGGCGGCTAGAACGGATAGAAGGTAGATCAGCCAGGCTAAGGATAGCCATCAGTAGGTAAGGTGACCAGTATAAACATGGATCAATTTAGTATCGACAAGACACCAAACTTGACCAGAAAGAGATCTATTTAAATTACTAATCATTCATTTATTACAGTAATAGTAAAACCATAAGAGAACCTGGAAAAAGATGGCGACGTGATGACGATTTGACTGGTGACGTCGCTGCTCCTCTTTTCTTCTCGTTGCTACACTTCTCCAATTTTTGTCACCCCAAAACTTAGAAGAATTTCCCCTACCAAAACGTAGCTCCCTTCTAAGTAATTCGTGGTGGTTATTTCATTCGATCTCCCCCTCTTTTATCATTTTTCCCTCTTCTTGTTTTGGATGTTCAGATTGAGTTTCAGAACTTTAGTTAACTCTTTGTTTTTGCATGCTCTCTTTCCCACCAATTTTGAGAATAAACCATTTAAGAATAACTGTAATAATAATATCTTTGTTTGTTGACTTACTGTCACATGAGAGATAAGATCAAGTATTTTAATAGTTTTCTTCAAGACTCTAAATTTAATAAAGCTAATTTTATTATTATTATTATTTAACTATTTTATTTAGAACAAACTATTTAATTAATCAAGAATAGAAATAAAATACAATATTGCATTAAAATATCTCATTTAATATATTATTTAATTTCAAATAATATATGGTCTTCCAAACATCCATTAATAATACTTTATTATTCAATTTAAAATACAAACACAGATATTCTCATTTAAATATAAAACATCATTTAAATATAATTTGAAAACAATTAACCACACACTAATGCATTAAATCCATTTCATTATGCATATGCAACTATGTGAAGTGTGTGAAGTAACCAGATAAAACCCATCACATGTTTGCCAAAAAGCTAGATCTCTTCTACCTAAGCCATGCTCTTGTCCTTTGACAAGACCTGCAAAAACTCAAACTCATCACACTATCAATAAGTTAGCCCAAAAATATAGCCGAGGCAACAAAATTTTTAATGAATAATATATCATATCCAAAATAAATCTACTATTGTTCCATAATTTCACTTGTAATTAACTAATGAGGTAAATCTGTAAAGTCTATGAAAGTTTGAGACATGACATGATATCATCTCGATGTCTTATTACATCAAGCAACAATAAAGTATCAAATCAATAATGTATCATTATCTGAGTATCAAGTATCTGAATATGCATAAAATAAAACATCTACTCTATTTTTCCAAATGCGGAAAAGATCGGTCAATATCAGAAGCATCCTCCCAAGTGGCACTGTCCACTGAATATTGGTCCAATTGGACCTTATACTACACTATGTCTTGTTATGCAACTAAACGTTGCGCTTCTCCAAGACTCGAATGTGCTCCACTAGCACCACTCCTGGATCTTGTACCTGCAAAGCATGCCCATCAAGAATATGCAAAACATCAGGATGATAAGGTTCGAGAAAAGACACATGAAAAACATTATGGATCTTGGTGAGAGCAGGTGGCAGTGCAAGTCTGTATGCAACTAGATTGATCACTTCGAGAACATCGAAAGGTCCTATGAATCTTGGAGATAGTTTGGATGCCTTGCCAAACAAAATAGAACTCTTATGAGGCTTGACCTTTAGAAACATCTTGTCACCTACTGAAAATTATCAGAAAGTCCTGTTCTTGTCTGCATAAATTTTCTGTCTATCTGAGGCTTGTTTCAGTTTCTCTTTAATTAGGCTCATCTAATCTTCCATCTCCTTCAACATATCAAGTCCAACTGCTATTTGATCTTCAACCTTGTCGCAACTGATTGGAGTTCTACACCTGCGACCATAAAGAGCCTCAAAAGGTGCCATTCCTAAAGATGCATGGTAGGAATTATTATAAGCAAACACTACCAATGGTAGATATTCCTCCATTTGTACTGTTGATCCATATAGTACATCCTCAGAAGATCCTCTACTACCTGGTTGACTCTCTTCCTCTGACCATCTGTTTCAGGGTGGTAAGATGTACTAAAGTTCAACGTAGTCCCCAAAGCTGCATTAAGTGTGGTCCAGAACCTAGAGGTCATGTGAGTGTCATGATCTGAAATGATCGTCTCTGGCACTCCATGTAGTCGAAAGATCTCTTGGACAAACTTCTTTGCCAAGGTCAATGTCCCATTTGAAAGATTTTCAGGAATGAAATGAGCCACTTTCGTCAATTTATCAACCACCACTAAGATGACATCATGCTTGTTCTTCGACAAGGGCAATCCCTGAATAAAGTCCATACTAATCACTTGCCACTTGTACTCAGTTACACTATGTGGATAAAGCAGTCCTATAGGATGGACATGTTCTGCCTTAACATGTTGACACTCTAAACATCGAGCGACAAACTCTGTCACATCCTTCTTAAGCTTAGGCCAAAAGTACAATGGCCTCAATCCTTGCATTGTCTTGGTCATACCTAGGTGTCCAGAATATGGAGCACTGTGAATCTCCTCGAGAACTAACTTCCTCAATTCACCTGAATCTGGGATATACATTCTCCCTTGATATCTCAGAAGCCTATCTGATTCTATGACATAATCATCAAATCGATGATTTGTGGGGTATGCTTCTAATGCTTGCTTAACCCTTTCATAGTGCTTATCTCCTTGCAAGTTTTGGATTACTTGCTACCTCCTAGAAGTCACTATAGCATTTAGATGTCTCCTATTGAGAGCATCTGCTACTCTATTCTCTTTACCTTTTATGTACTTGATTCTGAAATCATATTCAGTAAGGAATTCAAGCCATCTTCTCTGTCAAGCATTGAGATTACATTGGGTGAAGATATATTTGAGCCCCAAATGATCTGTCTTAAGCTCAAATAACTTACCCAAGAGATAGTGCCTCCACATTTGGAGTGCGTGAACAATGGCAGACAACTCAAGATCATGAGGTGCATAATTTGACTCGTACTGTTTCAGTTTTCTCGATTCATATGCCACTACTTCATCATTTTGCATCAACACTCCTCCCACACCTTCATCAGAAGCATCTGTAATTACTGTGAAATGTCCATTAGGATCAAGTATGGTCAGAATAGGTGTTGATGTGAGTTTTTCTTTCAACAACTGAAAATCTTGTTCACATTTATCTGTCCAATCGAACTTCTTACCCTTCTTTTGCAACGAGGTTATGGGTGCTGCAATTGTTGAGAATCCTTCTACAAATTTCCTATAATATTCTGCAAGCCCCATAAAACTTCTAACCTTAGTTACAGTCTGTGGTGCGGTCCATTCCATTATTGCCTTTATCTTTTCAGGATCTACTGCTATCCCATCTGCTAAAATTACGTGGCCCAGATAGTGCACTTTATTCTGATAGAACGTGCATTTAGACAACTTGCCAAAAAGTTTTCTTTCTCTTAAACATTGCAAGACTATTCTCAAGTGTCTTTCATGCTCCTCTACTGATTTTGAATAAATTAGAATGTCATCTAAGAAGACCAACAAAAATTCATCGAGACAATCTCTGAACACACTATTCATTAAGTTCATGAATGCTGCTGGTGCATTAGTTAACCCGAATACTAGTACTACTGTGAACTCGTAGTGACCATATCGTGTTCTAAATGCTATTTTAGAAATATCCTCATCCTTAATCTATAATTGATGGTAACCAGATCTAAGGTCTATTTTAGAGAATACCTTTTCACCTTTCATCTGGTCGAACAATTCATCAATCCTTGGAAGCAGATATTTGTTCTTAATAGCTGCCTTGTTGAGCATTCTATAGTCAATACACAATCGCAATGTTCCATCCTTCTTCTTAATGAAGATGATTGGTGCTCCCCAAGGTGACACACTAGGTCTGATAAACCCTTGCTTTAACAATTCTTCTAACTGTGCCTTGAGTTCATACAGTTCTGTTGTGGTCATTCGATAAGGTGCTTTAGATTGTGGTTCAGTCCCTGGAATTAGATCTATAGAGAAATCAAATTCTCTTTTAGGTGGTAGTTTTGTCAGTTCATCAAGAAAGACATCTTTAAATTCTCTAAGGATAGGATACTTGTTAAAAGATGGTTCTTGATTATCTTCATCTTTTATCTTCACTACATAGATAGAACAACCCTTCCTTTTAGCATTTTTCAATTGCATAGCTGATATTTATCTTAGTTTAAGGGGTGTCCTAGATCCATGTAACTCTACCTGATTCCCATAGTCATCAAGGCATTTCACTACTTTCTCTTTGCAATCCACTAAAGACTTATGTTCTGACAACCAGTTGATTCCAAGAATCACATCGTAAGATCCTAGAGGTGCAACATAAAGATTGACTTGTGTTTGGAAAGTAGGAAGATCTAATTCACTACATACAAGACATGAATATACTCTTTTCTTTGCATTGTTACCATACTGCACCATCCACGAATTTTCCATGTGTCTAGGTTTAACATTTAACTTAGCTACAAATTTTGGATCAACAAAACATTCTGTAGCTCCTGTATCAATTAAAATAGAAATTGGAAGGCTAATGAGCTTACCAGACATCTGTATGGGTGTAGCTTGGAAATTTGCTTGTCGATGATCTACAGCTGCATGTATTTGGTGTTGAGGAATTCCCTGTTGATTTCCATCTCTCTGATTCTCTGTTCGACAGGGACATGCACTAGCATAGTGCTCTCCTCAACAATTATAACATCCATCCTTGGGTCCTCTGTGTCTAGCTAGATTATCTCTCCAGTTATTGTTACCATTGTTGCCATAACTACCTCTCTTATTTCTATTTCCACCTTGGTTCCCATTGTTCTTTTCTTGGTAGTTATTGCCTTTCTTAAGATTCCTTATTTGGCGCTTACTGTTTTCTTGATTGCTATTGTCATTCTGATACCTTTTATTACCATTCTTCATATCCTGACTCTTATGATAATTTGAAATCTGTTGCAGCTTCTGTTCCTGTTTGGTAGCCTTTTCGAACACTTCATCCATGGTTAATGGATTATGCATATCAACATCTGATCCAATATGTGGCCTTAAGCCCAAGATGAATTTATGAATTCTGAACCTTTCATCAAGCTGATACTGTGGAACATATTTCAACAAGTGAGAGAATTTCTCCCAATATTGAGTCAGAGTCATACCTCCTTGAGTGAGGTTTTGGAATTCTGTCATTTTCTTGTCAAAGTAGAGTTGTGGCAACCACCTCTTCCTGAAGAGCTCAAGAAAATGATCCCATGTGACTTCTCCTGGTAGTAGTTTCTTTTCAGCTTTCTCATTGTCCCACCAAGTAGCTGCTTCCCTAGTAAGCTGATAGGATCCCCATATAGCTTTAGTTTCAACAGACAAATCACGGAGATCAAAGTATTTTTCCATGTCGATGATCCATGCTTTTGCTCCATCACCTATAGTCTTACCATCAAACTTAGGGGGTGTAACCTTTTTGAGATCCTTTCCTAATTCTTCAGCAATCTTTTTTCTGTTGTTTCCATTCACTTCACCCTCAGGACCTCCAGCTTCTTCTCTCCTTTCCTCAACCCTATTTCCCCTTATTCCTTTGATTTCATGTTCCATAGTATTCATTATGGTTCCCTGCTGAGTCAAGAGAGTTCCTTGCTAAGTTAGAAGAGTTAGGATTTGAGTCAATTGGTTACTTTGTCCAGCATTGTCATTATTGTTTCCCTCATTGTTTTCAACATTAGCCCCTCCCGCATTAGTGCTAGCATTGTTCCCAACGTTGGCTTCTTCATTATTTCTAGTATCGGGGTTATTGCCAGATCCTAGGGTTGCTCCCCTACGTCCAGAGTTTCTAGTGTTTATGATGAACTATTTGGAAAAGAGTTTACAACTTTAGCATAATGGTTCCATAAAGTCCTAGAGTAGAACCATCGCTCTGATACCAAATGTAAAGTACCCAATTTTCACATCACACAAAACTGAAGTTAAACATAGAATTACTGCAAGTAATTTAGAGTAAAGTAAAGTAACTTCTATTCATCATTCATAAATAAAGAAATCAAGATATTTCAATAGACCAAAATAATCTTTCCATTTCATAAATTTAAAGTATAACCAGGATTACAAATCATATGTACACATCTAAAGTCATTTACAAAGTATATGATAATCAATAATATTACAAGTTTCAAATATGACAACAAGCCTTACAAATCTTTGAAATAATAGAAGTATAAAGTAATTAATATCATCAAAATCTAACAAAAGTCCTTGATCACCATTGACCAACCAACCATCTGCTAAATCAAAGGACAAGAACATGGTTCAGACGCTTTTTCTACCCAACCATGAAGCTTGTGATTCCCCGGTATCCTTCAAATTGAAGGATTTCTGACCCTGCTTGAAGAGCCTAGCAATCTATAAACATATGCAGGGTGGAATCAGGTGTGTGCCTATCAATCTACATGCATTACTATCATGAATGCAACATCTCATCAATAGGATATGGCAGGGAAATAAATAAAAACTAGGCAATCAACCATTCATTCTATAATGGTACACATGTTTATTTCAACATTCTCATTAGCTTTGGCCAAAGCATTAATCCGTAAAATGGCATATAGGTTTTGAAAAAGAAAACCTACTTCCCTGTTATTCCATACTCGACACCCGTCCCAGAATGCAATCTTTCCAAAATACACAATAAAGAAGAACAAATATAGCACATGCAAGCATCTATTTGCTTTCTATAATTTAGATAAACAAGTTTACAATAATCCATTCTTTCTTCTTTCCAAGCATCAAATACACAAAATATACCATGAAGCAGTCCATTAATTTAGTTATTTAAATCTCTCTTTAAATAATCAATTTAGTTCATAGTTCTACCTTCCTGTCATTTTTGTGACAGGAGGTCTATTCAATCACAATAGAAACAAACTATAGGCTTCCTGTCGCTATGGTGACAAGAGCTGCTACAGGCATACAAAATGGTGAATAATTGACAAAAGATCATTTAATTAACATCCCTCAAAGTGTAAGTTATATTATCTATATTTTCTAATCATCAGTTTGATAACTTCAACTAGTTTCATAATGGTTTAACGCAGCTATAGGAACTTACTGGTTTGCTATAGGAAGATACTAGTTCCAGTTTATGTGATTTATAGAGTTGCTATTCTATTAAGGAATAAAAATATAGAAGCTGCAAGAAGTTTAGCTTTTCCATCTAAAATGAGATCTAGAACAGAGGTCAATCTCTTCCTAAGTTTAATCTCAGTCAACAAAAATACATAATTACGGTCATAAGTTTTAGCTTTTCTATCTAATTCCATGGTTTATTGTTTAACCTTCTAGGGTCGATTTCCTAATCTGAGTTCGGTCCCAGCCAACACATAGAGATGGAATACGACTATATCACATTACCAGTTAAATTCTAACAATGATCTGGAGATAAAAGAATGGACAACTAACACAGACAACTAGAATTAAGGGTAAACATTCTAGAAAAGAGGTTGATCGGTTGCTCTAAATCACCAGACCAAACAACCATAGAGCAGTATGGCAGCCAACTAAAAGAAAAAACAATCTTAAATACGGTTCGCAACAAGAAAGGCGGTCAGAACTAAGGGCGGCGATCTGTCTGAAGGAATTCATAGTTTTAGAGGAGAAACACTGTTCGATCACCCATCATAAGGAAAATTATAGTCAACTATATAATTATAAGTATCAACTTAGAAAAATTAAATGGCTTAAAACAAACAAAAACAATATAAGCTGCCAGAGTATAATAAAATGACTTGCTTAACAAGATCAGACTGGTTTCCAAGTCACCCAGGTAAAAGGTGAAGAGGATGACTCAGGGATTGGGTTAACAGCCAGGCAAAACAAACTATCTCCTTTAACAAGAGGCGGCTAGAACGGACATAAGATAGATCAGCTAGGCTAAGGATAGCCATCAGCAGGTAAGGTGACCAGTATAAACATGGATCGATTTAGTATCGACAAGACACCAAACCCGACTAGAAAGAGATCTATTTAAATTACTAATCATTCATTTATTATAGTAATAGTAAAACTAGAAGAGAACCTGGAAAAAGATGGTGATGTGATGACGATTTGACTAGTGATGTCACTGTTCCTCTTTTCTTCCTATTGCTATACTTCTCCAATTTTTGTCGCCCCAAAACTTAGAAGAATTTCCTCTACCAAAACGTAGCTCCCCTCTCAGTAATTCGTGGTGGTTATTTCATTTGATCTCCCCCTCTTTTATCATTTTTCCCTCTTCTTGTTTTGGACGTTCAGATCGAGTTTCAGAACTTCAGTTAACTCTTTGTTTTTGCATGCTCTCTTTCCCACGAATTTTGAGAATAAACCATTTAAAAATAACAGTAATAATAATATCTTTTTTTTTGAACTTACTGTCGCATGAGAGACAAGATCAAGTATTTTAATAGTTTTCTTCAAAACTCTAAATTTAATAAAGCTAATTTTAATATTATTATTATTTAACTACTTTATTTAGAACAAACTATTTAATTGATCAAGAATAGAAATAAAATACAATATTGCATTAAAATATCTCATTAATATATTATTTAATTTCAAATAATATATGGTCTTCCAAACATCCATTAATAATACTTTATTATTCAATTTAAAATACAAACACAGATATCCTCATTTAAATATAAAACATCATTTAAATATAATTCAAAATAATTAACCACACACTAATGCATTTAAATCCATTTCATTATGCATATGCAACTATGTGAAGTGTGTGAAGTAACTAGATAAAACCCATCACATGTTTGCCAAAAAGCTTTTCTCTTCTACCTGAGCCATGCTCTTGTCCTTTGACAAGACCTGAAAAAACTTAAACTCATCGCACTATCAATACATTAGCCCAAAAATATAGCTGAGGCAACAAAATCTTTAATGAATAGCATATCATATCCAAAATAAATCTACTATTGTTCCATAATTTCACTTGTAATTAACTAATGAGGTAAATCTGTAAAGTCTATGAAATTTTGAGACGTGACACCCACCAGCCATTTGATAATAGCTACAACTATCTGCTGTAACCTATTGCAGAGCTCCTCCATCCTAGCCATTAGAATCTCTGAGCCCTTCACCCCAATGTCTGGAGTCCCGAATAGTCACCTGAATGCAGCTGGACCCAAGTCAGGATCATAATATACTCTATCTCCATCAATCAGGATCGTAGAATTCGTAGCACATCCTCCTGTGTAATCGTCGCCTCTCTCGCAACTGGGATCTCAGCCGAAGGGGCTTGTGTTGGAATCAACTTACCAGTAGAAGGGTCATATCTCAAAGGTTCTTGGGTAACCGGAACTTTTGTGATTAACCTTGGACCCTCATATTGGGCTTTAAGATATGCTGAGGCATTATTAGGGAAGCTTTTATATTTAGCAAGTTTTTCAGTGGCTTGCTTTCTCATGGCTAAGTGGATGGAATTCGCTTCAGCTGAAATAGCCTCTCTAGTTTCTTGCCCTTCAGTTCTTAAAGAATCTGCAATTCTTATCTGAGAATTTGTCAAAGAATGAATTTCCTCAGATATTTCCTGCAACCTTTGTCCGTTATGTTTTATCTGAACATTGGTTGTATTTAACTGTGAACTAATGACATCACAGTCTGTTTTGATTTCTTGCCTAACCCTAAGCAACAAATCCCTCTGTCTTTCCAAGGCTGCTTCACGCTCAATTTTCCAGACTTCAGCTTTATGCTTGAAATCATTACACTGATCTTTTAATTCAAGCAATCCCTTTTCAACTTTCTCTTTCCACTCCTGGTTCAACCTTTTCTCTATATTCTCTAAGGTGGAAATGAGGGTATGGCTATTAGCCTGTAAACTCTAGAAATTTTTCTCATACTTAACAGCTTCAAGATCCTGCCATATGCGGCGATCTTCTTGCAGCAGGAGAGATTTTCTTAAGCACAAATTTGTCCAATTTAGTAAATGGCTTTGGCTTGGGGCATTGTCACCAAGAGGAGTGACATGTAATGGCCAGCATTTAGCTTTATACTTGCCAGTGGTATCTAATAACAAGAAATCATGAAATGGTGGTATACGACCTGGTACTATACTGGTGCCACCAGGGGTAGAAACCATCTCACTATCCATAACAGAGATACTATGCTCTGGCATAGCTACAGAGTACTCGGAATACATCCTAACAACACTAATCATCCGGAACTGAGCAGTCTTTGGTGGGAAGACAAAGGAACAATCTTCACACTGGTATAAACCATTTTGTAATACAGAATATTTGGAATGACTGCAATGTGGGTTTAAAGACTTATTTTGAAAGGATGACTGCTGGGGAGTAGGTGGTATTCAGAATAGATTTTCAAAACCTTGTGAGGGTTGCAACCTCACACTTTGAGTTTTTGGCAAAACAGATGGAACAGGCTCATTATAATTAAATGGTATTTCTGGGGTTAAGTCTTTGGAAGAGGAGGACTGTCCCCTTGATAGTGGACGTCTAGACCTTGTATCAGGAGATCGTTGTCGGATTTGAATAGGCCTCTGAACTACTTGACTAGGTCTTATATCAGAACTTCCAAACTTAATCACAGCCTGATCATCTATTTCTTCCAGAGAGATTCCTCTCAACTGGGGATTTTTCTCTTGCTCAACCTCAGAGATATTCTCTTGTTCCCATAATTCCATAGCCCATTCTTCTGGCATCTTTATATCTTTATGCCTTACTATCTTTGGGGCTGTTAACTTGGTAGTGTTACTTGACGAACTCCAGATGGTAGACAAACCATCTAAACCTCTTTCTCGGGGATTCCTAGGATTTACCATGAGAGGGATAACCTTATCATATAACCTGTAATGAACTAAGAAGACCAGAGAATGATCAACTGAGTCTTTCTTCATAAACAAGTTCATTGTTTTAAACTTATATTCTAGGACATCCCTGAGATTTCCATCTAAAAGACTCACTGGGTAGTCTAAAAGACAATCTACAAAGATAGGACCTTTGGCCATGGAGTCACAACCTGCACCTAATAGGAATGAGATAACTTATAGAACCTTGCATCTTTTAACATCATTAAAGCTATAATAGGCAAACCTTTTCTGTAATGTCCACAGATGCCTATTCTAATATAAGATAGATGCATGAACTGAGGGTTTCTTTTACTTTCAAGAGCCTTCTTTCTGAATTTCCTTACTAATTCATCTGTAAAAATATTTAATTTTCCTTCATTACCTCCTTTAACAACATGAGACAATTCGGCGACATGACAGTTCAGTGATGACTTATAACCAAACCAATCCCTTAAACCTATAGACTTATTATTAAACATATCCACAATACTTTTAGGGATATCTCTATAAATTTCATGAGCGGGGATTTTTGGAACCTTAAAAGGCTTCTCATCCTCGGGAGCTGTAGCATAATTATCTATGTCATCTAAACAGTTTCCTAACTCAGACACAGTACTAAAACAACTTTCATTATTTGCAAAGAAGTTGGTAAACCTAACCTCTGAGTTCCGCTCTGCAGTCATGTCGGAACGACTGTTGTCCTTCGCTTGAGAAGAAGAAGGTAGGGAATCCATCTGCGCTCGAACTTCGCTCGAACCTGCGCTCTAAAGACCAGATTACTGCCCTTACTGCCCTTACACCAACCACGGCTTCAGCGGGACTTACTTGTCGGGACTTACAACACTTATGACGGCCTGAGTCAATACAGGGAGACAATAAAGGAGCTTTACAGATATTCAGAACTGGAAGGAGTTAACGTTAGACAACAACGTAAACAACAGACAGCATTATCGTCACCATAGGCTCTGATACCAAATCTAAGCTGCAATAGACAAACACAATGCACAATATAATATTGGGCTCTTATATGAATAATAGAACTATTTTCATTAAGAACATGCAGGAAGCTTACAGATATGTTCATCTTTTACAATGCTCGCTATACTCATAACTACTGAGTTACAGAGAATCAAGCTTAAACTTAAAGCTTTTACAACACTTTAACTTCTTTCGAAGTTACTGACATTACTGACTTTACTAGAACTTAGGACTTCAACTATACTTAGACTCTTAATTCTTGTCACTGACTTCACTCGCCAAGAATTGCTTGAAGAATGCAGGCGGCCCTGGTACCCTTATATAGGGAAGTGAGAGCAAATCTTTTAACCCCGACTTCATAATTCCGTGAGGTCCATCAATGGAAAGAGGACACGAAGCAGCATCTTATCCGGAGAGTATCCCAATAAGGTGGCACCCAATTACTCGTGAACGAGATAAGATAGACATGACCGACCAGACATTTACAGGACGTTCCTTTTGGGCCCAAGAGGAATAACTTGGCCTTTCGATGAGGTTGAAAGGTAACCCCTTTACAATGTGGTAGGGTCCACGCCTTATCTTTAATTACGTGGAGATAAGGTTCCACGATAAGTGACAAGCCCACTTATTAGCTAAGAACCCGTGCTGTCGGTATCCATGTCTTCATTATGGAACCAGGCGCACTCACTGCAAAAGGCTTTGTTCGGATGGTTACAGCTAGATCCCGCCACTCGTTGGGGAACTCTTCGGTCATCTTCGGAATGATCTTCACAAGTGTAGCAGGTTTGGGTTGATGTGTAAGGTATGCATCCCGTCGTTAACTGTGGTTCACCTTCTTTCCACATGATGGTCATCACCTTGAGTTTGTAAGGACCATAGATTCCTCGTGTCATGGATAGAGGAGTCACTTCATTCATTCTATACGTCTTCACATGAATCCAGATAGGAACCTGATGAGCATGAAAATATCTAATTCTGTTTTTCACAGTCCAATGCTCAAAGACTGATTCAGGTCCACAGGGGCCATAGTGCTGAGCTACATATCTACTTAATGCTGTATCTTCACCTGAATTGAAGGTTAGTCTAAAGATACAACCAGTATAAGCAGTAGTATTCTAGAAATTTAAATTCTCAGCAGGGGGATAAGGGCCAGAGAAAAGGTCCTTGATTAAATCTTTACCATCTTCAAAATTTAACCATTCTTCTGGTTTCCCGATGGCTGGATTATTGAACTGAACTGGAAGACTGAAATCACCACACCAGTTGTTAAGAATATGACCAATGTCTGGATCAACTGGTTCTGCTTCGGCAGCGAATTGGAAGAAGGGGACTTCTGTCCACAAACCTGGAGAAGTCAACAACATCTTGGCCTTTAACATTTTATATCGATCATAAAGAAAATCATTGGCCATTCGGAAGTTGTGAAGATCTCTTCTCGGGAATGGATTAGTGCTCCATTCTGCTCTACTGATTTCATGCCATCGTTGTTCTCGGATGCGGATGTGCATGACTCTTACCTTACCTTTTACCTGTCGGCTATTTCCTTCTGGGACTGGTTCTGGCTCTGAATTATGACCTTCTCTTGAAACAAAGTCAGCCACTATGTTTTCAGCTCCTGGAATATGAACACAATCAAATTCGTAAGTACAAAGCAGCTGAGCCCACCTGAGTAATCTGCCTCTTACCACTTTGTTACGAGATTCCTTTTTGAAGAAACCTCTGAGGTTCTGCAAATCACTTTTTAGTAAAAACCTTTTATCAGCAATAAACATCTGAAAAGCTTGGAAGGTATTTACTACTGCTAAGATCTCTTTATGTGTGCTATGATAGTCTTTTTCTGAGGCATGAAAACTTCCCGAGACAGTCCTAACTATTTGACCTTTATCTTTTGGTTCGAACTGAGGAGTTTTCTGTTCTCTGAGGACACCTGCCCATGCAAACTCACTTGCATCTATTTCAACTATTTTATATCCCGGACCAGGCATCTTTAATGGTGGCAGTTTAGCACACTTATCTTTGATGTTTTGGATTAGTCTATCATGGAGAGGACTCCAAGGTGGTGGTTTCTTGCTTAAGAGCTTATTTAGCTCTAGCTGATCTTCAGCTAACTTATAATAAAATCCAAAAATATAATTTACTAAGCCCAGAAATCTCTGCAATTCTTTTACATTTGTGACAGGTAAATTTCTGATTTTTGTCAAAATGTGTTCCTGTACCTCCATTCTCCCCCCCGAAAGAAGCTTGATCCTGATGAAAACAACTTCAGGAACAGCAAACACTGATTTGGAAGGATTGACAGCTAAACCATTATGCTGACATACAGACAGAAATATTCTGAGGTGATCAAGATGATCTGACATTGTCTGGCTGAAAACTAGGATATCATCTATGTATGGCTGAATAAACTTGGCATAAGGCCTGAATAAGATATCCATTTTTTGTTGAAAGATGGAAGGAGCCGTTTTAATACCAAAGGGTAAAACAGTCCATTCATATAATTCCTGGGGAACTGAGAAGGCTGTTTTATAATAATCTTCTACCCGGAGGTTTATCTGCCAGTATCCCTTGGTTAAATCAAATTTAGAATACACATGGCTACCTTGAATTGTTTGCCAGATATGATCCTTACTAGGAATTGGATGTCTGTGGTCAACAAGACAGTCATTGAGGGGTTTATAATTTACTACAAGGCGTTTCTCAGGAAGTTCAACGCCACGTTCATCAACCTTAGGAACATACATTGCATGGCAGGAAAAGGGTGAATCTGAGACTTGGATTAAACCTAAGGCTTCAAGTTCAACTATTTCTTTTGCACACATTTGAACTTCAGAAGAACTCATTAGAAAATAATTTGCTTTACCACGGGGAAGAAGTTCCTTACCTTCAGCGTCTCTTTTTAATGGCAAATTACAAGTGAGAGACCTTTGGAATTTCTTCAAATCCTTCGTCATTACCGTATTGGCAAAGACTTCTTTGATCTGCTTGAGTTCTTCAGTCTTTTCCTGGAACTGCTGGTGAAGCCAAACCTGATTGACAGGCCTTCTTTTCTTTTCTTCCTTCTGAATTCGTGAGAAGGATGTCGGTTGATAAATCCTGGGAAGCTGATATAAACCTTTAAAGGTTAAGAAATCTTGCTCTATAAGGAATGGTTCCCATTCACTCAGAGTGTTACTCCCAATTACTCCATCATAATCTTCTACTTCATATTGAACAAATAAAGTAAGACTTGGCTTTTCTTCGAAACCAAGCTGGACAGGAGCAATACAGAATTGATGGCTAGCAGATTTCTCATTATTACCAAATGTAATATCAGTCTTACCCTCTCTCCATGCATCCTTTGGGAATGCATTTCTTCTTGCAATGTTTAAGTCAGCACCGGTATCTATTAGGAAAGCAAGGGGATATGACATGATACCTAGGAATTTTATGAGCAAGACTGCGCCGAGACAATGGGTTGTAGCCTTTGCTGCTTTGCACATTCCCTTGGCAGCATTCATTCGACCTCTACTGCCTTCACCTTCTTCATAGATAGGAATTACCTCGCGTGCTGGACTTCCTTCAAAGACCTCATCAGATAGATACTGCATCGGATCTTTAGCTTGTTCTATCTTGATGGACTAAACATTGGCGACCTTTTTCTTTATCGCCCTCATGGTCTGAACAGGAGTATTCGTCTGAACAGGAGGACTGATCTGCACAGTCTGCATTAACTGAACATTTTCACTTACCAAAGGACTGTATGGTTTCTCTTCACAGAACAGAGCTATTTCAGAACTGGTAGTTGCTTCGTTCATCTTCACTCCAAAGATAGAATTGAATCTGTTGATATACAGATCCAGCTCTCGAGTAGAAGCTTCTATGCTTTGCTCTTCTGCTTCTTCTGTGGTGAGGATGTCGATCTCATCGGTCACTTGAGTGAGAACCTTATCAAGAAATTCTAGCCGATGTCGACGCCATATTCTTCTTGCCATACTGCCTGGACTTGGAGCTTCCAGGAGTCCCTTTTGCTCAATTGGTGTGGTAGCTGAGACCACTGATTCAGTTATTCGGACTGATTCTGTTGGACCAACTTCTCTGAGAGAAGCTACTGTTGACCGAGGCTTGTTGTACCATGGTGATTGAATGTAACCGTGCGATCCTCCACGTGAACTATGCGGTCCACCTCTAGGACCAAGTCCATATAGTCTTCCTCTGGATTGATACGGCCGAGGATCAGCGTATTCTTCATATTCTTCCTCTTGCACTTGTCTGGGAGAAGGCTTGAATGGCTGTGTGGCTTTTGGTTGCAGCAAGTAAAACTTGCGGCTCTTCAATTGCTCAAGCCTGGCTTTTAATTTTTTCCAGGTTTCCTGGCCCATGTTCATCTCTTTGAGCTGCTGCTCAATGTGCAAGATTTCACCAATGATCTGGTCCAACTCAGATGTAGACCCTCTCATCATTCTATAATAGAATGATACCTCTGATGCATCAGACTCTGCTTCTGACTCTGCTTCAGAACTTGAATTAGGCTGGACTTCAGCCTTTAACAAATTGACCTTGGCCTGCTCTTCGCGGGCTGAGTGATACTCTTCTTCAGATTCTGAATCTGAATACTCTGGACTTGAAATGACTATGTCCTCTGAATCCGATGGATATGCATTTATATAGTCATATTCATCCAACGAGATGCCTGCACTCTTAGCTGCATGCATCTTTGCTTTTCCTTTTTTCTTTTCTCTTTTCGGACACTTATTGGAGTAGTGGTTCCCTTTACAGATGTAGCACACTGGCTTTTTCTTGGATCCACCTTTCTTTCTTTTGTCTTTCTTACGAAAGAATCCTTTCTTCATCTTGAAGTCCTTTTTCGATCCTTTCTTCTTTTTCTTTTTAAAACCACTTTTCTCTTTATGACATGGAGCGCACTCGCCAGCTTCATCTTCATAAGATGCTAAGCTGTAACACACGGCAGATGATAAGAGCGGCTGCACCTTTTTCTTTTCCTTTTTCTCCTTTACTTCATCACAGATGTCAGTATTGATCTGTTCAAGGAATTGAATTAGCTGCGGAAAAGTTAGCTCTTTCATGTCACTTTTACTTTGAACCAAATTTTCTAAAACCTTCTTATGATAGTAATCACCAATTGTATTACCGAAGCTTTTTAGAAAAGTTGTGTACATGAAGTCATGGTTTTGTTCTTGTCCAGAGAAATAGAAATGTTCATACTGCTTCTTACAGTATGTCTTAAAGTTTCTTAAATCTTTGCATTTCCCTTTAACAAACTTTTGATAAGAGAGCTGTTCTATTACGTCTCTCTTTCCAACAAACATTCTGGCTAACTGTGCACAGACTTGATCTGTACCACTGTCTAGCAGAACTTCTCTAAAATCATCATCCAGTTTATCCCAAACTATTCTAGCAATACCCGTCATAGAATTTAATGCTTGCTTGATTACTTCCTTTTCATCTGCATCAGGGTTTGTAGACAGATAGTTGGTGATCCATGCTCTCATAGCATCAACTGCTCTAGCATTCTCCACTTCCTCAAACTTGTCAAAATTAACTAGTGGTGGAGTATCCGCTTTAAAAGACTGGATATTTTTAAATGGATCCATTCCTGGATATGGAAATGCACCTGACCCTTCTACTGGTAAGTTGATTCCAACACAAGCCCCTTCGGCTGAGATCCCAGTTGCCACATCAGCTCCTCCTCCTCAGGGGACTGTGTTAGAATGAACTATGCTCGCTCCTCCACCGCTTAACCATCGATGTCATCAGTCCTTGATGTGCTTGCACTGGCTCTAATCTTGACACATGCTCTAAACCAATGATATCTAAGAACATCCACTCCTCTGCATCCAACAATCTTGTTAGGTCTCAAAAATGCAAGTTACTAATCCTAAGAGGATGCCAGGCTCTATATTTGGATTTGCAACGTTTTTGAACTAACTTGACGAAATCAACCTTCAAGGTTTGATGATTTCCTACACTTTAGGTCCTGCTACACCTAGGTGGGTGAACCTTGAAATATTAAAGCAGTCTGAGTGTGGATGAATGGACTAACTAGGTCTATCTACAATGGCATAGGATGTAAGATAGATGACAAAGCTGACTAATTAGTTCTATGTGTAATGTTTAATAAGTGATTGGCAGAAATTGTATAAGCAATATCAAAAAAGGTTTTAATTAATGAGTTGAATGAGACCAGTGCCTTGTTGGGTAACAGAGTCAATTTGAAGGACTAAGAACAGTAGTTTCTAAATGGTAGTAATTCTAGATATTTGGCACAGTTCTGGTTTATAGCTTGTATAAACGTGCAAGTAAATGACTGACAGACTCTTCTTGATAATCCAACCAAATAAAATCAGATATCTTATAATTCACCAGAAGGTATTTTAATCCTTACTTGAAGGAACCAAATGAAATGAAAAGACAAGATTAACAGATAATATTTTACTGGAGACAGTGTGTCAATCCTAATTATATGGCTCTACTTAGTAATCCCAACTTACTACTTCCAGGCTACTGTGAATGAATCAGAAGGGTTTAATTCCTTAGGATGGACACCAACCGAATTAATCACACAGATACAGCGAATGTGTATTGACAGATTAAATATATACTTGATATCTTAATCTGAATAACAGGGAAATGCAGAAATGGAGACAGCCACACGATTGAATAATTTCAACAAATAACTGATACCAAAGTAGAAATACTGAATCAGAGAACTTCAAATTTCTTCCTCAAAATAAAATATGCAACACGGTCATTTTGGAATATTATGTATATGTATATATGAATACTTCTACTGCTGATGATTTTTCAGCATAGATTGTTTGAACTTATATAGATATTTTCATGAAGAGATACAACTCTTCAATAAGTCTCTTGGGATTTTAACAAACAATAATTACATAATCTTAATTAGGCTCTGTTTAGCCATAAATAGACTTTTGTTAGATGATCCAAGTACTCTTGCGCACGGTGAGAATCAGTAAGCTCGACTGCACTCCTGGTGATTATATCGAGGGTGACCATTTCCTCCAGTTGCTTGCAAACTTCTGTAGATACAGAGGCTTTATCTTTTAGAGCTCCTGTGGCTTTGTGCAATATAACTTGACAATCAACAGTCCACTCTTCTTTGCTCTTTACCTCTCCATTATCTTTGAATATCCTGGGCACCCCTGCGTCTGATGCATCAGTCCCTTCCTTAGCATCAGCTTTGAGTTTATCATAATAATTCTGGTGCCTTTTGAGCAATGCTCTTGCATCAGAGATATCTGTGCTATCAGGGGTACCTCTGTTTTGCAACTCGATCACCTTTTCTTGTATCCTCTGATCAAGCCTCTCATGTTCTTTGACTGCTTTATGATTTTCCGAGTAGTTATCCCAAAACTGGTTTAACCACCGTACCATGTTTGCATACCTGCTCTGCAGTATTGTAACAAATGCATCTATTTGAATTTGTTTGGCTTGATCATGGGATATCTCTTGACTACTTTGTGAGCTTTCACCTTGAGTTATTCTCTTCGTAGATTGCCCAAAGGTGCTCTTAACAGCGTCCTTCAAGTAGTCATTCTCCTTTGTTAATCTTTCACAATTCAGCTTATAAGCATCCCTTTCCTTGATTAACATCTGAGCTTGTGCTTTATTCAATTTTGCAACATTGATACCAATGTCTGCAGTAATTATGGGGTCAGTCTCACCTGCTCTAAAAGTCATAACATGGCCAAAAGTTTTCTCAGTGTCTATGATGGCCGTCTTCTTATGGGGAGGATACAATGCCCATATCATTAAAGAATTTTCATCATTATTGTATCTCGTTCCCATATAGACTTCATTAACTCCTTCTGGAGTAAGCTTATACTTATCATCAGCATTATTCAAAAAACTATCAAAAACCAGAGCAGAATTTAAATCCAAGCCGGGAAAAATCATAACCCCTGCATCTTTAAGCAGCTGTCTGCCTCTGCTTGGTGTCATGTCCTGCATTTCCTTGTCCACTGTCTCCTTTAACATCTCTAATAACTGTTTTTCATTGTCAGCAGAAACATTATCTACTGACTCTCTAATTTCCTTTCCCTTGTATTTATACAGGAATGATTTAAATTCCTTTGAATGAATGAATGTATCATCTGACACAAAAGAATCATAAGCCTTTTGGCGTGGATCTTCATCAGCAGACCCCTCCTCATCATGTATCACAACTGGAGGCTGATATTGTTGCATTTTTCTTTTAGACATTTCTATTGTCTTATCTTGTGGCTGTTCAGTCAATTCTTCCTCTTCAGAGGATACCACTTCAACTTCTGCCAACTGCTTTTTCTTTTCATTCAAATCTCTGTTATATTTCTCCACCACTAAGTCGACTTCAGCCTCTTCCAAATTTCTAATGACATCATCATGTGGATAATGTATGTGCATGTATCCACTGAGATTTTGTTTTCTTCTTGCATAGTCAATGAAACCCTCAGGGTCAAACCCTTTCCTCACCTCAGCAGTCACCATGTTATAATGCATTAGTTTATCCAAAATGAGATTGTATCCTTCTTTTGAAACCACAGTAAAATCTCCAAAACACAAAGTACTAGGCATGAATGATTGTTTATCATGCGAACTTAGATGCATGACATTGGAACAATGCATTTGCCTAATTATTTCCAAATATGCAATCCTGTCAGGGACAGTTTTAGGCAATATAAATGGAGCATCCTCAAAACCATATACTCTGATCATAGTGGCATCCTCAAAACAATACCAATCTCCCCAATTATGAGTAACAGTAGGGGGGCCACCAAAATCTTTGGGTCTGAGGAATCTTTTTATTTCATTTGAAATTGAATATTCACAGGGGTGGTTGAAATACCTATATAGCACTTTAACACAATGCTCTTCAAATTGAGCATAGCTGGAGTTAGCATACCTGCTATCCCAGATTCGGGTCCACATTTGTACAGGTATCTTCTCCCCTTTCTTATCCGCAGCAACAACTTGAAACTCATTTGGCCACAATCCTACTTCCTGGCCATAGTATAAGACCATATGCATGAGCATCGAGTAATGCTCAAAAGAGCATGCTGGAGCATTGTTTCTTATTGCAGATAGACCAGAGTCTATTCTAGTAGCAACATAGGAGGCATAATCAAATTGTCTGGCATTGTGACATTGAATATCAGAGGTTATGACCATTAGAGGAATAGTCATGAACTCAGGGACCTCTGAGCCAAGGACTTGGCCTACAGAATAGTAAGTATATTGAATGTATGGCTCAAAAATGGATACATGAAAGGGAGGGCCATCATTCTCAGTCAAGGGTATCACTTCTCCTTCAATCCTGGGTCTGTGTATGGGTAACCTCCATCCATTGTAGGTTGTATCCATTCTCCAGTATTCTTTATCCAAATCTTCATAAACAACAGGGACAGTGCACAAATCATCCAAATCATACACCTCACAAATAGCATTTTTTGATAGGTGTACAATTGGTTCTCCTTGAGGGTTGCAGATAGCTTTCAGGCCTGAATTGTAATGCCTGGCCAACAGTTGCAGGAGTTCTACATTCAAGAATACATTAGGTACAACCAGTTTGCCTAAATTCATGTGCCATGGGTTTGACACAGGGGCATTTCTAAATCTTCTGTTGTAGTGGAATCTGAAGAGTTCATATCCCCTAATTGGGGTCCAAATATCTCCCAGGCGCTTATGTTTGTCTTCCAATTTTTCTACTTCTGCCCTGAGTTGGGCAGACCTCCTGGCCTTGGGAGCTGACCCAGGCAACTGATCAATCAAGCCCTGATTTAGTTTCCTGTCTTTCACTTTTTCTTCAGGGGTTTGATCAGTTTTTTGCTTCTTTGGTTTACTGGTTTCCCCTTGTGATTTTCTTCCTTTTCCTTTCCCCGAAGTTTCCATTTTTGAAAAATTTGGCAGGAAATTCAAATACAGGTAATATAGTGGTTTGTGTATGTGTACCTGTCGCTCGATGGCTGGAATTGGAAGTCTTTGCTTTTGCCCTGAGAATTCTTCTGTATTCTGCTCTCGGACGGTTTTTTGCAATTATAATGATCGTATGAACTTTGTAGCCGTTTTGTATTAATTATCTGATCAATTCAATGTTCATCGCTGTGAAGTGTCACATCGCCATAACTCCTCCTATCGGCGTGCTTTTTGAAATGTCTGGGCGACCTCAACCCCTTTTTTATGGCGCGGACAGTCAATCGGCGTGACCCCTCAATTGTATCCCCGACGCCATGTAGTATCACATTTCAAGTGGGTGCGACCATCGGCGTGATTTCCTTCATCGCCAAGGGTTTTAGATCTCTCCGCGATATGGCAAGTCCCACCGATATGCTTTGCTTATCGGGAAGATTGAGACCATCGGGATACTAAAATTATGTTTCCCCGATCTTTATTGTCTTACCGATAATCTCTTCATGTATGAACTTTTATTTTTATCGGAATGACATTCTCTATCGGGATAGCTTTCTCAAGATATCCCGATCCAAATCATCTCCCCGATGCCCTTTATCACATCCTTCATCGGGCAAAGCTTAGTAAAGTGTCACCGATATCTTTTGATCGCCGTGACTTATGAATCGGCAAGACTTGCTTCTTTTGTTCCGATATGTCAAGCTATCCCGATGAAGATGCATCGCTGTGAGTCTTGCCGATAACTTTCTTATCGCCAGGACTTTTGATCGTCGGAGACTTACTTGTTTTCTATTCCGATGGTTCATTTCTCACCGATGACTATTGCTTTGTTACCCTCGCGTGCTGTTCGGTGAAACTCTTGCCGAAAGTGCTTCATCGGTATGATATATACCGTCGGGGCAACTTCTAAAAGATCATCCGATAGATATTTGTCATACCGATCGGCATGACCACTTGCCTTTCTTGCCGATGTAAAGTCATCGGTGTTGCTTACTCCATCGGTGAGCTCCATGATTCTTCTTCCGATCTCTATTTTCACGCCGATGGTTGTTTTCAAACAATTCCTTGTGTATCGGTGTAAGCCACACGACCTCATGCCGATGGATTGATTTTGATGATTTTTGACACTGTTCATCCCTAGACATTTTATGAGATACAAAAATTTTATATTGTGGTCCTTTTGGGATATTCCTTAGGGTTTATTCAAATATGATGGAGTAAGGGAATAGTAAAATTTTGAAAATTTTACTGTGCTAACAGTGGCTCTGTCTGGGATGAATACTCCCTGTGAGTATACAAGGGTCCAGATCTCCTGGGGAAGTAGACCACATCTTTTATTATTTTGGGGTGAGGTTTTATGGAACTGGAAAAAGGAAAGGAACAAATGATGGGGAGCGGGAATGATTCCTAGACTACTGTGCATGGAATAAAATATTTTTGAGAATTATTTGAATGTTGTCCATGCACTGGCAACACTCAATTCTCTTTGTACATGTTTATGAAAAGAACTGCTTCAAGTATTGCCCATGTACTAGCAATTCCTGCTCCTCTCCTGACATATTCTGTACATAGTAAGAATCATCACCTCCCTTGCCAGTGATAACAAAAGGACCCAACCACAGGGCTTCAAATTTTCCATGTTTTCCCTTGTCTTGACATCTTGCATTCCACATTAGTACCAGATCATTTATTTCAAACTTTCTTTCTTTGGCCTTTTTGTCAAAGAGATATTTTACCTGTGACTGTAATTTAATATTCTGTTTCTGAGCCATTCTTCTTGTTTCATCAAGCTCTGCCAATTGTTCCAACCTTTCCTCCATTGGTTCAGGGATATTCAAGTCTTCCTGGAGAATGAATTTGTATACTGGTATAAGATTTTCTAATGGTAATCTTGCTTGGGTTCCATATACCAATTCATAAGGGGATCTCCCAATTGCCCTTTTTATAGTAATCCTGTCAGCCCATACTGCCATTCTTAATTTTGAATCCCAAGCCTTTTTATTTCTATCCAACATTCTTTTTATGATTTTCAACAGACTCTTATTACTTGATTCAGCTTGTCCATTGGCATGTGGATGGTAAGGAGCAGCATAAGAAACAGTGATACCATGTGTGCTGCAAAAACCTTTGAATTCATCAGATCTAAAGCACATCCCATTATCAGTAATCAGTCTTACAGGAGTACCAAATCTGCATATAATGTTATCCATTAGAAAATTTATCACAACTTTACTAGTAGCCTGTCTGGTTGGGATTGCTTCCACCCATTTTGTAAAGTAATCAGTAGCTACTAAAATCCATCGGTGCCCCCCACTTGATTTCTCTGAAATTTCACCTATAAAATCAATACCCCACTGATAAAATGGAGCCTCAACTTGCATAGGTTTTAAAGGTAGTGCTCCATGATACTTTAACTTCCCTGAGAACTTTTGGCATGCTTCACATTTTCTAGTGTACTGGTATGAATCGTTAAAGACTTTAGGCCAATAGTACCCTGCCCTCAAAATTTTGTGGGCTGTAGTTTTTGCTGAGAAATGTCCTCCGCACATGCCTTCATGCAATTCCTTCATAATATGTTTTGATTGATATTCATCCAAACATAATAGTAGAACCCCATCTCTATTTTTCCAATAGAGATCTCCACCAATGAGTACATATTTTGAAGCTTGTAGTTTGAGTGTCCTTCTTTTGTTATCATCATATCCTTCAGGACTCTTCATATGTGTTAGATAATATACTATATCAGTATACCATGGAGTACGTTCAATACTGGTACTTGCATCAACATTACATACATGGGAAGCTTCTAGATTATTTTCAGTCATTAATTTGGCAAGACCCTGTCCTCTTACTAATTTAGTGATTTGGATTTCAATGTTGAATTCCTGAATCCTATTGATCCACCTACATCTCCTACCGGTGACCTCAGTTTGGATCAGTACATCTTTGACTGCAGCATTAGGAACATATGCTATGATTTTAGCCCCTACCAAATATGGTCTAAAGTTTTTTACTGCTTTTACCAATGCATATGCCTGTTTTTCAATAATGTCATACTTCAACTCTGCATTCTGAAGGGACTTGCTAAAGAAAGAGATTGGCTGTTCATATCCATCATTGTTTTTCTGCAACAACACTGCTGCCACTGTATGATAGGAAGCAAATGAAAAAAGTTGGAAAGGTTTGCCGAAGTCAGGGGATATTAAGACTGGAGCTTGTTTGATGGCCTCCTTAATGTTACCAAATGCTTCCATTGCTTCTGTTGTCCATTTCATATCTGAGTTCTTCTTCAGCATTCTTGATATAGGACAAACAATCTCTGCGAAATTTGGTATAAATCTTCTGACAAAATTTATCTGACCAAAAAATGATTGTATAGCTTTTACATTTTTTGGAATAGGGACCTGATCAATTGCTTCCACCCTTTCAGGATCTATTTTAACTCCTTCCTTCGAGACTATATGGCCAAGCAATTTTCCTTCTGTTACTGCAAATTGGCATTTTTTAGGATTCAATGATATTCCATATTCTAGGGCTTTGACAAATATCTGTTCTAGATGTGTGCAATGATCTTCAGCCTTTTTTGAATATGCTGTTAAGTCGTCTTGATAGACTATCATAATCTTATTTATTAATTCAGCAAAAGCTACATCCATCGCTCTTTGAAATGTTGCCCCAGCATTAGTTAATCCAAATGGCATTCTCAAGTATACATATGTTCCCCACGGAGTGGTGAACGCAGTCTTGAATTGTTCAGACTCCTTAACTTTTACCTGATTGTAGCCGGAGAAACCATCCATCATGGATAGTAATTCACATCCAGTAACTTTCTGTAATATCGCCTCCATATTGGGAAGAGGATAATTATCTTTGAGAGAAGATTTATTCAGGTTTCTGAAATCCACACACAGTCTAATGTCACCATTCTTTTTCCTGACAGGTACTAAGTTTGAGACCCAGGAAGAATGTCTAATAGGCTTGATTATAGCTCCATCCCTTAACTTTGTAAGTTCCTCCAGCATTTTCGGAGCCAATGTAGGATTAATCGGCTTTTGTTTCTGTCTGAATGGTTTTGCATCTGGTTTGAGTGGTATCTCATGTTGAAATAGATCCTCTCTATATGCCTTTAAGTCATCATATGACCAAGCAAACACATGCCTATACTTCCTAAGTAGATTGATAATTCTACTTCTGATTTTCTGGTCAAGATTCTTCCCAATATATACATTTTTTGGGGTTGTCTGAGTCCCCAAGTTCACTTCCTCAAGATTCTCAGGTATCACTGGTGTTTCTTTCTTCTTATATCTATCATGCCCATCAAATGCTTTTTCTAATGCAATAAGCCCTTTGGGTATCTTATTCGTCTTCAGTTGAACCACTTCTTGGCCAAATAGGGTTTCTTTCCCATCGTGTTCCTCCACAAATGCACTGAAATCAATTTCTTGATTTTCATAATAATCAGCACAATGTAAGAAATTGATTATATCAGCATCGCTGTCAAACACCTGCCAGTTCTGTATATTATCAGGGATGGTAGGTCTAGTTTTAAATTCTACTTCTGTGATCCCTCCTAATGTTAGATCATCTCTCTTTAATGCAATGTTTGCTAAAAAGTCTGCCATGATGTTTTTAGACCTATCAACCCAGCTGATTGAAAAAGCATCAAATAATTCAACACTATCCCAAACTGCATTTCTGTACTGTCTTAATCTTTTATTCTTAGATAAATATTTTTCTCTTACTTGGGAGATGACCAATTCAGAATCACCATAGACAGCCAACTTTTTTATTTTGTATTTGGTGGCTATGTCTAAGCCAATGAGTAGGGCTTCATACTCAGCTACGTTATTGGTGCATTCAAATGTCAGTAAGAAAGAGTATTTGAATGTTTTACCTCCTGGTGAGATAAAAACTACTCCGGCCCCATTTCCTATCTTGCTGCATGCACCATCGAAATACATTTTCCACAAATCATTTTCTCTTTTCATAGATTCAGTGTGTATTGGGTCAGTGTTATGCAATTCTGGGGTAGTTTCTCCAACTTTGAAAACCCCTAAATCCGTGTCACAAAAGAAATTCACCTGATGCCGGTCCATTCTTTCTATAATATTGTCATACCTTGGTTCTCTGCACAACTTGATTTCCTTGTCACCTACTGGTATGGTGGCATACGATAGATCTAATTGAACATTGCCTCCTGCCATTGCAGCCCACTACCTTGATAACAGCATTCCATAATACGGTGGGATATCAACCACAGTGATGTCAATGTTATATGTTGCCTCAGGATATGAAGCAAGTTTTATTTCTACATCTTTCATAATACCAACTACTGGAATAGATCTGTTATCCATTGCATAACATTGGCCATACGTAGTATCAACCCACATCCCTAATTCTTTCATCACTGCTATAGGCATGATATTCATAGCAGCACCTGAATCAATCATACAATTCCTGACTATTCTGTTCTTGATTACTAGTGTAGTATAGAATGGATCTACCTGTGAGGGATTTTTTGTAAGTGTGTCACCAAGGTATACCTCAGGCATCTTAAAATTTTCTTGATGCACATTATTTGTTGTTTTTTCAAACCCTTTATGTTTTGGATTAGGTGTATCAGAAATCATCTTGACGACTGTACTCCTATATTTATCTATTTTCATCATCTCTAAGAGTGGGACTGATATCTTCACCTGAGACACTGCCTGTGCAATGTCAAAAGAAGGGGTTATGATATGGTCATTCTTTTCTGTTTTTGTATTCTCTTTTTCTATATTTTCTTTCATTTTATTTTTATCCCCTTTTTCTGGTTCTTTAGGTGATGATTTTGTATTATTCCCTTTGTTATTTTGGTCTTTTATGAATACACTCCCAGGAGTTCCTTGCCCAGTATTTGTTGTTCTATTCCTTAAGTTATAAGTGTTTCGAGCTTGAGCCACTGCAGCTACTGTGAGAGCTTCTTTTTCATCCTCAGTAGGTTTTCTCCATTGACCATATGGTTTATTGTCATAAATGTCTTCCTGGTCTGAGAATACTTGCTGTTCTCCCATGTTAACATGATATTTTTGGTTCCCTACATCATACTCATACCCTTCTTCCTCTGAAGAAGAATAATCTTCTGTTACCACACATGGTGTATCCTGCATCATATTAATGGTGTGATTATCTCTATTATAGTTATATAGCATTTCCTCTTGCTGTATTGATTTAGCTACCTCACAGTATTCAGGTGAATGTGGCAAGTTACATACAGAACACCAAGGTTTATTTTCTGCCATATGTGCCATGTTTCTCTTCAATGGATCAGGAGTATCCTTTCCATATGGCTGCTTTCTGTTGTTGTCAATAGGTCTTCCATCCTTCCAATTTGTATTGTAAGGCATATCATGTAACCTAGGTCTATCTTGCCTATGCTGACCCTCTGGTTTAATCTGTTGAGCATTTGGATTCTGAAGATTTCTATGATTTTCCCTTTTACTGACCATTCCTGCAGCTTTTCTATTATTTTCAATAGTTATGGCTATTTTCTGTGCTTCAGCCAACGTTGCAGGACACCGGTTTATGAGTTCATATCCTGTTTTGGGGTCAAATGCCTTCATATAGATACTCAGTGCTGCCTGGTCAGATAACTTGGCTCCATGTGGTACCTTATTATGTAACTTGGAAAACTTCAGGTTGAAATCAAATACTGATTCATTTTGATACTTCTGTATACTTATTAGTTCATGTAAGGCAAACTCAGGAGCGTATTGGTTACCATACTGATCCTTAAACTGGTTATGGAAATCAGTCATTGAATTGATTGATGCATCGGGCAAGCTATTAAACCAATCTCTGGCATCTTCAGTGAGGGACATCATAAATAACCTCATTCTAATGTCTTCCCAGTCCATACCTATATCCTGTACAAAAGCATTAAAACTTCTGATATGATCTTCTGCAGATACTGCATTGTTTCCAGTAAACTTGGGAACCATGTTTCTCCAAGTACTATCCATAGGATATGGATATAACTGATATCCAGTTAAATCAAATTGACTGCATATATTAGCAAGGTTTTGGGGAGGAAAATTGAGATGTGGTGGATTGGGATAGTAATTATATCCACCTGGTGGCTGATGATATGCATATTGTTGATGTTGGTTCATATGGGGATTTATGTGTTGATTTTGTGGCCTATAATATTGTTGACCAGGGGGTGGGTAATTATTTGCCATATGTAGGGATGCATTAGTTATGGGAGGTGGTCTGGGGATTTGGGGAATAGTGTTCTGATGACTTCCAGAAGCATGTGAGTTTTGAGCACTATTTGTATTTTGTTGTGTATTCCTTGAAATATTCCCTCTATGTGGGGGTACATATTTAGGGGGAGCTGTTTTGGCTTTATTCCTCCTCTGTTGAATTTCTTGCTGCAATAACTCCTTCTCCTCTTGTATTTTGTACCTTTCGAGTTCCTTCCTGAGCATGAGTATTTCCTGTTTCTCATCACTCATGTCTTGATTATTTATTTCCTGATATTCTGGATTGTCATTCATTCCCTGATTTGACAATTCATATCCTATCTCTTCTCCCTGGTTGAACGAGACCTTGAAATCATGTTCAGCTTGGTTCCTATCAATATCCCTCATGACCTTTGCATCATGATCCCGCTGTTCTTGAGGAGTGGGTCTGTACCTTGCCAAAATATCATCAGTTGCTCCACTGAGGTTCTCGTTTGAATCATGCAGAGGTGTGAATTTATTGTGAATTGCAATATTTTGTTCTGAATCATTCTCCTGGATGTCTAGATTATTATCTTGGTGGGAATATTTTGGATTCATATTTCTTTTGGAGATGTTTCTAAGTGGTGGAGATGACTGCAAGTTTCTGCCTTCCATCTTGGATCTCCTACCATCCATTTGAAATTTTTGTTATGATTGTAACTAGAGTCGCCACCTATTGAATAGGAAAAGTTTATATTTATCTGTAAGGTTCTTTGTCACCAGCAGAGTTACCAAAAAGAAATTTTAAATGACTCTATGAAAGAAAGGATTAAATTCTAAGGTCTTTTTACTAATTCCCCAGCAGAGTCGCCAATTTGTTAGGTCTCAAAAATGCAAGTTACTAATCCTAAGAGGATGCCAGGCTCTATATTTGGATTTGCAACGTTTTTGAACTAACTTGACGAAATCAACCTTCAAGGTTTGATGATTTCCTACACTTTAGGTCCTGCTACACCTAGGTGGGTGAACCTTGAAATATTAAAGCAGTCTGAGTGTGGATGAATGGACTAACTAGGTCTATCTACAATGGCATAGGATGTAAGATAGATGACAAAGCTGACTAATTAGTTCTATGTGTAATGTTTAATAAGTGATTGGCAGAAATTGTATAAGCAATATCAAAAAAGGTTTTAATTAATGAGTTGAATGAGACCAGTGCCTTGTTGGGTAACAGAGTCAATTTGAAGGACTAAGAACAGTAGTTTCTAAATGGTAGTAATTCTAGATATTTGGCACAGTTCTGGTTTATAGCTTGTATAAACGTGCAAGTAAATGACTGACAGACTCTTCTTGATAATCCAACCAAATAAAATCAGATATCTTATAATTCACCAGAAGGTATTTTAATCCTTACTTGAAGGAACCAAATGAAATGAAAAGACAAGATTAACAGATAATATTTTACTGGAGACAGTGTGTCAATCCTAATTATATGGCTCTACTTAGTAATCCCAACTTACTACTTCCAGGCTACTGTGAATGAATCAGAAGGGTTTAATTCCTTAGGATGGACACCAACCGAATTAATCACACAGATACAGCGAATGTGTATTGACAGATTAAATATATACTTGATATCTTAATCTGAATAACAGGGAAATGCAGAAATGGAGACAGCCACACGATTGAATAATTTCAACAAATAACTGATACCAAAGTAGAAATACTGAATCAGAGAACTTCAAATTTCTTCCTCAAAATAAAATATGCAACACGGTCATTTTGGAATATTATGTATATGTATATATGAATACTTCTACTGCTGATGATTTTTCAGCATAGATTGTTTGAACTTATATAGATATTTTCATGAAGAGATACAACTCTTCAATAAGTCTCTTGGGATTTTAACAAACAATAATTACATAATCTTAATTAGGCTCTGTTTAGCCATAAATAGACTTTTGTTAGATGATCCAAGTACTCTTGCGCACGGTGAGAATCAGTAAGCTCGACTGCACTCCTGGTGATTATATCGAGGGTGACCATTTCCTCCAGTTGCTTGCAAACTTCTGTAGATACAGAGGCTTTATCTTTTAGAGCTCCTGTGGCTTTGTGCAATATAACTTGACAATCAACAGTCCACTCTTCTTTGCTCTTTACCTCTCCATTATCTTTGAATATCCTGGGCACCCCTGCGTCTGATGCATCAGTCCCTTCCTTAGCATCAGCTTTGAGTTTATCATAATAATTCTGGTGCCTTTTGAGCAATGCTCTTGCATCAGAGATATCTGTGCTATCAGGGGTACCTCTGTTTTGCAACTCGATCACCTTTTCTTGTATCCTCTGATCAAGCCTCTCATGTTCTTTGACTGCTTTATGATTTTCCGAGTAGTTATCCCAAAACTGGTTTAACCACCGTACCATGTTTGCATACCTGCTCTGCAGTATTGTAACAAATGCATCTATTTGAATTTGTTTGGCTTGATCATGGGATATCTCTTGACTACTTTGTGAGCTTTCACCTTGAGTTATTCTCTTCGTAGATTGCCCAAAGGTGCTCTTAACAGCGTCCTTCAAGTAGTCATTCTCCTTTGTTAATCTTTCACAATTCAGCTTATAAGCATCCCTTTCCTTGATTAACATCTGAGCTTGTGCTTTATTCAATTTTGCAACATTGATACCAATGTCTGCAGTAATTATGGGGTCAGTCTCACCTGCTCTAAAAGTCATAACATGGCCAAAAGTTTTCTCAGTGTCTATGATGGCCGTCTTCTTATGGGGAGGATACAATGCCCATATCATTAAAGAATTTTCATCATTATTGTATCTCGTTCCCATATAGACTTCATTAACTCCTTCTGGAGTAAGCTTATACTTATCATCAGCATTATTCAAAAAACTATCAAAAACCAGAGCAGAATTTAAATCCAAGCCGGGAAAAATCATAACCCCTGCATCTTTAAGCAGCTGTCTGCCTCTGCTTGGTGTCATGTCCTGCATTTCCTTGTCCACTGTCTCCTTTAACATCTCTAATAACTGTTTTTCATTGTCAGCAGAAACATTATCTACTGACTCTCTAATTTCCTTTCCCTTGTATTTATACAGGAATGATTTAAATTCCTTTGAATGAATGAATGTATCATCTGACACAAAAGAATCATAAGCCTTTTGGCGTGGATCTTCATCAGCAGACCCCTCCTCATCATGTATCACAACTGGAGGCTGATATTGTTGCATTTTTCTTTTAGACATTTCTATTGTCTTATCTTGTGGCTGTTCAGTCAATTCTTCCTCTTCAGAGGATACCACTTCAACTTCTGCCAACTGCTTTTTCTTTTCATTCAAATCTCTGTTATATTTCTCCACCACTAAGTCGACTTCAGCCTCTTCCAAATTTCTAATGACATCATCATGTGGATAATGTATGTGCATGTATCCACTGAGATTTTGTTTTCTTCTTGCATAGTCAATGAAACCCTCAGGGTCAAACCCTTTCCTCACCTCAGCAGTCACCATGTTATAATGCATTAGTTTATCCAAAATGAGATTGTATCCTTCTTTTGAAACCACAGTAAAATCTCCAAAACACAAAGTACTAGGCATGAATGATTGTTTATCATGCGAACTTAGATGCATGACATTGGAACAATGCATTTGCCTAATTATTTCCAAATATGCAATCCTGTCAGGGACAGTTTTAGGCAATATAAATGGAGCATCCTCAAAACCATATACTCTGATCATAGTGGCATCCTCAAAACAATACCAATCTCCCCAATTATGAGTAACAGTAGGGGGGCCACCAAAATCTTTGGGTCTGAGGAATCTTTTTATTTCATTTGAAATTGAATATTCACAGGGGTGGTTGAAATACCTATATAGCACTTTAACACAATGCTCTTCAAATTGAGCATAGCTGGAGTTAGCATACCTGCTATCCCAGATTCGGGTCCACATTTGTACAGGTATCTTCTCCCCTTTCTTATCCGCAGCAACAACTTGAAACTCATTTGGCCACAATCCTACTTCCTGGCCATAGTATAAGACCATATGCATGAGCATCGAGTAATGCTCAAAAGAGCATGCTGGAGCATTGTTTCTTATTGCAGATAGACTAGAGTCTATTCTAGTAGCAACATAGGAGGCATAATCAAATTGTCTGGCATTGTGACATTGAATATCAGAGGTTATGACCATTAGAGGAATAGTCATGAACTCAGGGACCTCTGAGCCAAGGACTTGGCCTACAGAATAGTAAGTATATTGAATGTATGGCTCAAAAATGGATACATGAAAGGGAGGGCCATCATTCTCAGTCAAGGGTATCACTTCTCCTTCAATCCTGGGTCTGTGTATGGGTAACCTCCATCCATTGTAGGTTGTATCCATTCTCCAGTATTCTTTATCCAAATCTTCATAAACAACAGGGACAGTGCACAAATCATCCAAATCATACACCTCACAAATAGCATTTTTTGATAGGTGTACAATTGGTTCTCCTTGAGGGTTGCAGATAGCTTTCAGGCCTGAATTGTAATGCCTGGCCAACAGTTGCAGGAGTTCTACATTCAAGAATACATTAGGTACAACCAGTTTGCCTAAATTCATGTGCCATGGGTTTGACACAGGGGCATTTCTAAATCTTCTGTTGTAGTGGAATCTGAAGAGTTCATATCCCCTAATTGGGGTCCAAATATCTCCCAGGCGCTTATGTTTGTCTTCCAATTTTTCTACTTCTGCCCTGAGTTGGGCAGACCTCCTGGCCTTGGGAGCTGACCCAGGCAACTGATCAATCAAGCCCTGATTTAGTTTCCTGTCTTTCACTTTTTCTTCAGGGGTTTGATCAGTTTTTTGCTTCTTTGGTTTACTGGTTTCCCCTTGTGATTTTCTTCCTTTTCCTTTCCCCGAAGTTTCCATTTTTGAAAAATTTGGCAGGAAATTCAAATACAGGTAATATAGTGGTTTGTGTATGTGTACCTGTCGCTCGATGGCTGGAATTGGAAGTCTTTGCTTTTGCCCTGAGAATTCTTCTGTATTCTGCTCTCGGACGGTTTTTTGCAATTATAATGATCGTATGAACTTTGTAGCCGTTTTGTATTAATTATCTGATCAATTCAATGTTCATCGCTGTGAAGTGTCACATCGCCATAACTCCTCCTATCGGCGTGCTTTTTGAAATGTCTGGGCGACCTCAACCCCTTTTTTATGGCGCGGACAGTCAATCGGCGTGACCCCTCAATTGTATCCCCGACGCCATGTAGTATCACATTTCAAGTGGGTGCGACCATCGGCGTGATTTCCTTCATCGCCAAGGGTTTTAGATCTCTCCGCGATATGGCAAGTCCCACCGATATGCTTTGCTTATCGGGAAGATTGAGACCATCGGGATACTAAAATTATGTTTCCCCGATCTTTATTGTCTTACCGATAATCTCTTCATGTATGAACTTTTATTTTTATCGGAATGACATTCTCTATCGGGATAGCTTTCTCAAGATATCCCGATCCAAATCATCTCCCCGATGCCCTTTATCACATCCTTCATCGGGCAAAGCTTAGTAAAGTGTCACCGATATCTTTTGATCGCCGTGACTTATGAATCGGCAAGACTTGCTTCTTTTGTTCCGATATGTCAAGCTATCCCGATGAAGATGCATCGCTGTGAGTCTTGCCGATAACTTTCTTATCGCCAGGACTTTTGATCGTCGGAGACTTACTTGTTTTCTATTCCGATGGTTCATTTCTCACCGATGACTATTGCTTTGTTACCCTCGCGTGCTGTTCGGTGAAACTCTTGCCGAAAGTGCTTCATCGGTATGATATATACCGTCGGGGCAACTTCTAAAAGATCATCCGATAGATATTTGTCATACCGATCGGCATGACCACTTGCCTTTCTTGCCGATGTAAAGTCATCGGTGTTGCTTACTCCATCGGTGAGCTCCATGATTCTTCTTCCGATCTCTATTTTCACGCCGATGGTTGTTTTCAAACAATTCCTTGTGTATCGGTGTAAGCCACACGACCTCATGTCGATGGATTGATTTTGATGATTTTTGACACTGTTCATCCCTAGACATTTTATGAGATACAAAAATTTTATATTGTGGTCCTTTTGGGATATTCCTTAGGGTTTATTCAAATATGGAGTAAGGGAATAGTAAAATTTTGAAAATTTTACTGTGCTAACAAATCTGACCAATCGCAAATCCTTAGGGTGTGGCTCTCGTGATAATAACAGTGTAGTACATCCTGCATCATTATGCTCACTGTATTAGTCTCTTGTGCTAAAAATTGACTTTTGCCTGTTAAAACTGACTATCTTTGCTAAAAGCAACCCATTTTTCTACATGTGCTAGCCTTTTGACCATAAGTGACCCATTTTCCTGCAAGCGAACACTTTCTGCTTACAAGCGACTTATCTACTATATGCGAGCTACTGTTAATTAAAAGTGACCTAATTTACTCTACATGAACACTTTTTGCCTATAAGCGACCTGCATTTACCATATGTGCATTTCACTTCTCTACCTGACCTAGCCGACTAGAAGCGACCTCATTTTACCCTAAGCGATCAGTCCGCGCTTATAAGAGACCTATTTTACCACAAGCAACCACTTTTCATCTAAAAGTGACCTAAATTTCCTATCCTCAAATTGCTCGCTTCTGGTGACGTGTGTGCATTTATGATGCTTTTAACATTACAAAATCATGCTTTTAGCAAAAGTTTTGGTACATATCAGTGCGCCTGCTCCTGCTGGTCACCCATGTGTCCTCACTCGCTCGACACGATGATCAGTGCATGGAATCACCATCCTGATAGCTCCCTGACACCCTAAGCACTACCACACTTTAGAGCTCTAGATTTCTAAAGGCAACAAGCACAAATGAGTGTATTTGCCCTTGAGGGACCTATTTATCCCCCCTTTTCAAAGCCTATTTTCTTTTGCACCATCCCAATTCATCCCACCCAACCCCGTTTTCTTCGTGTCAACCTTGTTTATAGCCTATCACCTTATCACGAGCCAACCCAGCCCTTCCTAGTTAGCTTGGCTTACCTCTCAAGGGGGCATCACCCGCTAGTTACACTGGGGCATAACCTTGTTTATTGAGTGAATTATCATATCTTCATTGACACAATGTTCTAACAAACATTGTATCAAAGAGGGGCAAAATGTAGACACCCAAAATTGACCTAATTATCATTATTATCAAAATATTGCATTATCTATCATCTGCATTTGTCTAAACACTTGAGCAATTTCTCTATTCATCAAAATCACCTATTTCTTCTATTAATTAAATAAATTTTTATTTATTTAATTAATTCATTATCTGTTTCCTCTAATTTATAATTAAATAATCTTTAATTATTTAATTATCTCTATTCTATCTATTTTAATTAAATAAATTTTATTTATTTAATTAAAAATCCCTTCATAATCCCGCTTTCCAATTAATTAAATAGATTTTATTTATTTAATTAATTTCACTTATCTTCATCTTTCTTCATGAATCGACATGTGTGCCTCTTTTATTTAAAAACTTGTGTGGTACATATTTTATTTAATATCTTTCACATGTAGTACTTTTTTATGTACACAATCACACATGAGCCTTATCTTCCCTCCACTTGTCATTTACACATTCACCCATGACTATCAATTCATCCCAACCGTTCACATAACCACCAAATCTCTACCGTTGATTGATTTTGGTTGAGATCTATATAAACACTCTCTCCTTTCATACTTCATGGATTATACATCATTTTCATATAGTGTCTATATTATCATCCTAAGCATATTGAGCATTTTAGCATCCATTTAGCATATTATCATTATCATCCATCCATCATGGCAGCTTTTATCTTCATAATTGTTCATTGTTGAGAAGCAATCCACATCACAAACAAGGAATCATACAATCTAGGTGATCTTGTTCTTGATTTGCATGCTTTTGATTTCACTTGGATTTAATTCTTTGATGGTGGTAGGATTAGATTTTCATTTGTATGCTTGATCTTGTTAACCTCATTTTTACCTATCCACAGTAGTGTTAGAAGTAGTCCTTGGGTGGTCATGTATAGTCATCCTTCTATCTTTCTTCTTCATTTTATAATTCTATTTGTATCATTTCTCTTTTGGAGGAAATTTTTTTCCCATAGGTTTTCTTTCTTTCTCAACTTTATGAGAAATTCATTTGTACATGGGTACCTAACATGGCCTAGTAGCTAGGATCCATCTTTGTATTCTCCCTAAGTTGCACTTAAGGGGGGTGTTAGTGTAAATAGTGTCATTATCTAACTAGTTTAGATATCATCTCTTTGAAGGTTTGACCTATTCATGTACATAGGCTTAAGTTTACTTAGTCTTTTAGGAGTTTGTCTCATTTTGACATGTGTACTCACACATTTGAGACACCTCTTTCCTTTTGACTTGGCACTTTCCCTCACACATGTCATGTGAGTTAAACAAGAGTTGAGGTAGTCAGTAGTTTAGTGCTACCTTCCTACCTCCTTCTCCTTGCCTATTTATGCAAGGCTTCTCATTGTATTTTACACACTCTCATTGTAAATGATAGATATGCTCTTGTGCTCCATTTTTCACTTATGGAAGGTTATTCAATTTGTGGTTGTTGATCTTGGTTGCTCCAACAATGTTCACATTTAAGGTACAACTTTCACTCCCCCCCTTTGATATACCCTACCATAACACAAGGTTGAGGTCATCCCATTTAGAGTGGGTGTGTCTCTAAAGGCATGTCTTCTAGGGCAAAGATTATACTTGGTGTTTTTGATCTCCAAGATCATACAAAGCACAAGGAGAGAGAATACACACAAACAAGCAAATATTAGGATCAAAAAGAGAAGAAATGTGAGGTTTTTGATCTCCAATATCACCCAAAGTGCAAGGAGAGAATACACTTACACACTACTTCAAAAACATGACAAACAATTGTTCATTAACCCACTAATCTACTTGAGTGCCTAATTTAGTGAAAAACAAAGTCTTCTACCAAATGAAGTTGCAAGAAATATATTGGTAGTTTCAGATTTTGTCTTTGACATGCGTAAACAAGTTGCACAAATATGTTAGTTCCAATCACAACCCAAAATGTTAGCTAAACAATAATTAATCAAAAGTGTAGAAATACAGCCAAAAGAATGGAAACAAAAATGAACCAAATCAAAATATTGGACTGTTATACCTAATTTACCTATAAGACATAGGTGCACTGATAGATAGTAGAGGCACATCGACAGACAATAAGGACACACTAGAAACTGACAATGGTGTTGATCTACAGAGACACAGGGGCGGATCTATATAATGAAAGCACGATGATCTAAAATGTGGGTGCAGAGTTGTGGAACACAGGTGACAAGTCAGAAATGTGAGTTGGAACCTACCAAAAATAGGCATTCAGATCTGACAGAAAATAGAGAACATGTGGTAGAGATAGATCCATAGATCCCTTATGGTCAAATGATGATAAACCAAGTTTTATCAAGGTTAAGAACACAAAAAACATGTTGTTGCAGAGCAAATGCATGAATCTAGGAACAATTGACAAAGCTTGCAAGAAAACTATGATAAAACCCTACAAAACTAACAATTAGATGATCAACAAGTTAGATCTAAGGGTTAGACACATAGATAAGCCAAGATATTTTAGAAAAACCAAAAGTAAATAACTATTAGATATCAATCAACACAAAAAGGTCAAAATCAAGCAAAAGGTATTGAGACAGGACACATAGGTACGATGACAGAGGGCAAAGGTGTACCACCTACAAGCACAAGCATGCCGACTGGAAGCATGGGCATGCTGTGAGAATTAGAGGTGCAGATCTACAACCTGCAAAAAAACCATTGAATTTCTTTCAAAAAAGATTAATAAAGGGAAGTGGGTCCCTCTGGGTGTTCCAAAAAGGTATGCAAAAATATGATCCAAGGTAAAATATGGAAGATAATGCAATATAAATCAAAACCTCTACCTTCAATCACACCCTCACACTTGATAGTACGGAGTAGAGTACACCCTAGCTCTACTAGCTTTGTTCTTTGTAAATGTTATGCATTGTGGACTGCTCACAAAATCAACATAACCTAGGTATGGAAATGGAAATAATCAAGGCAAATGATAATGATATGATATGAAATTTAATAGTATATAATTGCATATGAAATATGTGATGTGATAGTGATGTGAGAGGCTCAATTTATAGAGGTTGGATATGGTGAATGAAGGGCTGGGATTAAAATATGAAATGGATGGCTAAGATTAGATGAAAGGATTATAGGTCATGGATAAGGATCTTCTAGAACATCCTTTTATGTGAATGGTTGAGATTAAAATATGTAGTATGATAATGGATGGTGGAGATGAAAAGTGAATTTAGTTTTGGATCTATCATTTAATAATTGTGACCAATTACTTAATAATTGTGGTAAGTGGTTGAGGATAAGGATGTGTGAGAGTAAATTAATTAAACAATGGAATTATTTAATTAGTTTATAGAAAAAATGGATTAATGAGAGTGGGATAAATTAATTAACTAGTAAAATTATTTAATTTATTTAGAAGACATGTTAGGATGAAAGGTGTTGTTGGGAATGTGTCAAAAATTAAGGTGAATACATGGTCTTTTTTAGGTGTCTACAACACTTATAGAGCTTCCATGAGAACTTATGAAACATTACACACCTCCAATGCATCCTCCATGTGTCCAAGAAAAATGGGAAACCATGCAACCACACATCCCATGCCATGCTTCACATATGCACTTTTTTTAAGAGCTCCATACAAACGATAGTCAACTCCAAAATGATAGCCAACCTCAACCACTAAACATGTGCTTGTTTTTATAGAATCAAGCTCACACAAATACAACTATGGTATTGGCAAAACCACTTGTCTCAAAACCATGATAGCACAAAACCATTGATCCCAAAATCAAATATTTCCCACAAATATTAAATATCTGGCCTATGTCTCCCACACAAAATATCTAACCAATGTCCCATTAAACCTATAAGTGGTCCCAAATAAATATTTAATGTGGCTAAACACATACCCTAAGATGCACCATAAATAAATATTTATTTTACATAATTAAAATATTTCCTTCTTGTGTAAGGTGTACAACACAACACATTTTCCTAACATTCTCCCAATTATTGTATACATTTCATAAGGGTCAATTGATGAAACACATCATCATAACCATCCATGAAACCACATGAATCTCTAGCATGCTCTTGTGCTCTATCAAGATACCTGTAATAAAACCAAAGTGACCACCATTTCAAGAAAGAACTCTCAGCCTCCAACATGCCACCTATGGAAGAAAAGAAACAAGCCCAAATGAAGAGGCACCAACCCAAATAACATAAGCATGAAATCTAAGTGATAACAAAGGCTCCAAGTTGTTTCCAAGGAAAAAAAACCCACATGACTAGAAATAGAATCCACAACAAATGCTAATATATCTACCATCCATTCCTCAAAAGGTATCCAACAACATCAGTAAACTCATGCCAACAACATATCCAACTCATAGACTGCAATTGCAAGCTCCCTATATAAAATCTATCAAAGAAGAACATACATATCTAGGAAATCGCATTCAATGGGTGTTATCACATTTTTAAAAAAATTGTCATTTTTTGTGTCAATGTTATGTTTACTTCCTTAGTCTCTTATTGTTCACCCCTTTTAATAAGTTCGTGGCCTTTTCCTAAGAGTTTTTCCTTTGCAATCGATGATTTCTAACTTTTCAAGACCTTTATCGACAGGCTCGAAGTTTCCAAAACTTACTGATTAGCCGATGCTTCCTCGAGTCATGAATTAAGTCTTAATCGTCAGTCTTGTGTTTGTTCTCAAAGTTAAACCATTCTCGATTGGCAATTTGTAAGTTCTCCAAACTTATTAACCCCCGACTAGCTCAACCTTGTTGTTCATGAGTTTTGAAAATCACCGATTCTCCGCTTCAACATCTAGTTCACATCTTTAAGGAAAATCTTCTATTTATTGCTATGTATGAAGAAAGTGACACCTATCCTTTCACCATAAATACACATTATCTTAAAAATCTCAATCACACATTTTTCATTGGAAATTTAAAGTGGCTTATTAATGGAATGTACTGCCATACGTGGGGGGTGCATTCATGGGAATTACTCAAGTAATTTTATAAGAGATGCCACCCTTGTAGACATTTCATTCCATGTTGTTGCCAGTATGCTACTTCAAAGAGTTCTGGCACAACGTCTTCTACTAGTATAGTGCACGGGCCTTTCTAACCAGGTCAGTTGATTGAAATTATTGTCACCTATTCTCTTCTACTATAAATTTGAATTTTCCTAGTCTGTATAGTGGAAAGAGCATTCATTTTTCATGAGTTTGGATTACTCTTCTTCCCCAAATATTTTGGGAGTTTGCTTGGTGTTGATGGTGTTTTTAGCACACAACAACGTAGATGAAATACATGGTATCTCACCTCTCTTGAAAAAGGTATCCTATCCTAGATAGGACTGTGCCAAGGCTTATATAGCTAGGTCTTAGATTGCAGGAATAACTTCAGTGGAATGTATCAGCTGTACCAACAAGGGGACTTACATGTAACATATGGTTTGTGAAAAGATGGCAGCAATGTAAATGCAGAAACCCTAGGTGATGTGGACTGTGAAGTTTGATAATAAATGTAATGCTGCTCAAAAACCTAAATCTATCAAACTTTATGTAAATAAAATGCAAAAGGAAAGGGAAGAGAGAGAAGGGATAAGAGATCCTATAGATAATTGCAGAAATGATCAACACACAAATAGACATATTCCTAACAATAAACAAATCTCTGCTTAACTAGGCAGCCCACAATGCTACAGAGATTGTGCAATCTTCTAAGGAAATGTAAAGACATTCAAATCATGGAGGGTTCATCAAACACCCAATTCCTGGCGCAACTCAATAAAATCACACAATCAAACTTATCTCATAAAATATGCCCAGACTAACCATGCACAATGACATACAATCAGCAAGCCATTAATGGTATGGACAGGAAATCCATCAAATATCTGAATAATTAATCATAAATGCAACTGAATAACTAATTGAAAAGGTGAAGAAGAACCATGAGAACCATATCAAACCAATAAAATAAACTCAAATGGCAGAGGAAAATGAAATTATGTTTGTATTGATTCAGAAAAATGGTAGAGTTTCAACAATCCTTTCTTCAGTGCTTTCTCATATATCCTTTACAATGAGAGATGCTGCCTTTATATAGAGAGGCAAGCTGGTGTAGTCACGATAGGAGGGTTCATAGAATGAACTATCCAGACTGTGAAACAAGAGTAAACACAATGGAAACAACTCAAAGAAATAAAGCAAACACAGATTCAATCTTTTAATATATTATAGAATTCAAATACAAGCTGGCCAACATCATGCGAGCTTACAATTAGGGCTCAAAGGCCTGATTTCAGAATATCATAATATGTACAAGATATAGCTTTGAAGCTCCTTCGTGCAAAATCCAAACTATCAACTATCACTATGTTATGAACTACCCTAACTGCTTTCCTAAGGATGTATTACATCAATATATATCATCTCCGGACCAATAGATTCCTCCATGTCGGCTAAGGAAGGTCACAAACTCCAATGAAGAGTTGTAATGTGTTCACAGATAGGTCAGACCTAAATGCATAGAATGCTTCCTCAAATGAATGGAATAATGTGCGGACCCTTGGGGAAGGTTGGCCTTGAACCAAATATCATTGAAAGATGTGTCATTAAGATCCGCAAGTCAAGGAATGATCTGCAAGCCATCTCCTTCAGTTGATTGTCTGAGACTGTTAGGATGCTCTGCTTTGAGAAAATAGTTGATCTTCTGATAGCGATATCTTTTAGGTAACTGATCCAAATGCTCTAAATTCTGGATATGATGAAGATGAATGAATGTAGATACTAAGTCTAGATCCACAAGATGTGCAATGAAACTATGGTAGAATACCAGACTAAAAGCTGAAACTTCTTATGACTGAATTGCCTGAACTGAACTGGAAAAATGAAAAGAACAAATTGAATTGCAAACAAACTGAAATGCAAATGTTTTTGGGTGATGCAAGATTGCTCTTGAACTAGGAATGCTCTTGCATCAGACATCTGGGGTTATTGAAAAAGTGAGTCCCTCACTTTGCTGGGGCTAAGGGAGAACCAAGACAGTCCACCTTTGCTTGAGAAAGCCATGATGAATCATCTTCCAATCTGCCTTTCCACTTCACAAGATATTCTTTGTATTGTCTTCCTCTAGAGCTGCGTCTAATTTTGCTGTCCAAAATGTCTTCAATCTGGTCTGGTGCATTGTGTGGTAACTGCTTCCTCAAGTCGTCTTCCATGTTGTCACTGAATTCTGCTTCATGATACTGATATAAGTTTGCAATGTTAAAAATAGGTGATATACCCAATATTTCTGGTAACTCCACTTCATATATATTTCCTAAATCAAATTTCTTGAGTATCTTACAAGGTCCAAACTTCTTCATTTTCAACTTGTTATATGTCCCAACTGGAAATCTTTCTTTTCTCAAGTACACCATCACTTCATCTCCCACTTCAAATTCCTTATGTCTTCTCTTCTCATCTACCTTTTCTTTGTACTTACTATTCATATTTTGCAAATGATTCTTCACTTGATTATGCACTGTCTTCATATGATCTGCAAATTCTTCTGCTTCTGCAATTCTCTTGTCTCCCATGCTGATTTCTCTCAATTCTGCAACTCCTCTAGGATTCACTCTGGTCACAATCTCAAAAGGTGTTCTTCTAGTACTCCTATCTACTGAATTGTTGTATGCAAACTCTACTTGTGAAATAATCAAATCCCAACTTCCTATCTTCTCTCCAACCAAACATCTCAACAAGTTTCCCAAACTCCTATTCACTACCTTTGTCTGTCCATCAGTCTGTGGATGAAAAGTTGAACTGAACTTCAAATCTGTCTTCATCTTCTTCCAAAGTGTCTTCCAAAATTATCCAACAAACTTTGTATCTCTGTCTGAAACTATACTGTTAGGTAATCTATGCACTCTCACAATCTCCTTGAAAAATAGGTCATCTACATGCACTGCATCAGTTGTCTTCTTACAAGGTATGAAATGAGCCATCTTTGAAAATCTATCAACCACTACAAATATTGAATCATGTCTTCTCTATGTCTTAGGCAATCCCATTACAAAATCCATACTTATGTCTTCCCAAGGTCTCTCCGGTACTGTCAAAGGTTTATACAATCTAGTGTTCTAACTACTTCCTTTTGTAACTTGACAAACTCTACAACTCTGCACAAATCTCTGAACATCCTTATGTATCTGAGGCCAAAAGTAGTTTTCACTCACCAAAGCCACTGTCTTATCAATGCCAAAATTTCCTTCCAATCCACCACTATGTTTCTCCTTGATCAAATTATCTCTCATTGAACTTCTAGGTATGCACAATTGATTTGCTTTGAACAACATATCTTCTTGAAAGAAATAGTCCAACCAATTACTCCTATCTATCACAATAGGTTCCTAACATGCTTTCCAAGGTTCTACAAAATCAGTGTCTCCCTCATACATGTTCTTCAATTCATCAAAACCCAACACTTCAACTCTCATTTCTGTCAACAAGTTTCATCTTCTACTCAATGCTTTAGCAACTTTGTTTGATTTTCCACTCCTATGCTTCAACACAAAAGTATAACTTTGCATGAACTCTACCCATCTCATATGTCTCTGATTCAACTTACCTTGACTGTTCAAATACTACAAAGCTTGATGATCTGTATATAACACAAACTCCTTAGGCAACAAATAATGTCTCCACTTCTTCAAGGCTTGAATTATGGCATAGAACTCCTGATCATAAACTAAATTTCTTCTCCTCGCATCATTCAACTTCTCACTAAAATATGCTACATGTCTACCCTCTTGACTTAATATTGCTCCAATTGCATTTCCACTTGCATCACAATCAACTTGAAATACCTTATTGAAATCTGATAATGCCAAAACAGGTTGCTCTATCACTTTCTACTTCATCAACTCAAAAAACTTATCTTCTCCTGATGTCCACTTAAAGTCTTTTCAGTCACCTCTCATTGTCTCTATCATAGGGTTACAAACTGAATTGAAATTTCTGATGAACGTCCGGTAGAAACTAGCCAATCCATGAAATGATCTAGCCTCTCCAATGCTCTCAAGTGTAGGCCATTAGATAATTTCTTTCACTTTCTCAGGGTCCATCTTCAATCCTTCTGTAGAAATCATAAGTCCCAAATATACTAACTCTTCCTTCATCAAACTACACTTCTTGATGTTTATCAACAACTTCTCTTCTCTCAGTCTCTACAAAACTTTTCTAATATGCTACAAATGTTCTTGTTTTCTCTTACTGAAAATTAGAATATCCTCCAAGTATACAATCATAAACTTACCCAAGAATTTTTCAGGACTTCATTCATCAATCTCATGAAAGTACTTGGTGCATTTGTCAATCCAAAGGGCATCACTAACCACTCATACAATCCTTCATTTGTCTTAAAAGAAGTCTTCCATTCATCTCCTTCTCTGATCTTGATCTGATGGTATCCACTCTTCAAGTCTATCTTTGTGAAATATCTTTCTCCACTCAAACAATCCATGATATCATCCATCTTAGGTAAAGGAAATCTATACTTAACTGTGATCTTGTTTATTGCTCTAGAGTCAGTACACATTCTCCATTGTCCATCTTTCTTCAGTGCTAACACTACAAGTATTGCACAAGGACTCAAACTTTCTCTGATCAAACCTTTCCTCAACAACTCTTGTATTTGTCTATTTATTTCTTCATTATCTACCGGTGTCATTCTATGTGTTGCTTTGTTAGGCAAACTTGCTCCTGGTATAAGATCCATGTGATGACTGATACTCCTTATAGGTGGTAATCCTTCAGGTACATTGTCTGATATGATGTCTTCATACTTTGTCAGCAACTCTCTTATCTCCTCTGGTTGTGTCTCTTCAGTTTCTTTCTTCAATGTTTCAGGCTTCTTAGGAATCAAGGCATAACACATATTCTCATGTCTCAAACCATCTAGAAATTTTCTTCCATCTACCAAACAGATTCTAGCATTTCCACATACTTCACTCTTAGGATCATCCTCCAAAGGAATCAAAGTAATTCTCTTTCCATTTGCTGTTATAGTATATGTATTCTTTCTCCCATCATGTATAGCTTTTCTATCATACTGCCAAGGTCTACCCAACAAGATATGACAAATATCCATAGGCATAATATCACACAAGACTTCATCATGATAAGATCCAATATGAAATTTCACCAAACATTGTTCACTCACCAGTACCTTATGATCATCCTGAATCCATGCTATCTGATAAGGCTTAGGGTGTTTCAATCTTTCCAACTTCAACTTAGTCACCATCTCTTATGAAACTAGGTTATCTGAACTACTACTATCAATCACAACTTTACAACACTTACCTCCTGATTTGCATCTAGTTCTGAATAACCTTTTCCTCTGCGGTGGTTCCTCATTTGTCTCTATTTGAAATAGTTCTCTCCTCATCACCAATGATTCTCCTTTCTTAGGTTTTCCAACTAAACTGGGTGATCCAACAGGTTCTTCTTCCACATAGTCTACTCTTCCACTATTTCTTGTCCTCTTACTTGTACTACCCTGATTACACTCAAATGCTCTATGTCCTTCACCTCCACACTTGAAAGAAGTAACTCTGAATGTTCTCTTATCAAATCCTCTTCCTTCTCTTCTATATCCTTCATTCTGGTATGCACTAGGGTTTCCTCTCTGGTAAAAATTTCTGTCCTCTCTCTGGTAAGAATTGTTATCCCTGTCATCCTTCTTCAACGGACTGTTAAACTTGTTCTGCTCCAGATATGATCTGTCTCCTTCGGAAAATGTTCTACCTCTCTAAAATTTAACTCCTCTGCCTCTTTGTCTCTGATCATGTCTCTTATTCATCTTCTCTTCAACTTTCAAGGCAAACTGATATGCTTCTTCCAAAGATGTCATCCTTACCAAGCTTAGTTCCTCTTGAATGTTCAATCTTAGTCCATTGATATATCTAGCCACTTTCTCCTTGTTTGCTTCACTATGTCCTGTCCTTATGATCATTTTATGAAATTCTTCAGTATACTCCTTCACAAATTTCTCCTTTTGTCTCAGGTTTTGCAAACTTTTCAACAGTTCCAACTTATAGTCAACAAGTATAAATTGATTCTTCAACTTTGTCACCATCCTATCCCATTTTGTAATCTTTTATTTTCCTCTTCTATTTCTTTCCAACTGAACTTATTTCCAGCATATAGCAGCATGTCCTTTCAACTTTGTCTTCGCAAATTTCACCTTCTCCAGATCATCAACTTCTTCATATTCAAAGTATTCTTCCATGTCATTTATCTAATCAATCAATTCTTCAGGGTTTAAATTACCAGTGTAGTTCAGGACATCAACTCTGGGTCTCTTTCCCATCTTCAAAATAGCTCACAACATCTTTACTTGATCTGATTCTTCTTCTTCATCACCTCCTAGGGTTTCACCAGTTTGTTCAGCAGATTGAAATTCTTCTTCATCATCACTTTCAACATTAGGTCTTGGTGTCAATCCTCTTCGCCTATCTTCTTCAACAACATCCAAATGAATTCACATTGTTTTCATCATCTCCATCATCTCATCCATTCTACAAGCCATTGTTTGAATAGCATCAACTCTCATCGGTGACACTCTTCCTTGGATCAAGTACAAACTGCCTCAAGTTCGGTGATCAGGCTACAAGGTGACAACTGCCTCACAATCGGCAATCGGTTGCGACACAAGTAACCTACCTCAATTTGGTGATCTATCCACAACAAGATCTTACAGAATTCCTTCGCAAAACTTCATTCAATTTGCTCCCAAAGATTCAAACTTTCGTTCTGATGCCACTTGGTGTAGTCACGGTAGGAGGG